>JAKLTH010000221.1:0-601731 GCA_025175895.1 Wurfbainia villosa | reverse complement strand
AGACAAACCACTAAATCACACTACAAACTATTCCGATGGTTTGTCCAAAGCCATTGTGAGCCTTTACTTATACTTTACAAGGAGCCGATAACATGATCTCCTGTGTGACCCCACACACCATGTTATCTACAATGTAATGTATTAGATAATATTGCATAACCATATAAATATGCAAACGATGATCATGTGATTCTTATTTCAAAATAAAGATGTTCATACAAAAGATAGACTTTTCAGTATACATCGCTACACTGACTTCCAGAGGCGTACATGGTCAGGCTGTGTGATTTCACACGGCCATGTCACGCCCCCTAGTCCATGTGAAGAGCCTACACCTGCACTGTTTTCTTTTCCTACTTTTGATTAGGATGCAGGTACTTTTGCCTATGATTTCTTGGAGTTTCGATCGCGTCTCGATGACATATACGCTAAGCAGCAGACGCAGGGGCAGCGATGGGATGATCATGGCTCCTATACGCAGGCAGAGTTTATAGGTTTATGGGAGCACTTCCAGTGGGCCGAGGACTTCTATGACGAGGCCCGTATTTACTTTCAGGAGGAGGAGGCCACCTACCGCCTGGAGATGCGGTAGTATATTCGTGCCCAGCAGGTATAGTGGGCCCAGGAGGAGGAGCACCGAGTAGCCACTGCATCCACCAGCTCTCAGATCGACCATATGTACATGTGGCATCAGCGTCTTAGCAGCAGGTTCTCCCAAGATCCCGAGATGCCGAGGCTTCCAGACTTTCCACCTCGTCCACCATACTAGAGGTATACTTTCATTTAAGTCTGGGGGACCTCAAATTTTATTTTATTTCTAGTAGTAGTTTCTTTCCTGATATTTGCATCATTGTTGGCATTCATTTGTTCGTGCATAGGTGGTTGAGTTCCTTTCAAAACTTAGTTTTTGTTATCTGTAAAGTTGCCTCAGTAGTATTTTTAGAGTTTTCTTCATGAGTTATTTCCATGAGTAGTATAACTTCATTTACCTTGTGGTATTTCATTTTGTTAGCTTTGAAACAATATTCTAGGCTTACACTGGTTAGCTTCTATTTTTACACATACACATGTCGAACATTCTGAAAGGGAGAGTCTAGTACATACCTAGTTATGATTCATCTCAGTAGTTTAGTACTTTGGAATCCACAGGTGACCCTAAGACTGGCATTTTAGTTACTTGAGATGCTCGGATTGTGTAAGCCCAATCGGAAAAATCAAAATCCCAGTGAGCCGGAAAAAAAAATAAAAGAGAGAAAGGAAAAGAAAAGAAAAATAAAAGAGAGAGAGGAAAAGAAATGAAAGAAAAGAAACAAATATAAATATTATGAGGGATAAAAAAATAGTTGTCGTGGGTGGAAATGGTGAGATGCCCCTTTGAGACCAAGTTAGGTTATTGGGAAAACACCTACCAATTTCTCTCAATACCGAGCATGCCTTTGAGACTTTGTGTTAGATCAAGGGAACAACCCTCGCTTTGGCCAGGTAAGTGCCTTAGAGCCGGAGACCTTAGGAAAGCTATAGGATGACGAATTAACTCACCATGGAATGAGTATCCCCTAAGAATGATTCACTTAGCACGAGCACGAGCTAACTTAGTGAATTTCTAGAATATATTTATTTTGCTTTGATTGCAAATACCACTTGATAAATTTAGTTATCATGCTAAGTATGGAATAATATATTTTTAAAACTTCATGGCACAGAGGTTTTCTTGAGGACAAGCAAAGATTTAAGTCTGGGGGAAGTAATGTGAGCAAAACATATAGGGTTTTAGGAGTAGTTTTCGCTCACATCTCATTACATTTTATGTTAGTTTTATGCATATGTTACTCTATTTTGCACACTTTTCCTATTTTATGGTTCAGAGATCTGCTCTTTGTACTTTTGTGTGCAGGATAGCATTTCATGGGAAAACAATGCACTTTTGAAGCATAAATGGAGCAATTTGTGGAGCACGGACCTTAGGGAACATGCATTGGCCATGTCCCAAGACTTGGGCATGTTTTCGAAGCGAAACGGATCAAAATGGAGGCTCCAGGAAAAGACACGGCCAGGTCATGTGAAAACACACGACCGTGTCTTTTTTCTAGCTTATTTTTCAAATACGATTTGACTGCTTTTCTAGCCTTGCACATGGCCTGGCCATGTGAAATTCATACGGCCTTGTGGTGGCACCGTAAATTTGACGAAATAGGGTTTTTCAAGCATTTATGGAAAGTCGGAGGTGCCTCTATATATAAGAAACTTTTCTAAGAGGCTAGGGATCACGAGGGAGCTGCCCGAGGGCTCCCAAACCCTAGGGGGGAGGCATGACGGCTAGGACGGCACATCGAAGCCCTAAAAAGCTTCGATAACTCACAACGGGGAGGAGGAATGCCGCTGGAGGTCCACACCTTGCAATTCAACGCCGGAGAGAAGATCACGGAAGCATTGTATATCTCTATTTCTGCGTTTCATCCCTTATGTATTCAATCTTAGACATGATTTGTGATTCTTCGTTCGTATACATGGAGTAGTACTTTCAATTCTAGGATTAGGGAGTAGCTTGTGTACATAAACAATGTTGGTTCATGTTAAATTCTGCTCATGAGTTTGATTTGACAATCGGTAGTTGTTCTTTAATATATCTATGCGTGTTTGGCTTTCTTTCCATTGTTCTTAGGCGATACGAGGGGTGATAGCCCTCGCAATCTAAAATTTAGGAGGTTTGATTAAGGAACTTAGGGGTAAACCAGATTTCCTGCAACTGCGGGGAGAAGGGTGCAGTGGAATCAGAAATGGTACACCGTAGGGATTTATTTGACATCCTCGTACCCTCTATCCCTACCTTTTAGGCGGAGATAGCTCCCGGTAGATGCGGCGGCTCTGCAGGAGAGTGTATGAAGTCTTTTCCACAAGACCGTAGGTAAATGTCTAGATAACACCAATTGACAACATTGTCCTATGACTAAATCAAGTCCTAGAATCCACTTTGAAGACCTCGGCACACTCCTTTCATCCTCCGTTTGACACCGTATAGAGTAGAGTCCACCGACAGCCCTCACCAACTGAAACCTCTTAGAGATCACGTCCGAACAATTACCACCACTGAGTACATTGGTATTTGAATCCCAGTCCCTGTGGGATCGATAATCTTTATTACTTGACGACATCCGTGCACCTGCGGGCGTTGAGCACGAGCACGCACTTTAAGTCCACGTTTGTACTCGTCGCGAGATTTGAGGTCGCGTCCGTGCGCATCAGAATCATTCGGTTCCGAACCACGTATATCGTGTGTATTTGTGTATGCTTGTGTTATTGTTAGTATTTCTATTTGTATATTTCCGCTGCACTAACGACAATCGTAGACAAGCGACATGCGACGAACGATCAAATTCCACTGTACGACGATTGAGGGTTATTCACCCCCCTCTAGCCGGCCACCTACGGTCCAACAAATAGTGTCTACATATGAAGCTTGAGATAAGCACAACATCCTTTTCTTGTGATCCCTTATAACCTTGATCCCAAGGATATGTCCCACTTCTCTCAAGTCCTTCATATCAAACTGTTTGGACAACCATACCCTTACGTATGACAATAATTTAACATTGTTGTCAATGAGCAAAATGTCATCTACATATAGTACAAGAAATACCACTACGTTTCTGTCACATCTCTTGTATACACAAGACTCATCTGGACTTTGAATAAATCCATATGACAGGATTACCTCATCAAAGTGGATGTTCCAAGATCTCGAAGCTTGCTTCAATCCATAAATGGACCGATTAAGCTTGCACACAAGATGCTCTTTGTCTTTTGCAATTAATCCCTCTGGTTGCTCCATATAGATATTTTCTTCAAGACTTCCATTAAGGAAAGTTGTCTTGACATCCATCTGCCAAACCTCATAATCCATATAAGCAGCAATAGATAAGAGAATCCGGATAGACTTAAGCATGACTACCGGCGAAAAGGTCTCCTCATAATCGATACTTTCTTTCTGAGTCTACCCTTTTGCAACAAGCCTTGCTTTGAAGGTCTCAACCTTCCTGTCTGTTCCTCTCTTTCTTTTGTAGATCCACTTGCATCCAATGGTTTTTACACCATTGGGTGGTTCTACTAGCTCCTGTGACTGATTTGAATCCATAGATTCTATCTCAGAATTCATCGCCCTTTGCCAAGATACCGCATCTTTATCTTTGATTGCCTCGTCATATGTCTAGGGATCAGATTCATGTTCGCCAGGGACCAAATCAGAATATTCTCCGAAGAACATAAATCTCTCAGGTTGTCTAACAATCCTCCCACTACGACGAGCTATCACCTGTGTATCCTCTGTGACACGCGGTGTAGTCACTTATGGTATGTCCTCTTGTACCGTTGGTACTAAAGTAGTGACTTCCCCTCTCAACTCCTCCAGAAAAATCTTGCTCATGGGTTTGTGGTTCATTACATAGTCTTCCTCTAAAAATTGGACATTCGTGCTAATGATCACTCTCTGATCTCTAAGACTATAGAACAAACCACCTTTCGTTCCTCTAGGATAGCCTACGAACAAGCACACTTCTTTACGAGGTTCCAACTTACCAGCATCTACCTTCAGCGCATGTGTTGGACTCCCCCAAATCCGAATATGTCTCAGACTAGGCTTTCGCCTAGTCCACAATTCTGTGGGAGTAGAAGGTACTATTTTAGATGGTACCAAGTTCAGAATATACACTGTCGTATCCAGAGCATACCTCCAGAACGAATCTGGTAACTCAGAATAACTCATCGTCGATCTAACCATCTCCATAAGAGTTCTATTCCCTCGCTCCACCACACCATTCTGCTAGGGTTTACCAAGTACAAACAGTTGGGATTGAATCCCAGCCTCTTATAAGTAACTTCTAAACTCTCTCAAGAGGTACTCACCACCATGATCAGATCGTAGTGTCTTGATACTTTTACCTTACGTTTCTCCACATCAGCCTTGAATTATTTGAACCTGTCAAAGCATTCAGGCTTGTGGCGCATCAAGTAAATGTATCCATATCTTGAATAATTGTATATAAAAGAGACGAAGTATTCAAAACCACCTCTAGCCTAGATAGACATAGGACCACACAAATTAGAATGAACCAATTCCAACACATCATTGGCTCTATACCCCTTGTCCTTAAAAGGCCTCTTGGTCATTTTACCTTCCAAGCAAGATTCGCAGGTTTGGAAATCTTTCACCACTAATGAACCCAAATTTCCATCAGCTATCAACCTTTGAATTCTACTCAGGTTAAGATGACCTAATCTTAGATGCCAAAGATACATTTTGTTCATTTTCAAAGATTCTTTTCTCTTATTAGATTTAGAAGATGAGTTATTTACTTCTATTTGCATCATGGGAGCTTTTGGTTCAAGAGTGACAAATTTCCTACCAACCTACCAGAATAGATAATCTCCCTATTCCTTTTTATAACAACTCTGTCATTAAAAGAAATAGAATATCCATCCAAAAAAAATTTAGAAGCTGAAATCAAATTCTTTCTAAATGAAGGTACATAAAGGTAATTTCTCAGAACCAAAGTTTTATTCCTATCAAAAGATAAATAAACATCTCCCACTGCAATAGTCGCCACCTTAGTAGCATTGCCCATGTAGACGGTAATCTCCCCCTCAGCTAGTCGTCTGGTTTCCTGGAACCCCTGCAAAGTATTATAGACATGATCAGTGACTCCCGTATCTACACATGATGTGCCGGTAGATAACACCGCTAAATATGTTTCAACGACTGGACCAAAAGATATACCTTTGTTCTACTTTCGATTGGGGCAGTTAGCCTTCCATTATTCAGTCTGCTTGCAAGTGAAGCACTTGCCTTTCGGCTTCTTCACTCCTCCCTGAGATCCTCTCACAACCTTCGTTGCACCTTGCTTCTTCTTCTTCTTGCCTTTCAGCTTAGAAGTAGAAACCTTCTGGGCAACCAAAACCTGAGAACTCTGACGAAAAAGCCCCTCTGCCGCCTGGAGTTCTGTCAGAAGCTCCGCCAATGAACACAACCTCTTATTCATGTTGTAGTTCAGGCAAAACTGCTCAAAACTCCTAGGTAGAGATTGGAGAATGATATCGACCTGGGTTTCCCCATTGATCTCAGCTCCAAGGACTTTCAGCTCATTCAAATGAGCCATCATCTTTAGAACATGATCCCTCACGGGTGTTCCCTCAACCATGGTGGTCGTCATCATGTTTCTCATGGCTTTTTGCCTAGTAGCCTGATTCTGGTATCCGAAAAGTTCCTTGAGATTGAGCATCATGTCATAAGCAGTAGTCATGGCCTGATGCTGATGTTGTAATACATTTGACATAGAAGCGAAAATGTAACACCGTGCCATCTCATCAGCCTTGATCCACTTCTTATAACTCTCTTTATCCTTTTCCAAAGAATCATCCATAGGCTTAGGGGGACACTCCTCGAGAAGTACATACTTGTACTCCTTATAAGTCAAGACTATGTCCAAATTCCTTTTCCAATCCACATAGTTAGGTCCAGTAAGTTTATTTTCCTTTAGAATCAAAGCAAGTGGGTTGAAAGTCATTTTGAAGAAACCTAAGAATGACATAAATCACAACATTAGATTTCAAAATTTATTGATTCCTCAAATAATAAAATTTTAAAATCAACCAACACCTCAAAACACCGAGAATATCATATGCCACGATAGTATGGATGTATACGAATTCTACATTTGTAAGAGGAGGTTTTACCCATTAATTTTATTATCCTGTCAACCTTACTTTTTGACAAATAAAATTAATAGTTGGTTCCTCTTTGGCCCTACAAATAAAAGCAGTGACTCCGATGGGGAGGATACTTTTATTTGCATCTAAGTGTTCACCATTGCCCGATACTAAGGTAATTACCTCGGATTATGTGCCTTCCGATGGGGAAGTACACACGCTCCTAAATAACTTCCTATAACCATATTTGACCTAGTGATCTGCAAAACAAACTCATCCGATATGGAGGAAGGCACTCAGAGCCAACGCACAAGTTTGTTCGTATCACATGTCAAATTGTAATGGAGGCCACGGGAATTTAAAAAAAAAATATCCCTCTCCCACTTAGTAATTTAACATTGAGGAATTTTAACCATGAAACCACAACAAGCATATAAATCAAAAGCAATAAATATGAAAAATAAATTTTCTAACTATTATGGCTTTCCAATATGCATGTTCGCCACCTTCGCTCCTCCCTACGCCATGTACAAGCCATCCGGAGATCCGAGCGAAGAAAAATTATTTTAATTTACATCCATCGATCCTATACTCCAGAAAAGAGTGTACATGAAATCTAGATCTAAAGTAAACTAAAATAAAAGAGTGGCTAAACAATGTCGTACTTAATTTCAAAAATTAAATACTAGCCTCATCAATCCCGAGGATTAAAATAATATTACAATTACACACATACAATTACATACACACACATATGGCCATAATAGTTGGAGCTTATGCCTGCAACCAAAAAATTAGCCTACGCACATCTTACTATTATCCGGCTCACATAATATATGATAAGTGCATAAAAGTAACTGAATCCTAAACACACAAAACCAGAAACCTGTGGCTCTGATACCACTTGAAGGTTGAAGCTTCACTTCTCACTTCACCTTGGTCGCTTGTGCATGGCGATCCAATCATACGTCCTCGGATTAAAAAAAATTAATCCAAATGAAGATGGATTACCCAAGCAACCGATCCATCATCGTGCTTCTCGATTTGAGTCATCGTTTGAACAAACTTGTTGTTCAAACAATCTAACTCTTATCCTCGATTAGCCGCGGAATATATGATGTACGGATCGCCGATTTTTGTGTTTATCATCAGGGTCCAAGTATATTAACCACATGCATGATACAAAAGAACTAAATCACAACAAACAAGATTATACCTCTTGTTTACCTCTTGATCTTCTATTGTATGTCCTTTTCTTCTCATTTCCCAAACCACAAGAGTTCGAGGAAGAATGAGGGAAGAAGGTGCCACCTAGGAGAGAAGGAGGAGCCAACCCTAGAAGAATAATCCTTGCAACCTTGTAACCTATTTATAGATTTCGAACCTCCTTTTAATCGTGTCCATTGGATCTAGGCTTCATGAGGGTTTTAATAGGCTACAATAGGGATCATGAGGAGGAGTTAGATCTTGGCCACCTAATGGATCCAGCCCACATAAAATCCGATCCATTAATGATAATCCATTCCACTAGAGGATTATCAATGATCTACCTCACCAACCCCCATAATTAAATATGGGCTCCATATATTAATTGTACAAATATATCCTCGTGTTTAAGATATCGAATATTCATTAATTAATTAATTTACTGACAATTAATTAATTAATATCTAACTTCATGAGTAGTACCACTCAACCTTATCATCATGTTGGACCAAGTCCACCTGCAGGATTTACATGATGATCCTTATGAGCTCCTCAAGGGGACATCATCATCCTAATACATAGGACACGGTTTCCTCCTATAATCAATGACACACCATGTAAATAATATCATTTCCCAACTTACTGAGCCTATTGATTTAACCCATAAATCTCGCCCATTGGTAAATCAAAGAAATAAATATTAAGTACACTTGCCAGTTATTATATCGAGATTAAGAGCATGTACATCATAATATCCGAGGTCAGATTCAATTATGAAGTCAACAATAAATTGAATCACCTCTAAGTTGGTTCTGCTCAATACACACAAAGTGTACTAGTGTAATTCTATGGTTAAGATAAACCAATACCAAACTACACTACAACCATACCAATGGTTTGTCCAAAACCATCTTGGTTGTGAGCCTCTATTTATACTCTATAAGGAACTGATAACATGATCCTCTGTGTGACACCACACACCATGTTATCTATAATGTAAAGTATTAGACAAGATGCACACATATAATAAATATAAAATGCAAACAATGATCATGTGATTCTTACTTCAAAATGAAGATATCCATACAAAGACTAGGCTTTAAGTATACAACCCAACAGTAGGCAGAGTTTCAGGGCTTCCGGGATTACTTCCAGCAGGTCAAGGAGTTCTACGACGAGGCCTGTATCTACTTCCAGGAGGAGACTTCCCATCGCCTAGAGGAGGCCACCCACCGTCAGGAGATGCGACAACACGTGCATGCCTAGCAAGCACAGTGCACTAGGGAGGAGGAGCACCGAGCAGCCGCTGCATCCACCAATTCTCAGATCGACCACATGTACATGTGAGCATGACTCATCACCCCTCCCGATCAGAGATGCCGAGGCTATGGACTTTCCACCTCATCCACCATACAAGAGGTATGGTAGCTTAATAGAAGGACCCCCAAGTTTTGATTTATTTTATTTCTAGCAGTAGTTTCTTTCCTGATATTTGCATTATAGTTAGGATTCATTTGTTCATGCATAAGTTGTTTAGTTGCTTTCAGCACTTAATTTTTGTTATCTGTAAAGCTGCCTCAGTAGAATTTCTAAAGTTTGTTTATGAGTTGTTTCCATGGGTAGCTTAACTTCATTTACCTCATGGTATTTTATTTTATTTGCTCTAATGAATGTCCTAGACTTACACTGGTTAGCTTTTATTTTTATACCTACAGATGAAAAACATTCTGAAAGGAAAAATCTAGTACATACCCAGTTATGATTCATCTCAGTACTCTGGTACTTTGGAATCCATAGGTGACTCTAGATTTAGCATTTTAGTTACCGGAGATTCTCGGATTGGGAAGCCCATTCGAAAAAATCAAAATCCCAAGAGAGAGAGAGAAAAGAAAAAAAATTGAAAAAGATTATGAGGAGATTATGAGGATAAAAATAGTTGTCGTGGTGGAAATGGTTAGGTGCCCCTTTGGGGCCGGGAAACACTAACCAATTTCTCTCAATCAGAACACACCTTTGAGACTTTGTGCTAGATCTAGAGAACGACCCCACTTTGGGGGGTAAGTGCCTGAGAGACCTTATAAAAGCTATAGGATGACTTAACTTAACTTCATGGAACGAGTATCCCCTAAGAAGAAGATTAAGCACAGCACATGGAAGGAGCTAACTTAGTGAATTTTTTAGAACACATCTATTTTTCTTTAATTGAAAATACCACTTGATAAATCTAGTTAACATGCTAAGTATGGAACGATACCTTTTAAAATTTCATGAGACCTGAGGTTTGCTTGAGGACAAGCAAAGATCTAAGTCTGGGGAATTGATGTGAGCAAAACATATAGGATTTTAGGAGTAGTTTTCACATCTCATTTCATTTTATATTTGTTTCATGTATATTTTACTTTGTTTTGCATGCACTTCTTGTTCTGCTCGCTTTGTACTTTTGTGTGCATGATAGCATTTCATGGGGAAAACAACGCACTTTTAGAGCAAAAAGAGCATTTGGATGGATGCAGGGGCACATGACATGTGTGGCTTACACACCTGTGGCTCGAGATTGGCCACCACAGGCCACACATGGCCTTGCCATGAGGAAACACACCGTGTGGCCCAACATTTTTGGCATGAATAGGTCTTTTTGGATATCGTGAAGAGCCTCATGTCTATATAAAGAAAGCCGCCTAAACCCTACCCTAGGAAGGAGGCACAGGGACAACACCAAGCCCTAAAAAGCTTTGGAAACTCAATGGGGAGGAAGGAAGCGAGATCCAACTTCTTCACCTCAACGCCAGGAAGAGACAATGCATTGTAATCTATATTCTTTCCATACTTTATCTTGTATATATATTCGACAATGCCTTGTGATTCTTTTCTCGCATTCATGGAGTAGATTCTGATTCTAGGACTAGGGAGTAGTTGTGTTGAGTTAGAACATGTTGGTTCAAATATCTTTTCATTCTTGAATCTATATTTGTAATTGGTGTTTGGTTTAGATCTATAGCTATTGTTTTGGTTTTCTAGTCATCAGTAGTAGAGCCGAGGTGACCGTATCAAAGATTTAAGGAATTTAAAGAGGAACCTAGGGGTTGTCCTCATCGCCAAGAATTGTGGGTAGAAGGATGCGATAGAGTAGGAAATGCACCCGTTTTGACTCATCACAGGATCGATTCGCATCCTCATACCGACTATCCTGTCTTAAAGCCAAGGGTTGACTGGTATGGCGAGGTAGCTTTTGATAGATGCAAAGGCTCATCGGGGAGTGTATGTCCTTTTCACAAAACCGTAGCTAGAAACCTAGACAAAACCCAATTGACAATGTGTTTTGACCCACAAATGAAACCAAAATCGTAGAGAATCCATCCAAAGACTCATAGCGTCCTTCTCTTCCTTCGTGGTGACACCGTTAGAGTTAGGACCGACAACCCTCTCAATCATAACCATTACAATCGATTTCAACAATAACTCCGAATAGATCGGTCGACTCAATCTCGATCCTGTGGATCGATAAATCTTTATTACTTGACGACACCCATGCACTTGTGGGTGTTGAGTGCGAGCGCACGCTTTGAGTCCTCGACGGTCTCTGTTACGAGATTTGAGGCCGCATTCACGTGCATCAGCCCCCTTCTACTCTATATAAATTCTCACAATCGTATTCCCTCAAATCACAAATGTGAGTCAACAAACCCCTAAAATAATGTCCCTTTTACCGCCTTACCCATCTTTACTAGGTGCTAATAAAGTGGGACCCCACATCCATAGTATTATTTCCCTCTAACATACTCCACATACACAACATTTCACTCATCCTCACTACACCATCGCCTCTCCCTCTTCCAAAAATGGTGCTCACCATAACCCGGTGAATGTATCGGAAGGCAGGTTTTGCAATCCGGATGCTTTAGCTCTAGAAGGGTCATAGGAGGTTTCTCCTGTTAAATCAAACCAAAATGATCTCGCATTAAACTCAATAGGTGTTCTCCTCTCTCCCCCACTAAGCAAACTAAAGCAAAGGTTCTATTGATGGAGGGTCCACTCATATTCTATGTTAAACAATCTAAAGGTGAACTTCCCTCTGACTTTCTACAAGATCAAGATCCACCAAACTCAAAATTCCAAAACTACCCTAGGATAAGTTGGGCATCTCACTCCCATGATATCCTCCCCACCTACCTTGGCAAATAACAATTGTATATCCCTTAAAAGATTTAGGGTTTCTAACAGAGTGGCATCTAGGTATCTAGTAGCAATGATTTTTCAAGTAGAAAGCATGTTAAACCTATCTCTATGAGCATTATCTCGAAATATGATGCCAAAGGGCTTACGCCTCTTTTCTTCTTGAACTCAACCTTGAAGAAGTCGCTCTTGTTGCGGTGTGCTTGGTTCTCCTCATTCTTCTAGAAGGCTCCTCGGAGGTTGGAGAAGGTCCTTGGAGGTTTGAGAACTAAAGTTTGCATGGGCTAGGGAAAGAAATTGAAAAGGCATGGTTGATTTGGGGAAAAACACATGGCTCTCGCCCTTTTAATGGGACGCGATACAGCAGTGCGAAATTCACACAGTCGACCGTGTGTGAGCCTGCCATGGTCGCTAGGAAAAATTCAAAAAAGGAACAACCGTGTGGATTACACACGACCGACTGTGTGCGGCTCTGGAATTTTCTTGTAGCGCCATATGATCCGAGATTTTCCACACACCCCATTGTATTCTCTTCTACCCATTTGGCACGACCGTGTGAAATTCACACGACTACCCATGCTTTCTTTTGGGGCTCTGGAAAATTATCCTTCTTCTACCTGGTAAATTCTATATGAAACTAAACACACATAATAATAATAATAATAATAGTTAAAAAATTAAAACCTAAACTAGCATGCATGAATACAAAAACTGAAAACAAATAAATTAAACTTGGGTTGCCTCCCAAGAAGGCCTTGCTTAAGGTCTTTAGCTCGATCATACTCTTGTGTGTCAACTAGGCATCGGTGGTTCTGTGAATCTCCATTCATCTTCGTCGGAATTGTTATCCTTAGCAGCTTAGCAAGAAGAATATCTTCTTCTGAAAAGGTGAAAAAATCGTCCAAGTCAAACTTCACTATCTCATCTTCCACTTTAAAGAATTTTTACATCGATGCAAACTCCAGTCGTGACTAAAAATGGCCTTCAAAAGATTAGTGGGCTAGTAGGCTATTCTCCCGTGTCTAATACAATGAAGTCCATAGGTACCCAGAAATTCTCTATGGTTATTGGTACATCCTCCAAAATGTTGACGGGCTACCTAATTATGTCATCCGCCATTTGAAGAGTCATACCGGTGGTCTCTTTACCGCTGTTAGTGTAGAAGATAATCGAACCTAGGTTTTGATAATGACAAAGGTTCAAAGTTAAGTCATTCTTGTTATCTCATATGTTGTGTGTGAGTAAGTAATGTATTAAGTTGTGCTAAGGTCGAGACACTAGGAGAATCTGAGGAGAATCCTGGTCGGGTGACACTAGGAGAATCTCGGGGTCGAGGAACCTCGTGATGACCGAAAGACAGTGTCGAGGAGGTAAGCTCCAAAGTGAGTGATGGTAAGGACGTGTCCTCCATATGGGAACTACCATAAGCAGCGATCCGACTAGGACTTTCGAAGGAAGGTTTAGGTCGAGTTTGAGACAAAGAAGGGACGCCGATTTACCATTAATGAACAACTTGTAACCTTAACCTTGGAGGTAAGTGATCTGGAAGTCATTGAGGTTAAATGTTAGGACCTTACTCCCGAGATGTAGACCAAGTGCATCAAGATGAATTATGGAGTATAAATTTTCAAAATAACCAACTCTAGTCAAGACTTATTGATCATCTTATATCAATTGAGTCAAACAGAGTTGAACATTCTTATTAGATGAATTATGTTAAAACTATTATTTTTTAAAAAGGGACATGCTTGGACTCATTTCTTCTATCATTTGAATTTTTAATGCTCTTTGAAAAGGTTATTAAGAGTTCCTTTACATACATGTTTAAGAATACACCCCTCATAAAATCATTTTTGATATATGGCAAAAGAAGGAGAAAAGGAGTTAGGGAGAAATTGTAAGGGGTTAACTTTTTTGAAAAGTTTCACTTAACTTAGTTTTCCAAAACTCACCTAGGGTTAAGGGGGACATTTTGTAAAACAAGTTGTTTAAATGTTTACTATTTCCTTAACTATGAATTAGTTTGCCATAGATCAAAAGGGGGAGATTAGGTGCAGATACCGATAATCAAACCTATGTTTTAATAATGGCAAAGGTTCAAAGTTAAGTCATTCTTGTTATCTCATATGTTGTGTTGAGATGCAGGTAATGTATTAAGTTGTGCTAAGGTCGATGACACTAGGAGAATCTCGGGACGAGAAACCTCGGTGGTCGGGTGACACCAGGAGAACCTCGGGGGGTCGCAGAATCTCAGTGATGATCGGAAGCTACGCGAAAGGTCAGGAGGACCAAAGGTAAGCTTCGGGTGCAAAGTGATGGTAAGGACGTGTCCTCTATACAGGGACGATCGTAGACGACGATTCAACTAGGACTTTTGGAGGAAGGTTTATGTCGAGGTCGGATGGTAAGAGACTGTCGGATTTACCATTAATGAACAACTTCTGTGCTAACCTTGTATTACAGGTAAGTGATCAAGTTGGCAGTCAACTGGAGGTTAATGGTAGTCGACTGAACCTACCATCAGTTGACTGCTGGTCAAGATGATCACTTCGAGGAGAGTCAAGGTATATTTCACAAGGGCTTGGTATATGCAAGGATCACTCTTAGGGCTAAGAAACGTGTAGAAGATCTTCATAACCCTAGCGTTATATTTAGTGAATCTAGCAAAATGATGTAAGTATTTCTCACCTGCAGTATAAGTAGCTCTTTGGTTGGTTTTATCTAGCTTTTTTTCCCATGTTTTGTTTATATTATATGTTTTTATCAAATTATATGTGTATGTTCATATTTATAGGTAAGGAGGTAAGGTATATTTCATTTTAGGCAAGACATAAGATTACAAAGATGCTAATTCTCCCGTATAGTATAAGTATCTCTCGATTTGTACATTTAGCTTCTATTATCATGTTTTGCTCAGATTTATATATTCTGTTCAGATTATGGTTGTTCGGATTTATAGGTATTTTAGATATATTTCTTTTGAAGCAAGATGTAAAGATCGCAAAGATGCTTCCCCTACGAGTTTTGGGGACAAAGAGCATGATCCAATGTCTTGAAAGGCTTCCTATATGAGTTTTTAAAGTATGATCATGTTAAATGTTTGATAAATGACAAAAATCAGTAAGGCATATATAAAGAAAGTATTTTACTTTAAAGTGACATGTACCGAGCCCTTAGATTGCCCATGGGCCCCTAGACCGCCCTTAGTAAGTTGCCCTAATAAATTCGGTGGCTAGCTACCCCGAATTCTATTAGGGTTGCACGCAAATTGGTACAATGTCAGGCTGCCCAAACAAAGATGATTAGTATTTTTAAAGTATATATGTATATATGGTTTCTAAAATTAACCAAAGCACAATGTTTACAAGTTTAAGTATAGTATATCTCATGTACATGTTTCTACAAGCGAAGCATATTTCAAAGTATGTATTGCAAGTTGTGTATGTCAAGTTCACGTATTTCAAGTTGAGCCATTGTGTTATGTACAAGTGTCTCTATATGTCTAATACAGAAAGTTCATGCATGTTAAGTTGAATCCTTGTATCATGTGCAAGTGTTTTAAATGTTTAATGCAGAAGTTTCTCAAATGCAAGTATGAGCATGTGTTGCATGCAAGTATTCTAATAGCATATTTTCCTAATGCGACGTTTTGTGAGAATAGGAAGTACTTACTAAACTTCATTGCTTATAGTTTGCATTCCTTATACTGCAGATAAGGGTAAAGCAAGACTTGAGTAAGAGGGGGCAGCGGATGAAGTGCTTGGTGTGTGTGGTAGTAGAATAGTGGATTATGATCCTTAACTTGCTAGTATTTTGTTATGTATTAAGACCTTCGAACTTGTTCGTGTGCTAGTGTTCATGCTTATGTGTTTGATCATGTTGTGTCTAAGAATGTTGAACTTGCTAGTATTATGTTAAGCTAAGAACTTTGAACTTGCTAGTGTACTAGTGTTCATGTTATGTGCTAGTGTTGATGTTAGGTATTGTTGTTTACGTTGATATTCATGTCAAGGATGCATATATTACTATCACCATGCATGAGGTTGAGTTACTTAAGAATTTTTTATATTAGAACCCTAGTGAATGTGCATGCTTAGATAGGTTAAGAACTTGCGTAATCTCCCTGCGTCAACATGCCAATGTAGTTGATCTATTTCATTAGCCTCCGCTGTTTCAAGTTAAGAGTTTGAATTATGATACTTGGTTAGAAACCATGTTTAGATCTTGTTACGAGTCATTGACCCTATTCTGTTCGTAATCAGGTATTAGTGAATTCATAAATAGTGTATGTGAGTCATGTTTTACCTGATCACGCCAAGAGTAAGATAAAGAATGGTATAGTAACACCTCCCTTACTAGTGTAAGAAGGGGGAGGGGGTGTTACGATGGTAGTATCGAGCAGCCACCCTTCCGCCACACACACATCAAGCATCAATCCTGTCACTTCCAAGTAAGAAAGTACATATATGTTTTACCTCCTTCTATGCTAGTAAAGAATGTTTTGTTAAACATGCTTATATGTGTAGGTGATGATGATAGAAGTAAGTAATAGTAGTAGTCTTATATTGGTATTACTTTATGAAGAAAAATGGCTAGAACACGGACCAATGGAAATCAGAGGACAAATGAAGCAGTACCACCACCTAACTTGATGCAGGTAGTCACTCGGCTTCAACATCAAGTTGCAGAACAGGAACAGGTTATCAATACCTTGATGGTGAACCAACAAGATAATCCTGTTACTCCACTAGTTGCTCAGAATGTTATACCGGCTACACTCCTTGGCCCACCAGTTCCCCCAATAGCCCCAACGGTGGGGCTGAGGCAAGAGGCGTACTTAATTCAATGGCAAAAGCTGAAGCCAAAGAGTTTTGCTGGTACAAGTGAACCATGGGATGGTCAGGCCTGGTTCAAGACATTAGAATGTATTTTAGAACTGCTGGATTGGACTAAAAATGAGAAAGTCAAATTTGTGTCATTTTATTTGGCTGGAGATGCCAGAATGTGGTGGGAAACAGGTAAAGGCAAAAAGAGTGATTAATCAGATGACTTGGGCTGACTTTGAAACAGAGTTCTTTGAAGAGTTCTTCCATATGCGAGTCATGAATAGGCACTACGATGAGTTCACGGAATTCTGACAAGGGGACTCCTCAGTTAATGAAGTCGTGAAGAAATTCAATATACTAGCTCGCTTATGTCCAGAGCTAGTCAGCACGAAACAACAAAGGGTTAGACTTATGCTCAAAATACTTAGACCTGAGATAGCTCAAAATGTGGCCAGTGGAATTAATAGACAGCAGACTGCAGAGGAGTTAATCAGTAGTGCTTTAATCGCAGAACATTACCTAAACATCATTAAGTGACAGAATCAGGCCTCGACTGAAAATAGAAGTCATGGAAGTTCTGGAGGTCAGAAATCTTAGAGCAATAATTCTAACTGGAAGGGAAATAACAATGGCAAGAGGAAACAATGGAATAACCCAAAGGGAGGTTTAGCAAGTAAGCAGCCTAAGTATCCTACATGTTCTAAATGTGGGAAGATGCATCCAGGAGTTTGCCGCTAGGGCACGAGTGAGTGTTATACATGTGGCTTAGAGGGACACTTGGCCAGAAATTACCCTACCAAGACCAATCCACCTCCACCCCAGTCAAATCAATATGGGGGTAAACCTGCTCAACTACACCAAATGCAAGCTGCACTAGAGGGCCTTCACATTAGTCAAGGAAGATTAATCAATGCTCCTGGATCTTCACTCACTCACTAAAGAAGAGGTAGCAGATGCTTCATCAAGGTCATAGGTCATATACTTAATATTTTATATGTCATATTTATGTCGTGAAATAATCGCCTTTGGAGGTTTACTCTACATAGCCCTATTTTCGAGTGCATCACCATCAAATGGCATTTCCTATCATGCTAACATGGCAATCAAGCATCGTATGAAACTAACCCAAGGCTTTTTCTAATTTTACTCTAATTCAATTTGGTCAGCCTTGATGCGGGCGGTGGTGTCACATGAACTAAAGACATAATTTGGTTTAAAAGACATTTGTTAATTCATTAACTTGCATGAGGAATCCCTGATCACATAAGCTCTCCCACTTGTAGATACTTCATGATTCTCAAATCATCAAAAGCTAGTGGCTAAATTTGAGTGGATGTTCTCTTGGCTTCTCATCGAGGAAAATAAGCAGGTAGCGGACCGACATGAACGGACTATCCTATGCCACCATAATTTCATGATTTGTTTGATCCTAATTGATCCCACCATTTTCATACAAATGGAAGATCTTTTAACTTTAATTTGGCAGTGTGCTAAGACTTAGATACTAAACCCTCTCTTTTTGCATACAAAATATGGCCAACAGACTTGTGGTTCTTAGACATTAGAGTATGTTTTAAGGCATAGCAATTGTAATTACATCGCCTTTATCTTAGTCTTACTTTCTATCATATAAACATTAAATGAAGATAGTATTATATATAAAGCAAGGCCCAAAGTTCTCAAGTTACATCAGTGCTTTCATGGTAGATCCGGATAAAGATAAGTAATGACATCCATAGACAAGTGAGGTTATTTCTTCGATCAATCGGACTACAAAAATTTGTAAAGAGGGGACTTTAACATGATCTTTTCTTCCCAAAGATTGGCCAAAATCAAGGCTTCTACCAAAAAGAACCAAAGTTTGATGGATCGACCCAATCTCGTCGGCTTTCAACTGAAGAGCCAAGTGCATCCCTTCTTTCCGTAAAGTAACGCAAGCTATGGGATATGATGCATCTACAAATGGGACTTGGAGCCGTGTTTATGAGTAAGACAATCTGTACACAAGGATTCGTAAAAAATTATTCCACTTTACGACTGTAGTCGAATGACTCCATTTAGGGTATTCGGCCTCAAACTTTCATGAAACTTTGCTGCTTTTGGTCGGTTAGCCCCAAGTTCATTAGATACTCTCACACTGATACCAGAAATACAAACATGTAGCTTTTCAATGAGTCAATCGACTTATGGCACTAGTTTCAAATGATCGAGTAGTTTCCTACCTGACGGCCACATAGAAACCAAGAGCAATCATAAGTGCCCAGATTTGATAGTTCATGCTGTCAAAAAGAGAGGCTTAAGCTGTTGCTGAATCAAAGAATCTAATTTACATGATATTCTTCCAAAAGTTAGGATTTACCTTATCGAAATAGCACTGACTGCAGTTTCTGGATTCTTCAAGTAACCTACCAGAATGATCACTGCACTGTAATACCAAAGCTCCAAGCTGCAACCAAAATGCTAAAGTTAAACTGAAAATTCTAAAATTTCATCGAGATTTCGAGTCGAGGATACCAACCACAGCATTATGGCCGAGGCAAGTGAAAGTTTTAAGAAGGAAGACAGGTTTTGGAATGCCAACGCAGAAAAACCTGTCCACGAGTCCGGAAAACATCCGGATAAAAGATATATCATCTGTGCAAAGACGATGAGCCACCACGAGGCATTCCCGACCATGGCAGCTGCTAGTAATCCATGGTCGAGCTTCACCACAAATACCCAATTGAGGAGGATGTGGAAGCCCAGAACAGCCCCAGAGATGGCAGCAATGGCCCACACCTTTCTCTGAGATTGGAAAAATTTCTGAAGGGGAAAATTGAGGGCATAAGCAAACAGTTGCGGGATGATCCAGATGCAGTATTTGCCTGCTACTTCTGAAATGTCACTGGGTTGGTGCAGCAGTCTCAGGATTGGCGCTGTGAATGCATAGAGAGGAGTTAAGGCCACGGCTGTGGCAAGGGTTATGACCCATGACCTTTGCATGTAGATTCCTAGTATGCAAAGTTGCCCTGCGCCCACAGCTTGGCCACAGAGGGTTTCCAAGGCACTTCCCATCCCCAACTGCAAGAAATAACAAGTTTCCATTCAATAAAATGCCACGGTGAACACTTGAACGAGTAGCCAGTAAATGACTGTATTAATCAATACCATAATTCCATAAGCAAAGCCTTCGGTGACGTTCTGAGCGACCGCGACCGCAGCAAGTTGAACGGAGTCCAGATGACCGGCGAAGGCGGTTGTTACAAAGCCAATGGAGAACTGGAAGACGGATGCAAGAATAGCAGGCCCTGCTATGCGCCATGTCTTCTTTGTTTCTTGCCAGCACTTGGACAAGAAGCTTTCCATGCTCGAATTGAATTCAATGCTTTAGGACATCACTCTTGGATCGATGCTATCTCTACTTGCAGATTGAAGCTTGCCACACCTGATGTTATTTGCTTATGTTTAAAAAAAAGGGTCACCAACCAGATTGGGGTGTCCATGAATTCAGAATTGCATAATGGTATTTTATTGTGGAGTTGCTGACGAATTGCTCAATTTTCTCAGTAGGCAAATTTTGGTTTGGTAAATAAACTTTGACCTTTTGTCTCAATTCAGGACATCTCAATTTTAACTAAAACTTAAAATAATACGTTTCAGCATCATCCAAATAAATGAGCCTAGCTATTCCTTTATGATTGGTATGGTTGAGATTAGATATATGTGTATTTTGTGAGTTGTTTATACATAATGATCATTTAAGTGGACCCAATCTTTGTTCTATCTTCTGCTTGGTTGCCTTAGTCAAAACCTTCACCAACCAAGCCCAACCCCACTACCTACTTGCTACTTTGTTTAACAATTTCGTCCTTTGTATCATTGCCTGAGGAACATCACAAGCCTCCATTGTAGGTCTTCAATTTTGAACAATTGATAGTTACAAATAATGTTGAATTTAGGGCAAGGGTCAACTTTTCACATAATCTTTGGAATCAGCAAGTCGATGCGATTGACTACATGCATGTTCTCCTGTACCTTTTGGAGATATCATCATCATTCATCAGTAAGTTTTGAAGTCAGCATCGTAGTAGGTATTGGGTCCCATTTGGTAGTTGTTTTGGAACTGCTTAGCATCTGATCATATCTGCACATTCAGCAATTTATATTTCATAAACGATAGCATGATGCACGAATTTTTCATCGATACGAAATTCCAAAAAAAAATCTATTATATGCAATTTTATCCTTCTTTATAAGATGTTTCAATGATGGCAAATTCATATTCCATGCAAATTATAAATTTGAATGTATAAAATATAAGCAAGTTTGGGACTCGTTGATCGATAAATTACCCATTTTAAGGCAAATAAAAGTGTGCAGTATCACTAACCAAAACAAAACAAAATATTATTATTTTAAATGTAACTAGGCCCATTTGTCAGAATGATAATACATGACTTGTCATCTCCTTCCCGTAGTATACACATGATCCAGCTTTAGAAAGTCATTTAACAATTTACAGGGGAAAGAGTTTTTTGAAGAGTACAGGAGAAATATTCAATGGAACCATTGAACGAAAAGGATTTGATGCCTCTAGTACAAGGAATATTGGGGAACAAGTTAATCAAGGCAGCTATGGAAGCTAGACTCATCAACTTTTCCATTCTGCCCTTTTAGAGCAACCTCTTGGTAGATGTATTGTATGGAAGTTTGGTTCACGTGGAACTGTTATAGGTCTTCTGCTTTTTGATGTAACAGCATGATTCTCAGTTTTGCCGTTATCTCTTCCTTCTTTAGCATCCAATGGCTTCCTCAATGTTGTCACACTGCATCAATGAAATATGTTTAACAGTTCAATTTATCTACACAGTAACAATTTTGAGGAGGTGAACCTTTTGTCTTTGGGTGTCTGCCTTGATGGTGCCTTAACGAGAGGCCTGCTCTGAACCTTTTTAGTGGATATCTCCTTGGTTATTACTGCCTGCAAACCAAAATCAGAATTCCTAGCACTATTATTATATCGCTTCCCTTGCATTGTTACAGTTGTATCTTCAAGGTCTCAACATCAAACTTCATTTTACACCCAGAAAAATACACTGCCATTCTAGGGGTCTGGTCTAATTGTTGTTTTTGTTCAAAACTTGGGCTGGACCCAACTTATCAGGAGGCTGATTCATTGTTTTTTGGTCAAATTAGGAGACTTGTGGGCTCTGTGTGAAAATAGGCTTGAGCTGATTTGGGCTCAAGTTGGACTCAACTTGTATTCAAATTGATGCCGTTGGAATTGCTAATGTCTGCTTCTTCCAAACTCATAACCACACCCTCTCTGCAGTGACCAAGGAAGTTGTGCTGATTAAAGTTGTGCTCAGTTTTATTTCTAGTGGAGTGACGAGTGGGAAATAATCTATATTGTTGACAAACAGTGCAATGTGATGCGCTGAAAGTGGGGCAATGATATGGATGTGCAAGGAAGAACCTGATAATGATAGCCGCCAGTTGTATGGTGGTGTTATAAATCTGAAGTGTGGTTGTAGAGGTCAAATTCCTTTTTTTTTGTGGTAGCAGTTTGTATAGTTAAATTTCTGGATGGGGTGTCCATCATGTCTTGAAGTTCATGTGGTAATCCATATAGTTGGGTAAATTGTAGGGTTATGTGATCTATTATGTCTAAATGAGAGGTTGGGGGTAGTAGGTTAATTGTAGGGTTAAATTGGGTAGATTGGATTGGATGGTTGACAAAGTTCAATTCAATGTTGTTATAAGTTGGTCTCAACATACCAAATCTGGTGAAGAACTCCATTCTTTTATTCTATTGGGATTGATTTGCTTCTACTACCATGTACCCTTATTATTCTTATTAATGTTAATTCCTAATGATTTGCATAACACGTTGAACCACATAATTTTTGTGCATGGAGATATGCAGGTGTACCATGTGATTGCACCAGTTTTCTTATTATGTTGGTTGTCATATTGAAATTAATATTGAATAGCTCATTGTGTTGCTCAGCCTGTTTTCATTTTATTGTGTATTATGCCATATTTGGTTTAAATAATGGTTATGGTGAACATAGAGTGAGCTAGTTGTTTTAACTGTGAAACCTACCTATTTAACAGTGTTTGATGCAAATAGATTGTTTTATGTGGTATTTTGTTGATCATAATTTTCATGTTAAATCTAAATATAGTAGCTGTAGTTTGTAGTTGTACAACGACCTAGTTAACAGTGGTTGATATAAAATATATAAATTTTGGAGCAAAGTCTGCCTTTAGGTATGATATGCATGGCCTAAAATCCTTCTCTGGATGGGAGATCAAGTTGAATTTTCAAACACAAGTACAAAATTGCAAAAGGAAGGTATCAGAATTGCATGAATAAGGTTCTTAAGAGAGAATTTATATCCATGATGTGATTTGACAGTTTTCACTATATTAATCGCTAGAGTAAAGGATAATTGCAGATAGACTTTCGAACTATAGGTGCAGCATCGTAGAAGTATTATCATAGCGCCCAACACTATTTTGTCTACTATTAAGATACAAATATGTAATTGATCCCTTTTCTAGCCACTCGAGTTTTAGGAATAAATGATTAGTCAATCAATTCTAACATGGTATCATAGCAAAAGGTTCAAGCTTTAAATCCTACATGTGTTAGAAAAAAGAACTGACTCATCAATGGATGTATTGTGTTTGAGACATGAATTTTACTCACCACACATGAAGGGTATTAAAAATATAAATATTTAATTCATGTATCAAACAAATATTACGTCATCCCGTTATGCATTAAGTTTGGTCTAATCAAGCGAAGTACACTCACTCTTATCTGCAAAGAAGCTAAAATATTTTTTACAAAATGACTACCAACTACTAACCTTGATCATTTCTACATGCTTGAGACTGGATTCATTTTTCTTTTGCACTTCGACCTGAAGCCTTCTTTCATGGTTTGCTTCCTTAAGAATTCTCCTTTCCTGACAAAACATAACTAAATTATAATAATATCCCACAAAGTTTATTTTAAAGCTTCACGGACAAAGGGATTCACATCAACTCTTAGTCTAAAAGGCCTTGGGTTTGTAATTGTCCTTTTATGCTTCCCTCGGTCAGAAGTCTCAGTTGCAGAATTGATTTGAGGTCCAACTGTCTGTAAAAATACACAATTGTTCACTGAAATTACAAATATCTATTTTACACATGAAAACCGTAACCTGCCTTCTGGGGAACATTTTCTCTGATTGCAGACATGATGTTCTTACTTGCATGATTCCGAGTATTTGAACTCACAACTCTGTCAATAAAAACATAAAGTCAACTTCCCCCTAATCAAGAGTGGAAAAGAAGTAGAAGTCAGTTATTACAGAACTACAAATACCTTTCCTTGTTGGTGCTAGGAGCATTTTCTTTATCATCATCTACCTCAGTCATCATTTCTACTTTTTGAGCTCCACTATCTGATTTGCTGGAAGAGTGAAGCCAAGAAACTTTGTGTTTTATATCTTTCTGACAGTTACCCATTGTTGTTGACTTTATTACACCTATTGAGGGAATTTCACCTGAATTCATACACTCTTTATCTGCATGGATAGCTACAAATTGCTTGTTAACCTTTGTGGCTACAATACAATCCATTTCTCTATTAACTTCCAATTCATTCGAGGGATTGCATAACTTTGAAGACGCATCGCTTTTCAACCTCATCTTCCTTTTAATTTCATAAGCCTTTACCAAATTCTGTGCAGAGTCTCCAGCATTCTTTGTGGTCTTGGGATTGTTCGTTATACAGAGATACCTGCTAGGCACATTCTTCGTGTGTTTGGTAACTTTGACATTCTTCATTTTAACACAAACCTCTGATACAGAAGCCTCGCATTTGGATGTGGAAGTATTCTCTGGTTTTTCCTTGTTAGTAATAGTGCTTGAAGCGGAGCCAACAGTCTCAAAAAACAAAGGCTTTGCCACGGATTTCACTGCACCAACTGGTTCCCCTGGATGTCTCAAACTCTGAGAGCCTTCTTGATTGGTTGAACATTTTTGGAATTTTGATGTTGTCAATGCCTCTTTTCTCGCAGAATGCTGTGCTCTTGCTGTAGGTTCACCAGAGGTTGACCTCAAGCTCAAGATGGGATGGTTCTTTAGCTTGGTTTTAGCCATATTTTCAGCAAATGAAGTCACAGTGCTCAGTCCCACAATCCTACACTTTAAGGATTTCGCAGGAGCAGATTTTGGGCATTTTGGAATCAAACTGTTATAACCTCTAGTTCGTCTTAGATTTCGGTCCCACTTGAAAATTTTAAATATAAATTTTTACTATACAAAGGTATTATAACAAACAGAAAATATGAAGAATCCAGACCTTGGACCTTCTCGATCCCGTGCTTTTCCACGATGCAGATTGGGGGTTCGTGCTGCCATGACCTGCGATTCATTGCGAAGGGAAAATTTTGAAAACTAACAACCAAAAACTATAAACGAGGGGAAAATGACAGAAGGCGATGACACGGTCAAACCCTAAGCCGAAAGCTTCTAAGGAGAGCATCAGGATCAACTTCTTCGTGAGTTCGATCACAACCTAAACATCAATCACCATAACACAAGTAAGAATTAAATAAAATTTAAACGAGAAATGGTAGATATCCGCCGGGGGGTAAACAAAATCGAAAACTCTAATTGATATGAATTGTGGAGGCGAGAGCTCACCAACGCGGGAGCAGAACCAGGAGCGATCGTCTGGACGAGAGCAGTCTGGGACGGTGAAGTCGACGAATTTGGGGGCCTCGATCTCCTCGAACACTTCATCGCCCACTTCGCTGATCGCGGCCTCTGATTCCTTAACCAAATCCAACCGGAGCCTCTCCATTCCAACCCGGAACGAGTCGAGCAAGAGAACTCGAGATCGTAACTGGGAGACAAACAAACGAGATCGAGGTGCGAGATCGAGAACGATAGAGAATATGTGGTTGGCATTTCAAATCACAGAAAACTAGCCGTTGGAGCGGCCCTTTGGCGAAGACAACGACCTTCCGCATTGAACGCCACGAGCGGTCAATCTTAGGCCGTCGAATCTGATAAATGGGATCCGCTTGGAGATCACTATGCGGACTCTTTTTTGCATCAACTAACGAACAGCAGACATGATTTTTTGTTTTTAATATTTTCAATTTTCCTTTTTTTTTTCTTTTTTTTTTTTTTTGAGTTAATAACGTTAAACGAAGGCAGCCAATTATTATTATTTTATTTTTTTGACAAAATTAGATCTCAGAGCTATCCGGACTATGAACCACTGCAAAAGGAATCCAAAGGTTCTAATCAGAGGAAATTCCGCAGCCACAAGGAGAATGGAAAAGATTTAGACATTTTTATAAAGGTAAAAAACAAGAGCAGGGTAATAGTACGACTGGGGAAGCTAAGATTCAGCCCCCTGCACATGCTCTTCTTCTCCAGGCCTTCTATCGATTGGACGTCGGTTCCTTCCTTTCCTTCTCTCTGGGCAACCCACAATTAACTCATTTCCATCATATTCCTCTGTACCTTCTGACCTCAAACACCCACCATTAATGGTGTCAGCTGTAATTTTTCTCTTTTGTCTGTTACCTTGCCGTTCTTCATGTCATCGCTGCATTGATCGCCAGGTTATTTTCAACAAATAATTACAATAGCAGTAATAAACAACAGCTATAAGAAGTTTAGTCTCGCCTCGTTTCATTTTGACCGCGAGGCCTTTTGATCATTTTGAGAAATGGCTAGTGCTCCGCTTCACAGCAGCTGTGGAATTCACAGAGTTCCTCTTCTCTCCGTGTTACTGCTGCTCCTCTTGACTTGCGTGCAAGTTCATGTGGGTAACCTGATGAAGAATTATGATGAAAAGGTGATCAGATAACCGAGCATGCATCCTCATGCTGTTGGTGAATGAGAGAATATAATTTATTTCTTCTGATTACTCTGATCGTGATCGTTTGATGCAGGAAAGAAAGGAGGTGTTGTTGGGTGAAGCATTGACGGGATCAAGGCCACCAAACTGTGAGAGGAGATGCAACAGATGCAGAGGCCATTGCGAAGCAGTTCAGGTGCCTGCAACTACCATGCATGATGAGCAGCAGATAGGAACCTGCAGGAGCACTGTGAACGAGAGATCCAATTACAAGCCTCTGAAGTGGAAATGCAAGTGCGGGAACATGATTTTTAATCCATGAAAGGACCTTCTCTTCTTGGTTTTAAATTGTTGGATCTTAGTCCGTCGTTTTTCTTCCACTTTAAATGAACCTTTGTAGCTTTTCTAATGTTCATAAGCTCTGAAGGATGAGTGATATTGAGTGGCTAAAGCTCATGAAACCTTTCTATCAGTGATCAGAATCCTAAGCGAGCGGTTGACACATTACAAACTTTAATTATTCTAAATTTCATAGAATTTAGCTCTTAATGCTTAGTTTAATTAGATCCAAAGCCAAATTAATTAACTTCCGAAATGGATCGATATCAGTTTTTTACATTCCCATAAAAAAAAAATTTTTTGACTATGTCAGAAAGTATAACTGAAACCATGTCTGAAGGCAGTGAGTGCACTGCTAGTTCGCCTACAAAATACCAGTTCCAAGCAATTAATGCAGATCACAAGATTTAACGAGTCACGAGCCACCATTAAGTTCGATATCCAGTTCCACAAAAAGAGAAGATTTTGAGCAAAATTGTATGACGCATCAAATGCCTGTGGATCCAAATCCACCTTCTCCCCTGGCAGTCGCATCCAAATCGACAACTTCGATCACCTCAGGCGTCACGATCCTCTCGAGGATCATCTGTGCGATCCGGTCCCCAGCTTTCACCTCGAAGTCTAAATCCGAGTGGTTGAACAGGATGACTCCGATCGGCCCCCGATAGTCCGCATCAATCACGCCGGCTCCTACGTCGATCGAGTTCTTCCATGTCAGGCCCGATCTGGGAGCTGCAAGTACCAGGTTTTAATAATCTTTCACGTTGGCGTTTCATCGAGCATGTGGACGGATGAGATTACCGATGCGGGCGTAGGTTTCGTCAGGGATGGCGATGCTGAGATCGGTTGGAACTAGGGCTTTGCCTCGTGCAGGAACGATCATTCCCGCCGCACTGCATCGAGAATGCGAAGCGATTGGATGCATGATTCGTCCGACAACCTAAATGATAGAAGAAAGATTATGAGAAACCAGAAATACCTGGAGAGATCGTAGCCGGCAGAAAGATTAGAGGCTCGCGAAGGCAGGACGGCTTTTTCCGACAGCTTCTTAACACGGAGTAGATGACAACGGATCTCGCGGTGGAGGTCACCGTTCTCAGAGAGCTTTCGGATCTTGGGAGATGACTCATGAGCGTCGACGGCACGGCCGTTGGCGGAGTCGGCGATGGAGGCCATCGATGCGAAGTAGAAGTGATGGGGGTGGGAAGTGATGGGGGGAATTGGGGCACGCCTATATAGGCTCAAAAATTAGGGTTAGTTTTCGCGGCAAAGGTTCCCGCCGCTATGGTGTTTCCCGTCTTCTTTCATGAATTTGGCGCCAAAAGTTCGCAATATTTCTGTTCTTTTGTGTCAATTTAATAAGGGAATAAATGGGATGAATATATTGAATTTTATAAAACTAATTGTTCAAATTTTATTTATAGTGCCTTATTCTCATCTTTAGTCATATCCATCAAAATTATAAACACCTTCAAAACTTAACGTAAAATGAGAGAATAACGATATTATTTCCTTGAATTTCATCGTAATAAATTCATTTCAATTTGTCCAAAGTTCAACAAAACAGAAAACACATCGCAGGCCAACCACAACGTTGAAAATTGAATAGAGTACACTGTAAGGCTAATAAAGAAGAAAGGACAAAACTAACATGAAAAAATAAATAAATAATAAAATAATTTGCTCCGATCAAATTCAGAAGTAATTATTTTTTTTCAGATTTCTTTATGATATTTGTTCATATAAAACAACAGTGGAAAAAAACATTGCAACGCGTACAGCAATTGCAATCGCATTAAATATACCAAAACAAAATCTAATCAATTTGGCAGCGATGTTCAATTTTATAAAGATTTTTCGACTGTATTAATTATCTTTACGTTTAACTTTGCCGTAACTCGTAACGTTCGACTGTTGTTTGGACGTTGTAATTTAAAACAGCGATTAGTATCATTTTTTATTTTGTCCAAAAACAAATTTGGTGTTTTCTTCATCAAGCACTAAGAAGCAGATATCTTAAATTCTTGGGTTTTAAGGAGGTCAACGTCTCACTTCTGACTTAGTTAACAAACTCACGAACTAATAGAACTTGTCCAGTTTACATTCATCATCTATCGATCATCACTTTCGGACTTAATCATTCATCAGTAAAGAAAAATTTTCAAGTTCTAAAATAAAACCAAGGCTATCTATCAAGATTTTAGCTGAATTGTTTGCAATTAATTTATAGAAAATAAAAAACAGAGGAAATAAAGCCACAAATATGGGAGATTTTAGGATCCGCCTTCGTGGCGATTGGATTCCGGTCGGGCCATGGAACTACGGTTCCGTCGGTCCGTCCGGGTCAAGTCCGGGTCGGGTCCGGGTCCAGGTCCGATCCGGTCCAGGTCTGATCCGGTTAATCGTCGTCTTAGTTAAATAAATAAAAAAATAAAAAATGATGTAATAATTAAAATATAAAAAAATTCACAATTAAACTTATAAAAACTCTATCAAATATTTCATTATCTCAATACAAAATATATTACATCTTAGACTTAAATAAAAAAATCTATTACAATAAAAAAATCAAATACATTTCAGTCGTATTCGGTATTTCCTCCCGTCGTCGTAGTTCCGGATGTTCCTTCTGTTTCGTCTTGGTCTTCTTCGTCACTTTTAATATGTTGGGTTCGACTTGCAGCTTTTGACCAATCATTAAGTAAACATTGCGCTTCTAAATTTTCCGGCCTTAAGCTAGAAGCGTCTCGTCGATGTATTTCCTCAGATACTAAAAGTTTGTTCTCTACTAGATTGAAGCTGGACAAGCTAAATTTCTTTTGTCATTATAGATAAGATTGGAAATAATTGAGTTCTTTGCGATCACCATTTTAAAATGTCGAAGCTTTCTTCATCTGCATCACTAAAATCAAAGAGTGGTGAATAATTCTCGAGTTCTTTGGAACTTGAGGATCCTAAATGACGTTTAGTTCGTTGTCTTAATAACAATTGTGTTTTAGTGAGTTTAGAAGTAATATCTTAGTTGTAGTGGATTGATGTATTTACGTCCAATAATTTGTTTCACCATATTTAATGTTATATTCATTATAAATATCATGTAAATGTGTTTTAATATTAAACAAAATCAAAGAAATATTAGGAAGCAGCTTTGGTAATAGGGCTTAAAGATTCATAATATAATGCTAACATATCTTGCAAAACCATCTAATTTAAGTCAGGATCTAAAACAAAAGTACATAAAAATATTTCAGGAATGTTTAAGAAATATTTTTCCCATTTTTCTTTCATTACATAAATACATTGAGATAAATAAGTATCATTTGATTGAATATGTTCATTAAAAATACATGCAATATTACAACAATGTGTTAAAACTAAATGTGAAGTTGGATAATAAACACCTGATAATTGGTCACTAGCATCATTAAAAACTTTTAGAATTTCACAAATACTAGTGCATATATTTCATTGATTTGAAAACAAATAAATATCACGTGATTGAACATGTTGATGAAAAAACATACATAATAAATCTTTATATTCAAAAGTAGATAACAACAATTTATAAGTAGAATTCCAACGAATTGGAACGTCACGTGCAAATCGTTTAGGCTTCATGCCATTTATTTTACAAAATTTTCTCCATTCTTTCATTACTTGAGGATGTGTCCATAAATAATGAATTGCACTCCTAATTGGTTGAATATGTTATCCTAAATTTTTAAGTCCATCTTGAACACACAAATTTAAAATGTGACATGTACACCTAATATGAAAAAATCTTCCACCTATTGATGGTTTACATATATCAATAAGTTCACTAATACTATAGGTATTTGCACTAGCATTATCAAAAGAAATTGAAAAAACTTTAGAAGTTAAATCATATTCTTCTAAAATAATAAAAATAAGTTATGAAATATTTTGTGTCGTGTGTGTTTCGTTAAAACATCTATATGCTAGCAATCTTTTTTGAATGTCCCAATTATTATCAATCCAATGACAAGTAATACCCATATATGAACAACTTCACAACGATCACTCCAAATATCTAACACAAAGAAACTTTCTGCTTAAATTAGAAAATTCTTTAATCAATTCTTGTTTTGTTCTAAGACTAATTTTAAAAGTGTACGCTTTTAGAGTATTTCTTGGGATACGCTTTAATGAAGGATTTGTAGAAAGTCAATTTTCAAAAGATAATTTATCACTAAAACTAAAAGAAAATTGTTCAATTGCACAAAATTTAGCAGATTTCTTCTCTAAATCTAGTTTCACAAATTTAAAGAGTTTAGATTCGTTACTCAACCCGATTGAGAAGAGAATGTCGAAATTTGAGTTTGAGAACGATCAATACCAATTTCAGGATGATTTCTCTCCACGTGTCGAGTAAGGGTTGTAACCTCCTCCTGTTGAAATTTGTAATATTTGAACAATATTTGCATTTTGCTTGCATATCAGGAAGGGCGTTACTTTTGAAATGTTTGGTGAAGATATGGATGCGGCGAGGCACTCGAGTTGGTTTTGTAGCCGTAGAACCCGCCATCGCATTGGATGTATTCCTCTTACTTTTTGACTTTGATGATGACGTATTTGAAATTCATCACGGAAATATCAAGATCATAGTCGGCCCGATATCGAATGGAGGTGAATTGTCGCCTTGCTCGAACTCGAACTCGGCGGTGGTGGCATTATGCTCTTTTTTTCCGCACCTACGCACCCTTACGACTTGATCCGGCTCCAGACATTTGTAAAAATATGACTTGAGAGACTTGAAAGCAAATGAGGGAATGAGAATTAGAGAAGAGAAGTTGTGATTTGTGAAAAAATGAAAGGGAATGGAGGTGTATTTATAGGAAAAAAAAAACTTTAAAAAATTCCAGTAGGCCAGTCGGTCGTCGGCCGTGACCGGCCGACAGGTTGCACATAATAACCGGCCACGAAATCGTGGTCGTTGGTTCTTTTTCTTAAAAAAAAAAAAAAAAGGCGACCCGTCGGTTCGACACGCCTGTGCTCGGCTGTGTCCAAAGCTCGTGTCGTTTTGGTACTGCCCGTGTCGTGACGGACAGAGAGCGACACGCCCGTGTCGTGACGGACAGAGAGCAACACGCCTCGCGCTGTGCGACACGCCCATGCGACACGCCCGTGTCGTGTAACGGGAAAACAGCGACACGGGCGTGTCGGCTGTGCGACATGCCCGTGCTCGGCAAAATTTTTTTTTTTTTTTAAATGCCGTTTTTTTTTTCCGGTTCAATTTTTTAAAAAATCGGGACCGGACCGCCTAATAGACGGTCCGGTCACGGGGCCGGATCAAATCCGTTGACCCGGTTAACTGGACCGTTGACTACGGTCCGATTCTGAGTCGGGTTCGGATTTGACCCGGACCTTGGCCAGGTCTATATACCAGCCTTCAGCTCCCTTGTTGTCGCAGAGAAAGAAAATACAGCTCTTTTGCTTTTCCGTGAACCAGTGAAGTGGAAATTAAAGTATGGTTTATTGCTGTCCTCGGTTTTCTTCCTACTGGATACGTACAAAGATCGCACTCGTATTAATTATTAATACTTTTTGAGCTCGGAGTAGAATGATATAATCCATTTAACAACTGGACAGATCGATCCAGCCTGATCTTGTAAGCAACGACTCGAACACACAGTCCCACCTTAAACCTAAATATGACAAAGAAACGAAGCCTAGCGAGACAAGAGCCCGGCTCTTTTGTGCAAACAAACAAACCCCCCCAAACTTTGTTCTATGGGACCTCAGCCACCTAAACAAAATGTTCATCGCCGTTGCTTGCGCCTGTTTCACTGCACTAGAACAGGAACTAAATGGGTGACCAAATGAACCGAGTAACAAATTTTATAAGGTCAAAGTAGAATGAGATTTTGATTTTGTTCGATAGTTGACCAAAGTCGTGATGAATTGAAGTGTTGGCTCTTGTCACTGATTCTATTGACGGGAATTGAATTGGTACCTTACAAGTAAATTCAACTCGATCTTTGCTGGATTCAATTCGAGGTTTCCGAAACAACCGAATTGGACCGGATAGATATGATTTACGTCAGCATCTAAATAGTTAACGCATATGATAATTGATAAGAACGACGGGGATGACAATTTCCCGTTAACGCATAGATCTTTGCTGGATTCAATTCGAGGCTTAGTATTAAATAATTCACCGATCATATCATAAATCGTCATGATAAATGTATAAATACGTTTCTCTATGTTTGTTGGCTTGCTGGATACCATCCGGTTACACGTCTAAGCCACCAACTTGATCGGATCTTTATCTCCTAATGTTCGCTTGACTTGCTGTTTACTAAATATTGTTTTGGCGGGAACCATCTTTATGTCCAATGAGAATTCGGGTATGGTTTTAGGTAGCTTTGACGGGCCGGACGAGTATTTTGTCAGTGGATAAATACAGAGTCCAGACTCATCCGGCGACGGCGACGGTGAACCCCCGGAGTCAAACGCGGCGGCGACGGGGGTTGACAGGCCCACGCGTCGCCAGACGACAAATCCCCGGCGAAACTTTAAAGGAAGCGAAACAGATGGACGTTCACTCGTGCACGGTCTCGTCGTTTCTCAACTCCCTGGAATTCATCACTTCGCATTCGCGCATGTCGCTCTCTTAACTCCTCGTCCTGCAAAATCGATCACAGGTTCTCAACATGCGCCACCTTCTCCTCCTCCTCTTACTCTGCTCCGCCGCCGCCTCCGGCAAGGCAGCTCCGGCAGACGAGCTACAACTCCTCCTCCAGCTCAAAGCGTCCTTCGAGACCTCGAATACGACCGCCTTCCAATCATGGACAGCAAACAACCCATTTTGCGGCGTCTTCGCCGGTGTCAAGTGCGATTCCGGTGGGTCTGTTTCAGAAATCGACCTCACCGCCACCAGCATCTCAGGTGCAATCCGCTTTGATATTATCTGTCGGCTTTCTTCCCTCACTGAGCTCTCCTTGGGGTCTAATTACCTCTCCGGTGACATCTCCGATGACCTCCACAACTGCACCGGCCTTCGCCGGCTCGACCTCGCCTTCAACTCCCTCGGCGGGGTAATCCCTGACCTGTCGCCTCTTAGCAAGCTACAAATCCTCAACTTGACGAGCAATTACTTCACCGGCGCCTTCCCGTGGAGCTCCCTCGCCGGGCTGACTGCGATGGAGGTGCTCAGGGTCGGAGATAACTCCTTCGATCCCAATCCTTTCCCTGATGTGGTGACGAATTTGACAGAGCTCAATTGGCTCTACCTCTCCAACTGCAACATCCATGGACAAATTCCGCCGGCAATCGGCAACCTGACAAAACTCATCGACCTTGAAATATCCGACAGCTTTCTCACCGGAGTCATCCCCCCAGAGATCTCCGAGCTCTCCAATCTGTGGCAGCTCGAGCTTTACAACAATTCGCTCACCGGGCCTATCCCGAACGGGTTCGCTAATCTTTCAAAATTGGCCTTCTTCGATGCGTCGATGAACAATTTAGAAGGCGACCTATCGGAGCTCCGGAGCTTGACGAACCTCGTTTCGTTACAGCTGTTCAATAACGACCTTTATGGCGAGTTGCCGCCGGAATTTGGGGATTTCCGATTCCTCACCAACCTCTCGTTGTACTCAAATAGGTTCAACGGGACGTTGCCGCCGAAGCTCGGAAGTTGGACGGAGTTCAACTACATCGACGTGTCGACTAACTTCTTTACGGGACCGATCCCGCCGGATATGTGCCGGAAGGGTACCATGAAAAAGCTTCTGATGCTGGAGAACAAGTTCACCGGGGAGATTCCCGCGAACTACGCCAATTGCTCTTCTCTGCTTCGGTTCAGGGTCAGCAATAACTCTCTCTGGCGAGGTTCCCTCAGGTCTCTGGAGCTTGCCAAACTTGAACATTATTGATCTTGCCATCAACCGATTCGAAGGTTCCATTGGCGCTGGGATCGGGGCTGCCAAGTCTTTGAACCAGCTCTTTATTTCCGATAACCGGTTCTCCGGTCAGATTCCACAGGAGATTGGAGACGCGGCAGGTATTGTCAACATAGAGATGTATAACAACCAATTCTCAGGTCAGATCCCGGCGAGCATCGGACGTCTACAAAACCTCGTGAGCCTTTATCTGCAGAGCAGCGATTTCTCTGGAGAGATCCCGGAAGAGATCGGTTCCTGCGTCGCGTTAAGCGCCATGAACCTAGCGGGGAACCAACTCTCCGGTTCCATCCCAGCAAGCCTCGGCCATCTGACGAGGCTCAACTCACTGGATTTGTCGGATAACAAGCTCTCGGGCGAGATCCCAGCAAGCTTACCCGCACTGAAGCTCTCCTCTCTTGATCTCTCCAACAACCACCTCACCGGAGCCATACCGTCGGGGCTTGCCATTTCGGCCTACAATGATAGCTTCGGCGGGAACCCTGGCCTCTGCGTCGATGGCAGCGACGCCGACAAACTTAGCTCCGTAAAGCGATGCCCTGTCTCCGACAGGGGTTCCACCTTCGAGTTGCGCACCTTCCTCTCATGCATTCTCGCCAGTGCGGCAGTCTTCCTCGCCGGTTTCGGTCTTTACATCGTGCTAAAGAAGCGCCGCGACGACTCGAGCGGGGCCGACGACGGGGCCTTCGCTAAAGATCCATCATGGGACATGAAGTCTTTCAGGATCGTGACGTTCGACGACCAGGAGATTGTGGAAGGAATCAAACCGGAAAATCTCATCGGAAAGGGCGGCTCCGGTGAGGTGTATCAGGTGCATCTGGCGAACGGAGAAGTGGTGGCGGTGAAGCAGATATGGCGCAATTCGGCGGCGGAAACCAAGGAACGGAGCACTGCGGCGATGCTGGCATCGGCGCAGAGGCGGCCGCAGAAGCGGCTGGCCACGAGGCAGTTCGAAGCAGAGGTGGGAACATTGAGCACCGTACGCCATGTCAACGTGGTGAAACTCTACTGCAGCATCACGAGCGAGGAGTGGTGCCTACTGGTATATGAGCACCTTCCCAACGGCAGCCTATGGGATAAGCTTCATGGTCCGGCGGTGGCGCCGCCTGGGAAGGCGGTGGAGTTGAGTTGGGAAGAGAGATACCAAGTGGCGCTAGGGGCGGCGAGAGGTCTCGAGTACCTGCACCATGGCGGCGAACGCCCCATCCTTCACCGGGACGTCAAGTCCAGCAACATCCTCCTCGATGAATGCCTCAAGCCTCGTATAGCGGACTTCGGCCTCGCCAAGATCCTGCATTCCACCAGCCCCGCTGCAGCCGGAGGCGTTGTACGGGAAACTTCTTCTGCCCCTGTTATCGCCGGCACCCACGGCTACATCGCTCCAGGTACTTCATTCTGTTTCCTTAATCTAATGTCTCCAAAATCTCTGACCTTTATGGTAATTAAGCTTAATTATTCATCCTGTTGAAATTGTGGAAGATAATGGTCGTTTGATCGATTCATTAACTGACTGGTTCCTCTAAACCGGCATGGTTTGGAAATGCAGAGTACGGGTACACATGGAAGGTGAACGAGAAGAGCGACGTGTACAGCTTCGGGGTGGTGCTGTTGGAGTTGGTGACCGGACGGCGGCCGATCGAGCCGGAGTACGGCGAGAGCAAAGACATCGTGCACTGGCTGTCGCAGCAGATGCGCAGCAGGGAGAGCGTGATGGCAGCGGTGGACGGCAGAATAGGACCGGAGTGGGCCAAGGAAGAGGCGGTCAGGGTTTTGCGGGTGGCGCTGTTGTGCACGGTGAGGCTGCCGGCGCTGAGGCCGTCGATGAGGACGGTGGTACAGATGCTGGAGGAGGTTGTGAACGGGGGAGCTGTGAAACATGTAAACAAGAAATTGACGGTGTAAGGTTGACGGTGTACGATGGAATAAGTGAAACGTGGAAGTGTCAATTATATAAGGGTCAAACAAAGTCAAAGTCAAAGTCAAAGCAGCACATCATTTTGGATGTGTAGTATTTTGACGGCTGTCATCTTGTTTCACGACGGGTTAACATCCTTAATCCAAAATTTCCTAACCGAAAAATATAACTTATGTATTTAGATTGTTTAAAAATGGTGGCTTAAAAAAGATGTTCCTTAAGACAACCACATTCTCCCTTCAAAGTCACGACCAAGTAGGCAAGTATACTGAAAATAAAATAGGCAATGGATCAACAATTGGTAGTTGGAAAATCAATACAAAATTTAGTTGCAATTTGTGAAGTTCCAAAAGTTTGTTAACTTGTTCTATTGCTAGTCAGTATATAGGTCAATGTTTTTTTTTTGTTCTTGTGATTACGGTAAATTACTATGAATGTTGTATTATGATTACTCTTGTTAAAAAAAAAATCTTCACGTTATTCGATAAATGTAATGCTGGTATATAATTTACACATGCATACAAACGAGCAGAGGTAGAAGAAAATAGAGGAAAAAATATTTACTGATGGATTGTCGGAAAAATGTGTGCCTGGAGCAGAATCAGTACTATTTGAAAAAACATTTTCAGTGATAAGTCTAATTCAATGTTTATATACACACAGTTTGGGAGTCTATGACATGAAAAAAGGAAACATTGACAGTAATAAAAGCAACTCGAAAAATTGGGATTATTATTTAAAAAATAAAAATAAAAACAGGGACCGCGTAGCAAAAAAACCTTTCCATTGCCGGGATTTGAACCCGGGTCGCCTGGGTGAAAGCCAGGTATCCTAACCGGACTAGACGACAATGGATCTTGCTGTTCTTTTGTACAAATTTTATATAATATCAATATAATTAAATTGATGAGTTTCATAAAGAATAATGAGAAGAGAACGAGATATGAAATAAATATTTATTCAGTCAGTCACTTTAATTTTGTTTAAGTTTAGACAAAGCGTCTAATGAAAGACAGAGAGAATAATTTGTATGTGAGTTATAGTAATTTAAAGAAGCTCGCAGTAAAGTATCTCGATCATAATGAAGTTGTAGGGGGGGAACAAAAGGATAGTGACTGATATTAGTTTTATTAGGAATTTCCAAAACCATAAAAAGTACAGTACCATACGAATTTACTAATTATTTTCAAAATAAAATCTCCTTGTAGATAAATTAAATTCATACAGGGAACTTGCAGGACCTTGTTCGTGGTTTTGGCAAAAATAAATAAAATTTGTATAAAATCATAATACCAACCATATTCCACATATAAAATAATCATAGCAAAAATGCAAATGATAAACAATAACGATGCTCATCTATGAAAAAAAAAAATTAGAATTATCAATTTAACAATTTCTATCGGTTGTTTCACGCTATCGTTGTAGAGATAAATCACAGAGAATCTTATGGATCTTGACGTGATAATCAAGATACATGATGATCATATAAATCTAGAAAAATATTTTAGATCTCTTTCGAAATCATATCGATCCGAATCATATTTACAAATACCGTCATGCCTTAATTACTATGTCAATAATAATGCATTTAATGTTGGTGCAATCGGCCAAGGTCACGATTGACCATACTCGAGTTTGACTCGAGTGATGTTTTGATGTTTGACATAGGATGTTTTGACAAAGGTGTTGACATTGATGTTGGACATTGATGTCGGTTAATATGTTGGGGAGATTGTTGGAACAATCGACCCGGGTCATGTTTGACCGGACTCGAGTTTGACTCGAGGGAGACTTTGATGGTTGACTAGGATTGACCATGTGTTTAAGGGAAAGTCCAAGCATGTGTCTTGGCAAGGTAAAGTCCAAGTCATGGATACTTGACATGGTAAGTCCAAGTGAGACACTTGGCATTTGGGAAAGTCCAAGTCTTATGAGTACTTGCCACAAGGAAAGTCCAAGCATGGGTCTTGGCATGGAAAGTCCAATATGGGTTGGCAAGGGAAAGTCCAAGCTGAGTCTTGGCATTTGAGAAGACCAAGGGGATTTATTTTGGCAGCGTAAAGTCCAAGCGGAGTCTTGGCAGCGTAAGTCTAATGTGCCTTGGCGGTATAGACATCGTTAGCATGACATAGCCGATGTAAGCACCTGGAGGCTAGCGCGATGGATGAACAAGTCATGGATGACTTGGAGGGATCCGAGAGGCGTGAGGCTGATGGAGGTGGCTAGAAGGCTTAAGTCTAGGCTAAGGGTGATCTAGCAAGTATGAGGACACTATACTTTGATTAAGACCTCATTTTTGAGGTGACATTATTTATTTGCCAGTTAAATAAATGCTGCGCGTCATTGCTCATTGGAAGCGATCAGCGAGTGTCGGCGACGATCGGCTGATCAATATCGAGCCTGAGCGCTCCGTGGCCAGGCGATCGACTGGTAATCGCTAATCGGCTAGAAATCCGTTGGAACTTGTCCAACGTGGATTAAACCGTTGTCTCAAAGCTACAGTGTTGGCAGTCGACTGGGAACTTATAACAGTCGACTGTCAGGCGAAAATCCAGCCCGATGGAGGATAAAAGCAGCTATTCGTGGAAGGCTCAAGAATCAGATTTTTGGGAGCTTACTTGAGGCGATTTGAAGGTGATTTGCAAGTGCATTTCAGGGCCCTTCAACCTCATCCAAGCAATCAAAAGGCAAAGCGCTCAAACCCTAATTTTATAAAGTGTTCTTTGTATTTCTTTGTATTTTGCTTGTATTTTTGCATATTATTTTTGTAATTTGTTGTAAGAGGTTTCTCCACCTCCGACTTGTGTCAAGAAGGAGTTTATTGTGCTTAGTGGTGTTTGTGGCATCGCTAGGGTTCACACGAACCCAATCCGTGGAGTAGGAATCGTTTTGGTTTCGAACCACGTTATATTTTCGTGTTGTGCGTGTATTCGTGCTTGTTTCGTGTTATTGTTTTTATTATCATTATTCCGCTGCGCTAACACGATTTGTAGACGCGATCATGATCAAATTCCAACATCGTACGGTCAACGCGCTATTCAACCCCCCTCTAGCGGGCGCACAGGTCCCAACAAATTGTATCATAGCCAGGTTGCTCTTCAACGGATTAACAACCGGGAGCAAGACGCTAGAGGGTAAAAGATGGAAGTCCAAGAACAATTGGGTTGGGACATCAACACGCCGGTCTCATACTCATTATATGGACAAGAAGGCTTCAATTCTTGGAAGGCAAGAATTAAAGATTTTTTGATGATGAGAGACCTTGAGGAATGGTCCTTGTTAATGGAAGGATTTGAGTATCCAAGAGGACCAAAAGGCGATTTCCTTAAAAAGAAGAAATGGAGTGAAGATCAACTCCAAAGATTTGATAAAAACAAGAAGGTAATCAAATTCATTTTTGATTTAATTCCTAATGAATTCTTGTGTAGCCTAGGTGAATGCATGGATGCCAAAAAGCTACGGAGCGATTTGGCCAAGCTTCATGAAAATTCACCATCAATTCAAGAAGATAAGGAGGATGAAGAAGAGAGTTCATCCTCAAGTGAAAGTGAGGAATCAAAAGTTGAGATGGAGTCAACTTCCGGATCGGAGAAGGAAGTAGAGGAAGTGGAAGAAGCATCCACTTTTAGGATTGAGGAGGAGAGACTATCCTCAATACCAGAGCAACAAGAAGAAGCTTCGACATCCGGTCAAGATGAAGAAGCTCAAAATACAACTCCGACACCTACCACCGAACTAGGTAACTCAAACACTCTAATTTCAAATAAAATCCATATAATGTGTTTTGAGTGTAGGGAAGTAGGACATTACAAGAGTAAATGTCCTAAAAGGATCAAGAAAGTTCCACCGGTGCCAAAGATCAAGGATGTCGGTTCCCCAAATATCAAGAGCAAGAAGCATATCATATGCTTCAAGTGCAACTCAAAGGGGCATTATCGAAGTCAATGTCCTAGGGGGAGCAAAAAGACTCAAAATGGAGCATTACATGTAGGGGGAGCCTCCAAGGCAAACCCTAAAGTATATTTCAATAATGCACATTCAAAATTTAAAAGTCAAAAGCATGCTAGGAATTTTAATTCTCTTGCAATTCACCATGAAAAGCATGCTAAAGGTAAATATTTTTTGCTTAGGACTAATATCCCTAAAAACAATTCATCTAAGGACAAACCTAGGTGAAATAACACTAGACAAATTCTACCTAGGGAACAATTAGGAAGGTACAAGATCACCTAGGTCTTAATCCTAAATGGACTAGGCATATGCCTAGAAAGAACCATGCCCATGGTTTAAATCAAAATTCTAAAATTGAGCAATTAGAATTAGAGAACCAAACCTTGAGGTCAAGGCTTGAGAAATTGGAAAAGACCCTTAGAAATATACAAAATCAATTTGAAGGGTCTAATGGTCAAAGTCAAGGGTCTAGGTTCAAAAGTCGAAGTCAACATCTAAGACCTAAGGAACAAAAGTCAACCAAGGGCAAGCAAGATTTGGGTCACAAACCAAAGCCTAAGGTGGCTTACCATAATGTTCCATTAGATTATGGAACACTAACTAGGTCTAGGAAGACCAAGGTCAATAGGGAAGTCATCCCTAGAGTTGACCAAGGTTTGTGCCTAGTGGCTAGGGTTTCGAAGAAACCTAGGGTGACCACTAAGAAGGTTATTAGGGAGGCAATCCCTAAGGTTAACCTAGGCAAGACCCAAATGACCAAGGCTAATAAGCCTAGAAGGGTCATTATGAAGGTATCTAGGGAGGTTATCCCTAAGAAATACCTAATTAACCCTAGGAGCTCAAATCGGTTTTGGGTTCCTAAAAGCGTGATTGATTCACGCTAAGATGGGTTTAGGGTGTGCCAACCTTGATTGGATGAGTAGTTAACTCAACCATAGCAAAGGTGCCATTTTAGGTTATTTTTAAGGTTATGGTTACCTTGGAAATACATTTGAGCTTGAATCCTAAAGGTTTTTAAGATGTGTCAATATTATCTGAGAGACTTGATAAATTGATCAAATTGGCATAATTTAGGTTTAGAGGTTAGTGTGTCATTTTGGATTTTTGGCACACTTTGGAAAAATTGGGTTAATATGGCAAAATATGATTAATTCCAACAAATGACAATTAATATTAAAATTTATGTATTACTATACCTATATATTTTATATGTCATGCTTTGATTGTCATATGTCATGTCATGACATCATGCATATTTTTATGATTTTATATGTCATGATTATGCTTAGGTTTTAGGTTAATGTCATGTATACTTAGTTTTATATCATATGTCATGACATTATGATCATTGGCCATGTTTTTATTTTGCTATCATTATGCCATGATCATTTCATGTATTAACTTGATTGAAAATTGATTTAAGGACAATAACATGACTTGAAGTCTCATTCATAAGAGAATCAAGTAGGGTTGCCTTAAGAAATGCATGAAACCCTAGATTAAATGAACCAAAACCCACATCTCACATCCAATTAATATGTACGTGTATTTATATACCCTAGATATATGTGAGATACTAAGATATGAGTTAAGTTCAAGATGCATAGTTTTTGCATCTAGATGAACTCAAACTCATCTTATATGAGTGGTGGATCATTGGAAAAACTTGTATACAAGTCATGTACATATAGCCCAAGGAATATGATCCAAAATAGGTTTTTAAAAACATTTTAAATCTTTTTGAAAAATCTTGGTGAAGTCTATCTTTTGGTAGCAATCACCATTGATAGAGTTGATACAAAATATGGCCAAAACATTGAAAATTTCAATGGTTTTGAGTTTTGTATTAAACTCACTATTTTATAGGTAAAATAATTTTAAAATATTTTTCACCCATTGTATTGACTATAAGTAATATACGTATCAAATTTCGTGATTTTTCGATATACGTAGAATTACTTATGCTTTTCCGAATCTCGATTCGATGAAATTGAAATTTACTATCGGTCGACGCCTTGGTGGAAGTCGTCGATGTAAGTGTGATCGTGATTCTTGTTAGAGTTGATCGCCATGTCGATTTCGGGAAAACAAGATTGTTTAGCCCGTGTTCAACCATTGTAAAGGTCTCTAACCACTCATAACCCTAGAATATGCTTTGAGAAACATTATAAAGGGTGAAAATCCATTGGATATGGATTAGGAGAAGTGTTAGGTCAAAGTATCAAATTTAGGGTATGGAAAGTTCAAGTTTGAACTTTTAACCTTAATTTTGATGGTTTAGAGTTTCTATTGGCTTAGGGACTTAGAGGCATTGTTGGTGCAATGGTCAAGGGGGAGCAAGCCTTTAGGGGGAGTTGTCCATCTTGGAATGATGAATGTGTTTCTCTTATTGAAGGGGGAGAAGTTATTGGGAGAGTATCATCAATTGAGAAAATTGATGGAATTTTGAGAGACCCAATTTGGAAATTGGGAGAGAGTATAGGATTGTCTCTCTTGAGTGATATGAGACTTGTCGCTAGGAAGATGGTAGACATCCTAAGTATTTTTGGATCAAGGGGGGAGATTGTAAGATCTCATTGGGACATGAGACATTGACCCCCTTGGGGAGATAACCTTTTTGATGTATGTCAAAAAGGGGGAGAAGATTAAATTACCAATTTGAAAAATTGGTAAGGGAATTTGAGTTAGGGGCCTAACTCAAGGTTTGATTTTGTCAAACATCAAAAAAGGGGAGATTGTTGGTGCAATCGGCCAAGGTCACGATTGACCATACTCGAGTTTGACTCGAGTGATGTTTTGATGTTTGACATAAGATGTTTTGACAAAGGTGTTGACATTGATGTCGGTTAATATGTTGGGGAGATTGTTGGAACAATCGACCCGGGTCATGTTTGACCGGACTCGAGTTTGACTCGAGGGAGACTTTGATGGTTGACTAGGGTTGACCATGTGATTAAGGGAAAGTCCAAGCATGAGTCTTGGCAAGGTAAAGTCCAAGTCATGGGTATTTGGTATGGTAAGTCCAAGTGGGACACTTGACATTTGAAAAAGTCCAAGTCTTGAGTATTTGGCACAAGGAAAGTCCAAGCATGAGTCTTGACATGGAAAGTCCAACATGGATTGGCAAGGGAAAGTCCAAGCTGAGTCTTGGCATTTGAGAAGACCAAGGGGATTGATTTTGGCGGCGTAAAGTCCAAGCGGAGTCTTGGCAGCGTAAGTCCAATGTGTCTTGGCGGTGTAGACACCGTTAGCATAACATAGCCGATGGAAGCACCTGGAGGCTAGCGCGATGGATGAACAAGTCATGGATGACTTGGAGGGATCCGAGAGACGTGAAGCTGATGGAGGTGGCTAGAAGGCTTAGGTCTAGGCTAAGGGTGGTCTAGCAAGTATGTGGGCACCATAGGTTAAAACCTCATTTTTGAGGTTGGCAGTCGACATTATGACGACGGCTTCAATCGCCAAGAGTCAACTAGAGTTCGACCGCAGTTAAATTAGAAAATGCTCTGCGATGATCGATTAAATGATCGGAGTGTCGACGGCAATGATCGCGCTTCAATGTCCGAGCACGACGCTCAGTGGCCGACCCGATCCACACGGCGCGCTCGAATCGACTACCAAGAGTCCCGTTGGAACTTGTCCAACGTGGATTGAGCCGTTGTCTCACCCACGTGTTAGCGCAATGATCGGGACTTATGGCAATGATCGCTGCGAAAATCCAGCCTGATGGAGGATAAAAGCAGCTGTTCGTGGAAGGCTCAAGAATCAGATTTTTGGGAGCTTACTTGAGGCGATTTGCAAGTGCATTTCAGGGTCCTTCAACCTCATCCAAGCAACCAACAAGTAAAGCACTCAAACCCTAATTTTGCAAAGTGTTCTTTGCATTTCTTTGTATTTTGCTTGTATTTTTGCGTATTACTTTTGTAATCTATTGTAAAAGGTTTCTCCACCTCTGACTTGTGTCGAGAAGGAGTTTATTGTGTTTAGTGGTGTTTGTGGCATCGCTAGGGTTCGTACGAACTCAATCCGTGGAGTAGGAACCGTTTCAGTTCCGAACCACGTTATATTTTCGTGTTGTGCGTGTGTTCGTGCTTGTTTCGTATTATTGTTTTTATTATCATTATTCCGCTGCGCTAACACGATTTGTAGATGTGATCACGATCAAATTCCAACATCGTACGGTCAACACGCTATTCACCCCCCTTCTAGCGGGCGCACATGTCCCAACATTTAAGAGATTTTTTTTAGAATTAAGAAATTTTTAATTCAAACCAAGCTTTCAAAGAGTATATCTTTTATAGGGAAATTATAGCAAATGGATATATATATATATATATTATTTTATTTGCACAATGTGATAGAACCTTTTGATCTGATTAATATGGAAATGGTCGGTTCTATATTTTAATGGGATATTAAGTCATTCTGGACCATATCTCTATTAATTATCAGAGTATATAATGAAAGTACTCACAATTTAGTAATTACATTTGACAAATTCGATCGTATTATCCTTGTAAAATAAGTTTGACGTCGAAAATGTACTTTTTCTATGAAGATAAACTCTAATCCACATCCAATTCAAAATCATCTATATAATTTTTTTCAAAATTCAAAAGTCAAATTGTTTCAGTAAAAATTTAAATTGTGCTAATCCATAACATATTACATTACTTTACCATTGCACCATGCCACTTGGGGTGGATTTTATATTTGTTTTTGACATTAAATATTCGAGCTATCAATCCAATTAATTTTGGGATAGTCGGATAAATCTTATGAATCTTTAATGGAATGCTAAATGAACATTTGGTATACGTAGAAAATGAAATATTTTTTATTTTTTAAAAAAATCAGAAAACATATTTAATTCGTTTTTTCCATCTTTATTTTTTAAAAATAAGAAAGTATTTTTTGAAAAATTAAAAAATACAAAAAAATATATATATTCTGAAAAATAAGAAAAGCCAAAAAATGAGAAAATGAAAATAAAAAAAAGATTGAGCCAAACACCCTCAAGTAATTCTTAATCGAGATATTCATCCATCATCAGTATAAATTTGAAAGTCCTCGTGATTTTAAAATAAAATTTGGTAATACAATCGTACTGTTTTTATAAAATATATTTAATATTGAAAGTAGATAAATTTTCAATTCTCACTCGTACAGAATCATCTATTTATTTATTTTTTTAAATTTAAAATCAAATTTATTTCGATAGAAAATTGAATTAGTACATACCGCATATCTTGCACCGCTCATACGAGGCGGATTTTATACTTTTCAATGTCACGGAGTCGTGTGGGATTTGTCGTCCGTTTTATGTCTAGTTATCTTCAAATTGTGCGGCGTCGCGCATTGAATGATTTAAAATTCCGAGAGCAAACTTTAGAAACGACTTAAGTCGCGACCCTAGTACGTCAGGATGTGAAGGAGAGAATGCATCGATGGCAGAGTCGCCTTACGATGTGCTGCCGTTTAAAGTTGTTCGCTGCGACTTCTCAGATTTAGCGCGGGAGCTACGTCAGTCCTCTACAAGACTACAACCTTCGAGGACACGCAGCTCGTATCGCAAGTCGTGTAAGAGCGTTGGAGATAGGTGGTCAAAGTGAAGGGACGTAAAGCCGGTGTCGCTCCACCACGGGCTCCCTCGCTATCTCACGTCCTCGGGCTCGAATCGCCGGGAGATGGCGGCGGCTGCCGGCCGATGCCTCCTCGTCGGCCGCTCTCTCCTTTCGCCGTTAGTTCCTGGACTCGACAACTCCAGGAATCCTACCCCACTGCCGCTTCCCTCCGCCTCGTTCCTCTTTGATTCTGCCGGTTTGCCCTCCTGCAAAAACTTCTCCTATTCCAGATTCTATGCTCCCCCTCGATGCTCGTCGTCAGATCTCCATGAATCGAATTCTGGGCAGGGTTTTGCTCTTCTTCTCGAAGTCGAAGGGTTTGACTCTCCGCCTCGCCTTTTTTTTTTTTTTCTAATTTTGTTTTCGCTTCTGTTAACTTAATGAAGTTAATTTTTGTTAAGAAATACCGTGTTCAAGCATGACATGCAAGAGTGTAAATCCGATTACTTTTTAGCTTGAAAAAACATTGGTCTTATTATCTGCTAGGATGAGACTAACTGATGGTAGAACCAGATACTGCCGAAACATAGATTTTTTTTAGTTGATTATTCTTAGCTACAGGTTGAGATTTTTGTGTTGACAATCCCTTTAAATGCTTCCTTGAGAAGGTGGCAGAAAACTATTCGATAGTGAGCTTACGACTCAAAACTCAACTTGCCTTAAGATAGCAAAATTGTTCAGCTATGAAGGTTATGTAGACTAGTTCTTTCTGTTGAAATTTAACTCTCCCGATCGTATCTTATCATGTTTGTGGTGGTACTTGTCTGACCTATTTGAAAAGCAAACTGTTCGCATATTCTGTAACAGAAGTAAATGTTTCCTGGCTATAGTTAGTTCATGTTTCTGGAAGTGTGGTATAAAAGGTCACAGTCAACTGTCAGTATAACTTCTACGTTCAACTGAGGTTTCTGGGTTTCTGTCAGTGTCATTTCATATTGATGTCAAATGTTCACAAGTATTGTACGTTCAGTTCCATGTTCAAGTTGTCTTGTGAGGTTTTGAGAAATGTTGGAATTCTCCCTAAATGGGTACTGACAAGCTTTTCAAACCATATTAATTTTTTTTCTCTATCATTCTTGCTTCCAAATCATTCATGCGGTTATTGTGTTTCTACCAATCAGTGTGAGAGAAGTACATCATGCCTAGCAACTGGCAGCTGAGCAATGCTGCAATCCTAGTAATGCTTGTTCAGGCTTTGCTATCTGCCTTTTCTTTGTTTTCTAGATATGCAATGTTTTGATTATTTTCTGCATATTGTTGCTTCATCTTCCTTCCTTGAAGTTACGACAGTGTTGGAAATCTATTAGAAAGTTCTTGGTTTGACTTCTTTGTGGTAGCATATTCTGCCTGGGTTATCAAAAAAGCTGACATCTAACAAAAATGAGATATTATTTGTAATGACTACATGTTTCATTGTTTTCCCCAGTGTTGTCGCAGACATATATCATTTAGGCAACCGTCAAGCATTTAATACAGGTGATATTTCCTGAATATTCTCATCCCTTATTAACTCATCATGTTATTTCTGACCAATATTCTCTTGAAAAAATAACTCTTTTTTTGCTAGCCACTGAATACTTTCTCTGATTAAGATGCAGCCTACATATTAGTAATGCTCATACTATTTGAGATTGTTAACAATGAATCTGCTGTTTTAATTACAATCAGCATTTCAGAAACTTGGGCTGGATTGTGCTAATTGGACAGAACCAATATACACTGATCTGATGAGGTATGTAATGACAAATTGGTTCATGATTGTATAACAGTTTAAGATAAAACTTTTTGATATTTTGATCTTCGTAGCATTTACTTTCGTTGTCTCTCTTCTCCAGACTTTTTGATGTGGTCTCTGTAAAACCATGTAATTTTTTCCCGTTCTGGTTGTATTTTCTAGAGGTTCATTACACTTGTAGTGTATAACTGATCCATGTTGATGGCATGAAGTTCATTCATCTTTTATTTCCAGGAAGGCTGCTGGTGATGAAAAACGGATGTTGATCTTGTTCTTTAACAGGGTAAATTTTGCTAATTGTCATTGGTTTATATGTTATATTCTTAGTTTCTAAAGTTGCTATGCTTCAATAGACAAGATATCTAGCCATAAAGAGAGGTGCCTTTGACTTGCAAACTAAAGCACATTGTTTCGATGTTTTTTTTTCATGTTATTCCCTGCCTAGGATCAATCTATCAAATGCTAGATATTTCCTAGACAGACTTAATTGAAATGGAACAATTAACCATTGGCAGTGCCAAGCAGTACTTAACAAAATGAACCATTTCTCTGTCACCTTTTCAAAAACCAAAATAACCCTTGGGAACTTGCACAACCAACTGGACATCTATTCTTGAAGCTAGGGGCAAGGCAAGGAGTAAGCACAAATATACTAGATAGGAATATAAAAAGTACGACTATAGATATAAATGAGCCCCAAAAACTTAACATCATCCACATTATCAACTATTGCAATCTGCAAACAGTCATGATTGCAACAATGTGTGTTAATATACACATCCTCAAGACAAAAACATCACAACTAACAAGTGCAGCAATAACGGTCACCATGATCTCACTAACATCTGCCGTTGGAGATATTAAGAGGGCTAGGGATGGAAGGAGGGATAGGAGAGTAGAGGGAGGGGAGCGAGAAATATATTCTTTATTTTGTTCACTTTAGAGCCCATCTAGATGGAAGGAAGGAAATGGAAAGGAAGGGGGAGGAAATGAGGAGTGGAAGGTGAAGGGAAAGGGAGAGGAAAGGAGTGGTACTAAAATATGTCTATTTTGAAGGAAGAAATGTCAAGGAAAAGAATCTCACTATCTAAACCCTTCCTTTGTCTTCTTGGATAGAGAGGAAAGAAAGAAAGGAAAATGCCCATTCTACTTAGGTTTGGCCATAGAAATGGTTTTCTCCATTCATATATTTGCAACTTATATGATGTGAGGTTCTTGCAAAGATGCGGAGGCTTTGATGACTTTGTTTGTGTGAAAGATGGCAGGTTTGACTTCTATATTGTGGATGACAAAAAAGGAGGCAATGGCAAAAGGTAGGTTGAGCGGTATTCATAACTAGGGTAATTTTGATAACTTACTAAAGATAAAATAGTAATCTGGCCAATCAAAAATTATCCCTCTCCTCTTCCATCCAAATTTGGTAGAAGAGAAATTTGTGACAAAATCAAATCTTCACTGATCTCTTGTTGAATCAGTCTGTACCAATTCCTTCCAAGTAAACATCAAAAGGGAGACAAAACTTGGCTTCTTCCTCTCATCCCCCTTCCTTCCATGTAGATGGGCCCTTAAGGAAGAGATTTGAATAATTACATGATCATTCACTTGACTGATCCTCAATTGTCAATCAGCTGAAAAATTCGACTCTTCTTGCTGATCAGTGCTTATTGGCTACTGGTTTTGCTAATTTGTTTGTTCCTTTTGTGCTTTTCTTTCTTCCTTCCTTTTTTTGAGTGTAGAATGATACACCAATATGCATAGAGCTTGTCAATGTCAAATATGTATGAACCAATTCCAAAGATAGCATATGAATTCGTTGCATTCTCAGTGGTTCTATCTCACTATGCCCTGTTGTTTTGTAGATTGGCTGGCCTACTTCGTTGCCTACAAATGAGAAAGAAACATTCACGAAAAATATTTTACGTGAAAAGGTGAATGTTTGTATCAGCACTTCCTCTATCTGTGAGCATTTTAGAAAAGTAACTATGCCTGAAACAGACATATAATCAAGAAACAAGTGTCTCAATGTCTTTAGTCTTAATTGACAAAACTTTTTTTTTTTGCTTTGTGTGTATTAACTTAGTTGGGAGTTACTTGCTATGTCAAACCAAGAAACTGACTCTTATAGGTGCAGAACTGCTGATTTATAGTTCGATTTCTCAGGTGGTGATCTACATGAGTCCTTGATTCTCATTGTCAAGAACTTACTTTCTGTAGTTGATACTGAAAATATAATTAATGTATCATTTAACAACCACTTTTTATAGTCCCAAGTTTTACTTCTTATGGTATAAAAGGATAGTATGGTGCACGAAGCTCCCGGCATACGGGGTCCCGGGGAAGGGTTTATTTTATGCAGTCTTACTTTGTTTTATAAGAGGTTGTTTTCAGGATTCGAACCCGTGACCTCTAGATCACAAGGCAGTAACTTTACCATTACATTAAGGCTTCTTTACTTCTTATGGTATATCATTGTAATTCTCTTATAGAGTGGAAAGAAGCCTTCTGATTTTAGTTGGATTTCTCAAGAGGAGATCTCTATATACCTGTATTCTTATTGTCAAAAACTTGCTTTTTTTTGTAGATGATAATGTAGTCAACCTCTTTATGTATCATTTAAATAACAACTTTTTTGTAGTCCAAATGTTGCTACTTGTGATATCTTCATTGCCCGAACTATTTGGGCTTCATCATCATTGTCTCAACTATTTTGGTTGGCTATTGTGATATATCATGTTTCCTGCTAATAGACCATGTCTATAATTTTGGCAGAAAAAAGCTTTGGAAGATTTTGCTACCTCAAGCAGCTTAACTTTGCGTCCTGGTGTTGGGAAGTATGTTATATTCATTGTTAGTTAGTATTTTAACTGCAACACGTCTTGCATTATTTCTTGAGCTATATTTTTTTGCTGGGAAATTGCATAATTTTAGGTGGCATACAACTATGTGATTTTCTAGTCTTTCTTCTAGGATGGCACTGTGCAATCATGGGTCTCATACTTGGTTTTAGATCACTGATGTCTTTTTCAGACAGCTTTTGTTCTAACGTACCTGTACCTTCAGGCCTGGAATGCCAACTTTTTGATTCTGGCTTTGAGTTTTCCTTAACAACCTATCACACTGCTAGACTCTTCATGGATAGTTGGATACACAAACATGCTCCCTTATGGAAAACAACGCCCTAGTGACACTGAAACAAGTATTTTGGGTGCATTTTAACAACTTAGTGTTTTGTCCCCAATACTTGCTAATCATATGGAGCTATTTGTTTCTAGATCTGTTGCTTCTTTATTTGGTTACTTAAAAGAATTTATTTCTTCTTTTTCATTCCTACTCTTGCAGTAATTGTCTAACGGTTGGTTATGTACCTTAATTTTCTGTTGTTGTGACTGGTAGTTTTATTGATGATGCACTTCATGAAGGTGTACCTGTTCTGCTGCTAATAGCCTACAGCAAATATGGGGAGAAAGCATGCAGGTTTTTTTGCTCATCTGTTATTGTGATATTTGAGATTGCAAGATAACGTGATACAAATATTTCAGATGCAAAATCAGTTGAAAAAGTTAAAACTTTGCTTGAATTTCCCGAGTGATTCTTTCATGTCCTTGAGATTTAGTAGTTAATCTCAAGTGCATTAACATTCTTGTTTTTTGTTTTGTTTAATCTTGCTTTTTGAATATGTTAGATAGCTGAATTAAATGATTGTTATATTATCATATCTATAATAGTGTCTCAAGGTTCCTTAGAAAGATGAGATCGTATAGCACAGGTCACATGTCATACTCCATCTTGCTGCAAGAGAGAGCAGGAGCAGCAGAAAAAGTTTATTTGATACTTGAGGATTTTATCAAATAATATATTAAAGCTTTTATATAGGCTTTCAAATCAAAACAATTATACGAAGGGATATCCTTTGGGGAGATGTAGCAGTGGATGATAAAGGTAGCAAATTTATTGGAAATTGGACTTTTTTTAGTTAGCTGGCACATTAAACAAATAGGCACTTATATTTTTTTTCCTCACAACATGAAATGGAACAGTGTAGTGGACGTGAATTTTTTGGAAAAAGAATCCTCATGTGGTTGGGACCTATCTGTGCAAAGGCAATCTTCTATATTCTACTCAATAATCTGGGATGTGCATTACCATGTATTTTATAGTTTTCGTAATTTTGCTAATTAGTGCAATGTTCTTCCTAACAAAAGGATATATACCTATAGTACACAGAAAAGATCGTAGCCAACTCAAGTTGATGGAAAGAGACGGGCAAGGAAAACAAATCAGTTTGAGTGACTAGCTTCAAAACTATAAACAACTTCAAATGGACATTTCCTAATAAGATTGTTATATGTGAATTCAACAATCAAAATATTGTCCTAAACTCTTGGTATGCTACCAATTAGGCACTTGAGTCTCTTTCCTAAACTTTAACTGACACCTTAGCTTGCCAATCAATTTGTGGACAAAATGTTGATGAAAATTCGAGCTGAGTTCCGACCAAATAAGTATGTCACTAGTGTATGCTAAATAACTAACCTGCTCACACAGTTATATTGCACTTGATGTATATGAAACCCAAGTTTTACTTTACTGCTTATCAATTGGTATCATGATAGTGACTTATTATACTTGTAGATCGAACCGTTGTTAAGTACTGGTACAATGTGTGCTTACCGGTAGACAGACTTATACCATATCTTTATGATGTCGATGATCAATAGTTTTCTTGGTATTGGTTGGTTAACATCATTGATTCCTCATTTTGTACAAAGACGTTTTTTGTCTTTCTAAATTTCTTTCTCTGGTGTGTATAAAATGTTATGCATTACTTTGTATGTTTTGTTTATTTCAGGTCTATTATTGACAAACTGGGTCAAGAACGTTTGCAAAAAGTAATAGTAGTTGGAAAGGAAGATGTGAAGAATAGTTTATATGGACAACTTGTATTGGGCAAAGGAGCATCCTCTGGCTTGGATGAGCTACTTGCTAAAGAAGTACGAAAAGCAGGTGAAAAGCTCAACTTGAACTTCGGGAGGTCTTTGTGGGAGAATAAAAAATATTAATTGCACTTATTATTTGATTATTTCAAGCAGCTTCGATGGAGAAGCAAAGGATTGCCCATGATGTTGCATCCATTTTGAAATTGAGCGTTGATATTGATACCAGTTCATCTGAAAGGTCTGCAATTTCAGATATCTTCTATTCAAATGACATTTTCCTTCTACAATTTCAAAGATCTTTCTGATGGAACTAAGTGTATATTTCAATTTCAATTTGTGTCTTGGAATTCTAGTTTTTTAATCCTTTGCCCTTGCAAATTATGTTCATTTTTCTCCTTTCTTCAGGTCAGAGGAACATGTCATTAGTTATTTGTTTTACCATTAAACAAAGCGCTGGCTTACCACTGAAAGTGAATTGGATAAAACCTATCCAAATTTCTATCTATTGCTGAATAGAGCCAGATATGTACATGAACATGACCTATTTAAATTTGCCCACCTGAAATTGGAAATGATGGACTTGAATGCATACATTTAATATTTGATTTTAAGTTTTTCTAATCCCCTGCACCAAATAGAAACGACAGATTTAACTGATCTTGGTAGGACATTTTTTCATTGCTTGATTGTTGCTATTGTCCCTAGAATAGTTAAAACACGGTTCAGATTGGCGCTGCCTTGCCATGTGTACCATCTCATTACAGTTTGTAAAATAAAAAAAGTTCGAGCAAATGTAGGTCAATGACTATTTTGGTCTTTTTAACTGATTGCTTTTTTGTAGTTCAAAAAAAGAACTAGCAATGCTAAATGCGATGTGTTAACTCAATGCAGCTTTGAGAATATAATTGCTACATTACGAGCTGGAGCTGAATATGCAGGCTTACCCGTGCAAAACTGTGTGCTTATAGCAGGAAGCCAACCTGGTGTTTATGGTTCTGAACGAATAGGAATGCCATGTGTTGTTATGCGAAGTGGGTATGTTTTTCATCTTTTTTCATTCTGAAAATTTGGACTCTGGTCAATATGTGAATCTATGTCCAACTAAAGTCTGGTTTTGACAAGTTTAGAGAGAATGAGAGAAATTTGGTGTTAGCCATAAGATCAGTATATAGAATCATTTTGATCAGAGGATTGTCAAAAAAAAAAAAAAACAGAAATGTAGAAATAGAAGTTCTGATATTTCATAGCAAATAATATGTTGGCAGGATTTTTTTTTTTTTAGCGTTTCCTCATATATTTCCCCCTTATAGATGGTTTCTAAATAAATTATTAAAAAATGCAATGTAGAATTGATTTGCTTTTGGAGCTCATAGTATTCCTCTGTAGCTTTATTCATTTCCCATTATGTGAATGGATCTACGAACTGTTGCAATCATCATCTTGATGTTATCATTCAGTTATATCCTTGTGCCTGATAAGGCAGTCTTGGCTCATTATTTCTTTTTTTTATTTTTATTTTTTTTGTTTTCTTTCAGTTCGACGGCGAGAGCAGAATTCCGCTCTGCAAAGGCTGTCATGGATGCATTTGGCGGAGCAGATTTAACCGTAGCTAAACTTCTCAACAAGAAGTGGTACTAGTTGATCTTTATCCGATCCTCGTCTCCTAAAACCCAAACCCGGGCAGTAGGGTTTTTCCTTGCGGTTTCCTGCCTGGGGCCCCTGATGAAAGGTCCAAAAGTTGTATGTACCCACGTAGCTTCTTTGTAATTTTGAGATTTATGAACCCACCACCCTTTTCAAAGAAAACACTGGAACACTGTGCCTAGATGCGTATGCAAATGACAGAATGTTACTATTTTTGTTACTTACAGTCCAAACGGTTGGGATGATGCTTGAATTTAGAGGTGGTGCTGGTCATGACGGTATCTTAGTGAATATCCTCACGACCATCTTCTTACTGCATGCCTCTGCACATTTTCATTTGGTTAAGTTTGCTTAATAAAAAAGCAATTAGGAAGTAATCCTCTACTTTAAAGGATGCACGGCAAAATTGCTGCGTGAGCATTTGGCCTGCTACCCAAAGTTTATGTGGACAACAATTGCTTCATGAGCAACAAAAGCTTGTCAATCGAGGTTTGGTTTTATCTGCTCCGTCAAGTCTCTTTTCCAACAAGTGTCTAGCAACCCTCCCATGCGGAGATGACTGGGCTGTCCCATCGTAATTTTATTCGAAAATTGATTATAATTTTTTTCGAGACTCTAGAATATGCTCGAGATGGAAGAACTAAAACATCGAATCAGTCGTAGAGAAAGAAACAAAATGTAATTTTGACACCCTCACAAGAAGACATGCACGCTGGTCGACTACCTACCACACACTCAAAAGTGTTCATATTCTGGTTGGAATTCATTTGTGATGTTGTTCCGCAAAACCGAGTCGTAGCACTCAAGTAAAAAAAAATCATATTAACTGTCATTTTTTATTATAAAAAAATATAGTCTCCAGAATTTTTCGAACAATAAAATTAATGTATCGGAATATTGTGGGAAAAGGAAAGAAGCTTTGGAAAGGATCTAATTAAATTAAATGTGATGAACCCACAAGGGAACGAGTGATTATAATTCGACGGGGACAAAGCCATGCGACGAGCATCTTCTTCTACTGATTCTATCGTATATAAAACTACTTACAATTTGACGAAGTTGAAGATGCCAAAACTTTTGTCTTAAGGATTAGACAAAACTGATAAACACAATCATTAATAAAGAATCTCTCAGTTCAAATTAAATACCGACTGGAATCAGCTGGAGGATATGTCCTTTTAACATTGTACGAATCATCTTCCTTGTCATTGGTCTTTAATGCCTTGGTTGCTATATCTATCACGCAGAGGAAAAGTTAGAGAAGAAGAACTAGCTGAGACGAGAGGGGAAAAAAAAATGGAAGTGTTTACCACGACTTTGTCAAGCAGGAGGAGGAGAGAGTAAAACTTTGGTCAGGTCGTTTGTCTACTTCCACGCGCCTCTTCAAGCATCCTCATCGGTTGAGCTTATCCCTCGTATGGTCGATGGCCAAAGCCAAATCTACTCTCAAGCTTCTCATCGTCATGAACAAAATGCTCCTCTGTGTTTTTTAGTTGATGTACTTGTTAGTGAACGATACGAGTGCAATCAAAGTCTCCAAAAGTGGTGGCACCAATTTCGCAATTGAATCGGAATTCGATCACGATTCAATCGAATTTCAATTAGATTCTGACATGATTGTGGTTGAATTGTGACCGTCAACAATCGTAATTCGATAGATTTTGATCAAAATTCAATTGTAATTCGATTGGACTCGGATACTGACACTACTGATCGAACGACATCGAACGTGTGGTAAAAAACTTAGGAGTAAATGGAAAAGAAATGTTTGAGCTAAAGAAATTACTGTACACTCTTCATTGATGCGAACTAATAAGGACGTTCAAGATATCAAAATTACATGATAATATTTCTACTTTAAAATTATAACCACATATATTTAGTATTGTCCTATGATTTCGAGAAAATACGTGCGAAAGTAGATGGAGATATAAAACAAAACTTTATTTATATAATTTTTTTACAACTCGTACACAATCCGCTGAAAAATTATAAATTTTTAAATAAAAATCAATAATTCCTTAATTTTTATGTTTCCAGGAAAAGAAAAATTCTGCTCTCCTAAACTTAAAATCCTGCTTCTAATTATAATAAACAAAACATAATAATCCATTATAACTGTATAGATTATTTTGTCTGGATTGCACTTCCACTGATATCCTCGGATATCTAATTAAACTAAAAACAATAAAAGAAAAAAGGAAAACTCTACTTTGTTCGAGTAACGTCGATTTCACTATCAGAAGTTGAATTCCTTCCGCTCGTTCACTGTATTCAATTTGTTGCGGCGCGCGCAGCTCTACAATTTTTTTTTAAAAAAAAAAAAAAACAGTTTTGTCCTTTTGATCTATATTTTCCGAACGAGACGCATCATCGTCGGGAAGCTGACTCCTATGCTCGCTTTGTTTCTACCGTGCGCCCAGAGCCAGCGGACTCAGACCACGAATACGAGCAGAATTTGCGGTGAAGAATCACCGTCTGATCTTCACCCTGCGGCATCTTGTTCCACCCCGCATGGCCAGGACGACAAGAGCATGTGGTCAGAAGAGCAGCGAGCTCAGTCCCCCACTCGCCAGGCCTCGGTATCTCCACGTCCACTTCAATCCACGTCCTTTTTTAAACCATCGGCAGCGGCGCCACAGAAGCAGAGAGTGCTCTCGATCCCACATCGCGCGGCCGGCGGAGCAGCAGTATTGACGCTTCTCTCATGTCTTCGGCTGGGTCACTTCTTTGGGTCGTGTCGCCCAAAGAATCACCTTTCCTCAAGGGGAGGAGGAGGAGCTTCCGAAGAAGCAGCGGTCGCTCGGCCGTGTCCTCCAGCCTGCAGGTCGCCGTGCAGCCTCCCACCTCCGAGCAACTGGTTTACGGGGTCGTGCTCCGCCAGGCGGCGTTGGCCGTGGGAGAGGCGAGGCGGAGGACGCCACCGGCTGTCGAGGCTCCTACCGCCCCATGCCGCGGGGACTTACTCGATGAGGCCTACGAGCGCTGCGGCGAGGTCTGCGCCGAGTATGCCAAGACCTTTTATCTCGGTAATGTTCAGATCTTGGGTTTGCTATTTCCCATTGAGTTGCTAATGCTCGTATAAAGACCCCAAATTGTGGAATTCAGAGGCAAACAAAAAATTTAATCAAATTCCAAAAAAAAAAAAGAAGCTACTTTGACATATACCTCCGTTTCTTCTTCTGCTTTTTTAGAGAATCCTGATCTCCCTTCGGAAATTGTTCTCGAACATGTGATGCCAATTGCCAAAGAAAAGAAATTTATACATGTCTAAAAGTTCGATTATATTACAAAATTATGTTAAGAATGCTCCTGTTGATACAGTTTGATCGTTTTCAGGAACATTGCTTATGACTCCAGAGCGGAGAAAAGCTATCTGGGCAATCTACGGTATGCCTTTTAGCCTTTTATTTTTCTGTCTCTCTAATCAAATTCCACAACTTCTATGCTTCAAGAACTTAATGCTAATTAAGCTCAAAAGTTCTCGAGTATTTCTTTTGTTACTGGTTATTAGACTAGGCGATGACCTGATAAATGAGCATCGCAACTATTTTCCTTATTTTCCCTTTTTTTTCATTGAAAGAAGAGCATCGAGTTATTTTATGATAGCTGAGTTGGTACGGTCAAAGTTACGAAGAACTACTACTGAAAAAGCTAAGCTTCGCAAATAACTTTAGAAAATAATTCTGATTTTTTTTTTTTTGCTTTAATGTTCAGTATGGTGCAGAAGAACTGATGAACTCGTCGATGGTCCTAATGCTTCCCATATAACACCTACTGCCCTGGATCGATGGCAGAAGCGGTTGGAAGATCTATTCAATGGCCGTCCCTATGATATGTATGATGCTGCTCTATCAGACACTGCATTAAAATACCCAGTAGACATTCAGGTAATTAATTAGATCAAGCTTATAACGACGACGACACAGGTGCCATGTTGAGGTTTGAATTAGATCGCTTAATTAAAATTTCTCGCTGATACAGCCATTCAAGGACATGATTGAAGGAATGAGAATGGACCTGCGGAAGTCGAGATACAACAGCTTTGACGAGCTCTATCTCTACTGTTACTATGTGGCTGGCACAGTGGGCCTAATGAGTGTTCCCGTAATGGGAATTGCTCCGGACTCGAAAGCCTCGACCGAGAGTGTCTACAATGCAGCATTGGCTCTCGGCGTCGCGAATCAGTTAACCAACATACTCAGGGATGTCGGAGAGGAGTAAGTTTCCCTTCGATTCCAGTTGCAATCTCCTGAAGTTTCCAGCGAAACACTGGACATCCTAAAAATGAAGTGATAAATTTGATGGTCTATGAAATAGTAATTAACAGGGGCAGTCTAATTCGATCACATACAGCTAGCGTGGTTGTTGCCTGCATTTTGATCGAGTTTCTCTTTGTGTTCTTGCATTGTTTCAGCTTCAGAATGGGACGAGTGTACCTTCCTCAAGACGAATTGGCTCGAGCTGGCCTATCAGACGATGATATTTTCAAAGGCAAAGTGACCGACAAATGGAGGAACTTCATGAAAGGGCAAATTAAGAGAGCCAGAATGTTCTTCGACGTGGCTGAGAAGGGCATCTACGAGTTGAATTCAGCTAGTAGATGGCCGGTATAAATTCGATCATATAACTTCACGGAATCTTTTTGAACAATATATATTATATAGCATCATTGTTCTTCCTTTTACAGGTCTTGGCTTCGTCGTCGCTTTATAGACAGATTCTTGATTCCATCGAAGCAAATGACTACGACAACTTCACGAAGCGTGCCTACGTAGGGAAGGCGAAGAAGTTTGCTACCTTGCCCACCGCATATGCCAAGGCACTACTAGGCCCTTCAATAGTGCCGAGGAAATGATGATCTCCCCTTCTTCCACCATCTACGGACTTGTTTGACTAAGACACTCTTTCTTTTCTTTTTTTTTTTCCACCATGTATATGGTGAAATTAAAATATTAGATCCTTCGGTTTCTTCACTTCCTTTGTAGTGACGACGACATGCATATATCGACTAAAGAACCACTATTATTCAGTTTCTACGTTGTGAACAGTGCCTCAATCGGACTATTATTAATGTTAAAGCCAAAATAGAATATATAATTTTTTTTAAAAAAAAAACGATGACGGTAAAATGAACATAATGACTAGTTCTTTGCAATACTAGTTTATCTTTACGAGTATAATTACTATTTTATATTATAGAAAAATATAGAATCGTCGTATTAAGATGGTACGACTTAAGCACATGAGTAAAAAAAAGAGTTATAGAGATTAAGATATTAACAGAGTTGTACCTGTGTTTAATAGGACTCGAAGCGAATAAAAAAATTGGACCTTTTATCACAATAATTGATTATAAAATTCAATTTGCAAATAAAGAATGCACTAAATAGATAAATAACTCAGAAATAATATATTACATCAATAAACTAAAAAGTTAACAAATATTTGAAATAATTACATAAACATTACTCGTCTAGCTATTTTAGAGGCAAAAATATCTATCAAATCTGCATAATTCAATCGTTGAACTATTTCTTTCTCAATTGATAATATTGCTAACCCATTTACTTTGTTCTGTGACATTGTTGATCGAAGATAATTCTTGATTAACTTCAACTTTGAAAAACTTTTTTCTACCGATGCAACTGTTATTGGTATGGTTAACAAAATCTTATATGTAATATAAGTATTTGAAAATAAACCATCTAATGTTGTCAGACATTGTAGCATATCAATTGCTCTTTTTTCATTTGTTAAATAACATCTCACAACCATCAACTCTGAATACAACTCATCACCATTAATGTCTAAATGTCCATTGTGACTCAAAAATCGCTGAAGCTCCATACAAGACTTCATCAAGCTAGTTAAATGCTTACTCTTTAACTTCTCCAAATTCCATAAAAATTCAAAAATCTCTTGATATTGTTTAAGTTGTTCAAACCGAACTTAAAGAGAAAATCGAGCTTGATCAATTATAAATAGAAAATATTCAACTCTAAAAGATTCTTCACCTGATTATATCACATTGTCATTGTCATTTTCATCAAATTATTTCTTTCTTTGAATGATATGTTTTTCTCGAAATTTAGGTTCAATCCTCATTTCACTTGCCATTTGTATAGTTTCATTCATAGCACTAGCAAATCCCTCTTCTCTAAACTCATTAAGAAATTGATCAAGTCCCTGTAAGAGGTTGATCGCAGTATCAATATTCATATCTTCAAATTGAATAAACTTACTCACGGTATTTATTGCTCGTAACAAGTTATATCAGTTATTATTCCAAGCAAAAACTCAAAATTCTCAAGATCATACAGTGCTAAGGTCTCAGCATCACTCTTTGTTTTAGAATCTTCAGTAAATTCTGCCAAGCCAAGTAAAACATCTCTTATATGTACAATTTGCTCTTTTATAGCTTTCACACTTTCAATATGACTTTTCCAACGGATATGTGACAATGGCTTAACGGTCAAATCAGATACCTTATCTTTAAAAAATATTCATCTCTTTGTAGAGGAAGAAAACAATGTGTAGATGTATTGCACCACTCTAAAGAAGGATTTGGCTTTAGGACAACATTCCACCATATCAACCAAGGCCAAATTAAGACTACAACAACTACGCGGTGTGTAAAAAAACTCTATTATTTATTTTAAGCAATCTTTTTTGTACACTTTTGTGTCGTCCACTCATGTTAGACCTGTTGTCGTACCACTATCCTCTTATGTCATCAATGTCAAGGCCAATTCTAGTTATTGCATTCAAAAGTTTATTTGATAACCCAAGATCTGATGTGTCATCCACCTTCAAAAATTCAATCCAATATTCTTCTATTTTTGGCATATCTATTGAATCGTCCAAGCATCATAGCACTAGAGACATTTATTCTTGATGACTTGTATCTGGAGTACAGTCAAGTATTACTAAAAAATATTTTACATGCTTAACTTTTGCAATAATTGTCCTTTTCACTTCATTTGCCAAAGTCTTTATTAATTCATTTTGAATTTTGGGACTCAAATATGTATACTGAGATTCTCTTGCTTCACAATGTCGAACATGCTTCTCCATCACTGGATCAAACTCAACAACTATTTCTATCATTTGCAAAAATAGTCCATTGATCTCAATATAAAGTTTCTCATCATCTCCTCGAAAGGCCAAAGTATTTTTGACAAGTGTTTTCACAATAGAGATTATTTTTGTTAACACTTGCCACCAATGTTGTCTTTCTTTGTTGATTTGAAGTTGCATACTTGAATCAATTGTTTGATTTTTTTTTTCAACCTCTTTTATAATTCAACCCAAGCAATCATGCAATTCATATGGTCTCTACTAGCTTCATAATGTTTAAGACTCCCGTGCATGTTATGCCAATCTTTGTATCCATCATTACTCAAATTTCCTATTCTACTCATCATTGATTCAGTCTTGAACAACTTGCAACAGAAGTAAAATATTCTATCCAATGAAATAGAATATACAAGTCATCTTCTATCTACTGTTTGTCCATTTGCCATAATCCGTGTATAATGCGATGAATCAAAATGTCTGTTGTTACTATCCTTAGGAAATAAAAAATCATCAATTCTTTTTTGACTCATTTCTACTAAGTAATCTCTTAATTTTTGACAGATGCTATTCCAATTCCCGAGATCCTCCAAATTCAGAGTCGAATTTAATTTTTCATGTTGGGAGTCTTCTTCTACGTTCTCATTCAATTCAACCAAATTGACAGCCTCAATAAATTCTTCATTTTTATAGTGACTTTGTTATTCAATCATCAAATTATCCTCTAATTCTTCTTTTTCTATTCTGCTATTTTTTCTAAAATATTTGTCAATATCATCGGCTTGACTTTGAATTAATGTCTCCTCCCTTTGTTTCATTTTTCTCTTTTGAGCTTCAGACAAATATTTAGGAGGCATTTCAATGTTCTTTGATTATACCTATAAATTATAAAAAGTAATATATAAGTTATAACTCAATAATTTATAATGAAATTAATTCAAAAATTCTCATTTAATTATATATTTATATAGCTCGTGTTTAAAAAATATCTACCTCGTTATTTAAATTATAAACAATCTGTGTGTAATTTAAAAAAAAATAATCTGTGCATGAGTTTATCTATACGAAACAATAATTAAATCTACTTCCTAAGTTATCATACATCATTATTTCAAACCAATTAAATTCATTTTTTTGTAATAAATTCCAATAACACTAATTTAATATCTAACATTTAAAATTCAAAATTAAAAACAAAATGAATTAGATAGGAAACTTAATTTCACAATCTTGCTATATGCTAATACAATCAAGTTTAAAATTTTTATCCTGAAATAGACATCTATATTTTAAGTCATTTAAACATTATTCATAAATAATTTTAAAATTTGATGTTTTATTATGTCGGTTCGAAAAGAATAAAAAGTATGAACAAGAGATATGACGATATAAAATAATTTTAAGCATCTATTTAAAATATACAAGCGAGTAAAAAAAAATTAATGACTACAACGAGAATTTACATATCTTATTATCTTAATCTAAATATTATTTGACTATAAAAGTAATACAAAATGATAAAAAAAATATAAATTATTCTAATTTATCTAATACGATCGTTGTTGCATGTTAAATCATTCTATAATTGATAATATAAGCATGCTAATATTATTGTTGAATGAGACAATAATCTGAATTTATCTTCTTCTTCTGTGACTTTTTCTCTTTCAAATAGATTACTACTCCAAGATTTATGTAAACAATATCAATAAACTATCCCAAATATTGCATCAGCTAATGCTAAACCAAAATCTACATTCAAATCAAAACAAATATGATTTATGAATCAAACATGGAAACACTTGCAAATTAAAATGAAACAGGTATCACAATACCTTAATGATCACTTTTTTTTGCAATGGTGATGATAGGAAGTAGCAACTGCGGTAGTATGGTGAGCGATGAGACGATAACGGTGTCAGTGAGATGCTAGCAACGATGACGGTAAAGGATTAAGAAAAATAGAAAAAATGGAGGCGATAAAAATAAAAAAGGCGATGAAAGTGAAAGAGGAGAAGAAAAGACCGATGGTGGAAGTAAGAGAGGTGGAAGAATAGAGAAAAAAAAATGAAAAAGTTGAGCGGCGACGAAAACGAAAGAAAGAAAACAAATTGAAAAGAGAGCGGCGAAACCGAAAAAACACGAAAGAGAAAATAATAAATAATGCGGAGAGAGAAGAAGGTTCACGTACCATTTTTTTTTGACAACATTATAAAAAAGCCCATAATATGTTTGAAATTGTGATTAGACTCTTAAAACAAAATTTTCTATCAATAAATTTAAAAAAACTAAGACCCCTTTTGTGGGTGAGCCATGAGGCAATTGCCTCTCTTGCCTCATGAAAAGTATGGAGCTAAATATTAAAATGGATGTGCGGACATAATAAGAAATAAAAAATGAGAGCATTAGAGAGAAAATTGAAGTTGCATCGATTGAAAAAAAAACTACGTTCACTACAAAAAAAACAGAAATTTGGGACGAATTTAGCGACGAATTTTAAAAAAAAAATCGTTACAAAAAAAATTTGCGACAAATTTAGCGACAAAAAATTTTTTGTTAGGAATTAAGCGTCGCAAATATTAGCGACAAAAATAGCGACGAATTTTTGCGACGAATTTTAGCGATGAAAATTAGGGACGAATTTTAAATTTCGTCGCTAATTATGTTGCAAAAGTTACCCCGATTTCCAAAATTCATCGCAGAATTCGTCGCAAAATTTTGCAACGAATTACAAATTCATCGCAAATTTGTGACGAATTTTTAATTCGTTGCAAAATTTTGCGACGAATTAATTTTTTCGTCGAAAAATTTCGCAACGAAATAAGGAATTCGTTGGTAAATTTGCGACTGATACAAATTCGTCGCAAAATTCGTCGCAAAAAATAATTTTCTGCGACGAATAAATTTTTTCGTTGGTAATTTTCGCGACGAAAAAAGTAATTCGTTGGTAAATTTGCGATGTTTCCAAATTCGTCGTAAATTTCGTCATTTGAAATTTATGCGATTTAATTCTTTTTCATTGCAAATATATGCGACGAAATATTTTTCGTTGCAAAATTCGTTCCAAAATTCGTTGCAAAATTTATCGCAGATTGGATTCGTTGCTAAATTATCATAAATTTGCTGAAATTTAAATTTAAATTCGTCCGCAAAGGTCGTTTGCAGATTTATCGGGATTTAGCAACAAATTGGGATATTTGTCGCTAAATTTGTCAAAATAAAAAAATTTGTGATTTATTACATTTTCGATATTCTATCGTATATACAAATAATCACACACACACAACAAAATACAATAAGTTCTAATATCCAAATAAATACATTCAATACAAACAAAACACACACACATTCAATACAACAAAATAATATTCAATAATATCCAAAAATATTTGATATCTAAATAAATACAAAGCAACACAATAAGTTAAGAACAAAACAACATTCCAAATAAAAAGTTATATCCTATAACATTTCAAACATCAACATAGTTATGATATCCAAATAACAATGTCTACAAAAGATCACAACACATGGGGAAAAAAAGAGAATCTGGTAAGTAATCGCGCACCGACATTCTTCTACCTGCATTAGAAAATAAACAAACAGCAAAAAGTATCATATATTAAAAAAAATATATACTAACACGAAAATAAATATGCAAAGACTTACAATGATGTGCATTTTCAACCGCCATAAGGTTTGACTTCATAGATCATTCTTGTTTAATGCAAAATAAAAAGTACTAATAAAAAATGTAAAAAATGAAGGAGTAACAAACTAAATAAACTAAACAATTTTAAAGGTACTAATTAAAAACATGCATACAATATCATCATCGTCGCCACCATCATCGTCTTGACTCGGAGGAATATGACTTGGATCCCTAGAGACTTGTGTGTTGTGTCTATCATAAACTTCATCAGATATAAATGGTTCACCATGACATGTCCAGTTATAGTAATTTGCAACGAATCCAAATCTACAAAGTGTTGGTGCAGTGGGCACCAAAGTCGAACCGGTATTTTGATTATGGCAAAAGGCTCAATAGTTAAGGGTATATTTGTTATCTTACGAGCTCAATTAAGTGTGCAGAAATGCTAAAGTTGAGCGGAAGGTCTGCGACACCCGGTGGGAACCGAGGTGGTCGGGCAACGCCAGAGGGACTTCGGAGGAAGCCGAGGTACTCGGGTGAAGACCGGAAGCGAGGCTACAAGGTAAGCTCGTGTGAAAGCGAAGCAAGGTCGTTAAGCGTAGATCCGACCCAATACCTCCAATGGAAGGTCTAGGTCGAGATCAGATGGTTAGAACCATCGTACTTTATATTTTAAGCTAACTTGTACTGCAGTCCAAAACCCTTTGACTACAGTCAACTGCTAGTCAAGTTCCAGCCTCGAGAAGAGCTCGAATTTCAAGGGGGTGAATTTGGACTTGACTCGTGTTTTGGTACAAAGGGTGATGTGGCATCAAGGTGGACATCAAAACCATCACCAAGCTTCCTTGTGGTGGACGCCCAAAATATGGTGTGTTGGCAAATGTTGGTTGGCTCCCTTGTTGTGGCACATGTTGATTGGCTCCAACAAGTTGGCGCCCAAGGAGGTTGGAGGTGGCACAAGGTGGTTGGATGAAACACCTCATCCTCAAGTTGGCGCCCAAGGAGGTTGGAGGTGACACAAGGTGGTTGGATGAAACACCTCATCCTCAAGTTGGCGCCCAAGGAGGTTGGAGGTGGCACAAGGTGGTTGGATGAAACACCTCATCCTTGAGTTGGCGCACAAGGAGGTTGGAGGTGGCACAAGGTGGTTGGATGAAACACCTCATCCTTGAGTTGGCGCAAAGGATGTGGATGAACAAGTCTTGGGGGATAAGAACCTCCCCTTGGACACTACCTATGTCTAAATTCATAGATCAATATCCATAAATAGACATGTTCAAGCCAAGCAAATTACAAGACATCAAGAGCTCTCAACACGCCGTCGTAACGCCGCTACTACTACTCACATTTGCTACGACGAAGTGCCGCCGACAACGAAAGCTACATCTTCTACTTATAAGAGTTGTCGGTATATTTATTTAAGTTCTACTTCTTTAAATTGTCTTTGTGCTTTAATCGTAACAAGGAAAGGGGGAGTGTCCCTTTGCCTTGATTTCTTTTTGTAATCGTTGCTCCTACCTCCAACGAGGAGGAGTGGTTTTAGTGAATTGCCCTCCGTACGTGATCAAGGATCACTAGGGCCGTGGATTAGCAATCGAAAGATTGTGAACCACGTAAAAATATCTTGTCTACTTTATATTTCCGCTGTGCACTCTCTACTTGCTTTTTACTTATTGCAAAAGTTTTTTAACGACATCGTATCGCTATTCACCCCCCCCCTCTAGCGACACTTTCGATCCAACACAAAGATGCTCTGAAACTTTGCTAGACGGTAAAAATCTACCATTGTGACACTTTCTGCACGGACACCTTATCTGGTTACCATCCATAAACTCAACATTACTAGCTGCGAAATTTAAAAACTCTTGCAACCCACTCATAAATTCATCAGTCAAACCCCGACGTTCAGGTAAATTCCTATTATACATCCAACTCCTTTCACGCTGCATTTTGTCTGTTTTCAATCAATTATATTAATATCAACTCCTAGAAATTACAATAATACGCATATACAATTAGTTCACATATGAATTCACTATGTTTAACAATCTTTAAACATAACCGAAAAAGGACTACAGTTGTATAGAAAACTTACTGTTAATTTAGGTTTAAACATTTTGGGATGTTTAAACCTGAAATGTTAAACAACTTAAGTTGATTGTGACAATTAATATCACAAATGAACACATTGAAAGGTAATGTGTTGGGGTTTCGGTCTTAACGAGGACATCAGGACTTAAAATGGGGGTGATTGTGAAAACCCGAATTTAGTGTCAAATTGTGAATTGTGGGCTAATAATATATATATAGAGTTATTATTAACATAGGTCTAGAAGTTTTGTTAATCGGTCAATTCTCTCATCTAAGCAAGCAGTGACAACAAACTAATCAAATTTATTGAAAATGAAATATACTCATTGCAATTTTGTCATTTAAGTCAAATTATTGTTGTAGATGTATAATAAATCGTCATAAATGAGACAGATCAAAATGTATCACCACAAATTAATACTAATCTAATAAGCCTTAAACACTAGCTCCCCCACCACCACTGACTTTAAGATGCTTGTAATTTCTCAGGTAGATGTGCATGATTTGTTCATCTAAGCCTTATAAACTGCTTGTTTTATCCCATAACTTTCTATATGTGACTAAACAAAATCATAAAATATTCCAACTTAGTACTTAGCATTATTTGGTATGTGAACCCAAATGGCAAATTAGCAGCTTATAAGCTTCTGTAGTTTTACAGTTAACTATATATAATTATAGAATAAATAGGATATGACATAAAACTTACGTAGTTAATTATCGAGTTAAATATAAGAAAAAAATGGGCACGCGACCGGACGAGGTGGCGTACAGAAGGTAGGCGGCGCCGGATAGCGGCCAGCATGGCCTGGGGGCGCGGGCCGGTCGCCGCCGCGGCAGGCTGACGCCGGCGGAGGGCACGGCAAGACGGCCGCTTCCGCCGGGCCATGGCCGGGCGGCGCGCAGGGGGCGGCCGGGTTACCGCGGCGGTGGGGGCACGCTATCGGACGAGGCGCCGGTCGCGCGGCGTCGGTCGGGCGTGGCCAGGTCTGGCGTCGGTCGACCTGCCACGGCGCTTCGGGCCGTGGTGGCGGCCGGTGGTTCGCGCCGGCCTCGGGACGCGCGGCAGGAAGCCGGACGTGGAACGACGCGGCAGCGCGCCAAGGCGAGGATCTAAGGAAGGCGTGGAAGGGAAGACGACGAGGAGAAGAAGCTCAATTGCGGTAGCGGAGGGAAAGTTAGGGCAGATAAATGAATTAACTTTTGCAACGATTCGGGATTCGTTGCAAATTTGCAACGAATCCACAGATTCGTTGCAAATTTAAAAAAAAACATCGTTTATTTTTTTTTTTTCAAAAATTTGCAACGAATCCGATTCGTTGCAAATTAAAAAAAAAACATCGTTTAATTGTTTTTTTATTTTGCAACGAATACTGGATTCGTTGCAAAATAAAAAAAAAATAAACTTACCGTTTTAAAAAATTTTAATTTTAATTTTAATTTTTTATTTTGCAACGAATCCTGGATTCGTTGCAAAAAATTGCAACGAATCCCGGATTCGTTGCAAAAAATTCCAACGAATCCGTGGATTCGTTGCAAAAATTTGCAACCAATCCAGGATTCGTTGCAATTTTGCAACGAATTTTATTTTTTCGTTGCAAAATTTCCGACGAAATTTTATTTCGTTACAAATCTGCGACGAAACCTAAAATTCGTTGCTATATTTGTTGCAGATTTGCAACAAAAATAATTCGTTGCTAAATTTCGTCGCAATAAAACTGTTTTTTTGTAGTGGTTTAAGAGAATACAAATGATTAATAAATACTCTAATTATACGATGTGAAACAATAATAAATATACATATCAAATGAGGAAAATGAATATAAAAAAAATTGATTAACAACAATAAAACAAGATAAAATTTATTTAAGTATAGATGATGATATAATAAAAGATAGAGTTCAATGAATTCATATAGTCAACCTCACCTAGTGGAACAAGACTTGATTGTTATAATATAAAATCATTGTATTAATGGTCTCTCTCAATTGTTATAATATAAAAACTAGAAGAAGATAAATCAAGCGTTTTAAAGGATCAATTCTCATTTGAAAAAAAAATCTATAAATATATGATAATTAAGAATCGATTATTATTATTTAATTATATACATGAACGTCTTAATTATCATATTTTTTTTATTTACCTTAATCGTGTGCATGGCCGCATAAAATTCTCTCCCTGGCATTTCTGCGCCCGCCAACCTGTACAGTACGGGCATGGGTGAGTTAAAATGCGGGTAGCTATTAATCGGTGCAAAAAGTATCGCGATTTCGAGTTGAGTTTCGGTGCCGGGTCGGGCGACGCAGGCAATTTCCGCCCGCGGAAACCCTCGTTCTCGTCCCTCCGTTCGCTCACTGCGATTCTGAACTCTCCTGGAAATGAGTCCGGTGATAGGTGGCGGAGGAAGCACGAAGGAGGGCGGCTCTGAGCTGTTCGACATCACCCCCCATAAGATCGCCGTCTGCCACCTTGTTCAGCTTTTCGCTCAGCCACCTTTGCACTGCACTCGCCAGTCCATCTCCGAACACCAGCGCCTCGGCCTCTTCCTCTTTTCGCTCACTAGGGTTCGATCGCAAACATCCTTAATTATTTCTTTTCAGTGTCTTCCGTTTGATGCGCGGTGCTTAACTTTGCCGGTAGCCTTTCAGTCAAGAGGTTTTGGTTCGAAGTCCCTCCTAGTTTCTTCAATCTTTCAGTGGGACTGTTTTTCTTACTTCGTATATTTGTTGAACTTCCAAAATCTGCTTTTGTGTGTGCGTGTTCCGTGTTCGCCAGTGAATTTAATATTTTGCCAAGTACTTGCTTTTATTGTCATTGTCGTGCATTTCTACATCTTCACACTTTTGGCGGACGAGCAAAGCATTTGATATTGAACAATGCTTTTCTTATGTAATAATACGCTCTTTCCTTGTTTCTAGTACCTTGCAGAATCATTTGATTAGTCTGTTATTTTACTCTCATCTTTGATATGATGAGGTTCTAGCTCTTAGCTAACCATAGACTGCTAGCTCATACTTTACTTGTTTTATTTAAGTCTTGTGAGGGTTTCTTTGAACCTACACTAGAAGAATTTATGAACCAGCTGAAGGCTGTTGATCATATGGGTTGGCTTAGTACGGATCTGATTGCCAACCTTTCGGCACTATCCTCGCCAGATGATCTATTTAATTTTTTCGATAAGCTGCGAGGTAAATAACATGATTTATCTATTCATGACTTGGAGTATTCACGTTGGATACTAATATGAATTTGATTAGGTGTACTTTCTGGCCCTGAAGGATCTTCGATGGAAGATGAACAGATCTATTTGGATCCAAATGGACACTTGGGGGTCTTTCTGCGGTGTTGCATACTGGCCTTCAATATGCTATCTTTTGAGGTGCTTCATCTTGTATATTTGCCTTCTTCTGAAGCTTGTATTTTGGAGTTTTCTTTAGTGTGTGAGAATAATATCTTTTCTGTCTATGCGAGTCCTAGCAATAATAGCTGAAACTGAAGGAATTCCAATTATATTTGGCATAAACCCTCCTATTGTGCTGTCAGCATTTTCCAACTGTTGTTACAAGGATCTGTGAAGTATAAATAAGCAGGAATAGAAGCTTTCTGCTGTTTCTGACCATCTTAATCAATGCTCAGCATTGCCATTATCATTATGTTGTGTTTGTTACACCCCAATATAATATAACAATAATAATCATATCATTTGTACAAAATTCGTCATTTTGAGCTACATCATAACTTGTTATTTGTAGATGATATTGTTTTGGTAAATGAAACACATGGAGGTGTAAATGCTAATCTTGAATCTCGGAGGGAAACATTAGAAGCGAAAGGTCTTACACTTAGTAGAGTAAAAGCAGAATATGTAGAATTTAAATTTAACAATGAGACAATTATTAAACTAGGAGATAATGAGTTATCTATAACTAAAAGTTTTAAATATTTAGAATCAATTTTGCAAAAGGATGGAGGGATTGAGAGAGATGTCTTATATAAAATATAAGCAGGATGATTGAGATAGAGGAGAGCATAAGGTATTCTTTGTGATCATAAGATACCTTTAAACCTTAAAGAGAAATTTTACAAAATGATAGTTAAATATGCTATGTCATATGGAGCTGAATGTCGAGCTATGACTCGAGCACATGAGCAAAGATAAGAGTTTCATAGATTAGGATGCTAAGATAGATGTGTAGACATACGAGGATGGATAAAATAAGAATATTAGAGTGAAAGTTAGGATTGCGCCTATTGAGGGAAAACTTCAGGAGATGCGTTTGAGATGGTACAAACATATACTTAGACGATCGGCAGATACTTCAGTTAGGCTATGTGAAACTATTACAAATATACAAATCAAACAAGAGAAGGACAAAAAAAAACTTGGTTAGCAATGATAAAATAAGATAAAATTTATTTAAATATAAATGATGATATAGTAGAGGATAGAGTTCAATGATATAGGAGTGTTCATATAGATGACCCCACATAGTGGGATAAGGGTTGATTATTGTTGTATCTATAATTCTCGCATCCTTAATTGCTCCACTAATACTTGTTGAACATAGGTCTTCTCACAATAGTTCTTGCTAAAAAGTAAATAATTGCAGTACATTAGCCACTAGCTAAGTGGGTTTTCTTTAGAATAAGGCCAAGCATAGACACAAATTTAAGTGTATAGGAAGCAACTCATAAAGATATTAAAAGCAGAAAGTGCATAATGAATCAAGATAAATATACAGTGGCAATAAGAGTACAAATTACTACATAAAATACAAGGAATGCACATTGGGGGTATTATTCACTTGAATTTGCATTCTATACTACCAATCTCATAGCTTTATCTAATGACACTCCTATTCAACAAGAGCTTCAAAGAACCTACCTTAATATCCATGATAGCCATGTTGAGTTCAAGTGTACCCAGCCAACGAGTGACCCATGGAGAGATTCCTTCACTCCTTCGGGTGGTGTATACATTTCCAGCAGTGTGCTATGTGTTCACACAATGAACCTCATCATTGGCATGCCTATTTGGTAACTCAGATATCAAAAGGTAGCATCACATTATATAAATTATCAGTGTCACAATCTGCATCAAGTGGTCGAGTCCAATCAGATTATTTCGATGTGGGTAACAAAAAGTTTAAAATAGGTCATCTTATGATACTGATGTGTTTCTTAAGTGAGCAGTTGTAGTAACTTGATAAAAAAATTGCATGTTTAGTAATGGCTCGACAGGCAATGAGGTGACAAATTGCATCTTTAGTAATGACTTGACAGGTGCTGAGGTGACAAATTTGATTTTGATATGTCTAGTTTCTCACTATTCACTGCCCTTTAGCTACACCAGTGATCCTAACAACCAATATTGATTCTTCGCATTGTGGAGCAAAATGAGTGTTCGGACATGCTAAATAGGTACATACAATATTGAAAAACAGTAAGGAAAATAGAGTTAAATGGACTTCTATATTAAGAATATTGTGTATTAAGGCCAATTACATTGAATAAGTACGGCTGATATCAAGCGTCAAGTCCAAATATGTCATAGGAAGAGTCACTAAATAATTATTGGATCAACTTGTCATGGAATCTTGAGTACAATTTACATTATACTTATCCCTCCACCACATTACCTGATGACGTTGGCTAAAAATGTCTAACAAATTGATCAGTTTTTTTTTCTTTTTTACAACCCAAAGTTATGCTTGTCATTTTTCAGCTTGTTTCCCTGAAGTTCTTTGTTTTTCAAAGTTTATATACTTCATTTATATTATAGGAATGATTGTAATACCTAACCAGTTATATAATAATTGTTCACATGTTGTTCTGTTATATGTTTTTTAGGGAGTTTGCCATCTTTGGACAAATTTAGTGGCATACTGCAATTCAAATGGTTCTACGGATGAATTGGCTGAAGAGAATGATTTTGATGAATCAGAAAACCATGAACTGCAAGAGTATCCGAACTTGATTGTGAGCCTGCTGAGCTCGATGAATATAGCCTAGAAAACACTGCACAAGCTTCAGAAAGTTTGTTAAACGTTAGAGCAAAATTACTTTCTAGTTTTCCTGAAGGTCTGTGATATAGCAGTATGACGTTTTCATTCAATTTGGAGTACTTAATTTAGCAAGGTGGTTGATTCTAAGAGTAATTGCATCTGGATAGCTACATTTTGATTTCCATTTCACCTTTATGGTATTTTTTTAGTCTGCATTTGAGTATGTGCAATTGGGAGGATATTATTTTTGTAGCTTAAACAAAGTTGTAACTTTCTTAATTTAGCTGATTGAACTAACTACAAAATCTATTGGTCATTTTAAACATGTCCGTACCATCCTGGTGTGTTTTCTCTCATTTTGTCAGCTATTGGAGTTATTGCTAGTTATTCGTGGATAATAATTTAGTTTTATCTTTTTCTAGTTATCCCACACATTCATTTTAGTGTTATATTTTTTTTTTTTTGTACATGTTGTTTACTCACTGTCCAACTATTCAGCCCACAAAAGATTTCAAATTTTTTTCTTAATCTAAGATGCATACAATGGTCAAGAGACTATAGAAATCACTCTTCATCCTGATCACTCAAAGACAACACCTTTGCTTTGAAACGGACTCACAATGACATTAAGGGCTTTTATGAGATCTCGAGACAACAAGGGCTTCACTTGAGTGGTTTGCGACTATGCTAAAGGTTTCTCTCATTGCTATGACACTGAGGACTTAACTATGGTCCACAATGACACTGAAGATTTCACAATAGTTGGTGAGCGATGTCAAGGGTTTCACTCATTGTTCGTGACAACATTATTTGGTTCTCGCCTTTGTGAAAGATGAGAGTGTTGATTGTGGTTCATGATGATGATGGTGCCTTGGTAAATTTTCTGTGATGCTTCCATGAAGTACCCCAAATAGCATCATCTTATTCCTCCGCTTTTGCTCACTTGGCACACCCATCAACCAGGCACTCTGTATGGTTGACACGACTTCCGAACCTTCTACCTATTCAATTTCGTTCTACTTAAAATCCATGGTTTTTAAATTTCCTCTTCATTATTAGGGCATTCTGTTACTCCATTCATTAATTAGCACAATGCAAGTAGAATTAACAAGTGAGAAGATTCAGCTAATGCTAATGTGAAAAAGTAGTCATTAGAGTTTATCCTTGTTCTTGTTAATGTCAATGTTAGAATTTCTATAATTTTATGTATAATCTTGTGACAATATTTTCTACGAGAAAGTATGATACTATGTCAGTTTTTTAATATTTTTTTGTTTTTCTTAGGTAATTAATTAATTTCATTATGTATTATTATTTTAACAATTTCTCTTGTCAAGTTATTTTAAAATGTTCTATTCATTACATAAATTCTTTATCAAGTTATATAATGTTTGACTTCTTTGTAACATTTTTTGAAATTATTTTTCTTATTTTAAATATTTTAATTTCTTTAAAGATTATTATCTAGCAATTATTTCTTACACTAAATAATATTGCATTATTTAAAGAAGTCATTATTTCCAATTATTTTTTTTTAATGATGCATTTCATAGAGTTTAAATTGACAGTAAATAATAATTTCAACAAAATTCTTTTTAAACAAAAATATCAATTTATCAAAACAATTAAATTATGATTAAAAATTATTCTGAAACAGAAACATTTTAGTTATCTATATATAATTCTACTGTATTTCAATTGACATTTATGCTGTATTTTTGGTATATTACAAAAGTGTTTAGCGCATTTTTACCAAACACTGGAAGGTAAAGTTGCTTCAGATGGCAATTTTTGAAGGATATTTCTACTAAACAACTATTTTTTAAACAATGTGCTCTAACTTCAAGTACTTTTAAATGCAATCTTGTAATGTGAATATGCATTCAAAACCCATCCTATGTTTTCTAATTTCATGGCTTGTGGATGTTTTTGAACTTTAGTTCCTAGTGTTCCTCCACAGGTGTGTGATGTCTCATGTTTATTTATAAATAGTTACTTCTGTCTCGATCTGATTTCCCTCATCAATTGAATTTGACTCAGTAAAAGACCATATCAATATAATTTCCAGATAACCGGGCTTCTTTTGATCTGAAGATGAAGCATGTTGATGATACTGCACAAAGTGGTGGGCTTATTCCTCTATTGCATAATTTCAGGCGGGATGATAGTTTAGGAATCCTTCGATCAAGGTGGCAAATAGAAGGCTACCTGAACGTTCAGGCTGATTTGCTTGAGAAGTGAGTATTGATTGACTTGTCAAGCAAAACTGTTGGTTGTTGTTACATCTTTTCATTGCCAGGAATGCGGCCTCATTTCCCTTGAATTCATTTGCGGCTACTCTAAAGCAGTTACAAAAGATTGGCCCAGAACTTCATCGTGTAAGTCAAGAGCCTAATCGATGCAAATTTTCATAGTAAGTAGGCATTGATTGGATAGTTCTTGCTTTATTACACTCTCAACCCTTCAATTCGTTTGTAGGTGCATTACTTGCAATACTTGAATGCTCTCTATCATGATGATTATGTTGCTGCTTTAGACAACCTACACTGCTACTTCGACAACAGGTATAGATTTGTATTGAATATATGCCTTTCCACTTTTGGTTGAATCTAGAATTCAATTCTTCATGGAATGGTTATAATAATTGGACATTACGTTAATGATTCATTCTCATGTTTGTTTACGTGAGATGAGATAATAATTTACCTAAGCACACAGGAATGAATGGAAAAGGCCAGTATAGTGCATAAGGTTCTATTATTGCTCTGGAAAGGCTTCATACACACTTTAGAGATACAAGATTTTGATATTTGTTCCTCTCTGAAAGTCAAGATTCTTGAAAGTTTTATTCAACTTTATTGGTACCATGTTTTCTAGAAGAATAGCATGGTTAAATAGTGTGGTAAAATCTATCCCTGTTTCTCCTATTGAATGAGATGCCATTGTTAACAATGATGTTTTTTTTTACTTCTGCGAATTATTATATTGTTTTCAAGCCTCCTGATTTTTGTTTTGTCTCCATGTAAAGTGCTATTTAGATATTTCTACAATCGAGAACCATCAACAGCTATTTCTTGGTTTCAGTTATTCTTACCAAATGAAGTATTTTCCCCTTAACAATGGATCTTTGATTCCCGCTGTCATGTTTTTATTTTCATTTTCTTTTGAAAATTAAGTAAACAGATAATATTTTAAACTCAATTTTTCTTGCAGTTGCTAAACCTGCATCCTTGAATTCTTAATATCTTATGTTGTCGTTATGCTCATGTGTCATTTTATCTATTCAACATGTGTATTCTGTTTTTACTTCTCAATGTGTATCACTATTAACCAATATTTTATGATGGTAACTTGGAAAATATGAGGTCCTGTTTTCTTACTAGATACTTGAACCCCTAAAGTGCAGGGATGGAAGGACTTTTTAACAGATCAGCTGCTCCATCCTCTGAATTTGAGGTTGGGAAATATGAAACTGCTTTGCTTTGTCTGGGCTCGTTGCATAGTCATTTTGGCCATCCTAAGAAAGCTTTGGAGGTAATCTCTTCTGAGCCATCATCCTTTTCTTCTCTCTCTTTTTCCTTGCCGTCTATATTATAAATTTCTAGGCAGAATCATTTGTTTATGGGTCAAGTGTTTAGCTTGTTTGTTATCATTAGGTACATATTTTCTAATATTTTGCAACTGCATGCACAGCCCCATTGATTATTTTCATTGAGCTACTCTTTGACTAAATTGTGATATAGGTGCATGAGCAGTATTGCTGAGTACCTGATGGACGTCTCATTTTCACATCTATTTAATGACATGGAAGCCTTTTCTTTTCTTGGACTTTAGAGCATGGAAGGATATTCAATCGCCCAATTTGTCTTAAATTGTTTCTGAAATGTCAGATAATTGTTTAGCATGGCATATTTGACTAGCTACACTGCGATTTTGTCTCAACAGTACCTTCTTTAGCATATAGTGATTTTAAAATTTCTTTATTGTGTAATTAGCTCAGCTCGTTCATCTCCTAACAGTGCTAGTTTTCTTTTCTTGTCAGGCTCTAACTGAAGCAGTAAGGGTCTCACAACAGGTATGTTGTGATTGATTTACTTAGATTGAAGAGTTACATCTCTTATTTAAACTTAATGCCATTTTTTTTTTACTGGACATCATTCTTGGAAATAGTCTTGGCGCAACAGTAAGGTTGTTGCCTCATGACCTAGAGGTCATGAATTTGAATCCTAGAAATAGCCTCTTGCAAAACAAGGTAAGGTTGCATTCCCTAGGACCCCGCATGGCGAGAGCTTCATGCACTGGGCTGCTCTTTTTTTATCATTCTTCTTATCACAAATGATTAGTTTATTTAACAACTTGCCAACATTGGTGTTTTGCATCCATCTTTTTTTTTTTTCCTTTCTGTATAAGCTTCTTTTTATGCTCAAGATAAATATATTTTATTTGTGAGCTTAAGAACTTGTTGGTTTGGTGGATTCGTTTTTGATTTCTTGGCTGCTGTTCAAACTGTGTAATGCGTTAAAATGTTAAAAGGATTATTACTGGTAGTTATATTTAAGGACATATCTACATGAGGGGAAGGGAGCTCAGTTGAGGGAAAGGAAAGGGGAATAGAGTCAGTTCTCTTATCTACTCTGGTAGAAGAAGACACAGTAAAAGCAAGGGAAGAGGGCGTTTGAAGCTTCTTTCCCCACTTTTGGCTCTATCCAAAGGTGGATTGAAGAAGGGAGGATGAGAGGAAAAGAGTTGAAAAGACAGACTCTCCATGTCTTGGGGTCGATAAAATGAAAGAGGTTGTTTTGTCAATTTTTTTCTTATTTTCTCTTATTTCCTTTCTTTTCAAGTAGACACCTCCTCCTCTTTTCCCCACCCTTTTCTTTTCTTTCCCCACTTTGTTCACTCAAGTAGACACACCTTATGATTATTAATCTAGATTTGTGTAATAATTGTGTAGATCATGATTTGGCTTGCAACCCAAGTTTTCTCCCTTATTCTAGAGATATACATCTGTCACTGAGTTTGGATGCATAACAAATGAAAACAAGTGTAAGGGGATTCATCGTGGCACAGTTTTAAAAGATCTCACTGCTTTAAGCCTTTCGAAGAATTGCAAACTAGCAATATATTCTTACAAATAATCTTTGCACATATTTTGAATTTGATATAGTGGCATAGGATAAGATATTATCCTTCTGTCTATTTGTGAGTCCTTGCTTGAGTGTCTACATTTTCAACTGATTCTGAATGTACTAAATGTTGTAGAACAATGACGACGCATGCCTAGCTTACACATTGGCAGCTATATGCAAACTATTATCTGAAATAGGAATTTCAAATATGACTGGGATTATTGGTTCCCCATATTTACTGGGCACTTCTACTGGTCTTGCTACGCCATTATCCACCCAGAAACAATTACTTGTGCTTCTTAAAAGATCACTTGGGAGGGCTAATCATCTAAAGCTCACAAATCTGTCAGCCTTCAATCGTCTCGCCTTGGCAAAATTTGATCTTAAGGTTAGTTTGATCAAGTTATTTCTGCACTCCTGTTTTTTTTTTTTTTTTTTTTTTTTTTTTTTTTTTTTTAAATAATGTCAATCTTTGTTACTGTATCTTTTTATTTCTTTAATTATTGAATATTTCTTCTTAAACTCCGCCCATGATAAGTTAACCTTGTCGTGGCCGGTCCCAAGCCCGGATAAAGGAGGAGGGTTGCGTTAGGTTGCCAGCCAGCGTTAAACTAAGGCAAATGTTCAATGTATGGATCAATCAAACTATTGTGCTAATGCTAGGTTGTTTAAGGAACGCTACATGTGGTCCGACCGTAATAATCTCAAGGACCGCTTACATTTTCGTAACTTCGGGTGTAGTGAAAAATATGCTAGAGTTCACGTTGCAGGGTCCGACTGCAACGTATCGGCAAGGACCGCTACATCTCCATGAGAACTTGGGTGTAGTGTTAAATAAGCAAGAGTTCTCACACCATAGGTTAGGTAAGAATAAATATTATAGAAAAAACTAAGAATTTCCAAGATTCGCATACGGAACATAGAACCCTCACCGTAAAACAACGGAGATAGAGATACGGTGATTAAAGAAAATTAATATCAGATGTGTACAGAGACAAAATGGGTTGGTGAGAAGGCAAAGATGATAGAGAACTCGGGTTTTAAGTTATGGTATACAGGAAGAGTAAAACAAGAAATGGAGTGGGTATTATTGTTGATAGTTCGTTAAAAGATGAAGTTGTAGGAGTAATTAGAAAGGGGATAGAATTATAGCTCTCAAAATAGTAGTGGAGAAAGAAACTATGAACGTAATTAGTGTATATACGCACTCAAATAGGATTAGATGAAAATACCAAATTAAGGTTTTGGGAGGACTTGGATGAAGTATTACAAAATATTCCATCAAATGAGATGATTTTAATAGGAGGTGATTTAAATGGGCATTGAGTGAAAAATATGAGAGAGAGTGCGGGGTTATGGGTTTGGAACAAGAAATGAAGAAGGTAAAACTATATTGAATTTTGCGATAGCATATGATCTTATACTAGCTAATACATTTTTTAAGAAAGAGAAGAACACTTAGTCACGCGTTGAAAGTGGAAATAATAAATCACAAATTGACTTTCTTATGGTTAGGAAGAGAGATAGAAAGATTTGTAAAGATTGTAAGGTTATTCTGGAGAAAGTTTAACTACTCAACATAGGTTAGTAGTATTGGATATCAGCCTCAAATATAGTATTAATAGAAGGAAAATATACACGACCCTAGAATTAAGTGGTGGAAGTTAAAGGATGAAACTAAATATATTCAAAGAGAAGGTAGAGTACAAGTATTAGATGGCGTATCACATGACCTAATCGATGTGGGATAAAATGGTATTAAAATTGAAAATAGTAGCTAAGAGTGTACTCGGTGAGTCGAAAGGCGCACACCAAGTAGAGTAAAGAATCTTGGTGGTGGAATGAAAAATCTGAAAAGTCGAGGAAAAGCGAATAGCATATAAGAAATTAAATATTTGTAAAAATGAGGAAAATTTGAAAAAATATACAATAGCCAAGAAAGAAGCTAAGAAAGCGTTGAATGAAGCTAAGATCAAACTTTTGAGCAGTTATATCGAAAATTAGAATCTGAAAGAAGGGAAAGAGACATTTATAGAATAGCTAAAGTGAGAGAGAGGAAGACAAAAGATCTTAATCAAATAAGATGTATTAAAGATGAATCTGATAGTACTAGTAAATGATGAAGAAATAAAAGAGCGGTGGAAGAGATATTTTTATCAACTTTTTAATGAAGGTTTAGGAGACCAACTTAATTTAGGTAATTTAAGTAGGTCGAATGAGTATAGAAATTTAAATTTTTATCGTAGAATTCAAATTTGAAGTAGAACAAGCTTTAAATGGAATGCAAAAATGGAAAAGCCGTTGGACGGATGATATTCCGATAGAGTTATGGAAATGTCTAGGGAAACAAGGTATTGAATGGCTTACAAAATTATTTAACATGATTGAAAACAAAAGGATGCGATCGATGGAGGGTAAGCGTCCTAATTCCCTTATATAAGAATAAGGGAGACATTCAAACTTATGAAAACTATAGGTATTAAACTAACGAGTCATACTACGTAAACTTTGGGAAAAATAATAGAAAAGATTAAGGAAGGAGACCATGGTTCTAAAAATCAATTTGGATTCATGCGGGAAGATTAAATGATAGAACTATACATCTTCTCGAATACTAATTGAAAAGTATAGAGAGCAAAAGCAAGATCTACACATGGTATTCATTGATTTAGAAAAAGCATGATAGAGTTCCAAGAGAAATAATATGGAGAATTTTAGAAAAAGAGGTGTTAGTGTAACATATATCAACTAATTAAGGTATAAGGAAGTAACGACGAGTGAAGACTTCAGGTGGATTAACTGAAGCATTTCCAATAAAGATAGGGTTATATCAAGGATCAGCTTTAAATCTCTATCTTTTTATATTAATCATGGACGAACTCACTGAACACATTCAAGACACATTAGTAGTGCGTGTATGTTGTTTGCAGACGATATTGTTTTAGCAAATGAGACACGTGAAAGAGTAAATATTAAACTAAAATCTTGACGGAAAATACTAAAATTGAAAGGTTTTAGGCTTAGTAGAGGAAAAACAGAATATATGGAATTTAAGTTTAGTAATATTAGACGTAATGAGACAAGTGTTAAGATAGGAGATAACGAGTTTTCTGGAACTGAGAGTTTTAAATATTTAGGATCATTTTGCAAGATGATGGAGGGATTGAGAGAGATGTCTTACATAGAATCTGGCGGGATGGTTGAAATGGAGGAAAGCATCGGGTATTTTATGTGATCGTAAAGTGCCTCTAAAACTTAAAGGGAAGTTCTACAAAACGGCGATTAGACCTGCTATGTTATATGGAGCTGAATGTTGGGCTACGACTCGAGCATATGAGCAAAAGATGAGAGTTGCAGAGATGAGGATGTTAAGGTGGATGTGCGGACATACGAGGATGGACAGAATAAGAAATGAGAGCATTAGAGAAAAAGTTGGTGTTGCATCTATTGAAGGAAAGCTCCGAGAGACACGTTTAAGGTGGTACGGACATATACTTAGACGGCCAATAAATGCTCCAGTTAGGCGATGTGAAACGATACCAAATATACACATCAAACGAGGAAGAGGAAGACCAAAAAAGACTTGGTTAGCAACAATAAAACAAGATAAAATTTATTTAAATATAGATGATGATATAGTAGGGGATAGAGTCCAATGGCGTAGAAGGATCCATATAGCCGACCCCACCTAGTGGGATAAGGCTTTGTTGTTGTTGTTGTTGTTATTGAATATTTCTTCTTAGAACATAATGGTGCTAAATTCCTTGAGAGTTCATCCTTAACCATTTTCATTTATTGAATGGCAATCTGATTTTTAAATTTTTTTCTACCCCAACAATGTTGAGAGATAGGTTGGACCAAAAAAGGCCCTAGCTAAGTAGACCTTTTTTTTTTTTTTTTGAATTTTGATAATAAAAATTCAAGTTCTTCATTTATTGGGTTAAGTTGAAAAAGATACTTATATTGTTTTGTACTTTATCTAAGAAATTTGTTCCACCTTTACAAAGAGTAAGAGCAAATCTGTAAAAAAGTAAACATTTTATCTAAGGAATCTGTTCTATAACAACTCTATTTTACAAAGAGTAAGACCAAACCTGTAAAAGACAAAAACATTGTTGTTCCTGATCTTTCTTGTTCTTGTGTTTCTGGAATGTTTTATGGATGTGTTATCAAAAGAATATTAAAAGGTAGTTTCTTTTAGATTGGATGTGCTGTTTAAGAGTAAATAAAAAAATGTCCTTGAGGATATTCAGCCTGTATATTGTTTTGTGTTAGCTTTATTAGTTTTGCTCTTTGTATTCCATAAATCCAATCAATGTTGATAATACTGTAGGGATACTTATTTTTACAGAAGATGCAATGTTTCCTGAAGCTTAGAAAACGAAATCAAATCTGAGAACATTTAAGGATGAGGGTTAGTTAAAAATACATAAGTCACCTAGGCCATCTCTCATGGGTGCATTACTTGGATCCTATTAACTCACTGTATTTGAAGATGGTGTAGTTATACTTGTCATATGTGAAATATAGTAACTTTATTTAGCTGTCTGCAGCACCTTTTATTTTATTCTCTATTAACACTTGTGAGAGAGATGGAATTTGAACTAGCTTTGCATAAAGTTCTTGGAGGAAAGATTTAGAAGTCAACGAGGCCACTTTTCATGGGTGGATTACTTGGATCCCCATTCTTACCCTGAAGCGTTGAGGTGGGAGTAAGGAAGCCTAATATTTTCCTCCAACCGACTCTTTTGTTCTTTTACTCACTGTATTTAAAGATGATCTGGTTATACTTGTTATATGCAAATATTTAGTAACTTTAACTAGCTTTGCTGCAGCCTCTTTGTCTTGTTCTCGAATAAGTGGTGTTTGTTTTCTTTTCTATTAACACACGTGAGAGGCATGGAATTTGAACTAGCCTTACAAAAACTTGACGGAGGGAAGATTCATGTAGCCGACTGCAAATAATTGGAAATAACTTGGCTTCATATTGTTGTTTTTGTTGTATAAACAGCTTTACAGAATTTTTTTGTTACTATCCATGTTGTCCTTTGTGCCGGACAAAAGAAACATCTCATCTGTAATCTGTATGTTTCCTTTGAGTCTGAACATTTCTGGCATCTTAATTTTTTCAGCATGTGAAGAAGCCATTGATCTCTTTTGGTCCCAAAGCTTCTATGAAGCTTAAAACATGCCCAGTAAGTGTCTGCAAGGTAAGAAAACAATTTCTCATTCATTACACTTATTTTCTCCTAATTTAAATATGATTTCTCTATAGAAGCTGTGATACTTTGACATTCCTGCTGCCTGTTGTCTCTACAGGAGCTAAGGTTAAGTTCCAAAGTGTTAAGTGAATTTGGAGCAGATGGGATTTTGCAACTAAACGACACTGGTGCTTTTAGCACTTCATGGCTTAAGAACCTGACAACTGTTGATAATTCATGGCTTAAGTCACATATGTCCAGGAGCTTATCAGCTAATGATTTTGATGTGTTTCAGTTTCATGCACAGCCCAGTCCTGTACCTGGGTCTGTCTTGCAATTAGCTGGTGCATCTTATTTGCTTAGGTCCACGGCATGGGAATACTATGGCAGGTAATTCTAGTACTTCATTAATGGACTTAGATGAGTGTCTTGGTACATCATATGTGTGTTTTTTGACCAGGATTTTCCATCATTATTAATGATTTAACTGCAAATATTGCTTTCTTTTATACTTTGTGTTTAATGATACACAGAGATCTATGTAGCCAATTCTAAACAGTTGATTTTTTTTTTCTTTTTTTTGAAAAAAGAAGCTTGTTTCTACCTTGATGAATCAGGTAACGTATATGCATTTTTTAATTCAATACTTACCAATAGTGGTCAAGGTTTGACTAAGTTAATGTGTCATAATGATAAAAAAAATCTATTGTTGGAAATTCTCTAAAGCATCGTGCTTAGCACTTACCCCATCTACTATTGAAAAGAATTGAACCTTCCATGGATCTATCTGGTCATTGACTCTATGAATGGGGAACCTATTAGATTTTATGGCTGATGTTGTTTGCTTATTTTTTTGTAATTGAGATGTGCTACTATTTTTGGTAACTTTGACAATGTTTTATGGTGATGTTGCCTACACCTCTCATTTTATGGATTGTTAAAGACCCCACTTTTTAATTCTGGTTAGGCTTATCATCGTTGTCAATCTATATATCTTCCACAATATGATTCTCAACCTTTATTTTTTATACTAAAGAGAATTTTTTGTCACCTAACAGCTGTAATCTTATGTAATCCTACATGGCTAAAACTGAGTTAAACTTGATAGCAACATTAACTTTATGGCTCATTTTTTCTTATATATTTTTTTCTTAAGCTCTCCATTGGTTCGGATGAATGCTTTGGTTTATGCAACGTGCTTTGCTGATGCTGCAAGGTATCTTACTTGGCTGAATGTCTCGGCGACATTTTTTTTTGTGTAAATGGATGAATGATCTAAAATTTTATGACTTGATTTTTCTTTCAGTTCATCAGAGTTATCACTGGCATATGCAAAGCTAATACAACAATTGAGCATATTCAAAGGATATACTGGTAATTATCTACTCACCCTAAGCTTTATGTGACTGTATTCTCCAGTTTTTCTTATTTACTCGACTGAGATGTTTCAAGTGAATTAAATTTCTTTCTTCCTGTTGTGTGACAATGTTTTGTTTGTTTTGCGTGAAAGGTACATAAATTGATGTATTTGAGATATTTCTGATGCAGTACCAAAATTATTTTTTACCTCATCTGCATTAATTTCTGTCTCATGAAACATTTTATCAGTTCCTCTCATTTCCTTTCAGAGGCATTTAATGCACTGAAGCTTGCAGAAAAGAAATTTTTTCCTTCATCAAATCCACACATCCAGCTTCTTAAGCTACAGCTACTTCATGAGCGAGCTTTGCACAGGTATCTTGTTTGTTGTTAAATTTGTCTTCATTGCCTCTAGTTGGCTAGTTGGAAGATCATGTACTGCAAGGTTCCAGATATCTTATTCTGAATGTACCCGATCCAGGGGGAATTTGAAGACTGCTCAGCAAATTTGTGATGAGTTTGGAGTTCTTGCTTCATCTGTTTCTGGAGTGGATATGGACCTTAAGACAGAGGCTGGTCTTGAAATGCACGAACTTTACTTGCAGCAAATCAGTTTAGCCAAGTATCTCATCCTTGCTATTTTTACTTTTACTAATATTTGTCTGGTTTCTTGGCTGAGGGTTGAGGCAATTAACTTGTGCAAATTCTTATTGTTGCAAATCAACTATTGATTTATTTTGATTGATGCTTTCTGCTTTACTAGCATACCATACGGAAGTACATATTTACATGCAAGAAAAAGTGTTAATCAATTCTTATTTAGTTTACTTCAATTTAATAGGCTTATAGGTTTGTTGGCAGGTCGAGGACACATATAGTGCTATCATTATTTCTTGTTAATAATTTGCTTAATCCCATTTGTAAGTTATGTTTGAGTTGCTGGAATGAATAAATCTGCCATGTACGTACGTCTAATAAGTTCTAATTAGGCAGCTGCAGTTGCAAGCAATCTGTTCTCCACATGCTACAAGGTTAACATGCAGGTTGAGAATGCCACTGTTCTTCTTTTGCTTGCTGAAATTCATAAGGTAAAGAAACACATGACCTATTGATTTCTTTCTGAATTCCACATATCAAACTTATCTTTTTCCCTTTGATTTTGTTAGAAAGCTGGTGACACTGTCCTTGGACTGCCTTATGCATTAGCAAGTTTATCGTTCTGCAAAATATTTAATTTAGATCTACTTAAAGCATCAGCCACCATCATACTTGCTGAATTATGGCTTGCTCTTGGATCAAGTCATGCAAAGAAAGCATTGTCCCTCGTTCATCTTGCTCTTCCTTTGATTCTAGGCCATGGAGGGCTTGAGCTGTGTGCCCGGGCCAACATTGCACTAGCAAAATGTCTTTTATCTGACCCAACCTTCTCAAGTGAGTATGCATGATCCTACACATCTGCATTGTTACATAGCAGCATTGGTAGATTCCTGTATACATGACTTCTGAAATTTAAAACTGAAAACCTAATTTGAAATTATGTATTGATTTCCGATCGCAATCATATTCTCTAATTTTCTTCATTCAGTTTCAGAAGACCCTGATTCAGTGCTAGATCCTCTAAGCCAAGCTTCTGAAGAACTGCAAATTCTGGAGGTGAGTTGCATGGTGCAAGTCTATCACATTAATGTTACTATGGTTACTATTGTATCTCTCACGATGCACTGCATCAGAATTCATAAATGTTATCTTTGGCCACTTAAAATTATTTCGAATTTGATTTTGTGCTGGTTACAAGTGCATTCTTTTGCAGTACCATGAAATGGCTGCCGAAGCTTTCTATTTGATGGCCATCGTATATGACAAACTCGGAAGGCTAGATGAGAGAGAAGACGCAGCATCTTCTTTCAGAAAGCATCTGCTTGCACTTGAAAATCCAGAAGAAGAAGAGGATGTGTTTAACTTGTTGGATTGTACGATCATGGCTTGACAAACTGAGAATTGGGGAAATAAAATCCTCTGGAACATCTGTTACTGGTGGGAGTACCCTACTATATAGAATCACATGAACCGTGGTTAGAGTTTTTTCTAACTGTCTAATCAATTATCTTACATTGGTTGCAAATCCCACCCTAATACCAACTCTGCTGAGCCCGCAGGGGCAATCAATTATATTACATGATGTGGAGGGAGGTGGTTCTAATGTCAGCATAAACAGGTAGGCCATTCCTTTTCATCAAATAGAAGTTTGCATTATTCGGTGGTGTGATCTGTGTCTTTTCTTGCAGCTATTCTTTGCCTTGGAGGATTCACCGCGGATTTTCAGACACTGTGCAATCATAGAAATTTTTACCAAATTGTTTTTTTTTTGTCCACTTTAATTATGTATCGAAGTGAGCCGACATGTTGGGTGACAAGTCAAACAAGAGCCTAATTATCCGTGTTTTGTCTTCATTTATTATGTAGCAGCAAAAAAAAAAAAAGAAGAAGAAGAAGAGGCGATTAGTGTTTAATTTATGGGTCGTAAATTGCAATTCGTTTTCTTGAATTGTGATTCTGTATCTTTCCAGGAAAAGGAAGCTCAGATGGGTTGTCTGCAGTCTGTTGGTCGGGAGATATAATAAGATCTTTAAATTGTAGGCATCATGACAAGACGATTTACATTTGTAATATAAGAAATAACTATGAAGGAAATCCAATTAAAAAATCACACACAAATTTGAACAAGTAAAAAAATCAAACACATTCATAGATTTCCTTCACTTTCCTTCCGATAGCGGGATGGGCAGAAGGCGAGGACTCCACGACGCCGGGAAGCAGTGCCGGAGTTCGATAAACCGGCATGCCGACGCCGGCAAGAGCTTCCTGTCTCCCCTTTGCTTTTATGTGGAAGTAGGATCCACCAATGATGGGCGAAGACAACGACAAACGACCAATAGCCAGTGCATTAAAAAAAACATTATGTAATACATTTATTAGTGGGATTTCCTTTTCCTCTACCCACTTAAAATGCCATCGTTTGAAAATTATTTAGCAGCGGTTTCACCAAACATGATTTGTGTTTAGATAATTTCATTATTGCTCATGCTGTGATAATTAAAAATTCACGACGAGGAAAGAAGATAAAAAGAAAAAAATTTTAAATCGTCTAAAAGAAGACGAAAAAAAGAAGAAGATGGAACTCCATCACTGTCCCTCACTGTGCACTGCAATTAACACGAACCCAGTACAAGTCGGACGCGGGGTGGAATACGAAGCCGACAAACTTCGTTATGCGACCATTAATTCGTTCGTCTACGGTCTACTCCTCCTCCTGGCGGAGGGCCCGGAGGAGCTCCGCCTCGGCCTCACCGCCGGCGAGGAGAAGGCGACGGAAGAGCGGGACGGGGCAGGGGATGCGGAGCACGCCACGCTGCTGGTAGCCGTACTCCCGAGCCGACCGGCGGAGCAGCGCCGCGAAGGCCGGGCGGCCCAGCAGCTCCGCCGGCACCTCGAACCGCTCCATCTCCTCCCCCACGCACACCGGAACGTGCCCCTCCATCGCCGCCGCTTCCTTCCCCGCCGACGCCTCGCACTTCTTCGAGGAGGAGAAATCGGCCACCCGCGCCGGTCGCCACAGCGACGGCTTCATCGTCTCTCTTCGACGGTTCAGATCGCTCAGCGGCTCGCGCGGCACGAATCGGCCACCGCTACGCCCTGTCGACTCCGCCCCTGTCCGACTTCATTTATAGCCGAATTAATCGAATACTTCAATTTTTTTTTTTAAAAAAAAAACTATTTTGTAACGACAAATAAATATAAAATAAAATAAAAGAGAAAAATTACGTGTCGAAATACCGAGTTAGCCGAACGGTACTTTTCTGCACTTGTTAGGCTTTCTTAGTCTATGGCGGGCCCTATATCTTGCCTAATAACCCCAGTGGCAGGTGTGGTCGGTAACGTACGGGAAATTAGCACAAAATGCAGCGATATTCGATAAAATAATAATAAAAAAAAACCAACGTGCAAAGCGCAGTCTACGTGAGTAATTGGGAACTAATTATTTCTAATTACACCTAATCATTGAAATCGATGTGTTTATCACCCGACACCATCCATTCCACCGGCCACATTCTAAATTCTAATATATTTTTTCATCTCGTGGAAAATGAAGAATAATCTTAAAATATATATAACTAAAATCATTGTGGATCACGGGCGTAACTTAACCTTGGCTTGCGTGTTCTGCACATGAAGCCTAATTTTTTTTTTTTTTTTTTTTTTTTTTTTTTTTTTTTTTTGTGTGTCGGATTCCGGTAAATCCGGTGCGACGTGACGAGGCGTCGTTGAGTGCGTCAATTTTTAACGGTGGTGGAGATCTGTTGGATCGTCTGCCTCCGCCATTTGCTTCTCTTAGTTTGTCGTTGCATGGGACATGCACGTGAACGTGCACGCATTTCTTCCATCATCGAATAGTCGCAGTAGGAGAGCCCCACAAGTGTGGTTCAATAGTAAAATATTTTATAGAATAAATAAAATTTAAATTCCATCTGAGGCGGAGCCAAAGAAAAAATAATTATTTATCTCCAAAATTAATTTCGACATCTGAAATAACCGCACCGCAGCAGGACAATTTTAAGAGATCATTATCATGTTATTTTATGACAATATTTTCATAACGTCATACACAGTGATATAATTGATTTGAATTTTAATCTAGAATCGACATCAATATTAATCCTCGATTTTGTACGGAGACTGCTCTATGGCGTACCTACATTTAGTTAAGTTAAAATATGAATTTAAAAAAAAATTGATCGACCAATTATATATTATATTTAATATTGACATTCCTAAAACAGAATGATCAAAATATTAATAAAATAATGACTAAAATTGTGGTCATTTTTTAAATTAGAAATTTAAAAATATTGGAGATGCGGGGTATCGATCCCCGTACCTCTCGCATGCTAAGCGAGCGCTCTACCATCTGAGCTACATCCCCTATTTGAATGTATAATTTGTATGTTAAATAAAAGTAAAACAAACTAGAATTGTTCTTAACTACCAAATGTTGGAAGAAAGATTTAGTCTATATCCATCCTGTTATTTTCTCGAGGCACAATAATTTCTTTTGCCATCGAAATCCTAATTCACAAAAACTAGGTTCTTGGGGAGCAGTCAGCAAAAAGGAAAGCACTGCTTCAGTTGTGCTCAGGAAGGCACTGGTAGATCAGGTATAGCACTAGAATTGCATCATTTTCATTTTGTGGTAGTTGCCAAATTTCATTCTCCACGGTACGTCTCCAGTAATAGCTTCTCGCCCTGTAGCTGGTTCTCCTTCAACAACCCTCTCCGATCCCAATATCTATCTTTGCTACAAGCGAAACCCTGGGCATTCTTCTTCGCGATGGCTTCCAGCTCTGAACGGTTAATGCTAGAAACAGACGCACAATTTTTGAATAATTCCCGAGAGCTAGCAAGTTCTCTATTGCACGAGCATAAATGATATAAGTCTCTCCACATCGAAGTTTCAGTTCCACTCTCAGACCATTGTAGTCCTGTTGAGCAAGATCAGTACTCTTCCCTACACCTCTAATATTGCCATCAATAGCTACGACAGAGATGCAATTGTTGCTGGATCTCGATCCATCAGTCGATTCCAATAATTCAACGAGTTCGTTCAGCTGCTGAACTCATCCAAATAGTTGGTTTTAATTGGGAATGAGCTTGTGCTTTGACTCACTAAGGATACTAGTGTTTTTTCCCTTTGCCATCCGCATCCATCAGATGATAACTTTCTTCAAAGCAACTGAGGTATATATTATCTAACCTCTCAGGAATTTTCTTTATTTTCTCCGCATCCTCCTCCTTCTCATGATCCATATATTGCCATGAGAAGAATTTGTATAGTATCTATGGTCGAATACTTTCAACAGACTAAGTACAAGTCATATCGATCTCAGTGAGATTTATCATCGGTGAGATCGATCTTCAAATGAGATGATCTAACTTTGCAGGTTGTCCACTCTAATTTGGAAGTCAGACGTCATTCTCGTGGTCGAGAGTTTGAGCGTCATCTGCACGGAGGTCAGGTGCTCCACGCACTCGGGAGGTGGGGCATTAGGCATGCTTCTCTGGGAGATCGATTGCCAGAAATGATTTAAAAGTTGTTAGAAGGAGGACGAGATAGACTTCGATGTGACCCCTCCGACATTCAAGTCAGAAGATGGAGAAAAAAAATATAAAAATAGAGAGCAAAAAAAAATGTAGAAGATTAGAGATCCCCATTTACCTTTATATAAGGAGAAAAGGGGTGCACCTCAATCCTGTATGGAGGGATACCAAAGGACGCACCTTTATGGTTGTTGAGTCCTTTCGATGTTTGCTACGTGGCCAGATATACTATCACCATATCACAGTATCCTCCACTAGTCTAGTCGAAAGAGATGTAAGTCTGACAGTCTGGACTTGTGTTAAAGATATGATGCGGCAGTGACTTCTGCAGTCGAGATGGAGACTCGTGAATATGCTAACGTAGGGATCAATGTATATACTGAGGGGGAGATCAGTAAAGATGTCGATGGAAGTCTTGATTCTAGACTAGGGGGAAAGAATATATAGTGGACGTCTTAGTCCGAGACTAAGGGAATAAACATTGATGAATTGGTAATTTATCGAGGGGCGCTTTAATATGAAACCAAGATAATAAATCGAATGTCACCTTAGTTTGAAACTAAAGGGATAATGAGGGCACATGGATTCGAGTTGAAGATCAAATTTGCAGAATACCATAAGAGAAATAAACATCGCAGAACTAATGACTTATTGATGGACGACTCAGTCCAAGACCAAAGGTATTAAACGGTGACGAACTAACGACTTTACTGATAGACATTTCGGTCTGAGACCAAAAAGAATAAATGGCGCCGAATTGACAACTTTATTGACAGACGTTTCGATCCGAACCCAGAGGGAATAAACGACGTTGAACTTGATCCCTTGACTATAGAAGATTCGCACAGTTGGAGATTGGAGAGAATAATAAGTTTGATCCCTTGACTCCAGAAGATTCAAGAAATTGAGGAGAGAATAAGCTCGATCTCTTGACTTAATTTGATAACCCATGAACTTAAGTCAAAAATTTGACGCTCGAGGCAAGCGGGTGCTTGAGCAGAAGATCCTCGTGTTTGGGATAAGCAAAACATTTTGGTGTTCAGACGATCGAGTGCTCTAGAAGAAGGCACAGTGCTCGGGGAGACCTCGGGTGACCGTGTGCTCAGGAAAAAAGCACAGTGCTCGGGCGAGTGGGATCTTCTACTCGAGCGAACAATTACATAGTTCGGGTGCAAGTGCTCTGATGAGCGAGGTCTTCTGCTGAAGAACAGTTGTAGAGCTCAAGTGCGAGTGCTTGGGCAATCTCGTGCTCAGGGAGAGATCGGGCGAGCGCATGCTCAGGTGAGCAGGGTCTTCTGCTCGAGCGAACGACTGCATAGCTTAGGCGCGGGTGCTTAGATGAGCGAAGTCTTCTGCTAGGGAGAACAGCTACAGATCTCGGGCATGAGTGCTCGGGCAACAACATGCTCGAGGAGAGATCGGGCGAGCGCATGCTTAGGTGAGCGGGGTCTTCTACTCGGGCGAACGACTGTAGAGCTCGAGCACAAGTGCTTGGGCGAGCGGGGTCTTCTCTGCTCAGGAGAATAGCTGCAGAGCCCTGGTGCATGCGATTGTTCGACCAACCACGTGCTCAGGGAGAGATCAGGCGAGAGCGTGCTTGGGTGAGTGGGGTCTTTTGCTCGGGCGATCAACTGCAGAGCTCGGGCGTGAGTGCTTGGGCAACCACGTGCTCGGGGAGAGATCGGGTGAGTGCGTGCTTGGGTGAATAAGGTCTTTTGCTCAAGCGAACAACTGCAAAGCTTGGGCGCAGGTGCTTGGGCGAGTGGGGTCTTCTACTCGGGAGAACATTTGTAGAGCTCAGGTGTGAGTGCTCGGGGAGAGATCGAGCGAGCACGTGCTTGGGGGAGCGGGGTCTTCTGCTCGAGTGAACGACTGCAGAGCTCCGACACAAGTGCTTGAGCGAACGAGCGCTCGGGCGGGTGCTCGGGCAAGTGGGTGCTGATGCGAGCAAGTGCTCGAGTGAGCGAGTGCTTGGGGGAGCCAAGTGTTCCGGTGGGTAGGCCATCAGATAAGAAGATGCTTGGGAAGAACTACAGTGCTCAAGAACAAGACATATAGAGCTATATCCTTCGCAAATCAAGAGCATTAAGATGAACACAAGTTACGATTGTGCCCCTCCTTGAAATAGCCTTTCTGCAGAGACCCATTAATCATAGAGCTCCAGGACACTCCATGCACCATCGCTTAGATTTATCATGTCTAACCCAGAGATAAATATATTCAGTCCCAAGATCGAAGGATAACCATGATCCTTTAATGTTCGGAGAAAAGAAGCTCCGGTCCGAGACCATAAACCTTCGCTTTTCCATGCATATAACGTCATGCGACTCATAAACTTACTTTAGAATCAATGCCCATGATTATTATTAATGAAAAATATAGATTAATCTTTTACTATTATTTTGATTGTCTATTTATATTTCTCTTTGTTTTATAAACCCTGAGATTTCATATACAATTTATTAGTTTCTTTTTGCGGCTATCTCTTTATCTCCTTCTCTTTGTTTATCTTTCGCATTCTATTTGCATTCTTTGTTTTCTTCATATGGTATCAGAGCAAATCCATCTAGCTGCATGATAAGGAAGAAAAGATTTTTTATTTCTGAAATTCTTTGAGGTAGCTGTAGAAGAATAATTTTTTTTAGTTTCAACCATTGGATTGTCTTGAAATTTTAAGAGAATGTTTCCCACATCCAGGGCTACATTTTGAAAGGTGGAGATCGGATTTTGAGTCTGTTAAGTCTACCTTAAAAATGAAAAACTTAATTATTGATTCAAGTATATATATTGCTTTTATTGCTATAATGGTTGGTACAAAAGATGATTCATTTCGGTCTATTAATGTGCAATTGAATGGGTAAAATTATTCCTATTGGAATTATGTGATAATAAATTTTTTGAAAGGCAAACGAATGTGGATATATATTTCGGGAACCTTTATTAACCCTGTAGATAGTAAAAATGAAAAATATACAAAACAATTAGATGTGTGTGAAGCTTGTAATTCAAAAATTATTACTTGGATCAACAACTCTGTGTTGCTATCGATAGACATCCAACTTGCAAATTATGAAATTGCCAAGGAAGTTTAGGATCACTTAGAGAGATTGTATACTCAATCTAATTTTGCAAAACAGTATTAATTGGAGATAGATATTCATGCTCTGCAACAAAATAATATGAGTATTCAAGAATTTTACCCTGCAATGTCTAACCTTTGTGATCAGTTAGCACTTATAGAATCTGCACAATTGTGAGAGTTTGCTCCATATGTTGCTCATAGGAAAGAACAACACTTAGTTCAATTTCTAATGACACTTCGTGAAAGGACCTAACCCAGTATACACATACTAAATCCCTAGTCTCACATCAATATTACGCATTATACACAAGATCGAAATGCCTGACACAAATTTATTTTTATTCCATCCAGTTTAGCAGTCTCAACAACACAATTAACTCCCATAACTTAAAAAAATAGAACATCAAATCATCTCCCCTTAATCCGGAAACCCTGTTTCATGAATGCCCCGGACAATGTGTGACATGCTCATCATGATCTCCTCAGTTACACCACCTCCGCTTCTTGCATCTCAATCTGGGTATCCTATTCCCTACCTGAAATTGTTATGTGACATCATGAGTTCACAGCCCAGTAAGTAGATCAATGACAGGGATATAACACAGGGAGGAGAAAAATTTCAAAAGAAAACATATATCTCTACAACTGTAAATGTAAATTACTGTAGTTCAACATACATTTTCGATTACACTTTGGGTGAGTCAATATGAAACATAACTAATACTTTTAACATCATATCATTATAACAAGTACAACGAACCCAATCATGCCTTTCTGTTATGCTAACTGTACCTAAACATAAACCCTCGTGGTGCCTCACATTATGCATTTAAAAATGCTGAGCCAGTCAAATATCTTAATTTCTTGTGCAATCCTGAGGTACCTCTAGGAAGAAACTAAGGAAAATCAGTCATCAGTCAATCTGTCAATTTGGGTGGGCCCTCCCCGGAGCTCAACCCGGGGAGCCCAACCCGTCCAGGCACCACTAATGCTCATGTACATACAGTTAGCTAACTAAGAATTTACATTTTCTATCATACTCACCACAGAGGATAACATAGAACATCATGAATGGAAAGTATATATATATATATATATATATATATATATATATATATATATATATATATATATATATATATATATATATATATATATATATATATATATATATATATATATATATACATATATATATATATATATATATATATATATATGTATATCTATACATATCATCTGACCTCATACACAGGTAGATGGTAATTACACACACATACATATAGCATCTAACCTCATACACAGTAGATGGTAATTACTCATATATATATATATAGCATCTAACCATGGTAGACGATATTTATCACATATTATAAATCATTTACAAAGATTACAAAAAACTTATAAAGGATTAACTAAACATGTTGGTGAGAACACATTTAACAGAATCATCTATAGACATAAAGCTCATATACATACTAACTTTTCTATCCATCCTAGCATCTTGATTCACTTCCAACAAACCACCCCTTACCTCTATTAAACATTTATCGGCTATTAATTGAAGATTTCACCCTCATATACATCGTTAGGCTCACCCGATTCATTAGGACCCCAACAAGTGTATACTCTATTATCCCCTCCCTGATGAAACCCTCCATACGAATCCACGCTTAGATTCATCGAATGCGATCCTAAAATCCTAGACCGATCCCCTTCCCTTCCAATGACACCAATCGGTTTATCCCTTCCCTTTCCTGGCTCTTCCCACGAGAACCCTAATCCACGGTTCAATAACCACCATCTAGAATTCCCATTATAGCCCAATGATTAAATTCCTAGCCACCTCACGAGATCTCGCCCTCACCTCCCTCAAGCCGACGGAAAAACAGCTTCGTTGGTTGCCGTTGCTCCGTCCAGTTCCAATCCTCCGAGCTTCACCGGTTTCCTTACCTCAATCCGATCCAAAAATACCAAACATCCACCCGTGAACCCTGCTGGAACTCACGTCGGAACCCAACACTGTGCCCAATTCCAATCCCGACTCTCACCTCCTCCTTGCCGACGGAAACCCCACTCCACCGCCTTATCTCAATCCGTTCCAAAATACAAAGAATCCTCCCGTGACTCCTGCTAGAACCCACGCCGGAAAACCCAACATCTCAGGCCCGATTAAATCCGAAATCCCGACTCCATCCCGCCGCTAAAGCCCAGACGAAACTCGCGAAATCCTCCACCCTCGCCAGCCCTAGCCAAAGATTTCTTACCGTGAAGAGGGAGGAGGAAGGTCGGTGTAGCTCCGGCAGGTTGGGCGTCGACTCCGGCGGCAGGATTGTGATCGCTTTCGTCACTGGCTCATGCGTAAAGAGGGTCGCGCGAGCGGATGAGTAGGGAAAAAGAAGAAAAATAAGAAAAGGAAATAAATAGGGTTTGGCCGGTTAAATAGGGTTTTTAGGGTTTTTCCCCCTTCATGCCCCCAAATGGTGATTATTTAGAGTGTAACTAGACCCCGACATTTATCCCCCTTTCCGATGACATTCGCCCGTGTATTTTTTTTTTACCATTTTATCATGGTTATTATTATTTTATTTTATTTACTAATTTATTTATTTATTTATTTTTTTTTGAGACTTGACAACTCTTTCCCCTTTAAAAAAAAATTTCGTCCTCAAAATTTGACTTACCAAATAGTTCAGGATAACGGTCACGCATATCTTGCTCGGTCTCCCAGGTAGCTTCCTCTATCTGTTGATTTCCCTATAAAACTTTCACCATCCTGATTTCTTTATTCCTCAGCTTCCGCACTTGACGATCCAATATTCGTTCTGGTATTACCTCGTAGGATAGATCTGGTGTCCACTGTATGGCTTCATACCCAATCACATGTGCAGAATTGGAAAGGTACCTCCTGAGCATGGATACATGAAACACATTATGAACTCCCGCCAGGTTTGGTGGTAGCGCAACTCGGTATGCTCGTGTTCCAATCCGATCGAGGATCTCAAAAGGCCCAATATACCTCGGACTAAGTTTGCCCTTCCTTCCTTAGAACCGCGTACTCTTCATGGGTGACACTTTGAGAAATACATGGTCTCCCATTTGTGAACTCTAGGTCCCTCCTTCGACAATCGATAACTCTTTTGGCGACTGCGAATCGTGCATTCTGTCCCGGATCTTTGCTACTAGTTCCAGTTTGCCAGGTCACCATCTGGACCCAAGCGCCCTTTCTCCTACCTCTTCCCGGTAGTGGGGTTCTACACCTTCTTCCAGTATAGCGCTTCATAGGGAGCCATACCGATGGTGGATTGATAGCTATTATTATAGGTGAACTCTACCAAGGGCGGTTTGGACTCCCAACTCCTTTCAAATCTATAATGCAAGCTCGTAGAGCATATCTTCCAAAATCTGAATTACTCGCTCAGATTGGCAGTCGATCTGGGATGGAAAGCGATCAAAGCAAGTTTTGTACCCAATCGATGCAAACTCTTCGAACCCCTCGATGTAAATTTTGGATCCCTATCGACCTGTCGATCCGAATTCCATGTAACCTTACTATTTCCGTATGTACAACTCTGCGTATTGTATCATAGTGAAAGTGGTTTTCACCGGCAAAAAGTGGTGATCAATCGATCCACAATAACCCACACCGCATTTGATCCCTTAGTCGAGATCGGTAATCCTACCACAAAATCCATGGCAACATTTTTCCACTTCCGCATGTATCGGCGGTTCGAGCGATCCGCGGGCCTTTGGTGCTTTCGGCTTTCACTGTTGTGATGTAAGGCACTCATGGACCATCTTGCTTATGTCTCTCTTCATGCCCGGCCACCAATATAATAGTCGATATCCTTATACATCTTCGTACGCTGTGGTGGATAGAGTACGGTAGTGTGAGCTTCCTCATGAGATTCTCCTCGTGATTCACCCTTAGGCACCCATGCCCTTGTATCGCACTATCCCATCAATCTGAGTAGATGGTGCTACCCTTTGCTTCATCTTTGCGTTTCCATTCCATTAGCTTGATCCGAGGCTTGTTCTGCCCGGATCTGATCCCGTAAGTTCGATGTAACCGTCAGTGCCGCCATCCTAACCTACTCACCTGGTGCTATCACCTCCACTCTTATCTGTTGAAATTCTGATATCAATCTTTGCTGGGTGGTCAACTGTACTAGCGTCGTCGTCTTGCGACTCAAATGCAGATCCGCCACTACATTAGCCTTACGGGTGATAGTTAATATTGCAGTCATAATCTTTTACCAACTCCAACCATCGTCTCTGTCGCATATTCAGTTCCTTTTGAGTAAAGAAATATTTCAAACTTTTATGATCTGTGTAGATCTCGCATCGTTCTCCGTAAAGATAGTGCCGCCAGATCTTCAAAGCAAAGACGACAGCTGCTAGTTCCAGGTCATGTGTAGGATAATTCTGCTCGTGCACCTTCAACTGACGTGATGCATAGGCAATGACCCTCCCCTTCTGCATCAATACAGCCCCTAGACCAGTTTTGGAGGCATCAGTGTACACCACAAATTGCCCAGAAGTGTCTGGAACTGCAAGCACAGGTGCTATCATCAGCCTTTCCTTTAGTTCCATAAAACTCTTCTCGCACTGAGTAGTCCATTCGTACCTCACCCCCTTCTTGGTCAACGAAGTCAGGGGTAGCGCAATTCGTGAAAAATTCTGAATAAATCTGCGATAATACCCCGCTAGTCCCAGGAAACTTCGAATTTCTGTAACATTCCTCGGAGTAGCCCAACTCTGGATTGCCTCCACTTTGACTGGATCCACCTCTATTCCCCTCTCCGAGACTATATGTCCTAAAAATGCTATTTGTCTCAGCCAGAAATCGCATTTGTTGAACTTAGCGTATAACCGCTATCCTTCGTCTGTCCGCAGCCGGTGTCGGATGTTGCTGCGTTCTTCGCGACTGAGTAAATTAGTATATCGGTGATGAAGATAATCACAAACCGATCCGTATGGTCCGGAAAATCCGGTTCATCAAATCCATAAAGGCTGCGGGGGCATTAGTGAGTCCAAACGGCATAACTAGAAACTCATAATGACCATATCGAGTTCTGAAGGCAGTTTTATGGACATCTTCTCCTTTCACCCTCAATTGGTGGTACCCCGACCTCAAGTCAATTTTTGAGAATACCGTTGCTCCCTGTAGTTGATCGAACAGATCATCGATTCTAGGCACGTACTTATTCTCGATCAGAATCTTGGTTCAACTCCCTTAGTCAATGCACAACCGATTGACAACCGTCCTTCTTACGGACGAACAACACCGGGCGCTCCCGTGGTGATACACTGGGTCGGATGAAACCTTTATCCAGTAGTTCTTGTAGTTGCTCCTTCAGTTCCTTCATTTCGGTGGGTGCAAGGCGGTACGGTGCTTTAGACATGGGGGTGGTTCCCGATATTAATTCTATCCCAAACTCGACCTCCCTAACAGGGGGTAATCCTGCAATATCCTCTGGAAATACATTGAAGAAATCCCGGACTACCTCTACTTCCTCCAGACTTGGTTTAAAAGTCTCAAAACTTCCCATTATGTTGACTAGAAATCCGTTACACCCCTTACTTAACATTTTCTGAGCTTTACATGCTGATATAATAGGTAGATGACTCAACGTGGAGGTTGCATTGAAGATGACAAATCCATCATTTTGTAGTTTCAGTTTAACCGTCCTTTGTTTACAGTCGATAATGGCCTCGTACCGGGTCAACCAATCCATACCCAGAATTACATCAAAGTCCACCATCTCTAATACAATAAGTTCGGCGTATATTGTATAGTTCTGCATCCTTATCGGACAGTTCCTCACTATTCTATTGCTAGTCAGTTCTTCCCCCGAAGGCAAGGACACGGTATAGCCAGTAGCCATCAGATCACATGAAATACCTAGTTTTGCAACGTAGGCCACCGATATGAAAGAGTGTGTAGCTCCAGAATCTATTAAGATGAGCAGGTAGGTTGACAATAGAAATTCTACCTGTGATAATGGCCGAATCCGGATCCACCTGCTCCTGTGTCATAGCATACACCCTGCCTCTAGTTGGCTCTTTGAGCTGAAGGTTGTTCATAGCAAAGTGCCCAGACTTCTTGCACTTGTAGCACACATCTGTACCCACCAAACATTGACCTGCATGAGTCTTATCGCACTTGTGACACTGAGTTTTGCTTTCACCCTTGAGAACCGTATGGTCGACTGGTCGGGGCTCCTGGGGTCGCTGTAGTGGCTGCGTCTGAAACTGTGGTTGTTTGCCTCGAAACTGGCTCAGTGCAAACCTCTTCTGACTCGACGCAGGAGGTTTCCTCCCCTGGTAACTAGACCTCTTAGTCTGTACTTCCTTTATCATGTCATTCCTGTCCCTCTCTGCCATCAGAGCCTGATCCACAGCCTCTCTGAAGGTGGTAACTCGACTCACCCTGACATCATGGCGAATGGCTGCCCTCAATCCCTCAGTGAAATGTTTCAGCTCCTCTACTGGTTGACTAGCAATCATAGGTACAAAATACCGCCCCTTCTCAAATTCCTTGACATACGCAGCCACTGTTCAGTCCCCTTGGCGAAGCTCTAGGAATTCTCTGGTCATTCGGGTTCTGGTGTCAGCAGTAAAGTATTTACCATAAAATACCTCCTTGAATTCAACCCAAGTAGTCAGAGCTAAATCCACCGCCAACGCACCTCCCACCATATCCGAGCATCGCCTGTAACATGAATATGGCGCACCTCACCTTGTCGATCGCAGTGCATGAAGTCATATATCATCTCCAATGATCGAATCCATCCTTCGCCACAATCGGTCCGAGCTTCCTTAAACTCGCTTCGGTCCAAGGTCCCTGAACTGCTTGTAAATTGGGTTCACACTGGCTGTGGGACCACTGTGGGTGTTTCCATGCTCCCTGGCTCTCAACAGCTGTTGGATCTGTTCCCCCTGAATCCGACTCTGTTCCTGCATAATTGCGGCAAGCTCAGCGAGAAATTGACTATTCTGCCCCGCTTCACCATTGTTTCTTCGGCCCGTCATTCTCCTATAAAACCCAATACCTGTACCGTTATCTCCAATTTGTACATAAACCTAAACATGATTACATTAAGACTACTACTTGAAAAGTAAATTTAAAGCTTACAAACGCGGAGATGGATGTATCTGAGTCCTTGATGAGATCGCATGCACACACTGTCCTTTAGGATCGTTGGCTCTGATACCAACTGAAAGGACCTAACCCAGTATACACATACTAAATCCCTAGTCTCACATCAATATTACGCATTATACACAAGATCGAAATGCCCGACACAAATTTATTTTTATTCCATCCAGTTTAGCAGTCTCAACAACACAATTAACTCTCAGAACTTAAAAAAATAGAACATCAAATCATCTCCCCTCAATTCGGAAACCCTGTTTCATGAATGCCCCGGACAATGTGTGACATGCTCATCATGATCTCCTCAGTTACACCACCTCCGCTTCTTGCATCTCAATCTGGGTATCCTGTTCCCTACCTGAAATTGTTATGTGACATCAACATTTCGAAGTAGATCAATGACAGGGATATAACACAGGGAGGAGAAAAATTTCAAAAGAAAACATATATCTCTACAACTGTAAATGTAAATTACTGTAGTTCAACATACATTTTCGATTACACTTTGGGTGAGTTAATATGAAACCTAACTAATACTTTTAACATCATATCATTATAACAAGTACAGCGAACCCAATCATGCCTTTCTGTTATGCTAACTGTACCTAAACATAAACCCTCGTGGTGCCTCACATTATGCATTTAAAAATGCTGAGCTACCAAATATCTTAATTTCTTATGCAATCTCGAGATACCTCTAGGAAGAAACTACATCATCAACATCTGTCATTAATTTGGGTGGGCCTCCCGAGCTCAACCCGGGGAGCCCAACCCGTCCAGGCACCACTAATGCTCATGTACATACAGTTAGCTAACTAATAATTTCGTCATTTTCTATCATACTACCACAGTAGGATAACATAGAACATCATGAATGGAAAAGTATATATATATATATATATGTATATCTATACATAGCATCTGACCTCATACACAGGTAGATGGTAATTACACACACATACATATAGCATCTAACCTCATACACAGGTAGATGGTAATTACTCATATATATATATATATATATCATCTAACCTCATACACAGGTAGACGATATTTATCACATATTATAAATCATTTACAGCATTACAAAAAAAACTTATAAAGGATTAACTAAACATGCTGGCTGAGAACACATTTAACAGGAATCATCTATAGACATAAAGCTCATATACATACTAACTTTTCTATCCATCCTAGCATGCTGATTCACTTCCAACAAACCACCCCTTACCTCTATTAAACATTTATCTGGCTATTAATTGAAGATTTCACCCTCATATACATCGTTCGGCTCACCCAATTCATTAGGACCCCAACAAGTGTATACTCTATTATCCTCCCGGATGAAACCCTCCATACGAATCCACGCTTAGATTCATCGAATGCGATCCTAAAATCCTAGACCGATCCCCTTCCCTTCCAATGACACCAATCGGTTTATCCCTTCCCTTTCTCTGGCTCTTCCCTCGAGAACCCTAATCCACCGCTCAATAACCACCATCTAGAATTCCCATTATAGCCCAATGATTAAATTCCTAGCCACCTCACGAGATCTCCCGCCTCACCTCCCTCAAGCCGACAAAAACGGCCGTTGGTTGCCGTGTCCCGTCGGGCCAAACCTCCGAGCTTCACCGGTTTCCTTACCTCAATCCGTTCCAAAATACAAAGAATCCTCCCGTGACTCCTGCTAGAACCCACGCCGGAAAACCCAACATCTCAGGCCCGATTAAATCCGAAATCCCGACTCCATCCCGCCGCTAAAGCCCAGACGAAACTCGCGAAATCCTCCACCCTCGCCAGCCCTAGCCAAAGATTTCTTACCGTGAAGAGGGAGGAGGAAGGTCGGTGTAGCTCCGGCAGGTTGGGCGTCGACTCCGGCGGCAGGGATTCGACGATCGCCTTTCGTCGGCTGCGGCGGCTCGCGGGCAGAAAGAGGGTCGCGCGAGCGGATGAGTAGGGAAAAAGAAGAAAAATAAGAAAAGGAAATAAATAGGGTTTGGCCGGTTAAATAGAGTTTTTAGGGTTTTTCCCCTTTCATGCCCCCAAACGGTGATTATTTAGGGTGTAACTAGACCCCGACATTTATCCCCCTTTCCGATGACATTCGCCCGTGTATTTTTTTTTTACCATTTTATCATGGTTATTATTATTTTATTTTATTTACTCATTTATTTATTTATTTTTTTTTTTTTTTGAGACTTGACACTTCGAGATGATTTTAAGGGCCTTTGTGGAATCATTCTGCATCGTAATTCACTTTCCTTTGTTGATTCTATAGTCAATGAGTTGCTAGCTGAAGAAATTCGTCTGAAGTCTCAAAGTGAAAAGGTAAGTACAAAAAAAGGAATTCTTCCTCCTCCCAATCTTTATGTTTTTGTTGCCCAACCCAGACCTTCTTTCAACAATCATAATAGATCTCAAACAAAGTTCGGTTATGATGAGTGCAATTTTTGCAAGCAAAAGGGTCATTAGAAGGCGCAGTGTCCCAAGTTGCTAAATAGAACGTGACTACCACAACAATCTTCTCTTTGAAAATCTAGTTGTCAACCACAACAACGATTTCTTAAACCTAGAGCATCCAACATGGCAGCATCAGTTCCTCTTACAGACTCTAGAGTGACTCAATCACCCAATGCCATAATTGCTACTCTTACCGAACAGTTTTAGAAGTTCCTTGCATCTCAACCACATGTCATGTCTACCTCTTCTCACATATGTTTGTCCTCTAGTGGTACCTCAAGTATACCTTCCCCAATCTGAATCCTTGATTTTGGAGCTTCGCATCATATGTCGCCTATTTCAATTCTTTTGTATCTATAAATTCATCGCCTTCTGTGTCGGTCATGACCATTGATGGTACTTCCATGCCATTAGTTGGTCTTGGTTCTATTTGTACGCCAAATTTTTCTCTATCTGATGCATCATATTCCTAATCTTATCTTAAATCTTGTCTCAGTTGATTAATTATGTGATTCTGATTTCTTAGTTTTCTTTATTGCATCTTTATGTTATGTACAAGATCCGTGGTCCTAAAAGCAGATTGGGATAGACCGTAGATAGGGGGGCTTTACTTCTTTTGATTTTTATTTATGGCATTCTCATCTTGGACATTCTTCTTATCGTTTGAAATACTTAGCTTCTAAGGGAAACTTAGGAAATTTACAAACTCGTGATATTTTAAATTGTTGCGGTTGTAAATTGGCGAAATTTTCTGTTTTACTTTTCTATAAAAGTATCTCTGTTTCTCTTGTATCTTTTGAGTTGGTTCATTCTGATATATGGGGTTCATCTCCTATTCATACAAAGGGTAGATCCTTTTTTTATTGATAATTGTACTCGTTACACTTGGATCTATTTTATGAAACATTGTTTTATTTTTTTTGGCATCTATCATATGTTTTGTGTCATGGTCAAAACTCAACATAATGTTGTTATCAAATGTTTTAGATGCGATTTGGGTGGTGAATATACATCCGATCATTTTTTTGAACTACTCGTCTTAGATGGTACATTTCATCAAAGTTCTTGTACCGAAACTCCAGAAAAAAAACGATGTTGCTAAAAGAAAACATAGATATATTATTGAAATTGCATGTTCTCTTCTGTTATCTGCATATATTCCTAGCGAATTCTGTGAAGAAGTTGTTCTTACTGCAGTCTATTCTATCTATAGAATTTCATCTTCTATTACATTCAGTTTGTCTCTTTTTGAAAAACTATATGGTCACGTTCTTGATTATTCTATTTTAAGAGTTTTTGAATCCACATGTTTTGTCCTCCATTCTTATGTTGAGCGTAGTAAGCTTAGTTCTCAGTTCGCTCTTTGTGTTTTTCTTAGCTACGACGAGGGTTAAAGGGGATACAGATGTTGTGATCTAGTTAGTCAAAAACTTTATATCTCGCGTCATGTTATTTTTCGTAAATACATCCCATTCTATTTCATTCCCTCTAACACTCCTAATCTTCAAAAATCTGATCTCACTCGTATTGATCCCTTCTACACTGACTCCGATGATATGTCATCTCATGTTTCCCCACAATTAGACCACCTTAGCATATCTTCTTCTAATGATGCTACTTGCAGGATTGATACTCATACAAATTCTAGTCATCAATTTACGGATGATCCCTCTGCCCCTACTTTTCCCTATGATACTCCTGTGATAGCGGATCCTCCTCCTCATCTTCAATGATCTTGTAAGTCCACTCAACTACCTGATTTTGTATATTGTACTTATTATGATTCTTTCTCTTCCATTTTGGCTTCTATTCACAAATTGTCTGAGTTCTTTTCTTATAGAGAGGCTGCTTTTGATCCTCTTTGACAACAGGCTATGGCGGAAGAACAATCTACTATGTATCAAACATGTACTTGGGATCTTGTTCCTTTTCCTTTGATTGGTTTTCGATGGGTGTATAAGATCAAAACTAAATCTGATGGGTCAGTTGAGCAGTATAAAGCTCATTTGATTACTAAAGGATTTTTCCAATAATATGGTATGAATTACGAGGAAACTTTTGCTTTAGTTTTTAAATTTGTTACTATCCGCACTCTCATTGTAGTTGCATCAATCCATCGGTGGTTCATTTTTCAGATGAATGTTAAAAATATTTTTTTAAATGGAGAACTTCAAGAAGAAGTTTACATGATACTTCTACCCGGTGTCACTCACAGACCTGGTGAAGTTTGCAGACTAAAAAAGACTCTTTGTCCTTAAATAAGCTCCTCGAGCTTGGTTTGATAAGTTCTCCATTGTGATTTCATCTCTTGGCTTTCTTCCTAGCCAATATGATTGCTCTTTTTGTTCGTTGTACTTCATTGGGTCGTAATTTACTCTCTCTTTATGTTGATGACATGATTATTACAAGGTGATATAAGTGGAATAGCAGAGTTGAAACTGCATTTGACTCGTGAGTTTTACATGAAAGATTTGGATCCCCTATATTATTTTTTGGGAATTGAAGTAGCTTATTTTCTTCGTGGATTTCTTCTCACAATCCAAATTTATTGATGACATTCTGGAAAAAGCTTGTTTATTAGACACTCGCAATGTTGATACTTTGCTTGAGGTTAATGCTCATTTCTCTTCTACTGATAGTGTTCTCTTGAAAGATCCTTCTTTATATTGCACTCTAATTGACAGTCTAGTGTATCTCACCATCACTAGACCTGACATTCCTTATGTTGTTCACATTGTCAGTTAGTTTGCTACTTCTTCCATTTCAGCACATTGGGGAGCTAAGCTTTGCATCCTTTGATATCTTCGAGGCACCCAATTTCATAGTCTTCTTTATCCTTCCACTTCTCTACCTTAGAGCTGGGTGCCTACTCAAATACAGATTGGGATGGTGATTCTATAGATTGTAAGTCTACCATCGAATTTTGTGTTTTCTTATGAGACTTCCTTATCTTTTGGAAGAGTAAAAAGTAAAATATCATCTCTCGTTCTTCTACTAAAGTATAATACTGTGCTATGATTTCTACTATTGCTGAAATTGTTTGGTTACGTTAGTTACTTGCTAATATGAGTGTGTTTTCTCTTGGACCCTACTCCTATGCATTGTGACAACTCCAGTGCAATTCAAATTACTCACAATTATGTCTTTCATAAGCGTATCAAGCATATTGAGATTGATTGTCATTTTACTCGCTATCATTATCAAAATGGTATCATCATCTTACCATTTGTCTCATCTTCCATGCAAATTGTTGACTTGTTCATCAAGGTGTATTCCACCACACATTTTTAATTTTTGATTAACAAACTCTCTATGCTTTTTGGTAGTGCATCATGAATTGAGAGGATGTTAATATTATTGATTATTATTAATGAGAAGGATGGATTAATTTTTTTACTATTATTTTAGTTATTTATTTATATTTCTCTTTTCTTTGTAAACCTTAAGATTTGATATACAATTTGTTAGTCTCCTTTTGCGCCTATCTCTTTCTCTCATTCTCTTTGGGTTATCTTTTTACATTCTATTTCCATTCTTCACAAATGCAACGTCTTCCATGTGATAGCCGCCCCTAGGACTCCCAATTTTGTGAACTCAAGAAGACTAACAGCTGCATTATAACTTCTGAATCTATTCATATAATGTTGTCAAACATAATTCAATAGAAATACCAGCTCCAATCAGTGTAAAAATATTATTGCGCTCCCATTCTAGTTAACAAATAATCCTCAAAGCTTATTGGAGAACATATATATTCTGTGCTTGTAGGGGAGCATGTCAGTCCCGTCGAACCCAGATGAATCCATAAATGATTTAAGGTGAGATCTCAAATATTTGCACTTTGCAACGTAGCCCTCCGACCAACCTAAGTTGGAACAAACACTCTAGAAGTTTTCAATTTCTTCAATTTCATAATTACTCAAGTTTTCATCTTGCTACCTCACATTAAACTCATGTCATAACTATCAATCTATATCTATTCTTCGAGGGTAGGAAAATAATATTCGGAATTATTTTATTGTATTGCATCACCCATCTTAACATCTCAGTTCGGAGCTCTCATAGACCATACAAATTTGATCCGGTTCAAGATCAAAAGATGGGAAGACTCTGCATAGTACCTATGGTCGAACGCTTTCAACTGACTGAGTACATGTCATATCGACCTTTAGTGAGATATGTTGTCGGTGAGGCTGGTTTTTAATGAGCCGATCTAATTAACTTTGTAGGTTGTCTACTGTACTTTAGAAGTCGGGCGTCATCTGTGTGATTTGGAGTTCGAGCGTCATCTACGAGGAGCTAGGTCGAGCACTCCGCGCATTCGAAAGGTCGCGTGTTAATTAGGAAAGCTTCTCAGAGAAAGTGATTGCTTGAAAGGATTTAAAAATAAGCCAAGATGGATCTCCGTGTAGGCGCCCTTTCAACGCTTAAATTAGAAGATTGAGAAAAAAAATATAAAAGTAAGGAGCGAACAAAGGTAAAAGATTATAGATCCTCTTGTTTTTTTTTTATATGGGTGCACCTTCTTTATGAAGGGATATCAAAGAAAGTATTTTTATAGAAGATATAAAAAAATACTTTTATAATTGTTTAGTATTTTTGTCTGCTTGTTAGATATATTATCACGGAGTTGGACTAGAAGATGATACCGGTCATTTATCATATTTATATTTAAGTGGGGATCTATAATACATTGGATATATAGGTAACAGACGCACGCGCGAAAGAAGATCGCACGCTCGCTCTTATTTCCTCAATAAAGAGTTATATAGCGATAGATTATTCCTCGTGATTAAGGGCAGAAGGTGACCCTGTAGTTGGTGCCCCCAGGGCAGGTGAAAGTGCTGGTCGCGTCATCCTTCGGGTAGCTATACGCATTCGGGCAACGTTCCTTGAAGAACCTCGAATAGTACGTGGGCCCGCAGTTGCCCGAGTTGCAGCAGTACTGGTCCGTCTTGAACACGGTGCATGCGTTGTTACAGCCCCCTGCCGTCCTTAGTTCCGCCGGGCACTGCCCGACGATGTCGGCAGCGCACCGGACGCCCCTACACCCCCCGGCGGTGGGGCTGAAGTCTAGCCCCACGTTGTATCCGTCGATGTTGGAGATGTCGAAGTAGTCGAGGTTCTGCCATTGGTTGAGCGAGAATTCACCCAGAGTGTTGGGCGGCGACCCGTACCCTTGGCACTGCAGCACCCCGCCGCAGTCGCCGGTCTGGCACCGGCCACGGCCACTGCCGTTGAAGGAGCATCCGGTGCGGGCCCAGATGCGGCCGCCGGTCGAACCGCCGTTGATGTTGATGGTCCAGGACTGGCCAGGGTTTAGCTGGTTGCCGCCACCGGCGCGGGGGCCGGTGGTGGCCCACGCGGCCCAGACAGTGAAGGAGCAGCGGTTAACGATCTCGAAGGTGGCAGCATTCGAGGAAAGAGGGAGGAGGAAGAGGAAGAAACAGAGCACTGTGCCGGTTAATGTAGCCATGAGTATTAATTTACTCAATTAAGCTTGCTTATTCATGGAGATTCGCGAGGAAGAGGTGGGAGAATTTATAGAGGGATGATGAGTAGCTAGGAGGAAGAATAAATTTTCCAATTAATCTTTGTGTAAATATGTTTGACCTAGTTCGATGCGCATGCACAGTAGACACAACTCATAGTCCAATCTTTTCACCGTACAAGGACAAAGACTTCCACAGACCGAGACGACCATGCCTTTTTTTTTTTGTTTTTTAATTTACTGCAGAAAAAAGGAATTACTCATCCAGCTTTCGCACGCATCGAAATATTTTAATTACTCCTCTCACACTGCAATAAAAATGCCTTTTAGCGACATTTTAGGCGGAGCCAAAAATTATGATGATCCTGGGCTAATTCCGAGTTAATCATCGGATTATTTTTTTTTAATACAATGACCCGGACTAATAGTAAACAAAAAAAAAAAAAAATATGCTACAGTATAAAAAATTCCCTGGACTAGTGTCCGGATAACTTACACGTGGCCCCCTCCTTGAGTGTCATTTAAGTGGTTAAAATTAGTATATGTATGTGTACGTGGAGAATGCAAATTTTTCATGGGCAGAAATGTTTTTCTATGATTTATTATATTTTCATCAAATCAAATCGAAAATCGATCACGAAGAATATTTAGGATGTTCATTATCATATTTTACCATGGTGTAAAAGTAAACATCAAATTGATTATATAGGTGACCAGCTTACAATGAGCTCCGAAACATTTATAGAAAATTTAGCGAGAAAGATTTTACTTGAGAAAAAACTTCGGTGACTATATATGTTGTCTGTCGAGACGATGATGGTGAGGTGTCCCGGTGGCGAAGACAGCAAGAGCTGACAACTCGGATGAAGAGGGCTGACGCGGAGGGAAAGCAGAAACAGCAGGGATGTCGTCTCGGTCGTGAGCCGAGCCGAATGAGAGTCCTGCAAGACAACAAGCGGTTAAGGGCGCCGAGAGAGATCTCGGCAAAACCCCTCCGACGCTCAAGGCAGGGAATCAGTATGAAGATGAAGAAGAGAAATGTAGAGATGAAGTTAAGAATGTGCGAACCTGCTCTTCTTCTCAGGGAAAGCCATATATATAGAGGGGGAGCTACCCCGCCAATGGATACTGTCAGTGAATGTGACATGACCTCAGAGAGACGTACACCACGATCATTACCCTCGCAACTATAGCAGGCGCATGGGCTGCAATTAATGCACATCGCGCAATTGATAGGAGGCAAATCCTAATTAATGCCGCAGACATCCATCTGAACCCTGACAGAGGGGTTCGCCTTTTTGTCAGAGAGAGATGATGATGATGAGGATTGCTAGATCAGCTTGTGAGTATGAAATAACCGCCTTCTCTTTTGTTTGAATAAGATAATTTATATGGAGAAGTCGTACATCAGAGATGACGTGTCTTTGCCGAGATGTAAGGTGGATGAAACGAAAAGTTATTCAGCATAATAGGAGTCCGAGCTGAGACGTATGACGTCTGACATAATAGAAGTCCGAACCGAGACGCGGAGCGTCTGGAATAATGCATGGGTCAAGCTGAAGAGTCACTACAAAAAAATTGTTTTTTGGCGACAAACTTTGGCAACGAAAATAATTCGTTGCAAATCTGCAACAAATTTTGCGACGACTTTAATATTTCGTTGCAAATTTGTAACGAAATTTCCGACGAAAAATAATTAGTTGTAAAAATTATAAAATTTCCAACATTTAAATTTCGTTGCAAAATTCGTCGGAAATTAGGGACGAAAATTTTTAAATGCAAATTAGCGAAAAAAAATTCGTCATAGTTTTTCCAAGCGAATCAAAAATTCGTTGTAAAATTTGACGAATATGTTTTCGCGCAAATTCGCGAAAAAATAAATTGCTAGAAAATCTGCGAATTTATGTTTCGTCGCCAATTTAGCGACGAATACATAATTCGTCGCAGATTTTTATTTTATTATATAAAAAAATATTTAAAAAATCAGTTAATGTTTTAAAAAAAAATTATTTTTTAATTTTTAAAATATTTGCAACGAATCGCAGATTCGTTGCAAAGTTTTAAATTAAAAAAAAATATTTAAAACTTTTAGATTATTTGCAAAGTTTTAAAATTAAAAGAATATTTAAAACTTTGCAACGAATCACAGATTCGTTGCAAAGTTTTAAATTAAAAGTTTTAGATTAGGATCGGACGAAGGCCTTAGAAACAGCAGTTAATGTTTTAAAAAAAAAATTATTTTTTATTTTTTAAAATATTTGCAACGAATTGCTGATTCGTTGCAAATTTGCAACGAATTGCTGATTCGTTGCAAATTTGCAACGAATTGCTGATTCGTTGCAAATTTGCAACGAATCTCCATATTCGTTGCAAAGTTTTAAATTAAAAAAAAATATTTAAAAAATCAGTTAACGTTTTCAAATTTTTTTATTTTATTTTTTAAAATATTTGCAACGAATCACTTATTCGTTGCAAACTTTTAAATTTAAATTTTTTTTTTTATAAAAATCAGTTAAGGTTTTAAAATGTTTTAGTTTTTTTTAAAAAATATTTGCAACGAATCCACGAACCGACGTCCGTGAGCGCCCGCCAACGGCGTGCCATCCGTCCGCGATCCTAGCTCGGTTGCCGCGTGCCCCAGCGGTGAGCTGCGAGCCGGCCGTCGGCCGTACGAAGGTCGGCGATCTGCGCGGCCTTGGTCGGCGGCAGCTGCACGGCCGACCACGCCGCTAGCCCGCGAGCCCGTCCGGCTGCGAGCCCGTCCGACCACGACCACGCGCCTCGAAGCTCTCCCGCACGTCGAGATTTCCGCCCCACGACCACGCTTGACCACCTGGTTAGGTCTCGTCCAAAGTGAAGTCTCCGCTTTCCCGGGAGAGCGAGAGAGAGATGGAAGGGAGGTTGGGAAACGAGGAGAGTCCCAGCGACCATGCGGAGATACTCGGTGAACTCGGCGTAGAGAGTTTGTGGCTCGGCCACAAAGCGGCTCCTACACGGCTGAAGCTCGCGACGATCGATACCCAGAGTATTGTCGATGTCGATCTTTCCCGCGTCAAAGGTCTTCGCCGAGGTTCGTCGAACACCCACCCTAGCTCGTATCCCCACTCGATTGCTATTATTCTCATCGTTTGCATTTACATTCGATGCTAAATTAATCGATGCATTGACCACCGCTTTTCGTTTTGAAGTTCATCGTCCATCTTGCCGATGCAGCTTTGTTCTTATCTTTTTTTTGTGTATGATATATTTTTTCTCAAATGTATTGATGATCGGTGAAACAAAATGATTCAGCTGCTGCCATGGATTATTTATAATGGTTGTAATTTGTATCCCTCAACATTATTTGCTGTTGTTCCCTTTGAATCTAAGATCTGCTTGCTACTAATAAAGCTTAGAGTATCTGCTGAACATGTTCAAGGAGCATCTACTGCCCTTTTTTTTTTAGGAATTGTATAACCGTTCTTTCTCTTTGTCAGCATTAGGAATTTTAGAAAGTTATTCTGTTTTTTTCCCTCTTTGTATGCTTAGGAATTTTAGGAAGGTGATCAGCTTCTTCCTTATACTAAAGCATTTTCTTTATCCTCCTTTGCTTAGGGGAGAGAGAGTACCATGAGAGGCAATTCGCCACTTTGAGATCTTTTGAAGAAGTTGACTCTTTGAGTTCTGCATTTGGAATCGCTGATCGCCAAGATGACTTGGGAGGGAACAGGATGCAAAGAATGAGTTTATGGCGAAGATATCCAATTTTGCAAATATTATTCTCTTGGTGTTCAAGGTAGTCTAGTTCGAGGCATCTCCCAATCACAGAACTTGAATAAATTTCGTGGACACATAAAAATTATAATCTGATTCCTCAATTCATGACAGATATATGCTACAAGAAGAATCGGGTCCATGGCAATTCTTTGCATCTACGCTTGACTCGTTCTTTGGATTTCATGGCGGGTGGCATTCTTTGGTTCACCCATTTGTCTACATGAAGAATGTTAACATCTACAAGTATCCCATCGTAAGTTGAGAGTACAGCCTGTGGGTATTATTGTATTTGCTACTATCATGGCTACTTTAGGTATGCCTTATCTCTTATGTGTCTTTGATTATAAATTATGTGCTTTAAATAGGAATGATCGATGAAGTCAATTCTTATGGCGATTGAAAATGTATATCATTGTAAGTCTTTGCATATTTATTTTCGTGTTAGTATATAGTTTTTTTTTAATGTATGATACTTTTTTTTTGTTTTCTAATGCGGTAGAAGAATGTCGGTCATTGCTTAATGAATGCTCTTTTCTTTTTTCTTTCGCATGTGTTGAGATCTTTTGTGTGGACATTGTTATTTGGATATCAGAACTATGTTGATGTTTGAAATGTTGTACGATATAACTTTTTATTTAGAATGTTGTATTGTTCTTAACTTATTGTGTTAGTTTGTATTTATTTGGATATGAAATATTTTTGGATATTATTGAATATTATTTTGTTGTATTGAATGTGTGTGTGTTTTGTTTGTATTGAATGTATTTATTTGGATATTAGAACTTATTGTGTTTTGTTGTATGTGTGTGAAAATTTGTATATACGATAGAATATCGAAACGGATGGAATCTGTTAAATTTTTTTTATTTAGCGACAAATTTAGCGACAAAAATATAAATTCGTTGTAAAATTCTGAGAAATCTGCGACGACTTTTGCGACGAATTAAATTTTCGTCGCAAATTAGCGACGAATTTAGCAACGAATCCAACTTGCGACAAATTTTGCAACGAATTTTGCGACGAAAATTAAATTCGTCGCATATTTTTGCAACGAAAAAAATTAGTCGCAAAATATTGAACTTTGCGACGAATTTAGCGACGAAATTTGCAACGAATTTGTATTAGTCGCAAATTTACCAACGAATTTCTTATTTCGTCGCAAAAATTTCCAACGAAAAAATTAATTCGTCGCAAAATTTGGTTTTTTGCGACGAATTCAGCGACGAAATTTGCGACAAATTTGTATCGGTCGCCAATTTACCAACGAATTTCTTATTTCGTCGCAAAAATTACCAACGGAAAAAATTCGTTGCAAATTTTTGCGACGAAATTTGCGACGAATTTTTGAAATCGTGGTAACATCTGCAACAAAATTAGCGACGAAATTTTAAATTCGTCCCTAATTTTCGTCGCTAATTTTGTCGCTATTATTTGCGACGCTTTATTCGCAACAAAAATATTTTTGTTGCTAAATTCGTCGCTAATTTATTTTGCAACGAATTTTATTTTAAAATTCGTCGCTAAATTCGTCGCTAATGACTGTTTTTTTTGTAGTGAGTTCCGACTAAGCTGATCTCCTTATTCGGCTTCAGATGTACCGAGATGAATTACCTAACATGTAGACACAGTAATTTTACCTGGCATCAATATATATACATGAGATGAGAGTTCTGTGGTGTTAATATATATTGAGCTTATATAGATTCTCTCCGTGGATTTTCGATTAATGGATGAAACTTGAACCATTTGGAGGAGGCACAAAGACATATTTTGTATTGCGAGCTTTTCGTTTGTCTTTGAATTCCTTCTTTTATACATGGTTTGATCTTTCTCTTCTCTCTTTTAAAGATGGCATTTTTTAGTCAAGCACGAGCTGTAAAAGGAAGTAGGGACTTAATCTCTTTACAAAAAGTAATTTTCACCAAAACAAAAAAAAAAAAAAAATCTTTCACAAATAATTTATTTAACTCATTCTCATTAAATTGCTTGGTTTTATGCGTCGCAGCTGCGCAAATAAAATAATTTAATGTGTCGTTGGTAGAATGAAATAAATATTAAAGATTAATTATTTTTTAAAATAAAATTAGGATAATTATTTTATGATTATTTTCGTAATTAGAATAATTATTAAATATACATTTATAGGAAATAAAATTATTATTTTTCCGAAATAAAAGCTTACAAAATTCATAAAGAAATAGAATATAATTATTTCCGTGAATCAAAATCCTCCGTAACTTTAACATTAGTGTTCGTAGAATGATTGAAACCACCGAGGGAAGAAAATTACAAGAATGCTTTTATTTAATCTGTAGTATATATATCCTGACCTCCATGTGCGAACAATGGAAAATACATAGTAATTACACTGTGATGTCGTTTCAATTCATCGGTAGGAGGTCAGATTCCAGTCATGATTCAGTCGGAATTCGGTGGCGATCCGACGATCGCAATCGCAGTCGTTTCTAATTGTGATTAGGTCGAAATCCGATTGTGATTCGATCGACATCGGAGTTCGGTGGAATCACAGTCGAATTCCGATCGAATTTCGACTGGATTACGGTCGACACCAGAGTCCGGCCAGAACACGACCTGATTCTAGTCGGATTACAATCGAACTTCAATGTTGACGAGATCGCAGTTGTATTCCGTTTGAAATTCGGTCGGCCGCTAACGAATCTGAATTGTGGGCGAGTGAAATCGCGACGAAGGAAGCACTGTGCATTTTCTATTTACTATGCAATTGCAATCGATCGGACGGTAGAGAAATCGACGCGTACAAATCGCACAACGGACGACTCTCAGAATATCAAACTCGTGTATATATATATATATATATTAAACGGAAATATTTTTTAGTTAAATAAACTAAATATATTGTTGAAACTGAATACAAATATACGTAGTCACGGCGACGATAATGAATCTAAAATGTATACGATACTAAAAAAAGGGAAAAAGTAGAAATAAGAAATTCTCATTGCTTGGTCTTATTTGGAGCCTGTATAATTTATCTATTTATCCTCTTCAGTCCTACCCTTAAATTTCTTAGGGGCTGTTTGGTAACTTTTTTATTTTATGTTTTCTGAAAAATAGAAAATAATTTTTTTTTTTCTGTTTTCTAATTTTTCAAAAAATTCTCTCTCAAAAAACACGGAGATGGAAAACGCCAATCAAACATATTTTTTCATTTTCTCAGAAAATGAAAATAGAAAATAAAAAATTTTCTCTCTACCAAACGTCCCCTTAATGTTTTCAATAATTTTTCTGAATTTGTAAAAAGAATCTTAATCTTCTAAAAACATTAGTTCCTTTTCTATCTATTTAAATTTTAATTTTATTTTATTTCAAACTAAAAAGGTACTGATCCGGACTAGCTAGCTAGTCGGCCAAATTAACCTTTTTACTAAAAACAAATAAATAAAAAAACCAGCCCAATCCTGGCCTAGACAGGAACGGGCATGTGCAAATTAGGCCGGGGGCGCATACCGGCCACAAAAGCTCGCGTCGTGCTTGACTTGCAGTTTTGCTGTCTATAAGTCAACCCGATAAACAACTCCCTAATCGATGAATAAACATGGACGGAGGAGAAAAAAAAAAAAGGAGAGAAGAAAAAAATAAAGGAGATTAATTAAAGAGACGTTGAATTTGATATCTGTACCTATCTAATGATTGTTACAGGTACAAGCGTGAGAAGACCTAATTAATGTTGAATTCAGCACCCTATTCTGTATTCGCCATGCATGATTGTAGAAACTTGTCCAGTAGTCAGTAGATCCTCGTAAAACTTATTGTCTTAATCTTATTGTAACTATGAGCTTAATATTGCCATGCGTGATTGTAGGAAGGAGTCCAGGGCAGAAGGTGACTCTGTAGTCGGTGCCACCGGGGCAGGTGAACGTTCTGGTTGCGTCGTCCAGCGGGTAGCTATAGGCGTCCGGGCACCGCACTTTAAAGAACCTCGAATAATCCGTGGGCCCGCACGACCCATTAGTGCAGCAGTACTGCGACGTCCCGAACACGGTGCAGGGGTTGTTGCAGCCCCCCGGCGTCCTCAGCTCCGCCGGGCACTCCCCCACGATGTTGGCGGAGCACCGGATCCCTCTGCACCCACCGTTGGAGGGGCGGAAGTCTAACCCCACGTTGTAGCCGTCCACGTTGGAGATGTCGAAGAAGTCGACGCTGTTGAACTGGTTGAGGGAGAACTCGGCGAGGGTGTTGGGCGCCCGGCCGTAGCCCTGGCACCGCAGCACCCCACCGCAATCGCCGGTCTGGCAGCTGCCGCGGCTGCTGCCGTCGAAGGAGCAGCCGGTGCGAGCCCAGATGCGGCCGCCGGTGGCGGCGTTGACGTTGATTGTCCAGGACTGGCCCGGGTGGAGCTGGTTACCGCCGCCTGTACTCCCGGTGTCGGTGGAATACCACGCCGGCCAGACGGTGAAGGAACAGTTGTTGACGATCTGAAAGATGGCGGCGTTAATGGAGAGAGGGAGGAGGAAGAGGAAGAAACAGAGCACGGCGCTGGTTGATGCAGCCATGATGGACTGCATTTTCTAATGCTCAAGCTTGTGGAAATTCATGGGGAAAGTGGGGATTTTGTTGAGATGGCACAGACAATTAATCTGAATGTTTATCAATTAAGCAATAGATCAAATTTAAAGCGATTAGTGTGCAAAAAAAAAGTATATATGCGAAATGGCCTAACCCAAAATAATTAAGTACGAAAGACCCTCGGACAAGCAAGATTAATTGCAAGCTAAAATCCATAATTAAATGTGTAAATAGAGATTCCAAAGGCGTATGGAGTGGAAACTTCTGGGAAAAAATAGATTTGTGGAAAATAAGAGAAACCGTGATGGCCACGGTTGGCTAGATATTTATAAGGGATGACATTCGTCCTGTTATTGTAGAAAAATGATAGATTTTCAATGGGCATAGTCAAAGTTCTACGTATCTTCTCATCTTCCAAACTATGAGAGAGTAATGGTCACGAATAACAATAAAGAAATATATCTCAAATTGATTTCGATCAATTGAGATTTACCATGTTTGACTTAGATCACTATGGCAAAAGAAAGTATTTAGAAATTTATTATATTAATTGCTATGATTATAATTATTAGGATTGCATATGTAATCATCCAAAATTTTATTTCTTCCAATAGTACTGCAACGTCCCAAACACGGTGTGATCTAGGGGAAATAAGTCTTACTATACGGCTAAAGTCAAGTTGCTACATAGTAAAATCAAAATAAACAGCCAAACTGAGCTAAAATCTATGTGGTAAAATTTAGACTCAGTCAACAGTGAGCATCTTCATGATTCCACACTTCCACTTCTTTATGTTATCACACCTCCACTTCTCAATATTGTCACGTCTCTCACTATACACTTCCACATCTCTTTTTCCTACCGGTATACAATTCTCCCGATGACAAGAAAAAGAGGAGGTAATCTAAAAGACTTGACTCTCTCTATTCTTCGTTTTCTCTATTTCTCTACTTTTGACTTGAGCGTCTGAGGAACTTCGTCGAGGTATTCCTTGGGCCTTGCTCACTTGTTTCCGAGTCTTTTCAAGTCTAAGGTATTTTGCATTCTGACAACCGACCTAACAAATTCAAGGAGAAAAAGCCCGACTTGACTATTGGTGTAATTGGACCCAGGTCAATGTTGACTAAATTTGAGTGAGACTCAAGTAGTATTTTGATGTTTGCAAATACAATTGACAATATATATGAGTTTGATCATATGTTAACCATATGTCTAGTGGATGATTGAGATATTCAAGGTTATATAAGAGAGATTATTATAAAGGGGAGATTGTTAGAGCAATAAATCTCAGATCAAGATTGACTAAGCTCGAGTGAGACTCGAGTGGAAGTCCAAGTTTGAAAAGTTGACAAGGAAAAGTCCAAGTATGAATACTTGACAAAAAAAAAATCTAAGTGTAGTTTTGATAATGGAAAGTCCAAATATGAATACTTGGCAAGGAAAAATTTAAGGGTAGAGTCTTGTCAAGGGAAAGTTCAAATATAGATACTTGACAAAGGAAAAATCCAAGGGGGTAGTCTTGGTCAGTGAGTCAAATTGTGTAGTTTTGGTGGCAAAAGTCTAAGTTTGGAGACTTGACAAAGGAGACTCATTAGTATGACATAGTCGACGGAAGCACTTGAAGGCTAACGCTAAGGGGAAGGAGTCGTGGACTCGAACCAAGGGGGTGAGGCTGAGAGAGGTGGCTTGAAAGCTTAGGTCTAGGCCAAGAATGGTTGATCAAGTATGAGAGGATCATACTTGGGTTAAACCTCAAGTTTGAGATATACCAGTCGACTGATCGAGTGCACGATACTTGAGAGCACCTAGTTGACTCGAGTGACCCAGTCGACTGGTTGAGTAGTCAACTGAGACTCGATTGTTGACCAATGACTTTGACAGTCGACTGGTGGGTTAGACCAGTTGACTAGTCTCTGACAGTTAACCAGTGGGTTAGACCAATCGACTGGTCATTGACAGTCGACTGACATTAGTAGGCATGAGCACAAAAGGTCTCGGAATCGATTGATGGCATGACAGTCGCTACTAAGGTGTTCGTTGGGCGAAAGCCAACATGGATTAGTCCGTTGTGAGATAATGAATAGGCGGACGGTCGACTATCAGACAAAAAATCAATCTAATGCAGGTTATAAAAGGAGGTTGCAATGGAGGGTTGAAGGAGTCGGTTCTTGAGGGGGGGGGGGATTTAAAGGGAAGTGTTGCTGCAATTCCAGGTCTTCAAAGTCGTTTAAAGCAACTAAACAAGCAAGCAATCAAAAACTCTTTGTAAAATATTCTTTGCATTTGTATTTCATTCTTGTTTTGTATTTCAATTGTATTTGCTGTATAAACTCATCGTAAGAGGTTTTCTCCACCTCCAGTGTATTGTCGAGAAAAAGACAAGGTTTTGTGGAGTAAACATTAAAATCCGACCGTAAAATAGGAACCGTAGGATCCGAACAATATAAAATATAGTATTGTGATTGTGTGTGCTTTTGTCTTGTATATTTCATATTCCGCTACTAATATTCTTGTAGAGACAAGCACGCAATAGAAATGAATCGTCGAACACTATTCACCCCTATCTTGCGCACCAAACGATCCTTAACATTGACCAGTCCTACGTGTCAAAGAAGACTTGAATCTTAGCTCACTCAATTGGAGGAGTTCGACCGTGAGTATTTTACTGAATCTGTACATCCCCTGATCTCAAACCGGATCAAATTGACACCATCTTTGGGAAACGAACTAAGACGTTGAGATGGAAGACAAGAGTAAATTCAGAATGAACTAGCACCTCCAACTCCTTTGGTTTTCATATGGATGTAACATTTACTCTTCTTGCTCATATCAGATTTACATATTTTTGTAGTAAGTTTGACCTTCTATCTCTTTCGACTATTTTCTCTCTAACTCCTTGGACCTTTTCGAGTCAAGGGATCAAATTTATTATTCTCTCCTCGACTCCGCGAATATTCGAGACTCGAGGAATCAAGTTTATTATTCTTTATCTAACTTTATTGATATTTGGGAGTTACGAGATCGACCTTATTTTCTCTCTCCGACTCTGCGAATCTTCTGGAGTCGAGGGATCAAGCTTGTTATTCTCTTCCCGATTCCATGGATATTTGAGAGTTGAGGGAGCGAGTTTATTATTCTCTCTCCGACTCTGTGAATATTCAGGGGGTTATGGGATCGATTTTATTTTATCTCTCCGACTCCGCAGATCTTCTGGAGTCGAGGGATTGAGTCTATTATTCTCTTCCCGACCCTACGGATATTCAGGAGTTATGGAATCAATCTTATTTTCTCTCCTCGACTTCACGAACCTTCTGGAGTTGAGGGATCAAACCTATTATTTTATCTTCGACTTTAAGAATATTCGAGAGTCGAGGGATCAAACATATTATTCTCTCCTCGACTCCATGGATATTCGACAGTTGTTGGATCAAGCCTATGATTATCTCTCATACTTTGCGGATCTTCTGGAGTTATGGGAATGACCTAAGCTAGCTTATTATTCTCTCGCTGACTATATGAATATTCGAAAGAGTTTACTATTCTCTCTTTGATAAGAATGGAAAGGAGTTCGGATGACCTTGGAATATGTTTCATCTATGATCTTATCGAGTATAAACTGACTCGTAGGTTAGTAATTATTTCCTTTTCCCCAAAAGTTTCTAGTATTATTCTCCTAGTCTCGAGCTAAGATATCCCTCAAATCTTTCCTCGATTTTGGATGGAGGTGTGCTTATATTATTCTTCCCTCGGTCTCGGACTGAGATGTCTTATATTATTATTTTCTTAGACTCGAACCAAGACATCCTTATATATTATTCTTCCCTCTGGTCTCAGACCGAGACTTCCGTCAAAAAATTATCAATTTGACGTCGTCTATTCCCTCTGGTCTCGAACCGAGACATCCATTGACAGTTTATTCCCTTTGGACCCGAACCGAGCTAGGCATCCATCGACTATCTTTTCTTAAATTTCTGATCAAGATGCATCCAACATATATTCCCTTAGTCTCATATTAAGTCGGTCCATGATTTATTATCTCCATTTCGAACCTAAGGACAAACTCCCTCTCTCATACTAAAGCAACTTTCGATATTCTCCATATTTATTATATCCATCTATCCTGAGTGTCTCTATTATTCCTTCAGTCTCAAAATAAGACAACTTCTGGTATTCTTTCGATTTATTTTCTCCATCTCAAACCTTGGTGTTCTTATTATTTCCTCAGTCTTAGACTAAGACAACTTTCGATATTCTTAAGATTTATTTTCTCCATCTCATACCTCAACACCCTTATTATTTCCTTAGTCATGAACTAAGGTGTCTGGTATTGTTCAAATTTTATTACCTCAGTCTCGAACTGAGATGTCCATCGATATATTCCTTTGGTCTTAAACCAAGGCATCCTTATATATTACTTTCCTCAATTTTGGATCAAAGGGTCCATCGACATATTCCTCTGGTCTCATACTAAGAAGTTATTATATATTACTTCTCTCGGTATCAGATCTAGGTGTTCATTGGCATATTCTCTTAGTCTCAGACTAAGATATCCTTCGGTATATTTACTTGGTCTCAGACTAAGGAATCCTTCAGCATATATATTATTCTCTCTTGATCTTTTCTCCATCAGCAATTCCCTCTGATCTCCACCTCAACATTTTCACTAATATAATCTCCACCTTGATAGCAAAGGGTCACCTTTGCACACTCTTTCATGTTCGACACAATTCCAGTCAATCGGACTTATACTTTCTTCGACTAGACTAGCGGGAGTACCTATAATATGGAGGAAATAAGTCTTACTATGTAGCAAGGTGATCAAGTCGTTACATGACAAAATCAAAGTTAGCAGTCAAGCTGAGCTGGAGTCTACATGGTGAAATTCAGGCTCAGTTAACCATGACTTGGTCACCTCCATGTCTCTATACCTCTATGATTCCACACCCTCCACTTCTCCATTTTGTCACTTCCCCACTTCTCCATATTGTCATATCCCTCACTATACACCTCCATATATCTTCTTATTACAGGTACATAATGTTGGTGCAATCGGCCTAGGTTGACTCAAGTTTGAGTCGAGCAGTATTTTGATAATAAAAAAAACTTATGACATAGGATTGTCATAGAAAAGTCCAACATAGAGTTGACATGGAAAATTCAAACATGGGGCTTGGTGTTGAAAAGTCCAAAGTATTGCGAAGCCATGCGCTTGGTGCTTGGTGAGAAATGTCTTGTGAAGCCGTGCGTTTGGTGCATTTGGGAAGTCTTGAGAACTTGGCAAGTTCACTAGGCTCGGGGTCCTTGAGTCGGTGAAGGATGACATTGCGAAGTCATGTGCTTGGTGCATCCGAGGGACCGCCGGACGAGGAGTGAATGGAGTGAGGCCCAAGGGAAGCATACTTCGAGGGCATGAGTGATGAGACACGAATGATGACATTGCGAAGCCATGCGCTTGGCGCATCCGAGGGACGTAAGCCGAGAGAAGAGAGCTTCGGTGGGGAACTCCATGAGGGATGAGGTGAACTTGGCCAAGTGACTAAAACTGAGTGTCGGATGCTCAAACTTAGTGTTTGAGGGTTTACCCGACGGTCGGATGCTCAAAGAGGTTTTACCCGACATCAGTCGACTAGTATAGGTACCAATCGACTGCTCTAGGTCAAATGGACTTGACCGGTGTTTGACTGACTAGGTTCTGGCCGAATGATCGCTAAGGAGGAGGCTGATACGCCATCGATCGATGATGGAGATCGATCGGTGATCGAGGTGATTTCAGCTACAGAAGATTTTCTAGTCGAGTGCTCATGTCAGCACTCGACTGATGGGATCATCAATCGACTGATGGATATCATCAGTCGATTGATGGGTGATCCGTTGAAATTTGACCAATGTGGATCTGATCGTTGTGAGACAACGACTACAGGATCAGTCGACTGATGGTCATGATCAGTCGACTGATGGGCACGGAATCAACTCGATCCAGGTTATAAATGGAGCTCAAGATGGAGGATTTCGCCAAGCCTTTTGGGAAGATTTTGAAGGGAAATTGATGCTGCATTTCAGTCCTTCAAGAACAAACAAAAGCAAGCAACAAGCAAGATATCAAAAGCAATCGGTGAAAAATTTTCTTTTGTATTGTATTTGCATTCTTGTTTGTATTTCGTGTATTACATTATAATTGTTTGTACGAGGTTTCTCCACCTCTGACGTGTTGTCGAGGAGTGTTAGTTAGTGTCATGCGCATAACTAGAGCTCGGTGAGCTCGCCGTGGAATAGGAACTATTCAATTCCGAACCACGTATATCTTGGTGTATTGTGTGTGCTTGTGTGTATTTGTGTATCTTGTTAGTATTATTATTGTTATTCCGCTGTGCTAATAAGATTCGTAGACAAGCGACGCACGACGACTATCGTATTCCACCGCACATGCGATTGAGGGCTATTCACCCTCCTCTAGCCGGCCACCGATCCCCTACAAGTGGTATCAGAGCCAAAGAGCTTGTCGAGACTAACCACCGACACAAGCACTACATGATGGTCAACTACAGCATTCATTCACCGAAATTCGATGGAAATTTTGCTTGGCGGAAGAAACAGATGGAGGTATTTTTTGAAACTGATTTCGATTTCATGTTAATCATTGAAAATGGTTTTGAAGTGCCTAGGGACAAAGAAAATAAGCCATTAGAAAAATCAAGATTGACCAAGGACCAAATGAAGGATTTCAAGACAAATCTCGAGGTAATCAAATTGCTTAGTGATTTGATTCCTAACAATATTTGGTCTAGGCTAGGTAATTTTAGGGATGCAAAAGAGCTATGGCATAAAATGATAAAATTCAATGAACATCCCAAATCGGCACAAGTAGAGGAAGAAGCCGAGGAAGAGTGCCCATCAACATTCGAATCTGAGGATGTTGAAGAATCACCATCCACATCCGAAGATGTAGATGACTTGGTAGAAACCTCCACCTCTAGCATTAAGGGGGAGGAGAGGGTTTCCATTCCGGAGCAAAGTCAAAATGAAGCATCTACCTCCGGAAGAAGTGATCAAGAGGCTTCCACCAACTCCCTAGGTAACTCATGCATTATAATTAAAGATAAAAATCATATAATATATTTTGAGTGTAGGGAGAAAAGACATTACAAGAGTAAGTGCCCAAAATTGGCTAAGAAGGTTCAACCGGCACCAAAAGTCAAAAATATCGGAGTCTCCACAATTAAGAGCAAAGAGTACATTGTGTGCTTTAAATGCAATCAAAGGGGACACTATCGAAACCAATGCCCTAGGGGGAGGAAGAAAGAGCAAGAAGGGGCATCTCATGTTGGGGGAGCTTCTAAAGTTAACCCTAAGATAAATTTAATTAATGCACTTCTAGGGTTAACAAGCATGCTAGAAATTATTTTAGTTCTCTTGCAATTATTAATGAAAAACATGCTAGTAGAAATAATAAAATTTATTGTCTATGTGCCAAGCATGTTAGTTTACCTAAGGATAAACCTAGGACCAATAACACTAGACCAATCCTACCTAGGGAATCAATTAGGAGAATAGAAGAAAATTTGGATATTAATCCCAAAAAGTCTAGACATATGCCTAGAAAGAGTCCTTCCCCAAGAAAGAATGAAAATTCAAATTTGAGAAGATTAGAGGTGGAAAATCGAGCCTTGAAGTTAAGGTTAGAAAAACTTGAGAAGACCCTAGCAATAATTATAAATTCATTTAAAGAGTCTAATGATCAAAATTTAAGGCCTAGGAAGCAAGAAATCTCCAAGTGCAAGAAAGGTTTGGGTCACAAATCTATGTCCTACCATAATGTTCCATTTAACTATGGAATAATTTCTACGTCTTAGAAAACCAAGGCTAATAGGGAAGTTATCCCTAAGACTAGTCATGGTGTGTGCTTAGTGGCTAGGGACTCAAGAAAATCTAAGAAAGCCACTAGGAAGGTCAAAAGAGGAGTCACCTCTAGAGTTGACCTAAGTAAGACCCAAAAGACTATGGCTTCAAAGCCTAAAAGGGTCATTTCAAAGCCTAAAAGGGTCATTAGGAAGGTATCTAGGGAAGTTATCCCTAAAAATACCTTGTTAACCCAAGGAGCTCCAATAGATATTGGGTTCCTAGGAGCGTGATTGATTCATGCTAGATGGGTTAGGGTGTGTCCACCCTAAGTGGATGGGTAGCTAACCTAGCTATGGTGAGTTGACACATTAAGATGTGCCAATGTGCTTGAGAAGTTGAAAAATAATTAAATTGGCACAATTAGGTCTTAGAGGTATTGGTGTGTCATTTTAGGTTTATAACACATTTGGGAGATAAATGGTATTAAGGCAAAAATGGAATTAATTCTTAGAAATGACAATTTGATCTTAACACTTAGGTATTCTATACCTTGATATATTTTACTTGTCATGATTTGTTTATCTTGCCATGTCATGACATTATTTTCATTTTTATCTCTAAAAATGTCATGATCATGTTTAGACTTATTTTTATATGTCATGTATGCTAAAATTTCATTTACATGACATGACATCATGATTTTAACACATGATTAGTTATATCATATATATGTCATAATCATTTCATGCATAAATAAAATGAAATTAAGGACTATGACATGATTTGAAGGGAATCAAATAATATTGCCTAGAAATATGCATGAGATCATTAAAGAGAAAAACTCACATCTCACTAGAATATTTGACTTATATGTGTTTTACACATCTAGATACAAGTGAGATATTTAGGAAAAAGAAATTAAAGGTTTTAAAAATATTTTAAAAATATTTTGAAAAACTTTGGTGAAGTCTATCTTTTGATAGCAATCACCATTGAATGGGATGATACAAAGAGGGCTCATTATTAAACCTTTTCTTAATTTTTAAATTTTGTGTCAATCTCAATATTTTGTAGGTAAAATAATTTTCTAATATTTTTCACCCATTATTATTATTATAATTAATATACATCCAAAATTTCAAGATTTTTTAACTTATGTATATTTACTTACGAATTTCAGAAATTCGTTTCTAAAAATTAAAAAACTGCATTTGCAGTTATCAGTCGACTGCCAGGGAGGCCAATCGACTGATGTGGGAAGGAGTCGACTGATACTGTTGATTTCGGATAAATCATGGTGGTTAGACCCATGTTCAGCTGTGTTTTGGTCCCCTAACCATTCCTAATCCTAGAGCATGCTTGGGAGAGCATTAGAAAGGATAGAAAACCATTGGATATGGATTAAAAGAAGTGTTTAGGGTGAGTATCAATTTTAAGGTGGATGAGAGTTCATTGTTGAACTTTGCCTTAATTTTGATTGTTTTAGTGTTCTTATTGGCTCAAGGACTCTCCAAGGGCATTATTGGTGCAATTGTCAAGGGGGAGCAAGCCTCTAGGGGGAGGTATCCATCATGGGAAGATGGAAGTGCACTTTTCCTCATGGGAGAAAAATTGGAAGGTTGTCTCTCTTTAAGTGATATGAGACTTATCACTAGAAAGATTGTAGGCGTGTGTTCCTCCAAGGGAGAGATTGTAAGATCTTATTGGGATATGAGACATTCATACCCTTGAGGAGGACTTTTTTGATATATGTCAAAAAGGGGAAGAAGTTATCAAGTTACTAATTGGGTTTGGAATTCTCATTGGGATGTGAGAATTGTCAATTAGGGATAATTAGTAGACTTGAGGGATAGTTTTGTCAATCATCAAAAAGGGGGAGATTGTTAGTGCAATCGGCCTAGGTTGACTCGAGTTTGGCTCGAGCAGTATTTTGATGATAGACAAAACTTATGACATAGGATTGTCATAGGAAAGTCTAACATGGAATTGACATGGAAAATCCAAGCATAGGGTTTGGTGTTGAAAAGTCCAAAGCATTGCGAAGTCGTGCGCTTGGTGCTTGGTGAGAAATGCATTGCGAAGACGTGCGCTTGGTGCATTTGGGAAGTCTTGAGAACTTAGCAAGTTCACTAGGCTCGGGATCCTTGAGTCAGTGAAGGATGGTATTGCGAAGCCGTGCGCTTGGTGCATCTGAGGGACCGTCGGACGGGGAGCGAATGGAGTGAGGCCCAAGGGAAGCATACTTCGAAGGCATGAGACGCGAAGGATGACGTTGCGAAGTCATGCGCTTGGCGTATCTGAGGGACGTAGGCCGAGAGAAGAGAGCTTCGGTGGGGAACTCCATGAGGGATGAGGTGGACTTGGTCAAGTGGCTGAGACTGAGTGTCGGATGCTCAAACTTGGTATTTGAGGGTTTACCCGACGGTCGGATGCTCAAACAACTTGGTGTTTGAGGTTATAACATCAATCAGTAGTATAGGTTGCGATCGGTACTCGTCGAATGGACTCGCCGGTGTTCGACCGACTAGGTTACGGCGAGCGATCATTGTCGTCGAGGAGGACAATCGATCGCGCCATCACGATCGTGATGATGAAGATCAGTCGACTGATCGAGGCGATTTCAGCTATATAAGGTTTTCCAATCGAGTGCTCGCGCCAGCACTCGACTGATGGGTATCATCAATCGACTGATGGGTGATCCGTTGGAATTTGACCAACGTGGATCTGGCCGTTGTGAGACAACGGCTACAGGACCAGTCGATTGATGGTCACGATCAGTCGACTGTTGGGCGCGGAATCAACTAGATGTAGGTTATAAATGGAGCTCGAGATGGAGGATTTCGCCAAGCCTTTTGGGAAGATTTTGAAGGGAAATTGCTGCTGCATTCCAGACCTTCAAGAGCAAACAAAAACAAGCAACAAGCAAAAGATCAAAAGTAATTGGTGAAAAGTTTTCTTTTGTATTGTATTTGTATTCTTGTTTGTACTTCGTGTATTACATTGTAATTGCTTGTACGAGGTTTCTTCGCCTCCGACGTGTTGTCGAGAAGGAGTGTTAGTTAGTGTCGTGCGCATAACTAGAGCTCGGTGAGCTCGCCCGTAGAGTAGGAACCATTCGGTTTCGAACCATATATATCTTGGTGTATTGTGTGTGCTTGTGTGTATTTGTGTATCTTATTAGTATTATTATTGTTATTCCGATGCGCTAATAAGATTGTAGACAAGCGACGCACAATGACAATCGTATTCCACCGCACATGCGATTGAGGGTTATTCATCCCCCTCTAGCCGGCCACCGATCCCCTACACATAATTCTTCAAATGACAAGAAAAAGAGGGAGGTAATTTAAAAGACTTCACTAGCTCTCTCTATTTTTCGTTTTCTTTATTTCTCCACATTTGACTTTGGAAGAGTTTCGTCGAGTTATTCCTTGGCTCTCTTCTCATGTGTTTTGAGTTCTCATAGGCCTAAATGCTTAGATCGATCTCTGGAGATGTCCAACCTCTCGAAGCGCTGGCGATGTCCAATCTCTCGAAGTGCAAGCGATGTCCGAATTTCTGATCAACGCTAGTGAAGCTCGATCTCTCGAAGTACAAATGACGCTCGACCTCCCGAAGCTCTAGTGATGCTCGATCTCTCGAAATGCAAACGATGCCCTACCCCTTTAAGCGCTAGCGACACTCAACCTCCCGAAATCCTAGCGACGTCTGATCTCCCGAAGTACAAGCGACGTCTGATTTGCCGAAGCGCTAGCGACGCTCAATCCTATGCAAGCGATGCTCGCCCTCCCGAAGCTTGATCTCATCTATTTGTTCTCCTGCTAAAACTTCAGTCAATTTGATATATATTCTGTCGGTAAAAATAACCGATTGTGAATATTTTGTTGAGTCATTTCATCTTTGATGTCGCCCGGATCACGTTGAAAAGGTTATTGCAGCCACCCCGTCGGCCCCAACTCAACCAGGCACTCCCCCGCTATGTTGGCGAGCATGAACTCAATAATATACAACGTTGTAGCCGTCAACGTTGGAGATGTCGAAGAAGTCAATGTCGTTGAATTGATCGAGGGTGAATCCGACGAGGGTGTTGGGCGGTCGATCATAGCCCTGCCATTGCAACACCATGCTGCAGTTCGCAGTCGCCGGTCTAACAACTGCCTGAGTCGCCATCGTTAAAATAGCACCCGGTGCGGGCCCAGATGCATGCAGCTATCGATGTTCTCGGCGTCGACGTTCATTGTCTGATCATATATTCTATCCATTTGTGCAAAAGGTTGGATCCGCTAATCTAACGACCCCTACCAGTCCGCCCCCAGACCATCGTAAGGGAAGTAAATCACGATGGACCTTTAGCCCTTGAGACTAATAACCAATACGTGGACATATATTCTATCCATAAACTATATGCTAGTGTATGAGCTTAGGCATTAGAGTCCCATTGAGGTTTCAAACACGTAATATTATAATTTCTATTACTTAAATAATTTCAAATATTATTTTTTAATTTATTTTAAAAAATACAAAAAGATATTGTTTATTATTTATATTTCAAGTTAACTAAATATTTGCCTGAGCAATCAGTAATTCATTGAATAAAATTAAACGTATTCAATTTATTATTGTGATTCGTAAATAATATTTAAAATTATTAACTATGTTTATTAATAATGCTTTTATTAAATTAATTTAGAGGTCGATTGGTCAAGAAAGGCTTGCATGATTCCTACACACAATACATGCACGGGAAAATATATAATATAATTTCTAGGAGAGAGAATTAATTGATAATACGTGCATGATTCCTGCCGTCTCATCATCCTCGTCAGTCGTCACAATTTTCTTCTGATTTTTTATATCTTGATCGCATGCAAGAATTTATTTATTTTTATTTTTTGAGATTTCTATGCATTCAACGCGTGTCCATGATGACCTCATCACTAGGACTTTTTCGTACCCGGGAAGTTATCGTTATGAACAATTTTTTAACTTATTTTTTTTCTGAACTAAATTAATTAATTATTAAGTTAGTCAGATACTTGAATGCTAATCATCATTAATAAGTGATCATATCTGCCAGCAAGGCATGAAAGCAAGGAAATTTTCCATCACAATTTGTTCTGTGTTTAATACATTACTCTTAATTGCTCTAAAAATATATATAAAGAGTTTTCTCATTTATCCATAAAGTGTCGGATTGTTTAATTAATTCCTGGGTAATTCTCCAATGTCACAACTAATAATTGTGTGCTATTATTGATGGAAAAAATGAAAGTTTAACTGCCAACTCTCCTTAATTCTTTTGAAAACACAGGAGAAAAAAATGAGTCAGTTCTCACAATATAAAAAAAAAATGTGTATTTTCGTCCAATTCACCAATCTGATATAATAATTCAGCCAAACAAAGACCACCACAGTAAGTGAGCAGTAGTAAAGAGAGAGAGAGAAAGTAAATATAACCTCGACTCATTATATTTATGGCAATCTAATAATTATTTGTCGATGGATATACAACAGGTACAGGCCAGAATTCTAGATTTATTATTTTTTAAAAAAATAATAATTTTAAAACTAAATCTAAACTATTAATATCAAATAATATATCATATAAAAAATTAAAATTATCTTTATTTCAAACTTACTTTATCTTAAGAAATAGTCAAGTTTAGAGAAAAGGGATTTTTGTTGATTTTAAAAAACAAAATATATAATTAAAAAATTAATGCAAATAAATATTAAACTTATTAAAATATATTATATCATGGGGCCCAATAAAATAGGACCATAAGCATAGGCTTTAACAGTCTATGCCTTGAGCTTGGCCTGTAGACAGTGAAAGAGCAATTGCCTATAAAAGGTTAGAATATGTTAATTTAGTAGTATTCATCGATTTATTTATGGTCATTGTGAGAAAGATAAATTTTAATGTGATAGTCAAGATACATGAGGATCATCTGAATTTAAGAAAGAACTTTAGACCTCCTCTAAAATCGATCTTTGCTTTATCCATAAGTTCTATTGTATCTTTAATTAGTAGTCACCACAGCATCCCCAAGGGGACAAGGAGCAACGGTTGACCATATGGAAGGTGGCGACCTTGGAGATGAGAATGAGAAAGTGTTTATGCGATCTAGCGTCCATGTATCATATACCAAATATTTGCACGAGCAATCAACAATTCATTATCCAAACTTAAACAACATATATGTATTTAACTTATTATTATGATTTATTCATAAATAATATCTATTAATAGTATTCCCAAACAAAACTTATAAATTATAATTATCGATAATACTTTTATTAAACTTAAAAGGCTGTTAAGATAAATAAACAAGCATAATATATTAAACTAATTAAATAAATTTTAAAATGTAAAGGTAATTTTAAATAATAAAATAAATTCGATTTGAGCGTTGAATAATATAAAAATAAATTAAATTAACTAATTCTATAATACCTATTTCAACAACGTAACTTATTTCATTTTAAGCTCGGCTATGGCATAGGTACCTTAATTATCAAGTAAGTCTGAACAGGACCAAGCTTTTCTTCACTCGACTCGACTCATTTACGATATCTATTTGATCTCTTAGTTAAAAAGAAAAAGAAAAAGAAAAATTCAAATGAGGGGGATTGACAATCTAGAACGAACGAGAACGTGAATGAATGGGAAGAAACTGATGAGCACCGACTGCACCGTCTGAATTAATTAAGGTTGATGCAGCGAGTATGTACTCTTAATTATTTGGGTTAATTATGCCGATTCATCACGAGGTATAAAGTGGGGAATAATTAATCTATTCAGAATTGAATTAGTTAAGAAATTAAGCTGCTTGCATGGGATCCCACGCAATGACGTTGCTTAATACTAATACATGCACGGGACAGGATATACATGAGAGAAATATAATATCTAATATAATTTCTAGGAGAGAGAATTAATATTCTTGTTGCCGTCTCCGCGAACAAATGTTAAATTAATGATCATATATACGTAGATCATCCTCGTCACAATTTTCTTCTGATTTTTGTTATCATAACCTCATACGAGATTTCTATGCATTCGACGCAAGTCCATGATGATCTCACTAGGACTTTTTGGTATATACACGGGAAGTTTAGCGTTATGAACAATTTTTTGACTTATTTTTCTTCTAGACTAAATTAAATTAATAAGTTAGTCAGCTAGATACTTGAATGCCAAACATCATTAATAAGCGATCGTCATACCTGCCAGCAAGGCATGAAAGCTGGGAAAATTTCCAGCACAATTTGCTGGGTGTTTAATTAATGTATTACTTTTGCTCTAAAATTAATTATATATATAGATTTTTCTCATTTATCCCAAAAGTGTGTGATCGGGTAATTCGTGGGCAGCTTCTCCAATGCCACAACTAATTATAATTGTGTTCTATTGATGGAATAAATAAAAGTTTAATAACTACCGACTCGATCTCCTTAATTGTTTTTGAGAAACAGGAGAAAAAATGAGTAATTAATTAAGTTATCACTCCAATTCATCAATCTGATATAATAATTCAGCCAAACAAACACGGAACACCACCATAGTAATTACTAATTAGTGAGCAAATCGACTCAATATTGTATTTAAGGCAATCTAATAATTATTTAATTTGTTGATGGTCTATATAATAGGTACAGGCGAGATTTTGGCACACACTGTGTTTTATTCTCCATGCATGTGTATCGAAATAGATCCTTGCAAATTTTATTGTCCTATATCAATTATATATGGACTTTATACGATCTCATGGATCAGGTCGATCAAGGGCAGAAGGTGACTCTGTAGTTGGTGCCGCCGGGGCAGGTGAACGTGCTGGTCGCGTCGTCCCGTGGGTAGCTGTAGGCGTCCGGGCACCGCGCCTTAAAGAACATAGAATACTCCGTGGGGTCGCACGGTCCATTGGGATCGGGGCAGCAGTACAGCGGTGTCCCGAACACGGTGCAGGGGTCGTCGCAGCCCCCCGGCGTCCTCAGCGGCGCCGGGCACTCCTCCACGATGTTGGCTGAGCACCTGATCCCTCGGCACCCGCCGGTGGTGGGGCTGAAGTCTAGCCCCAAGTTGTAGCCGGCCACGTTGGAGATATCGATGAAGTCGAGGTTGTTGAACTGGTTGAGGCCGAACTCGGCGAGGGTGTTGGGCACCCGGCCGTAACCCTGGCACTGCAGCAACCCGCTGCAGTCGCCGGTCTGGCAGCTGCCTCGGCCGCTGCCATCGAAGGAGCAGCCGGTGCGGGCCCAGATGCGGCCGCCGGTGGCGCCGGCGTTGATGTTGATGGTCCAGGACTGGCCCGGGTCGAGCTGGTTACCGCCGCCTGCTTGGGGGCCGGTGGTGGCCCATGCGCCCCAGACGGTGAAGGAGCAGCTGTTGACGATCTCGAAGGTGGCGGCGTCAATGGATAGAGGGAGGAGGAAGAGGAAGAAATAGAGCGCGGCATTGTTCGATGTAGCCATGATTCGAGCTTGAGGGGATTCATGGGGGAGTATGGAATTTATAGAGATGGTAGGGGCATGCAATTAATCTCATTACTTATTAAACAAGTAATGAATCATTAAAAATAATAATACAAAAGGACTTTCGCAGAAAACTGTTAAGAAATTACAAGGCTTAAGTCAAGAAAGACTTCGTGCATAGATCGCGAAACAATTAAAAATGGCTAATTAAATGTTTAAATAGAAATTTCAAAGGCGTATGAACTATATAGAAATTTAATGGAAAACGATATGACATGCATATTAGTGAAATTAAGACATTTATGAGAAACTGAGATGGGCATTTGGGCGTGGTATAAATAAATAACTTGTGTTATGTCAGTATATATTGATTTTTCATATATAAACGGAGTAAAATATTTAATTTTATCGTGATACATGGCTCGTGGAGTGATAAAATAGGGCTTAGCGGACTTTATAATTAAAGCGTCGACATCAATTATTATAAGATTTTTTTTATGCGTGTACGGATTTGAATAGACATAAATTTTTACAAAAAAATTGTCCAATGCTAATTATATGTCTCTTCCCAATAATAATGATGGATATATATATATATATATATATATATATATATATATATATATAATGTGAATGGATGCCTAACTTTTTTGACATTTAATTATATGAACACTTTTCCTTATGTCGATTGGCTTTAATTCCTTGTATTACTTTGGAGGATTAACTTTAAATCCGTGGAAAAGTCTTCCCCTGCTTGCGAAACTCAGAAGAAACTGCTGAATGCAACGCTACGCAGGTTTCCTCCATTTTCTTCCATTTCTCTTTTTCTCTCTCTGTAAAATAAAAGTAAACGCAACATATCCTTATCCACTAAAAAAGTACCTGGACTATTTAATATTGATTTTTCAGCGAATATGTAAGTATCAAAACTACTTATTAATATAAACAAAAATTTTAAAAATATTACTTTCATGTCCTGATTTATTTGTGTAGTTATTATTTTAAAACGTAGGATTAAATATATGTTTGTTTGTTTTTTTTTTTTTTTGCAACTTTCAAGCTATATATTTTGAAAATTTACAAAAATAATTATTAGATATTAGAAGTATATTAGATAATGTAGTAATTATCAATCAAAACTACCACCTACGGTATCATCTTGTAGTATATAAGATACATCTGTACAGGGATGGTACATTGATAAGGTCATTACTCTCTCTTATATTTGTGGGATCGGAATTAGGGAGTCGTTATATTGACGGTTCAATTTTTTGTACAATTATAGTAGATAAGGCATAATATTGAAGTGTAGTCTTCTATAATATATTTGATAATAAGTTAAATGCACATACTTTTTATGGAGATTTTTATAAAATGATGATAAGGTAGACACATTAACTAGGTGAAAAAGATATGCAATAATGTGGCCAAACTCCACATAATCGTCCTCCGATATAATGTAGGAACTATATTAATTCTTATCATTAAAAGGAAAAATGATAACCCGATCACAAATATATATAAATACTTCTTTCCCTAAAATTTTTAACTTAATTAAGATTAACATATATACTTTATCATATTAAAATTGTATTACATTATATGTAATATTGAAATTGCATCGCATGATTTTTATCATATGAAAAAAAAATATATATATATAAATTGCAATAAAGTGAATATTTAATTAAACTATTTATTTATTTATTTATTTTAATCTATCTGTCCCTTGAGTATCAAAGCTCATGCCGGATGACAAAAGCACTAGATATGCATGCCCCGTATCATCATGTGTCATGTCCCACTCTGTAGGCCCAATTAAACGGGGGGATTGGGCCCAATCCGATAGGCAACTCTTACCACATCCAACATCCAACAAATTACCGACAAATAAATAAGTAAATGGACAGAAGTTTTTTTTTTTTTTTTCCAATCTGCTAGTGCAGGACACCCGCTGTGTAAAATTATGTACCAAGGATCATCTCTAATTTTGATATATTTGTAAAAAAAAATCTAAATAGGGTGATAATCTATGAATAGTAAATCGTTGAATTGTTCACAGCGAGTACTTTTTAATTTATTTAGATGGTCGATAATTTTTTTTCTAAAATTAAATTATTTATTTTTAAAATTAATCGGATCTAAAATTTAAATATACGATCTCCGATATAAAAAAAAAAGGTAAATGGACAGATAAATAAAAGAAAAAGAATAGAGGAAAAAGGGAGGGTTATCGTATCTATTATTTCACGATAGATAATATGTTAAAGGTACGGACCTCACGCTAGTAATGCAGCAATGTTTTGTTTTATTCTCCATGATTCCATGATTATAGGAACATGTCGAATTAGATCATGCAAGGGCAGAAGGTGACGCTGTAGTTGGTGCCGCCGGGACAGGTGAACGTGCTGGTCTGGTCGTCCTGCGGGGAGGTATAGGCGTCCGAGCACCGCGTCTTAATTAAGGAATCCCAAATGGTCGGCCAGCACGGCCCGTTGGAGCAGCAGTACTCCAGCGTCCCGAACAAGGCGCAGGGACTGTTGCCAGAGTCGAATCTGTGTTAGACAGAGTCTGAAGTGAATAATAAAAAAAATAGACTCTTTTATTATGATAAATTATTATAAAATTTAATTTATAAATAACAAATATAATAAATATATAAATAAATTAGAAATAATATATTACACCAATAAAAAATTAATAAATATTTAAAATAATTATATAAACACTAGTCGTCTAGTTTTTATAGACTTTTCTTTCTTTTCTTTGTCTTTTTGATATTTGAATTATTAAAAACAAAAATAAAATATCATTTCTTAAAATCAAATAAATTCAATTTTGACTCTTGCTAATATATTTTTGCATATTTTTGTAAAAAAAAAAATTAAGAATCGTTTGTGTATAAAACAACATTAGTCCGTAAATGCACATTGCATATTAAAATAATAATAACTTTATGATAATAAAAAAAAAGCAATTTAAAATTAATCATGATAATTTGCTCGGTATAATATCTATAAAATCATTTTCCAACTGCTCTTTAAAATTAAATCTACTTATAAATTATGTCATTTACTTTCAATTTCTCTCTTACACTTCGTTGAAATCAAACAAGTCACTCAGTCAATTTTTTTATTAAATAACTAATGTTCTACAAATTCTAAAGTTAAATTTAGCTATCAAAAAAATTTATTTATTAGTAGGATGATACGGATGAAGTATTCTACTTAAGCACTGCAGCACCGCGATGCAATTGCCGGTCACGGAGTTGCCGCTGCCGCGGCCGTGAAAGGAACAGCCTGTGGGGGCCCAGATGCCGCCGCCTGTGTTGCCGGCGTCGACGTTGATGGTCCAGGACTGGCTCGGGTCGAGACGGTTACCGCCGCCTATCCGGGGGCCAGCGGAAGCCCACGCGGGCCAGACGGTGAAGGAGCATCTGTTGAGGTTCTGGAAGGTGGCGGCGTTAATGGAGAGAGGGAGGAGGAAGAGGAAGGTCGGAAGAAACATAGCAGGGCGTTGGCCATGTTGCATGGAATACGTATTGATGCTCAAGTTGGTAGGAATCCATGGGGAGCAGGAGGGAAGTGGGGATTTTATTGAGACGGTTTGAGGCAATAAATCTAATTATTTATTAATTAAGTAATGGCTCAAATTTTAAGAAATGAGTGGATATGCATGAAAAGACCTTTACACAAAATATGTGACGGATTAGGAGCTCTGGGTTGCATGGATTGCTGAACAATTAAAATGCTTAATTAAATGTGGGAATAGAATTTTCAAAGGCTGATGTGAGAAGACCTATGGGAAGATATATATACCTTGTTGAAAATAAGAGAAAGTGTGATGGGCTCCATTGGACAGATATCTATAAGAGAGGACATATTTGTCCTCTCTCACGCACAGTAGAAAAATGCTTCTTTGTCAGTAATCAAGGCTAAGATTTCCACTTAATATATATCTTATTTTGACCTCATAACATTTTTCAAGGAAGGAGATAATTTTATATAATGCTGACTCATGACTTCTAAATTTCCTATTGGATTGCACCATCTCATTTTTTTATTCATATAAATGTTTATGAAGTTACGTTGTATATCTTTGCGCTCAATTTAGATTGGTATTGGTATTGGTATCCATAAGTAATAAGATTAATTATTCCAAAAGGTATTTTGAGAGTGAGAGTAATTGGATCCCAATCGAAGAGGACGCGTGTAAGTGAATGGATGCCTAATAACTTCTTTAACATCTATATCAATAAACTATATGAAGTATAATTATTTTAGTTGTCTATTGGGACATCTTCAAAGTATTTATTCATGAAAAACTATATGTATATATCACATGGCTTTAACTAATATTATTTCGTGATCTTGTGTTTACCTTCGAGAATAAATTTTAAATTGTAGTGGAAAATACTTATGCCAAGGGAAAAGGCACCATTGTCAAATCTAGCATGCCGTGGAATGTGGATGAGAAAAAACCGATGACTTGAAAACTGACAAGAAATTAAATTAATTTCCTCCCTCCCTCCCTCTCTATATCTCTCTCTTTACTTTCTTTAGTTTTCGTCTTCTCTTCTTTTCTTTTTTGTTGTCTCAACTAAAAAAATGTAAACACAGCATGCATAAAACCTTATCCGCTAAAAAAAAATACATGAACTACAATTCTACGTACCTTTCGATAACACAAGTGTCAATCTGATATCACGACTCAACCCAGCGGACAGATAGCATCACAAATGAACAGAATAGACAAAAAGGAAAAGGAAAAGAAAGCTTTTATTATCATATTGATGGCGATATAATAATTATTTATTGATGGATAGCAGGTACAGGCGGGAACAGACTTCGCGCTATTTTTTCGGCACGCATATTTTATTCTCCGTGACATGAATATAGATCCTTGCAAATATTATTGTACGTCTCATATTATTTTAATTCTCACGGTTCACGTCGATCAAGGGCAGAAAGTGACTCTGTAGTTGGTCCCGCCGGGGCAGGTGAAAGTGCTGGTCACATCGTCCTGCGGGTAGCTGTAGGCGTCCGGGCACCGCGTCTTAAAGAACCTTGAATAGTCCGTGGGTTGGCACGGTCCATTGGTGCAGCAGTACTGCGGCGTCCCGAACACAGTGCAAGGGTTGTTGCAGCCCCCCGGCGTCCTCTGCTCCGCCGGGTGCTCCCCGACGATGTTAGCGGAACGGATCCCTGCACTCACTCGGTGAAAAATTAATTAATTTTTTCAATTATATAAATAAAAAATTAATATGGATTAATTTAAATCATTGGATTAAGATAAATAAATCTGATTTATTCAAATAAAAAGGTATAAGTATTTTTTTGGATGATTTAATTTTGATCATTAAATTTAAAATGAAAGACTTAAATGCATCCAAATGAAGAGACATTGTATCTCTTGAGAAGGGATGCAATTTAGACCATTCATTTAAATTGAATGGATGGAATTTGATTGAACCAAGAGGTTCCTCTACCTCTTCACTTAGTATAAATAAAACCCTCTAGATGATGGAAAAACACACTCAAATTCACTAAAACTCACTCAATCCTTGCATACATTCATTCTTCTGCATCTGAAGTCCGAAAAACCTACGAGAAGGTTCGTCGGTCTCGGAATTTGTAATGCTACTATTTCGAGACATCGTCGTTGTATATTGAAAATGAATTACTGTTATCCGTAAGCATCTAAGCGGAGCAATATCGTTTTACGGAGATAGTGTTGAACACTAGCCTCAACGATATTATATCAGATTGCATCCTCCCCGACGACAATATTCATCACCGACTACAATCGTAAAACGATATTTGTGCAATCTAATATGGCCGTGATCAACGACGTTTCGACTACCGTTTCACCCGGAGTCTCGACCTCCGTTCCATCCGGAGAGAAGTCGAAGAAATTCAACGGAGTCGATTTCAAAAGATGGTAGCAAAAGATTATATTTTATCTGATGATGCTAAACCTCGTAAGGTTTTTGTGTGAAGATCTGCCAACCGCTATGGAAGGAGATTCCAATAGTAAGGTTGCTTGCAATGCGTGGTTGCACGGAGATTTTCTGTGTCGTAATTATGTTCTCAATGCATTGGACAACCGTTGTATAATGTATATAGTCTGATAGAGACGGTAAAATCTCTATGGGAAATCGCTAGAGAAGAAATACATAACCGAAAATGTCGATTTGAAGAAATTCATCGTTGGTCGATTTCTGGATTTCAAAATGGTGAATTCCAAGAGTGTGACATCTCAAGTCCAAGATATGCAACTGATATTGCATGATCTGGATGTCGAAGGCATGAAGCTGAACGAGTCGTTCAAAGTAGTCACGGTAATTGAGAAACTCCTCCCGTCATGGAAGGATTTCAAAAATTACCCGACGCATAAGCAAAAGGAGATGGGGCTTGAAGACCTGCTCCTGAGGTTACGAATAGAGGAGGATAATCGAAGGTTCTCCGACTCTAAAGGAACGAAGCGGGCTATCGATCGGATGTCTAACCTGGCTGAGCCGAACACCAAGAAGCCGAAGCAATTCAAAAAGAAAGCACAAGACAAGAAATTCAAGGTCTCGTGCTATAACTGTGGGAAGTCATGACACATGTCAAAAGATTGCAGACGCCCAAAGAAATCAACCAAGGGTCAGAACGAAGTTGCGAACCAGGTCGCAACTTCTGACGACATGGAGCTAGATCTCACTACGGTTGTTGTAAAATACCGGAAAAAAATGCTTGTTAATTAGGGAAATACCCTATGGAATTTTTCAGGAATTTTTAGAAATTTTTTTGGATTTAAACGGGGGTCTTATGGACATTTTAGGGGGATAAAGCGAATAGGCTTTTGTAAAGCCTATTTAGACTATCTGCAAGGAATTAATGGGTTTAATTTAAACCCTTTATATTTTTCCGTTTCCCCTTAATTCCCCATCGCGCCGTTCTCTTCCCCGTCCGATCCTTTTCTCTCCCAATTCCATTCGAGCGCCGCCCCTCCCCTTCTTTGTTCCTTCTCTTCCGATCCAACAGCAGCGAGCGCCGCCGCCACTTGAGTTCGACCCTTCGTCGCCGGAGATCGCCAACTGAACACCTCTTCCCTGCCGCCTCTTCTCTTCTCCTCACCTCACCACCGCGCCGCGACCATCCACAGCCGCTCGCGACTCCGAGCAGAGCACCTCGTGTCTTGCCGGCCCTACGCGCGAGCACAGCGACGCCTCGTCACCGTCGCTTTTGTTTCCCCCTTGCCTAGCTGTCGGTTGCCGCCGATTTGCAGCCATCATCCAACGTTTCCTCCCTTTTCCTCTAATCCCGACAACAGCCACACGCCATCATCATCGACACTCTGAACTAGGTCATCACCGTTGAGCTCCACTGCGAGCACCCAGTGTAGGCCGATCGTGGCCGTTTTCTTCGTCCGGTGGTCGCTGCCCCATCACCAGCTCCCTAGATCTCTATCGCGCCTCGCCGGTCGTGATGACATGCCTCAGGCCACCATGGACAACCCCGACAACCGATCTTCCCAGGCTCGTGATCGATCGTCGCCGCCACCGCCTATCAGAGTTGCAGTTGATCCACTGATATCTCTACCTCAACCGACGGTCTGTGAATTTTGATTGTAACTTCTGTTCCTTGATTCGTCTCCTGATCCAGAGCACAGCTAGGGTAACGATTTCATTGTTGAATTGCTACTGATTCATTTTCTAGGTTTTGGTAAACTCTTAGTCTTGTTCTATTTCTTGAATGGTGGATGTAAGGAGGATTCGAAGAGTGGTGATGTATTTTAGATGATGAAGACGATATTGTGAGGAGCCTTGTGAATCTGATTGGACTATCAAATTGAACGCGTTTGAGGTAAGTTCATATGTGAATAGTTGCAAATGCTTATCGCTGATAGGTTATTAGTTAATCTAAGTGTGATGGATGCTACTTCCAGCCTTCTATGGATTCGAGTTGATACCTTACCATTGGGTTAGAAGGTTTCATGATTTAGTGGACTAGGTGAGTGATTTACAGCTAAATAATTATCGAAGAATTTATACATTCTATAGAGAACCGGTATATGGTTTAATGGGAATGCTTGATTAGTATGATGGAATGGAATGAGGTTATGCCACTGTGAGATTTGGTTAATTAATCAGGGATTAAGATTGGTTTAGATTCTTATTCCTACAATTTGATTATGCTAGCATGTGATTATACTGGATTCTACCATTTCAGATATTGGATTCGAGGTAGAGATCTTGGAGGCGGAGACCATCAACATGAGCTTCCTAGCAGGTGGGTAATTTCCTACCTGGTCCGGGTAGTTGTATTTCATTCAGATTTAGTCATTTATATGAGCATGTTAGGTGTTCATATTACCTTGACCCTGTTCTTTTTATCGTATGCTTGATCCTTTATCCGTTGGCTATTAACTCCTTGCTGCTATCATGTTTATGTTACCATGATTAGGAGTTATACATATAGATGATGTAAATAACTTAGAATTTGATTAAGTTAAATACAAGTAGTAAAGTTCGAATGACAACTTGATTGTAAATTGGGCAAAAAGGTCATCCGTAGGTAGATGATGTCTTGAACTTAGAGTTAATTCTAGTACCCCTTAGATTGCATGTTTCTACCGACCATGCATTATGTAAATGGTCGGGTGAATGGTACTTAGGGTATCGCTACGGACCGGTGGTCCTAGCTTGTTATAATTAGATGAGTACGACTCTCTACAGGATAGAGAGTGCGTCGAGTAGATTAGTACGACTCTCTACAGGATAGAGAGTGCGTCGAGTAGATTGGTATGACTCTTTACAGGATAGAGAGTCTATGGTGGATGTCTGTATGTGAGACATTGCATTCATGCATTTTCATGCACGCTGGCGACGAGGTCTCCCTTGTGGTTGAGAGGGTCGCCAGTCATCCTGCCTCCACGGTTACTTATAGGAGGAGTAACCGGTGTGAGGGCAGAGCATTGAGGTGCCGCACTCTACCACTATAGACGGTGGTAGTTGGATTTGCGTGTCGTAGTCCTGCGTGTGTGGTACTCGACCATTCATGGGTAGTGACCTGGAGTGACCAACAGAGGACCCCCATCGTAGCTTGCTCTTTACGCTTATATGCTACTCGATCATACGGCCCACTCGGCCACTCGAGAGTAGTGGTTGGTGTTGAGTTGGGACAGTTGTCATGCTCGAGCCACCGAGGCCACACTGGGGTCGTGGTAGCTTTAGGGTGAGCCGACATGACCATGCATGCCGCATTGCCGTATCTGATGGCACTTTACATATTACCATATATAGATACATATATGTATGTATATATATATATATATGGATGGTTGAGATTAATATATATATAGATACATATATATATGATTATTGTGATGTTGCATTTGTTTGTACTATGCTTGCTGCATTTGGGTGGACATCATATTCATGCATGTCTCTTGCATTTGTTATACGATTGTGTCGGATATTGGTATGTGTTGGATAGACCATAGATACCTTGGCCTGTAGCATGAGTAGATTATGTGTTGGTATTACTCTTCCTGTTATATATATATGTTGGATATATGTTCAGGTTGGATCAGAGTATCGTAGCACTTCGTGCATGTCCGCATTTTATGTTATTCATTTCAGCTTAGACGATATGCTTGTATTTATATACTATGCCGATATACCGTTGTACATCTAGAGTATGTCATTGAAATACATGTGATATTACATATATATACATGTTTTCTATTACCACCGAAGTTTTACTCACCACCCCCACATGACTCGGGTTTTCCGCCTGTGCAATGTAAGACTTCGTGATAGCTTGGAGCACCGCCACCGACGCTATCTCATCTCACGAGGCTCCTCATGTCCGTTGTCCATTGTATTTTGGAGTTTTCGTGATGTATATGTTGTAGATTCAGATTTTGTCGAGATTTTTCTTTATGTTATGGTGTTAGTCATACCGGTATGCATGTGTAGGATATATTGTTGTTGTTGTATCGTTTCCGCTGTGTGTAGTTGTTTTGATTTATATATATTGTTGTGGTTTGGTATATTTTTTATATATTGTTGTCATTGTGGGCCTACGGGCCTTGTATTAACCCGAAATGTTGCCACGTACAGGGGAGGTGCCGTCCGTTTGATTTTTGGCTCGGTATGCTCTCGGGGCGTGACAACTTTAGTGGTATCAGAGCCCAAGGTTCTGCGATGCCATACAATGTTGTTTTTGAGTGGAGTCTTGGATTCTCGGGAGTCGTTTTATTCGATTTTGGTTTTTGAGATGAGATGGACAGCGGCCTGAGCTCCAAGCAACACGAGGTAAGAATTCCTGATAACTTATGGTTTAGTAGATATTTATCTAAACTTGATCAGTAGGTGTATACAATAGAGTTATGACACCTGTGCAGCCTTGTAGTAGGGGTCGTCCACTGAGGCGACCAACCGGAGTGACCTTTAGGGTTTATACTTTATGTTGACTATGCTTTTAATGCTTATACCAGGGAATAACCTGTAGTGTGTTGGTTATTTTTCATAACCGTGGTATGAGTTGACCACGGAAACGACCTGTTGAGTCTGTGAGTTTTGAACCTGTGTCGAGAAGGTAATTTACCTTTGAGAGCCGACTGATACCGAGTCGGAAAACACGGGCCAAGTCATCACATTTATTATGGAAATCTGAGACTACAGTCTTAGAGATTTCCACTAACTGTGCTAGTCAGATCATTACCTATGGGTAATGAACAGACTTGTAGACTATTGTTGATGCAGATAGCGGAAGGCTAGGTTACGGTATTTCATAGGGATTTTATCCCTGAGTTGTTAGTACTAAGTTGTATAACTTTGAGAGTACTTTTGAGTACTTAACTCATGTTATACCGAGAAAGAGGAGTTGTTTGCATACCAGTATCGGGATCAAGCCGGTATTTGGTAATAAATGCAGAAAATAATCTTCGGAAAATAAAACATCACTTGATCATGGTTTAGTGATGTTGAAAGAGTGTATTTCCTCGTGTCACTTTTAGTGACACATTGTAAGGAATTCTTGAGCTTCCAGAAAGGGCGATCGGTTAGTAATAGTGTACTGTGCAGAGTCGTGAGACTTGCAGAGGTTACTACCACCTAATAGCTTAAGAAGATGAATGAATGATTTAAGCCACCCAGAGTTATTGGCTTATAGTTGGATTGGGATGTCGGGGTCTTCTACCAGATCCTGCCGGAAGACGTTGGATTGAGACGGGAGTTTAGAAATGACTCCGTACAAGGGTTTAGTAGTTAGAGACCGATAAGCAAATTTTGCAGGTCAACTTAATAGAGTCAGAAGTCTCCGACTGATGGACAAAAGGAGCAAGATCGGAGTCAGAGGCCTTGGGGCTACTTTCCGATTATAGAAGACCAATCGCAGATCATCAGAAGGTTCTTGTGGATATCAGCAAAATCAGAACAAAGACTCCGAAGGGATTATGTGTGCAAGCGGTGATCACGAAGACACGCCAAGTCGATTATCCGTTGGAATACCATCCGCTATTGTGAGCAATCGATGCAGTGGAGGAGGTGTACTTTGAAGATTCAATGAAGACTATCGATGGTGTTCCGGAGGAAGATGCATCGCCTCGACAAAGCAGATCGACGAAGATGTGAGTTACCTCATCAGCAGCGACCTACTACCTCAGGCGTGGTCGAAGTTCCTTGATACTACCCTTCAGCAAAGATCAGCACAGAAGCAGCATCCGCAGAAGACATCATAGAAGATTCATGCAGACAACAACAACAGTTACCTCCAGACGTGTTTTGCTTAGTACAGAAGAGAGAGTATACGACAAAGGTCGTATCTATTCGGTATTCTACAGTTGCAGCTCGTAGAATTAAGTGATGAGATCAGATGGTCTAGGAAAAAATCCCCGCAGCATTCGTCGCATAAATGTGACCGCTTAGTCGCGAACTGTTGGATCTGATCTGGTTCTCTTCGGAGAAAGGCCGAGACCTGCGTGGAGCCTTTTGGATCGGATCAACAGATATTTGATCGTTCAGGGTTTTACTCTAGTTTTACCCTCTGGATTAATATATTGAGAGATACTTGTAGTTTACAGGTATCTTTGTCTAGAACATCCTTAGTTGGATTAGAAGGGTCCTTTACATCGACTTGTGGGTCGGTGGTATCTCTACCATCTGGTGAGATGTGGATCAACAATTAAGAAGTCAAGGGATGCCCTTAGACTCGGATAGACATATCTTTACTGAAGACATCCTTACGGATGGTCAAATTGTTAAGATTATGGTATGGTATGTCTCTTGGATGTGTATATAATCTGAGAGCCTTCGGATGTAGTTTCGGATGAACTCCAAGGCTTGCCGTTGCATAGGCAAGTGGAGTAGGCGATCGAAATGATTGCGAAAATAGTCCGGTACCGAAGATCAGTTATGGGATATTTTTGTTGGTATCAGTGTTGTTAAACACTATAAAAGAATTGGAATAACATGAGTTGCGATTATAGGAGATGTTGGAGGGGATATTTATCTATCCCAGTATTTCTCCTTGAGAAGATCCGGAACTCTTTGTTGAAAGAGAGATGGACCTTTGAAGGTATGCATCGATTATCGATGATGGAATGCGATAATTGCTGAAAGTAAATATCCTACGTTGAGGATAAATGATCTGTTTAGATCAGCTAAAGACACCTGTGTATACTCTAGGATTGGTTTACGACTGGAGAGTTGATATGATAGTGACATAGTGTCATATAAGTATCATTGTCGTTGTGATGATTGATATATCATCAGCCTAGAGAAAAGGAGATGCAGGTGTGTGGAGACGACAATTTCATACTTGGTATGAATTGTATGAATTTTGATTAAGTTGCTAGACTAATTAACGATTTAGTCGTCATGGGATTTGAGAATCGTGTATCTTGAACACGATTGGATCCTTTTGTGGTTGTTGGAGTTAATAACTGCCACCGCTGATCGTGGTAGTTGGAGTTACAGACTCACCACCATGTAGATGGTGGTTTTCCTTGTATGTTTTGGTTAATCGTAGATGTGGATAGAATGTCTTAGCATTACTATACCACGGACTTGTTTGACAAAGGTGATGATAGAAATCATGTAGTGGTGGTGAAACCACAAAGGCTTAGACGACGGTTAACTTTTACACGAGTATTAGTTAATCCTTCCGGTGTGGATAAAAGGATGATGTACGCAGATGCGTCATTTCAGGGATCGGAGCGAGTCCGATACAGTTGAATGAGGCATATCTTATGCTTACGACAATTAAGAAACTACGAGATAGTCTGTCATATACATGACGTGCCTTTAGTAGTTATTATTTGGATTTGTAGATGTATGGAGCAGAAGTGCTCATTGAATTTAACTAGCTACTCGGTAGCTACAATAGAGTTGCTGGAACGCGAACGGTTGTAATTTGCGAGATTTGATCGCTATAGTCTTCCATGCACTTACAGAGTGTGTGGTAGAGGGGATCTTGAATGGTTGATGGATGTCTCTTTTGAGAAAATAACTCCCCCTCTCTGATAAGGATAGTGGGTTCCGAAGTTACAGTGTTTAAGAAAGAGTTGCTACAGGAAGCTTATCATTGGAGATTTGCTATTTACCCTGATGGTACTCAGATGTACCGAGAGTTGAAACGTTTATACTGGTGAAATGGTATAAAGAGAGTTATAGCAGATTTTGCTGCTCGATGTTTAGTATGCCAGTAGGTGAAGGCTGAACATCAAAAACTTGGTGGATTGCTCTAGAAAATTCCGATTCCGGAATGGAAGTGGGAGCATATCACTATTGATTTCGTTACGGGATTGCAGAACTCGTAAAAGATGTGATGCGATTTGGGCGATCATGGATCGATTAATCAAGTCAGCTCACCTTCTGCCTATGCGTAGGATGTACTCGTTGGATCATCCGACAGAGTTGTATTGTCGGAAGATTATCGGATTGCGTGGGGTACTTTTGAGTACTATATCTGATAGAGACCCACATTTTACCTTGCGATTTTGACAGAGTCTGCCTCAGACTATGGGCATAGAGCTTCGACTTAGTACAATATTTCATCCGCGGACAGATGAACAATCTGAGTGTATCATTTAGACGTTGGAGGATCTATTCAGATCTTGTGTCGTGGATTATGGAGGTGTAGCTTACCGATTGACTTTATCTTCGACACTGGCGAGTGCTCACAACGTATTTCCCGTCTCTATACTGAGGAAATACGTGCCGCGATCTGACCATGTTCTGAAAGAGGTTCCGATTCTACCTCAGTCTAATGCAACTTACGAGGTGATTCTAGGGTGGAGCATGGGTCGCAAGGAGCGGCAGAGGGACGAAACTATCCGACTCGTAAAGGTTGGATGATGACATCATCACAGATGAGGAGACTATGTGAGAGCCGAAAGATATTATCCGCCTCGATAGTCTCATCTGTTCACTTGAGGAATGTATGTGGTTCTTTTTGGAAACTTGCTTAAAGAAATTTTTGTGACGTAGTAATGAAATTTGGGGACCAAATTTTTATAAGTGGGGGAGAATGTAAAATACCGGAAAAAAAAATGCTTGTTAATTAGGGAAATACCCTATGGAATTTTTCAGGAATTTTTAGAAATTTTTCTGGATATAAACGGGATCTTATGGACATTTTAGGGGGATAAAGCGAATAGGCTTTTGTAAAGCCTGTTTAGACTATCTGCAAGGAATTAATGGGTTTAATTTAAACCCTTTATATTTTTCCGTTTCCCCTTAATTCCCCATCGCGCCGTTCTCTTCCCCGTCCGATCCTTTTCTCTCCCAATTCCATTCGAGCGCCGCCCCCTCCCCTTCTTCGTTCCTTCTCTTCCGATCCAACAGCAGCGAGCGCCGCCGCCACTTGAGTTCGACCCTTCGTCGCCGGAGATCGCCAACTGAACACCTCTTCCCTGTCGCCTCTTCTCTTCTCCTCACCTCACCACCGCGCCGCGACCATCCACAGCCGCTCGCGACTCCGAGCAGAGCACCTCGTGTCCTGCCGGCCCTACGCGCGAGCACAGCGACGCCTCGTCACCGTCGCTTTTGTTTCCCCCTTGCCCAGCCGTCGGTTGCCGCCGATTTGCAGCCATCATCCGACGTTTCCTCCCTTTTCCTCTAATCCCGACGGCAGCCACACGCCATCATCATCGACACTCTGAACTAGGTCATCACCGTTGAGCTCCACTGCGAGCACCCAGTGCAGGCCGATCGTGGCCGTTTTCTTCGTCCGGTGGTCGCTGCCCCATCACCAGCTCCCTAGATCTCTATCGCTGCCTCTGCTCGGGTCGTGATGACATGCCTCAGGCCACCATGGACAACCCCGACAACCGATCTTCCCCTGTGCTCGACTGATCGTCGTCACCGCCCATTGTAGTTGCAGTTGATCCACTGATATCTCTGCCTCAACCGGCGGTCTGTGAATTTTGATTGTAACTTCTGTTCCTTGATTCGTCTCCTGATCCAGAGCACAGCTAGGGTAACGATTTCATTGTTGAATTGCTACTGATTCATTTTCTAGGTTTTGGTAAACTCTTAGTCTTGTTCTGTTTCTTGAATGGTGGATGCAAAGAGCGGATTCAGGAAGAGTGGTGATGTATTTTAGATGATGAAGATGATATTGTGAGGAGCCTTGTGAATCCAATTGGACTATTGAAATTGAACGTTTGAGGTAAGTTCATATGTGAATAGTTGCAAATGCTTATCGTTGATAGGTTATTAGTTAATCTAAGTGTGATGGATGCTACTTCCAGTTCGGCTATGGATTTGGAGTTGATACCTTACCATTGGGTTAGAAGGTTTCATGATTTAGCTGGACTAGGTGAGTGATTTACAGCTAAATAATTATCGAAGAATTTATACATTCTATAGAGAACCGGTATATGGTTTAATGGGAATGCTTGATTAGTATGATGGAATGGAATGAGGTTATGCCACTGTGAGATTTGGTTAATTAATCAGGGATTAAGATTGGTTTAGATTCTTATTCCTACAATTTGATTATGCTAGCATGTGATTATACTGGATTCTACCATTTCAGATATTGGATTCGAGGTAGAGATCTTGGAGGCGAAGACCGTCAACATGAGCTTCCTAGCAGGTGGGTAATTTCCTACCTGGTCCGGGTAGTTGTATTTCATTCAGATTTAGTCATTTATATGAGCATGTTAGGTGTTCATATTACCTTGACCCTGTTCTTTTTATCGTATGCTTGATCCTTTATCCGTTGGCTATTAACTCTTTGCTGCTATCATGTTTATGTTACCATGATTAAGAGTTATACATATAGATGATGTAAATAACTTAGAATTTGATTAAGTTAAATACAAGTAGTAAAGTCCGGATGACAACTTGATTGTAAATTGGGCAAAAAGGTCATCCGTAGGTAGATGATGTCTTGAACCTAGAGTTAATTCTAGTACCCCTTAGATTGCATGTTTCTACCGACCATGCATTATGTAAATGGCTCAGTGAATGGTACTTAGGGTATCGCCACGGACCATGGTCGAGCTTGTTATAATCGATGAGTCGACTCTCTGCTGTGATGTAGAGTGCGTCGAGTAGATTAGTGACTCTCTCACAGATAGAGTGCGCCGAGTAGATTAGTACGACTCTCTGTGATGAGAGTGCGTCGAGTAGATTGGTATGACTCTCTACAGATAGAGAGTCTATGGTGGATGTCCAGATGAGACATTGCATTCATGTCATTTGCATGCACGCGACGAGGTCTCCCTTGTGGTTGAGAGGGTCGCCAGTCATCCTGCCTCCACGGTTACTTATAGGAGGAGTAACCGGTGTGAGGGCAGAGCATTGAGGTGCCGCACTCTACCACTATAGACGGTGGTAGTTGGATTTGCGTGTCGTAGTCCTGCGTGTGTGGTACTCGACCATTCATGGGTAGTGACTGTCGGAGTGACCAACAGCAGGGACCCCCATCGTGTAGCTTGCTCTTTACGCTTATATGCTACTCGATCATACTGCCCACTCGGCCACTCGAGAGTAGTGGTTGGTGTTGAGTTGGGACAGTTATCATGCTCGAGCCACCGAGGCCACACTGGGGTCGTGGTAGCTTTAGGGTGAGCCGACATGACCATGCATGCCGCATTGCCGTATCTGATGGCACTTTACATATTACCATATATAGATACATATATGTATGTATATATATATATATATATGGATGGTTGAGATTAATATATATATAGATACAGTCTATATATATATGATTATTGTGATGTTGCATTTGTTTGTACTATGCTTGCTGCATTTGGGTGGACATCATATTCATGCATGTCTCTTACATTTGTTATACGATTGTGTCGGATATTGGTATGTGTTGGATAGACCATAGATACCTTGGCCTGTAGCATGAATAGATTATGTGTTGGTATTACTCTTCCTGTTATATATATATGTTGGATATATGTTCAGGTTGGATCAGAGTATCGTAGCTTGAACTTGAGTATATACGCATTTTATGTTATTCATTTGATTAGGCGGTATATGCTTGTATTTATATACTATCTTTGATATACCTGTTGTACTTCTAGAGTATGTCATTGAAATACATGTGATATTACATATATATACATGTTTTCTATTACCTGCTGAGTTTTACTCACCACCCCCCGCGGACCCTGGGTTTTCTGTCGCCCAGGTAACAGGTAGAAGACTTCGTGATAGCTTGGAGCACCGCCGGCTGACGTCATCTCATCTCACGAGGCTCCCGTGTTTTGTTTTGGGCTTGCTGTCCGTTGTCCATTGTATTTTGGAGTTTTCGTGATGTATATGTTGTAGATTCAGATTTTGTCGAGATTTTTCTTTATGTTATGGTGTTAGTCATACCGGTATGCATGTGTAGGATGTATTGTTGTTGTTGTATCGTTTCCGCTGTGTGTAGTTGTTTTGATTTATATATATTGTTGTGGTTTGGTATATTTTTTATATATTGTTGTCATTGTGGGCCTACGGGCCTTGTATTAATCCGAAATGTTGCCACGTACAGGGGAGGTGCCGTCCGTTTGATTTTCGACTCGGTATGCTCTCGGGGCGTGAAAGGATCACTTGGTTACCAGGATTCATAAACTTTAGTACTTAGCCTGGAGGTCTAGAGTTCGAATCCTGGGGAAGGCAAAAACCCACTTCCAGGGGTGGGAAGACCAGGTGAGTAACGACGGGCCAACAGGGGCGACGGTCGTCGACCAATAGGGGTCGCCGAATTCCGCCAACAGGGGCAATGGTCGTTGACCAATAGGGGTCACCGAATTCCGCCAACAGGGGCCCGGTCGTTACAGTTGTGTTTGAAGCCAACACAGTGGTGGACAACCCGAAGCAGTGGTGGATCGATATTGGAGCAACACATCATATCTGTTATGATAAGGCGATGTTCTCCAAGTATACTCCGATAAGTGGAAGAAAGCTCTATATGGGCAATTCCACGACATCGCCGATTGTCAGACTTGGAAAAGTTGTGGAATTGCCCATATAGAGACTTCTTTGAGCGAAACTCTCTATAGTCCCGACGTCCCATTATAGAAAAAAGCAGTCAATAGTGAAATCGAGTCCATCATGAATAATCATACTTGGGAATTAGTGAACCTTCCTTCTGGTGCTAAACCATTAGGCTGTAAATGGATATTAAAATGCAAGTATAAAGTTGATGGATCTATTGAAAAGTATAAGGCTAGACTTGTAGTCAAAGAGTACAAACAAAAGGAATGCCTTGATTACTTAGACACCTACTCACCAGTGATAAGGATTACGTCCATTCTAGTACAAATAGCCATCGCAGCATTGTATGACCTTGAAATACATCAAATGGATGTTAAGGCTGCATTCTTAAATGGTGAGTTGGAAGAAGAAATCTATACGGAGCAACTCGAGGGGTTCGTAGTTCCAGGAAAAGAGGAAAAAGTGTGCCGACTTATTAAGTCGTTGTACAGACTAAAACAAGCGCCTAAACAATGGCACGAGAAAATTGAAAAAATAATGTTGTCAAAGAGTTCAAAATAAATGAATGTGACAAATACATTTATGTCAAAAACACACCTAAAGGTTATATAATCGTCTGTCTATACGTAGACGATATACTTATAATGGCTAGTAACCATGAGATAATCATGAGTACAAAGAAAATGTTGATAAAAAATTTCGATAAGAAAGATATGGGTCAAGCGGATGTTATATTGGAAATTAAAATTCTCAGGACATCTGAGGGGATAGTTTTGACACAATCCCACTATGTAAAGTCAGTGTTGAAGAAGTTTAATGCATACGATCTCTCTATAGAAAAAATATCTATGAATCTAAGTCAACACTTAGCGAAAAACCAAGGTGAGCCCATATCACAATTAGAATATTCTCGGATAATAGGCAGCTTGATGTATCTCACAAATTGTACACGTCCGGATATTGCCTGTGTGGTCAAGAAGTTGAGTCGTTTTACAAGTAATCCAAACGACACCCATTAGAAAGTACTGATGCGAGTTCTTAGATATTTGAAATATACTATGAACTATGGATTACATTTCGAAAAATATTCCGCTGTCTTAGAGGAATATTGTGATGCTAATTGAATATCAGATACAAAAGATTTCAAATCCACTAGTGAATATGTATTCAAAATTGGTGGAGGAGCGGTATCTTGGAAATCTACTAAGCAAACGTGCATTGCTCGGTCAACTATGGAATCTGAGTTTATAGCACTAGACAAAGCGGCTGAAGAAGCTGAATGGTTGTGGAATTTCTTGGAAGATATTTCAAGCTGGACAAAACTTGTGTCCGCCGTACTTATACATTGTGATAGTCAATCGGTGATTGGAATAGCACAGAGTAGTATGTATAATGGTAAGTCACGACATATACGTCGTAGACATAATATCATTAGGCAGTTGATCTCGAATGGAGTGATTGCAATCGACTATGTCAAGTTTAAAGGTAATTTAGCAGCTCCTCTTACGAAGGGGCTAAATCGAGACCAAATATACTGCTCATCGAAAGGAATGAGATTAAAAATCTACAGCTAAAACGACTGTAGCGGTAACTCAACCTTGTTGACTGGAGATCCCAAGATCTTGGTTCAATGGGACAACGAAGCTACAGAAGTTGTGTTACAGCACACGAGATATATTATCTCTATCTCAATCCTAGAATGAACATGTGCTATCCTACCACATGTAGTGAGGTTAAGCTTATGCTTTTAATGACTTCTATACCTTTATAAGGTGGAGTATGGTAGGATACTCTTGATAGAATTGTCATATATGTGAGTGTGAAGACAGACCGCTTCAATGAAATACTCATGAATCCAAGATGGTGTCCATGACCAAAACGGAACCAACAATGAGAATCAAAAGTATGTGAGATAAGTCCTTGTGTGGGTGTTATTATCTAAGTATACACAAGCAATTTGGCGATTCAAGACATCGTTATTCCTTTGCGACCTAGTATGCTCGATAGCATTCCACTACGGAAGGTTCAAAGCCACAAGCTACCTCTCTCGATGCATTGACTCATCGATTGGACTCTTGTAAAGTGTCAGCATGCATACACGCATTAATTTACATTCATGCGGAGGATTGTTAGAAAATTGATTAATTTTCTCAATTATATAAATGAGAAATTAATATGGATTAATTTAGATCGTTGGATTAAGATGGATAAATCTGGTTCATTCAAATGAAGAAGTATAAGTACCTTTTTGGATGACTTAATCTTGGTCATTAAATTCAAAATGAAAGACTTAGATGCATCCAAATAAAGAGACATTGTGTCTCTTGGGAAGGGATGCAATCTAGATCATCCATTTAAATTGAATGGATGAGATTTGATTGAACCAAGAGGTTTCTCTACCTCTTCACCTAGTATAAATAAAACCCTCTAGATGATGGAAAAATACACTCAAATTCACTCGAACTCACTGAATCCTTGCATACATTCCTTCTTTTGCATCCGGAGTCCGAAAAACCTACGAGAAGGTTCGTCGGTCTCGGAATTTATAGTGCTACTATTTCGAGACATCGTCGTTGTATCTTGAAAACGAATTGTTTCTATCTGTAAGCACCTGAACGGAGCAATATCGTTTTACGAAGATAGTATTGAACACTAATCTTGACGATATCATATCAAATTGCATCCTCCCGACGCAGCGACAACAATACTCATGACCGACAACACCACCGTTGGTGGGGCTGAAGTCTATTCCCACGTTGTAGCCGTCCACGTTGGAGATGTCGAAGAAGTCGAGGTTGTTGAACTGGTTGAGGGCGAACTCGGCAAGGGTGTTGGGCGGCCGGCCGTAGCCCTGGCACTGCAGCATGCCGCCGCAGTCGTCGGTCTGGCAGTTGCCGCGGCCGCTGCCGTCGAAGGAGCAGCCGGTGCGGGCCCAGATGCGGCCGCCGGTGGTGCCGGCGTTGATGTTGATGGTCCAGGACTGGCCCGAGTTGAGCCGGTTTCCACCGCCTGCTCGGGGGCCGGTGGTGGCCCATGCGCCCCAGACGGTGAAGGAGCATCTGTTGACGATCTCGAAGGTGGCGGCGTTAGTGGAGAGAGGGAGGAGGAAGAGGAAGAAACAAAGCACGGCGTTGGTTGATGTAGCCATATATAATGGACTACGTATTCTAATGCTCAAGTTTGTGGGAATTCACGGGGGAAGTGGGAATTATATTTATAGGGATGGTAGTGGGCAAGTAATATATTATTAATTAATAAAGAAATTAATAGAAAAATAAATAAATACGTAGCATTGACTCAAGAAAGACTTGCATGGGCCGTCGAACAATTAAAATGCTTAATTAAGTAAATGTGAATAAAACTTTCAAAGTTACATGGAAGATATAAATAGATTTGTGGAAAATAACAGAAATTGTGATGGTCAGTTGGCCACGTTTGGATAGATATCTAGAAAAGATGACATAGTCGTCCTTTCATTGCAGAGTAAAATGGTAGATTTTTAACCGGCATTGTATAATTTCTACGTATACGTATGTACGACTTACAACATTTCTGAAGGAGACAATTCTAACGCTCGTTCATGACTTCTGCTTAGTTTATTATTAGACTACCACAGATTATTAATTATTTGATTGTAGACTACCACAGATCATAAGAGGTCATATTTCCACGTATTATATATTGGACTGTGGACTTCTGCTCGTTCATGACTTTGACTTAATGTCTTAATTAATTACCATCGGATCGCAGTATTGTTTTTTAGTTGAAAGCCTTCTAATTCTAACAATTGTTGATGAGATTGTGTACCTTTGATGTTCGAGTTAATTTTATCTTGATCAGTACGTAAGAGTTTTTCTTCTTCTTCTTTTTTAATTTAAATAGGGAGAGTACTGAGCCCATTAATTCTAACAGTCTGTTGAAGTGAATATGGATTTCTAACTTTTTTTACTTAATCCTTAATTATTAATTGTTGGAATTTCATGACCAGTGGCTTAAATAAGGATATAAACAACTATATATATTAATGCTAGTTTGCTGCACGAGAATGAAATTAAACCAAGAGATTTTTAAGATGATCTTTAACTGTGTGCAAATTAAAAAGAATGATAGTAAATTTCGTAAAATGTAAAGGAGGCGTTGGACGAGCCCCTGACATCAATAGTCGCGGTCTAAGAGCTTCTGGTATGAAGGGTCGTACATATTTCCTTCGGGAAAATGCTCGTGGAACCGGGGACGACTTCTTTCAGTTGGGACGGCGATAGTCTTCTGTTTGGCCCGCCTAACCTTCAACTTTTCTTCTTCATTTATACATTCTTCGGCGCTGCTTAACAATTCCTCATAGTTGGCCGCTGGTTTCCTTAATAAGGAGCTAAGGAAAAGTTCCTCTCTCAGCCCGTGTGGGATGACCACCCTCAGAATATCAGATCCCATAGAAGGAATATTTCTGTTAGTGGCAGTGAACCGATGAAGATAATCTCCGAGTGATTCTGAGGGTTCCTGCCTAATGTACAGTAATATTGAAGCATCGTGCTTATAGGTTTTGGAGCTAGCAAACTCTTGACGAAAAACTCCCTGCAAATCAGCAAAATAGTTAATAGATCCCGGAGGCAGGGCACTGAACTATTTCTGTGTAGAATCCGTTAACATAGTGCGAAAAACTCGACACTTAAGAGCATATGTATAGCAGTGTAGAGAGGTAGCTCCAACAAATTGCTACAAATATTTCTCTGGATCAATTGTGTCATCATAGTTTTTCACCTGTGGATTTCTGAAGTATGAAGGTGATAGCTCAGAAAGAATGTCGACAGTAAATAGACTAGGCACATAGGTTTCCGGAGCCCTAGTGGACTGACTTTCTCCTTGCTCTTCTCGCCTAGTTTGCGTTACCAGCATGATATTTTGATATATTCTCACCCTGACCCATCACCGGGTAACACTTCGGCATGTGGCATTTGTTGGTGCAGGGGCACTAGATAATCGAACATGTGTTTTGATTATGGCAAAAACACAAAGTTAAATTTATATTATTATCTCACGAGCTAAATCGAGTGTGCAGAAAAGTATTAAAGCTTGAGCTGAAGGCTAGCGACACCCGGAGGAAGCCGCGGTGGTCGGGTGACACTCGAGTGACTTCGGAGGGAGCCGAAGGAATCGAGTGGAAGGCCGAAAGCGAGAGCTACAGGGTAAGTATCGAGGAAAGCTTGTGTGAGTGAGAGATTGTAAGGTCGTGTCCTCTTTACGAGGATGACCGTAGGCGACGATCCGACTAAGACTTCCTGTGGAAGGTCTAGGTCGAGATCGGACGGTTAGAAACCGTCGTATTTATCATTTTTCGAACTAACCTCTTATTGCAAGGAAGTGGCGGTGGCCGATCGCTAGACATTGGGCGGCCGATCGATGCTCATCACCGATCGATGGGAGGCATCGATCGGTGATGGCGACGAATCAGCCTTTGCGCTAGGTGAAAACGGATAACGTTTGACGCGGCCACTTCGCGATAAAATTTGGACAACTTCGTGATCCGTTCCGAAAAAAGAGGAGACAAATTCAGAGGTCAAAATCTATAAAAGGAGGGGAGGATTCCAACTCCAAGCATCATCAAGTTTAATCTCAAGTGCTCCTACAACGCCAATGCTCCAACACCGTCATAACGCCGACGCGACGACAAGTTCCGATCTTCTTCGTCGGCAGCAGAATCAAGTAATAGATTTTGATATTGTATTCTTTGTTTTTATTCGTAACGAGGTGAGGTAGGCTTGTTGCCTCATCCTTGTAATTTCGATTTTGTGATCGTTGTCTCCTACCTCCAACGAGGAGGAGACGTTATAGTGTTTTGCCCTCCGTACGCAGTCTAGGACCGATAGGGCCTTGGAGTAGCAACCGCTGGGTTGTAAACCAAGTAAAATAAACTTGTCTTCTTTACTTTCCGCTGCTCTTACTTTGTGTATCGAACGAACGAAAAAGATTTACGATCACTATTCACCCCCCCTCTAGCGACGCTTCTCGATCCAACAGCATTGTCCCTGGTCAGATTGAAGGAGGCCTCTCATGCAGCTGTTCTCGGGGAGAGGGTTCGTCAGAATGGGAATGAAGATATCTCGTCCTCCTCCTCTCTTTGGCCAATGCCTCAGCTACAGTTGTATCTACCATGACCCTCAGTTGTGATGGTAATAAGGTAATGGGGTTATCTTCTGCAGAAAAGACTGTCGGATGTTGTATTTCCTCTGACTGCATCTCAACGTCTTGCTCAGTGATGTTCTCACAGACGGCGCTAACTGATGCAGACGTACGTGGATTTTTTCACCTCCTTTCAACGCCAAAGAGCGTTTAAGATGCTTAGAGTTCTCTCCGGCCGCAACAGTAATAAAAAATGAACATACATCAATACAAACCAACACAGAGAATGCACAAGGTTTAACGTGGTTTGGAATTCTAATTCCTACTCCACAGAGTGAGCTCTGTTGTGAGCTGCAGTGTCAATGCATTTTCACTATGAAATTCCTCCTTGAAAAATGCTTCCAAAGATGGAGGAGAAGACCCCTTACAATATTTGCAGTATACAGGAACAGAGAGATGGAACTAGCTCTTCACTGTCGTCTCCTCCTGTTTCTTCCTTCTTCCTCTCCTGCAATGTTGTCCCCCCTCGAAGTTTCCTTTCGATGTGTTCAGAATCCTCCCCTTCTATTTACGCCTTCTTCTCTTTTATCTCCTCCTCTCCATACTAGCTGTGATGTAACAAACCATCCCCAACATCGTCCACGTGGAAGACCCCTTTCCCCTGGAGAATCATTCTGTTAAGAGGATAAGGAGCAAAGACTCCTCTGAATATCATGTGGGGTCATAATTTGTTACGTAACAAACTCCTATAAACACTTCGGGAAATGTCCTGACCCTTCCCTTCACCCTCTCTTCCTTCTCCGACTCAGACCTCGACTCTGTCCCCCCGGCCTAGATTTTCTCTGCTTGTTCGACCCGAAATGTATATTACTTACTCCACCTTACTGTTTTCTATAACTACCCGAGTCAATCCCCGACTCACTCACCGAGTCGGATCCTTGACTCACTTACCGAGTCGGATCCCCGACTCACTTATCGAGTCAAATCCCCGCCTCAGTGTCGAGTCAACTACCCGACTCGTACCCCGAGTCGGGTTTCACCGGCTCCTTCGGTATTTCACGCATGATATTCTTCATCTTAGTCTTTAAGTCAGGTTACAGTAGTATCAAAGAGTAAGAGTTGGAATAGGAAGAAGAGCACGAGAAGAAAGAATCGCTCAAGAAAAGAGCAATCGCCAAAGCAAGAGAAGAAGATTCGTCAGAGAAGGAATCACAACAATCCGACGGAGAAGGGCACACCGAAAAAAGTAATATGCAGACGAATGGTGTGAGGGCATTTTACACATTTTAGCGACGAATTTAATTAAATTCATCGCTAACATATAAATATTAGTGACGAATTATTTAAATTCATCGTTGATAAATAAATAACTATTAAAAAACTTTTTATTAAAATGAGTTCTCGATGAAATAAGATAAATATTGCTAATTATGATTAATATTAGCGACGAATTCGGATAATTCGTTATTATTATAAAGAGTTAGCAATGAGTTATACATATTCCGTCGCTAAAAATTTAATAAAATTAAAACACAAACTATTAGCGACAATTTTTTATTTATTCATTGCTGATAGTTTATTTTTTATAAAAAAATATTTTTTAATATGATTATTTTCGACGATCAATTATCTCGTTGTTGTTAATACTATTTAGCTAACTATTATTTCGTTGCTAAAGTTTCGTCGTTATTTTAATGATTCCTTATAATATCTATTTATCCTCACGGAGTGGTGCAATTAATAACTGTATGAATATTTATCACATGAAATTTTAAAATTAATTTTCAATAGGCGTAAAATATTTTACTTGTTCTTCGTCTTTTCCTTGTAAAAAAATTACTGTGTTAGAGTAATTTTTTTAATAATTTATCACTTTTTATTGAGCGGAAGGATCGCTCATAATGCACGTGTCATGTCCCACTCGTCCCAATCCGCCAACCCAACAAACAAGTAACAACCGCCTAAATAAATGAGTAAATGGACAGAAGTAGACAAAAGAAAATAGGAAAAGGAGAGTTATTATGGTATTGATTATTTCATGATAGATAATAGGTACGGACCTCACGCTAGTAATGCAGCAGACTATGTTTTGTTTTATTCTCCATGATTATAGGAACATGTCGAATTAGATCAAGGGCAGAAGGTGACCCTGTAATTGGTGCCGCCGGGGCAGGTGAACAGGCTGGTCTGGTCGTCCTTCGGGTAACTGTAGGCTTTTGGGCACTTCGTCTTAAAGAACCTTGAAAACTCGGTGGGCCCACACGGTCCATTGGTGCAGCAGTACTGCTGCGTCCCGAACACGGTGCAGGGGTCGTTGCAGCCCCCCGGCGTCCTCAGCTGCGCCGGGCAGTCCTGTGCGACGCCGGAGCACCTGATCCCAGCTTGACACCCACCGGTGGGGCTGAAGTCTAGCCCCACGTTGTAGCCGGCCACGTTGGAGATGTCGATGTAGTCGAGATTGTTGGGCTGGTTGAGGGAGAACTCGGCGAGGGTGTTGGGCGCCCGGCCGTAGCCATGGCACATCAGCACCCCGTCGCAGTCTCCTGTCTGGCAACTGCCTCGGCCGCTGCCACCGAAGTTGCAACCGGTGCGGGCCCAGATGCGTCCGCCGGTGGTGCCGGCGTTTACGTTGATGGTCCAGGATTGCCCTGTGTTGAGCTGGTTACCGCCTCCTGTCTGGGGGCGGGTGGAAGCCCACGCGGCCCAGACGGTGAAGGAGCATCTGTTGACGATCTGAAAGGTGGCGGCGTTAATGGAGAGAGGGAGGAGGAAGAGGAAGAGGAAGAAACAGAGCACGGCGCTTGTTGATGTAGCCATAATGGACTTCGGACTCAAATGCTGAAGCTGGTGGGAATTCACGGGGGAAGTGGGGAATTTATAGAGACGGTAGTGACAATTAATGTATTATAAATTAATAAAGAAATGGAATTTAATAGAAAAAAAATATTTACGAAGCATTGACTCGAGAAAGACTTGCATGGATCGCTGAACAATTAAAATGCTTAATTAAATGTGAATTAAAATTTCAAAGACAGCATATGGAAGATAAATAGATTTGTGGAAAATAAAAGAAATTTGTGATTGCCACGTTTAGATAGATATCGAGAAAAGATGACATAATCGTCCTCTCATTGTAGAATAAATGGTGAATTTTCAACAGGCATTGTAAAATTTCTACGTATATGTTTTCTTCTGCTTAGTTTATTTTTAGATTGTCGACTACCGCAGACACGAGGCCATATTTCTATGTATTATTAGATTGTAGACTTCTGCTCCTTCATGACTTTGACTTAATTTACCATCCGATTGCAATATTGATTTTTAGTTGAAAGCCCTCTAATTCTAACAATTGTTGATGAGATTATTGTATACTTTTGATGTTTAAATTAATTTGATCTTGATCTGTACGTGAAAGACTTTCTTCTCTTTTTTGTTTTATTTTGTTTTGTTTTTTAAGAGTGAGATAGCAACGACACGTTTAATGGCAATGGGATACAATTTGATCCTCTATTGTCTTACTATAAATATATAAATATATATATATATATTTAACGGCCTTAAATTAGATGTTGAATCTATGAATTTATTTTCGTAAAAAAGTATAATTTCGATGTTAAACAATTTTATATTGAATGATTTTATAAGAACGATGTCATTATATGGGTTGAATTTCATCGTCCAATCGTGGATATTTTTTAAATTTAATTTGATTGTTGATAAAAAAATTTAATCGCTTTTAGATTAGTCGAGTCAAATATTTAAATATAAGATACTAATAAAAAAAAAAGCTAGAAAATTGATCTTGACCTCCACGTAAATAACAAAAAAGTGAGTCCAATCTAACAGTCTTATAAAGTTAATGTGTACGTCAGATTTTTTTGTTCTTCTTTTTTTTTTTTTTAAGACTGAGAGTGAGCCCAATCTAACAGTCTTATGAAGTTAATTTGATCGACATGTACGTGAGAGTTTTTCTTCTTCTTATTTTTCATTTTTAAAGAGTGAGAGCGAGTCCAATCTAACAGTCACTTGAAATTAATTTCATCTATGTAGCAAAAGACGATATGCTCATCTAATATTTTTATCAGTGAATTTCACAATTAATATAAAAAAAAATAAATTACAAAGGAATTATGTCTTTTAAATTGTTGGTCGTCCATTCCATACGGACTCAAATTAATTTGATCTTGACCAATACGTGAAAGTGAGATCGAGTGACCCAAATCTAATAGTCTATTGAAGTAAATGGATTTCTAACCTTCTTGACTTAATCCTTATTGTTGGAATTTCATAACACGGGGCTTAAATATTGTTCTGATCTCCTAAGCGCCTCATCAGTGCATGCTCATGTAGTCATGTGTGAGTGTGACGTGTTTGTCATCACCTGATTGATCACAATTGTACAGTAAATGAAAAATATACAGTACTCCATCACGCACCTTCTTCCTTAGATATGTACTATAGCCAATGTCTAAATCCGTCGATGTCGCCATCATCATCGCCACAATCATCCAATCAATCGGTCAATCGAATCCCGACCAGATTGCGATCGAAATCCAATCGAATTGCGGCAGCTAACAACCACAATCATGATTGGATTCCAACCGCAATTCGATCGAAATGCGATCGCTATCCGGTCGGACATCATATCACAATCGAATTTCAACCACGATTTGATCGGAATCCGATCGAATTACTACCACCAACAACAGCGACACTAGTGATCGTAATTTGTCAAATTCCAACCACAATCCGGTTGCGGTCCTATCGGACGCGGTCAGATTCTGACTGGATTGCGGTCGAAATAAATTCGATGGAACAATGAGCGTAAGAGGCGACAACAACTTCCTTTACGCGAGAAATTATATATATATATATATAAAATAGAGATACTCACATGTGTCATAGAATTATTATGCATTTCATGTTGTTACGCATGAATCACGCATCACCCAACATAGCAAATCCCCCACACACACACGGATTTGCTATGTTTGGTGATGTGTGGTACGTGATTCATGCGTGACAATGAGAAATGCGTAGTAATTCTATCATGCACTGTCTCTTGCTCGAGCACCCTTTTCCCAAATCGCTCGAGCGCCCTTTTTCGAATCGCGCCCGAGCACCCTTCACATCGCCAACTTCCCATCGCACCTTTGCCGCTTGGCATCGCCACCAAGTGACCAGATTCCGGCCGACATCAGAGTCCGACCAAACCACGGTTGGATTTCGATCGGATTATGATCGGAATCCATCGAACTACGGGTGCTAGTGTCGCGCCAGTAATTGTGGCCAATTCCGACCACGATTCGGTAGGAATCCTATCATGGTCTGGCCAACACCAGAATCCGACTGGATTGCGGTCATATTGCGATCGGAATGAGCTACGATGCTGGCAACTACAATTTGATCGGATTTCGACCGCAATCCAAATGGAATTCGACCACGATCCAATCAAATCAGAGTCCAGCCGAATTGTGATCGGATTCTAGTCGGATTGCAGTCAAAATCTATCACGATTGCGACCACCAGCGACCGTAGTGCTGGTGGTAACAATTTGGCCGAATTATGGCTAGATTGCGGTCAAACTCAATCAACCGCGATTGCAACCGCCAGCGATCGCAACACTAGCGACATCAATTCAATCGGATTCCTGCCATAATCTAGCCTGATCCAATCAGTTGGTCGGTCGGACTATAGCAGTAACCCCAATGGATTTAGGGGTTGGATTATAATGATCATCAAAGAAGAAGAGATCATCAGAGAAGAAGTGACAGAGAAAAGTATTATGCATTTTCCATTACTGTGCAATCTCATTAGATCGGATGGTAGAGAAGGCATCGCACGTGTGGTGCATAGTGATCGTCGCGTAGCATATCAATTCTCTCTATATATATTGCACAACTCATCCATGAGCATCCATGTGCATCTCTATTATCCTCGGTTCGATCACTTACGCACTATAACCCAATCTTTAAACCCTATATATATATATATATATATATATATATATATAGTTGGTAATTAATTTGTAATCACAATACGACAAATGCGTTTTTCATCAGGCTCCTGATTTTTCGAGCTTCCGACTTCTCGATAACTCGACTTCTCGGCCTAAGCAGCTAGATGCACAATATGAAACCTTATCGATATCACTAGCCATCTCCCCTAAATAGTTAAATAATCGTAATGTCATCCCACACCACCATCATCCTAAGATTTTGTGCCTACACATCTTTGCACCTTCATTCACCAACAACATCCCCATGTCTTCTCATTCTCTTCCATACACGCTTCGAACTCCACGATCGTTATTATTAGTCCCCACTGAAACTCGCACCTTCTCATATGCTCTTCCTCCTTTAAAATAGTTTCTCTTTCGACTCCTTTGCTTGCTTTGTTCTCCTCTCTTCTTCACCATTGATTCCCTTCTTCTTTCTTTCAAGTAAGTGGCACCTCCTCTCTTCTTCTTCATGGCTTCATCCTCCAAAGCACCCTTTGAGCCAACTAGTTTTCCATGATTTGAGACTCTCTCTTCTCGGATAACCCCTTCTCATTTTTTTTATAAAACATAGTGACAAGTACACCATAGAAGTTATTCCCTTCTTGATTCTCAAATCTACCGACCATCCTCATCCTCCTCCTCCTGATAGTCATTGCTCCTTCCTAGGCCAACTCGAAGGTGACCTTCATTTACCTAACCCCACTGTTTATCTTTGTCTATTGTCACTTTACCAATTACCTCTAGACCAACTAGCCCCAAATGTCTTTCACATCCTGATTGGGGCAGTGATAGTGCTTCGTCACTTGCAACTTCTCTTTTCCTCTGCCATGTTGAAAATAGGCGAGACAGGAGTTTTCTATTTCACCGGACGTCTCAACTGCAATTTTTGAGGAATATATCTTCTTCTCACACAGGCTAAAAAAGTTATTATTTCTTTGCTCGCCTACCCACACCTCTACCTTTGCAATTTTTGAGGAATATATCTTCTTCTCACACAGGCTAAAAAAGTTATTATTTCTTTGCTCGCCTACCCACACCTCTACCTTATTCAGAGGAGTGGATTACTGAACTCCCTAAGCTTCCATACTTCAAGGAGTGTCAGTTGAGCAACCTTTACACTTCCGTTGTGAGTACCCTATGAGTCCACCACTCTGATATTCACCTACTTTTAAATGATCACCTTCTTGCTCATCTCCACCTATCACCCCTTATTTTCGATGATCCGATCATGATAGGTAGTTTATATATATATATATATATATATATATATATGCCCCTACATTACTCAGAGATAAACTAACTTTTATGAATTTTCTCTTTATAGATGATATCATGCAAGCAACAATAATAAGTGTCCTTCAAAAGTTCAAAAAGGGTAAGTCGGGCGAGGCAGGGCTTTTTGCTCCTACTCTTCTATCGATCGCCTTGTCCTCACTTTCACAATAGTCAGCCAAGTAGGAGGCTCCAATCACTGTCCCATCTTAGGCGTCTATCCTTGTCTAACTCACACGTCAAGTTCTCGCTAAACGACGACGGGGCCTCCATGGGCCATCTGTTCCCCTTTCTGACCTCGCCCCTAGTCCCCTTCCTTCATCATCACTAGAAGTTGGAGGGACCATGACGTGTGCTAGATGGGGGGGGGGGAGGGGGCGAATAGCAATTCTGATTTTGTCTCTCGATCGTGGTCGTCTACAATAGTTGTTAGTACAGCGGAATACAAAAACACAATATGAAAACAAATACACTACAAAAGAATCACAACCACAAGACAATACTAATTTAACGTGGTTCGGAAACCCTAGTTCCTACTCCACGATCGAGCTTTAGAGTGAGCTCTAGTGATGCACACCACCACTAACAAACTTCTCCTTCTCGATATGACATCGGAGGTGAAAAAACCTCTTACAATAAGTGTTTACAATAATAAACAATAAGATACAACCAAAAACAAAATAAAAAGCAAATACAAGTAAAGAACACTTTATAAAAGATTGCTTTGATTGCTTTGGAAGACCTTGGAGGACCCTGAAATAAATAACATTTCGCCTCAAAATCATCCAAGAATCACTGGTGAAATCCTCCACGGCGAGCTCCTTTTATAACCTGCATTAGGCTGAATTTCTGTCTAACAGTCAACTGTCCCTTATATATTGTCTCACAATGGACTAATCCACGTAGGCTTTCACCCAACGGATACCCTAGCAGTTGACTTCCATTACCATCAGTCGGCTGCCAAGCCTCTAGTCAACTATCCAGTCGACTATGAAATAATCTATGCTCGTGTTCACTTAGGTCAATCAACTGTCATATACAGTTGATGCGGGTATGGGAAGAAATCTGGTCGCTCCGTTTTCAATGCAGTGAAGCAAAGAGGGAGGTCTCAGAGGATTCTCCCCGGCCGTAATCAGTAGAGAATAAGAAGATGAAGTAGATGAAACGCAAGAAACTGACGCCAGCAATCGAGATTCAGACACAAGATGTAACGTGGTTCGGAATGAGGATTCCTACTCCACGGAGGTGAGTTTTCTCACCAGATGCGGTGCCTAAGCACTTTCACTATGAAGGTCCTCCTTTACAGAAAGTAAGTTTTCGAAGGTGGAGGAGAAAAACCTCTTACAATGATGTTACAAGACGAGGAAAATACAAGAGATGTAGCAATGACAGATCTCCGTCCTTCTTCTCCGACGAGATGGTTGTTCTTTTTTCCTTCTCCTCTTGCCTCTTCTTCTCTCTTGCTGGGTTGGAATGCATGCGGATCCCCCCTCCTCCTTGCTTCCTCCCTTTTATCTTCCTTTTCCTTCATCGTAACGTCGTGGATTATCTCCATCGTACACGTGGCCACCCCCTCTTCCTGGAGAATAATTATGCTACAAATATGAGGAACGAGGGCTCCTCGGAATATTGCGTGGGGCCCCCCAAGCCGTTGCATAGCACCTCTCCCTATACTTTTTGGGTAATTAGGTTAGACTGTCTCCCTCAATCATCCGCTTTGGGTGAAGCTAACGTAGGTCCATAGCTCACGGGTGACCTAGCCCTATGGTTCCTCCTCAACCCGAACCAATTTCTCTTTTCCTCGTGCCACACTTCCTTCGTATCAATTAGGTTGAGTTGACCCTTTATCCTTTATCGATTAGGGTTAGCGAAGTGCCTTCCGCCTCTTCTTCGCCCGTGTCAATTGCTTCTGATATTCGCCCGTGTCAACTGCTTCTGCTATTTGCCCGTACCAATTGCTCTTGCTATTCGCCCGTGTCAACTGCTTCTGATATTCGCCCGTGTCAACTGCTTCTGATATTTGCCCGTGTCAATTGCTCTTGCTATTCGCCCGAACTGTTCCTCCTTTTCTCCCTTAGCTGAGTTGTGTATTTTGGATCGGATCATGGGTCACCTGCTAACCCTTCTATCGGGAATTATATAGAAAAGGTACCAGTAGTATCATTAGTCAACCCCGAAAAATAGTCAAGCGAAGTTATAAGCTTGACTTTCCAAATGTACATAAAGTTTCTGACCGATCCTTCACTTCTCAACTTAAATCCATCCGTTCCCTTATAACTCCCTTAAGTATACTAAAGGAGGCCCGCTGGGCTCATGGGCTCCGCTTATCCTTCTCCTTCCGTGCAGTTGAATCGTCACGGAAAACCCTATATAAACCCCTGCCTTCTCCTGTTAGGTATCATTTAGAGTGCTTAACCATCCAGTCTGTTCTTCTTCTTCCATGATTTTCACCGGCGGCGTTTCGGCGATCCAGCCCTTCCTTTCTCACACGATTCTTCCTTATCCCCCGAGTAAGTGTTTTGCTTTGTTCACACCTATGGCTCCTAGGACCCTCTCTTCACCCGCCTGGTATGAACATACCATAACTCAGTTAGATTGCAACCATTATTTCTTTAACATTAAGAACAACTACATAGACCCTTCTATAAAATGTTGTTTCACGACCAAACTGCATCGACCTCATAAACCTCCTCCCGGTCTGACATGCTTTTTCTCCGAACAATTTCTCAATGACCTATCTTTGCCTGTACCACCGGCCTATTTAGACCTTTTGAACTTCTACGGACTACCTCTGAACAATTCACCCCCAACTCCTTCCGACTTTTATCGGGAGCTCATATGGTATTCCAACACCTAAACCTCTCTTTAACCCCCGAAATCTTCCATTGCTTTTTCCAGTTAAAATCCTCCAAGGCAGGTCTCTTCTATTTGTCTAGTCGTTCAGACTGCCAATTCCTGGTGAACCTGCCTACTTCCCACAAGGGCTGGGAAGCACTATACTTCTTTATAGAGCTTCCAGAGCCTTTACCCTATTCCGATACTTGGAAGGTAGACCTTCCCGAATTGCCTCCCTTCCAGGAAATGAGGACCAAATGTCCTTTTCCGGAAGTGTATAGAGTTTTAGGAGAGTTACATTACTGCTCAAACCATCTGATAGAAACCCCCCTCTTAAGCCACTTTGGATTGTCTCCTCTACCTTTGACGACTTCGATTGCTGTAGGTAGGGTGACATTTATCCTGCAATGTGACTTCCTTTTTAAGTCATTCATCTTTCTTACCAGTATATCTTGTAGATAATCTCACGAGTAAGGCTCGTGGAAGGGAGTCGATCGAGGTCGCCAAGAAGAAGAAAATAAAGAACTAAAAGAGGCAAACCCACACAGCTCCGTCACCTCCTCGAAAAAGTCAGGCTCATCAAGACAGAGCCTCGGCTCGTCTCCCCTCATCTTCGGCTCAACCAGGGTCTCAGCCCCTAACCATTTATGAGCCAAGAAGAGGAGGTAGTACCTCCCCTGTCCCTTCTCCCTCTCTTCAAGGAGGGGATTCTCCTTCCCATTTTCTTCACTCCTCCCCCTTTGCACAAAATTCACCTCCACCTTCTCATATAGAATCCCTCCAAGCTCCTGTTCCTTCTGACCCAAGAGCTGCTCCTACCCCCCTTCGCCGTATCAGACCTCCCTTCTCCTCTGAAGGGGAAGACCCCTCTCTTCCTGTTCCTCCGACGACCACGTTGGGGTCCCTGTTGCAAATTCGGCACCCCTCGGAGGTGAAATTCTTTAATCAGTCGGGCGTACAAGGCCCATGCGAGCAAGTGAGCAAACTACTGGCTGAGGTATTAATTACTTCTCCTCTTTCTCTTTACCGCAAGTATTACTATATGCCAATGTATAATGACAGTTTTCTTTCCTGCAGGCCGCCACTCAGCATAACAAAATGGTAACTCGGTTGGCCCGCTTTCAATCTAATATACGAGTAGGAAATTTGGGGACCAAATTTTTATTAGTGGGGGAGAATGTTAAATACGGGGATTTAAAACCCTAAATTAAATGGCCCAAATAATTAAGGAAATAATCCTGGAAATATCTCGGGATTTTAGGGAATTTTAGGAATTTTTCCGGATTTAAACGGACTCTGTATGAGACTTTTACGGGGATAAAGTAGATAGGCTTTATTTAAGGGGTATTAACCTAAACCGGAAACCCTAAGTTTCTTTTTCTATTTTCTTTCTTTTTCCCAGCTGTAGTGACTCCTTGGCAGGTTCCTTCACGCTCCTCTTCCTCGTGTGCTCTACACCACTGCCGGCGCCGGCGCCCACTTCTTTCTTCCTCGCGGCGCGCCCGCGCAGCGCCGCCACCCGGCGTCGACGCCCTATTCTTCCCGCCGTCGGTCTTCTCTTCGCCGAGGACCAGGCCGATCCCTTCTTCGCCGAGCCGTTCCCCTTCCTCGTGTCGTAGAGCTGCGCAGCGAAGTGACTTGCGATGCGCGCCGCCGCCGACGCCTCTCTTCCTCCGCGCGCGTCGGCTGCCACAGCCACAGGGCAGTCGTCGCCGGACTCCTCTGCCCTAGGCGACGAGCGCCGGCCTCCTCTGCCATCGGACCGCCACCGTGAACTATCTCTTGATGCGTCGCCGGTAGCCGACGCCAACTGGGCGATCTTGGGTCGGCCGGCGGCCACGATCCATTGTTGGAGGGCTGCGATCACTGCGCCGGTGGTCGCCGGAGCAAGTGAATTAGGGCAGCAGCAGGAAATTTCGGTGAACAGGGCAGCATTGGGAAATCCCTACCGATGGAGTGCAGGGCGGGTAAGCTTGTTCTATTCCCTCTTCTATAACTGTAAATTGATAATTTAGGTTGTGATCTGTGATGAGTGGATGAAGCTAGTTCGGCTGTGGAGGAATGAAGAGGGTAGTGATGGCTGTGATTTGGGGTTTTGACAAGTGGAGAGGGTTGTGAGGTTTTATTGGGTGTCGATGTGGCTGTAAATACAGTTAGTGTGGCTGTGAGTTTGATTGGTCGATTTGGGTTGATTCCGGAGTTATTCGGTTGATCGGTATGGTTCGGAGGATATGAGATTTGGGTTAATTGGGATATAAAGGAAATCGATTAATTATTCGATTTGTCGGTGAATTGTATTTTTGTGCTTGACTATAGTCATGCTTTATGCAGGTTTCGGTCACGAGGCTAGAGTTCGAATCCTGGGGAAGGCAAAAACCCACTTCCAGGGGTGGGAAGTCCAGGTGAGTAACGACGGGCCAACAGGGGCGACGATCGTCGACCAATAGGGGTCGCCGAATTCTGCCAACAGGGGCGACGGTCGTCGACCAATAGGGGTCGTCGAATTCCGCCAATAGGGGCCCGGTCGTTACAACAGTAGCAGCTCTTCCCCGAATCTTATCGCCGGTGGCTCAGCAGCAATCCATCCTTCACCAAGAATATTCATAGGCCCTCTCGACTTTGGGTCGTCAGGCCATACAAGCGGCCACTGAAAAAGATGCTCTGGCGGCTGAACTGGTGGAAAGTCGAGCTCAACTAGCCAAATGCCAAGATCAGATGAAAGAGCAGGAGGCTGATGTTAAAAGACGCTACGTGAAGAAGGGGGTAGATTTGTTTGTATTAGACTTTGAGGGGGCCTCGGCTCAAAACGCCGAGCAGGGATACCTGCCTCCCGGCACTGACACCAGTTATTTGGATCCGGTAGGGGCGTTAGCTAAGTGTCCGCCCGATCTCTTCGAACTGTAATTTATAACATTCTCTTTTTTAGTAATTTCCCTGATGGCTTCTCGCTTGCTTCTGAACGATAACTTTGTCCATGTAACTAACTATCATCATCCTGTTATGCTCCTTGAGGGGTTGGGAACTCTAAACCAATTTTAAATTGATCTTGCTCTATACTGTTATCTCTTTCCCATGTCGTACGACGCAATAACCTCGTCGGTTCGAGCTTATCGGAGAGATCTCGAATACCGTTATTCCCCTCCGCTCTAATTTTGGTTCGGGGATTCGCTTGAAAGGTCTCTACCTGATATCATTCATATCCATCCCGATTCGCCCTGACGATTCTGGTTCGGGCGACGCTTTAAATAGCTCTTGCCTGTTGATCTTCCCTATCTCTCTTACTGCTTTGGAAATGACATCAATCTCTTCGTCTTCTTTCCCCTTTCCCAGAACCTCTGTTGCCCCTTTTCTTCCATTATAAATCCTTCGTCCCCCATGTCTCCGTCCCTCTATCTCACTATCATGGCTTCGGCAGGGCATCCCATTGAAGTTTCTTCAGAGTCAGAATCCTTCGAGTTATGGAACTGGACTTTGGAAGATACTGGAGACTCAGAAACCCGCTCGACCGCTACTTCAGCCTTACGCCCCCTTCCGTTCACGCCTTCCAGTCCAACTCCAGCTCCTCCTAAAGGAAGGTCTTTTCGGGCTCCTTTCCCCTCCTTCCGCAACAGGGTATGGAATCCTCCCTTCACCTGGGAGTACACAGTGGGAGACCCCCGTGCCGTTGATGAACTTCCTCCACTTCCACCGGCGCTGGCTTTCATCCCAATCCCCCCGGCAGAAGCTCATCCTTCTCCGCTCGATGAAGGTCCACCAGTTCTTCCTCCACCTCAAGGCGAACGCTTCAGAGTTATATTGGCTCCTTCTCCCCCCAAAGAGACATCTCCCGCTTCATCTGTTAGGAGTAATCATGGAAAATCTTTGTAGATCAAGTTAATGTAATCGTTTCAAATATGTTAATAAAAAATAAGGGAAGCAAATGATATCTGTTTTTGTCTTTTTCCTGTATAAGTAAGGTTTCTGTCTTCCAAAAGGACGATAATCTGATCCGAACATACCTTCCTCTATCATAGCTTGGGGATTCGGACCCTCTTAATTACGATTGTAGTTCCGTCGACCTTCCCACTACTGCCCCCATGTTTCCTCTTCTTTACTGGCATTTATGGTCCCTACTTCTCCTACCAATAAATGCACTATTCCCCTTCGTCGTCATAAAAACCCCCGACCTTTACCTGATAGCTTCCATCATTCTCCTTTTCCCTTTGCTTGCCATGGACAGAATATCGTAACAGGGCAGCAGTTCCTCGACTTCTAAAGAACAGATAAATGATCGCCGATACATAGCTATCTTGGAGGAACAAGTGAAGTGTTTACAGTAACAGCTGGAGGAAACTTCCGCCAATAATCGCTCCCTGCGCCAACAACCGGTTGGGTCCCGAGAGGAACTGGCTAAGCAGACCTTCCTGCAGCAATCCTATCGGCGTCAACTATGGTGCCAACCTCAACCATACAAGGGAGCTCCCTCCGTTCCTCCCAACAAAGAACTGTAATGCCCAAGATGTATTAGGGTTTCTGTTTGTCATTTTCCCCTGTAAATGACTAAAAATATGTAATTCTTGTGCATCCATGAACTTTCTCAGTTTATCTTCTTTCTCCAGTGTCTTCTGCATTGTACCACGCTTTACTTCTTTCGTATCCACATAGACTTACATATAACTGAGATACATTTCGGCTCCTCCGCTTTTATAATCTGCTTGGAATATAAAACCATCGAATGAATTAGCTCTGCTATTTTGCAAGGATAAAATAGTATAGGATTAAACAAGGACTTCAACTTCCCCCCCTTTACGGGGACAAAAAGTGATATATAACTGAGGGGATCTCAGTTCTTCCGCTCCGCCACCACACGGGGATATCTTCCGCTTTCGCGGGGAAAGAAATTTTTAGTATAACCGAATGAATTTTGGTTCTTCCGTTCCGCCACCACACGGGGATATCTTCCGCTTCGCGGGGATAGAGATTTATACATAGAGTAAATAATAACCGAAGGATATCAGTTCTTCCGTTCCACCACCACACGGGGATATCTTCCGCTCTCCTTGCGGGGATAGAAATTTTTATATAGAGTAAATAATAACCGAAGGATATCGGTTCTTCCGTTCCACCACCACACGGGGATATCTTCCGCTCTCCTTTGCGGGGATGGAAATTTATATATAGAGTAAATAATAACCGAAGGATATCGGTTCTTCCGTTCCACCATCACACGGGGATATCTTCCGCTCTGCCTTGCGGGAATAGGAATTTATACATAGAGTAAATAATAACCGAAGGATATCGGTTCTTCCGTTCCACCACCACACGGGGATATCTTCCGCTCTCCTTTGCGGGGATGAAAATTTATATATAGAGTAAATAATAACCGAAGGATATCGGTTCTTCCGTTCCACCACCACACGGGGATATCTTCCGCTCTCCCTTGCGGGAATAGGAATTTATACATAGAGTAAATAATAACCGAAGGATATCGGTTCTTCCGTTCCACCACCACACGGGGATATCTTCCGCTCTCCTTGCGGGGATAGAGATTTATACATAGAGTAAATAATAACCGAAGGATATCGGTTCTTTCGTTCCACCACCACACGGGGATATCTTCCGCTCTCCTTGCGGGGATAGAAATTTTTATATAGAGTAAATAATAACCGAAGGATATCGGTTCTTCCGTTCCACCATCACACGGGGATATCTTCCGCTCTCCTCATGGGGATAGAAATTTATATATAGAGTAAATAATAACCAAGGATATCGGTTCTTCCGCTCCACCACCACACGGGATATCTTCCGCCTCCTTATGGGATAGAAATTTATATATAGAGTAAATAACAACCAAAGGATATCGGTTCTTCCGCTCCACCACCACACGGGATATCTTCCGCTCGCTTTGCGGGATAGAGATTTATACATAGAGTAAATAATAACCGAAGGATATCGGTTCTTCCGTTCCACCACCACACGGGGATATCTTCCGCTCTCCTTTGCGGGGATGAAAATTTATATATAGAGTAAATAATAACCGAAGGATATCGGTTCTTCCGTTCCACCACCACACGGGGATATCTTCCGCTCTGCCTTGCGGGAATAGGAATTTATACATAGAGTAAATAATAACCGAAGGATATCGGTTCTTCCGTTCCACCACCACACGGGGATATCTTCCGCTCTCCTTTGCGGGGATGAAAATTTATATATAGAGTAAATAATAACCGAAGGATATCGGTTCTTCCGTTCCACCACTACACGGGGATATCTTCCGCTCTCCTTTGCGGGGATGAAAATTTATATATAGCGCCCAGGCATCAGCATAAAGGAGGCAACGCCTTCATATCATTCCTCTTTTGGCTCTCCTCCTGAAGGGAGAACGCCTATGTCCGCCCCTTCCCCTGCAGATGGGGGGGCTTTAATACATAATGGGTCATTTAGAAATATAAACCCTTCTTTCCTTTTCATCAAAGACGTGGAGCCCACTAATAGCCGCAAGCCCATTCTTCCCCCTTTTATAGGGGGTTCTTTTGTCTTCGTTTTTTCTGTCATCTTCATCCCTTCACCTTTTGGTCTCCTTTTTCTTCATCTGTTTGCTCCTCCGTCGCCAAACCTCGTTTCCTCGATTCTTTCTTCCCAGCCCCTCTTTTCCTTTTATTTTTAGACCCCCAAGATGCATTCCAACTTCTTCTAGGAGATAGCGGGCCGCTACCCGAATCGCAAACGGGATGCTGGTCAGCGTTTCGCTTCTTCCTCCTTTTCACCTTCCCCGATCATCACCATACCTGATTCACCTTGTCGTTCTCCCCCTCCTCCTCCGGTGACCCTCACTACCTCCATCCCGGAGGAAGCCAGGGTCATTAGTCCCTCCTCACTTCCTCCGGTCTTTACAAGCCCTAACTTTCCCACTCTTTCTCCTTCTGCCGACGACGTTCAAAAATCACCTTCTTCTTCCCCGCAACCTGGGGATGAACCTGGGGAGGATGTATTCCCCTGTCAGCCAATGACAGAGGCTGGATCACCCCTGTCTTCTCTTTCCCCAGCACGTCATTCTTTTTCTGAACCCATGGCGGTTGATATTCCTTCACTGCCAACTTCCCCCTTCGCTCATCGCCTGAAGAATCCCTCTCCTCCTGTGGACCCTGACCAGGGTCCCTCTACTTCTTGCATCCCCATCGAAGGCTCCTCCAGCCCAATGCTCATCATCTCGTCTTCTCAAGGTCCCTCCTCTGATCAGCCTCCCTCCGTCTTTCCTTCCGAACTCAACCCCCAACTAGGCGTGACACATATTCTCCCCGCAACTCCGGATATGCCGCCCCTGACTACCACCTCCACGGGCCTTCCAGATGATGCTCCTCCTTCTTTCCATTCTCAACCAATGGATACCGCCCCCATTCTCCCCTTTATAAGCGAGATTCCTCCCTCAGCATCTTCTGTCCCATCTTCTTCCCTTTCTCCCAGGAGTCTTCGGATCCTGAACTTAGAGGAAGTGGTTCCTCGTATGGAAGGCCTGCGTCATGCTCTGGACTTGGTACGTTTTCTCACTCAGCTTCCTTAGCTTTGTCTAGCTGACCAATTTCTTTTCCCACGACCGCTATGTAGGCCCTAACCAACCATCAAGAATTGGATTGCTCTCTTCATCAATACCAGGCTCAAGCCCAAGAATGAGAGCGACACCAACGGGAAGACTTGGTGAATGCTCAGAATCGAGAACGACTCTTGTTACAACAATTGCACCTGTGACAAGAGCAATTAGCCGAAGCTCGCCAGCAAATTCAGAAGGATGCTGACACTATTGCAGCATTAAAGGAGCAACCATGTCCAGGTGCAGAGCCACTCGTCCCCAAGTAGAAGTCGGCCTCTCTTGACCGCAGAATCTTCCTCGGCTCAAGAGTTACTCGTCTTCAAGGCGGTGTAGCAGAGCTCCTCAAGAAAGCAACGGGATTCTGACGCCATCGCTCGTCTTCAAGTTCAATATCGGCGAGCACAGGACAAGATAGGGGACCTCCGCACTCGCTTGTGCAAGGAGGTACAAGAAAACTCATCCCTCATAAATTCCAGGATGCATGCTCACGCACGTCTACGCAGGCAAGAAACTTCCCTCCAGAGGATGAGTACTAAACTCGCCCGAACCAGATCTTATTCCGAAGCAGTGGAGGGGATTTCAGCTTCTATGCGTCAAAATATGGTGGAGATGACGCACCTTGTGCAGCAGGACCAAAGTTCCCGAGTCGATGATGTCTCCATCTTGGCCGATGCTATTATGGAGGTGTCGCGGCGCTATGTGGACGTGCATCGAAATCTTTGAGAACAACAAGAAATATGCGAGAAGCTGCATCGAGAGCGAAGCCCTGACCGTTCGAACCGCGAGGAGCGGCTCATCATTTTAATGCGCGCCACCTATCAAGACGGATTCAATGACGCGGTTCGACAGTATGCCGCCCAAGGATTACCTCCTCCCAATTATCCTTCATTTTCTTTAAATTGGGAGGCTGGTTTTCAACGTTATCCTCCCGACCGATTTAAGCTATAATTTAATATCCCATTTTGAAACGGGAATTTTCCTTCTATTTTTCCTCTTCTTCTTCAAGATGTATTGATAATACCATATTGCCCTTGTAAATAACCCCTTAATGAAATTTAGAGAATACTTGGCATCTAATTAACGCAATCAATTCAAGAAGCACCCCCTTCGGAGTTTCATAATTTCCCTTCTTCTATTCCATATTTCTCATACAGTGTGAAAGAGTTTTAAATGAAGGGCATTCCAAGGTCGTGGAAGCTCTTTGCCTTGGTCATCTTTCAGATAATATGCTGACCCTGCTACGCAGCGCGTTATTTCATAGGGTCCTTCCCAGTTGGGAGCCAGCTTTCCAGGGTCTCCAGCGGGATTGACTTTACGCAAAACCCAATCCCCTTCTTGAAATCTCCGAGGCACCACTTTCTTATTAAAGGCTCGCTGCACTCTTTGCTTGTAAAATTCCGCTCGCCTCCGTGCCATCTCCCGCCTTTCCTCCACCAAGTCCAATTGCTTGGATAAGTTGGTTCTGATTTGGTTCAGATGCCTTTATCCGAGCGCTATTCAAAAAAACCTCGACCGGAATAACGGCTTCCGCCCCGTATACCAAACTAAAGGGAGTTTCTCCTGTTGCTGTTTTGGGTGTGGTTCGATAGGCCCACAGGACGCCGGGTAACTCTTCTACCCAGTTTCCCCTCTGTGCCCCCAACTTGGTCTTTAATCCTTGAATGAGGATCCGGTTAGTTACCTCCACCTGCCCATTCGGCGAGGATGGGCTACCAAGTGAAAGCTCTCAATGTTGAGACTTTGCACCATTCTTGGATCTTTTTCCTTGAATCGCTCGCCCATTGTCAGCGACTATTTTCCGAGGGATACCATACCGAACAAATGATATTTCTCCATAAGAATCAGACATTCGACATTCTCGTAATTTTGGCTAAGGGCTCGCCTCCACCCATTTGGAAAAATAATCCACACTACCAATAAAAACTTCCTTTATAAAGGTGCAGCATCGGGCCTACTATATCCATTCCCATTGATCGAAAGGACAAGAAGAGATTAACTTTCATTAACTCGTAACTTTCATTAAGCTTCGGCGATGCTATGCAGGTTTGCACTATATGAGCAGCATCTTGCTGAAGAGTAGGTCAAAAGTATCCTGCCAACAAGACCTTTCTTGCTAAAGCTCTCCCTCCTAAATGATTGCTACAGCATCCTTCATAGATCTCCCGGAGTACCCATTCCGCATCCTCATTTTCCAGGCATTTTAACAAGGGTCGCCCAAAAGAGGTCTTGTATAGATCTTCATTTAAGAGGATGAACCGTTTGACTCGGTTTATTAAAGTGGATGCTGCTATTTTCCCTTCAGGGATTTTCCCGTGCCGTAAATAAGCTATGATGTCGGTCCTCCAATCAAGAGTTAGGCTTGATTCGGGTATGTCTCCTTCCACGCTGCATATTGCTAAGGAAGTATGAATTCTTGTATGGACCGCTTCCGAGGATTTTATTCCTCCCATAGCGCTAGCCATCCGAGCCAATTCATCTGCCTTCCCATTGTACTCCCGCGGGATTTGCTTTAAGAGGACATGACGGAATTGAGCTTTTTCTTTCTCAAAAGTCTTCAAGTACTTATGCAGCCTTTCCTCCCGAACCGCAAAAGAACCTTGCAGTTGTGATATTACCAACTGGGAATCCGAGTGGATCACAATGGAAGAAGCCCCCACCACTTTAGCACTGTGATCCGCTAGAATGGCTTCATATTCCGCTTCATTATTAGATGCCCGATATTCCGTAACGCTAATCGAGTTTCTTCACCCTCCGGGAAATTAATAAAATACGCCACGCTCAGTAGATCCCAAGAACTATCTACGAATATATTCCATGCCTCGATCCTCCTCCTTTGTCGAACCATCTTCGCGCCGCAAGGTACCTCGCAAAATCGTGAGTGCTTGGGCCTTGATAACCGCTCGAGGTTGGTAGTGAATATCATACTCGCTTAGTTCTACCACCCATTTGGCCAATCTTCCGAGAAATTTGGCTTAGTGACGACCTTACCCAATTCCGTGTGTTAGAACGGTGATGGGATGAGCCAAAAAGTACTGGCCTTAATTTGCGGGCGTTAGTACTAGGATATATGCCAACTTCTCTAGCTCAGTGATAACGGAATTCGCCTTCGTGATATGGTCCGGTATAATAAATAGGTTCTGGTGAGAACCTTCTTGTTTCAATAATTAACTAACGTCTCCCTCCGAGACGGCGGATACATCCATAATGGTTCTCTGTATTGGTTTGGCTAGCGGGGAGTCCAAACCAAATATTTCTTCAACTCTGGAAAGCTTTGTTCACATTGATCATCCCACTTTGAAATTTAGACCTTAAAAATCTTGAAAAAAGGGCCTTTGTCCGCCGATCCGCTATAAATCGGGATAAAGAAACAATTCGCCCACCAACTGGGTCTCGCATGATTAGCGGTGATTTCATGTTGCATAGGGCTGCACTTTCTCGGGGTTGGCTTGCCCCTTCTCGTTACTATGTACCCCAAGAACTTGCCACTCTTTACCCCGAAAGCATTTGTTAGGGTTTAGCTTCATATTAAACCGCCTTAATGTAGCGAAGGTTTCATTTAAGTCCTTGACTAAGTCCCGAGTGACCTTCGATTTGACCAAGATGTCATCCACGACCTCCACATTCTTCCCTTCGTCCGCAAGATTTTGTCCATAAGGCGATAGGTGGCTTCTGCGTTCTTTAGTCCGAACGCATTATACACATAAGCGTATAACCTCCCGCAATACAAAGCTAACCCTCTTTTGATCTTCTTGGGCCAAAGGTATTTGATGATATCCTTGATATGCATCCATTAGGGACACCACTTCATATCCTACAAGAGAATCCACCAATTGATCAATACGAGGCAAGGGGTAGCCTTTAGGGCATGCTTTATTCAAATCACGAAAAATCGATACACATCCTCCATTGCCTCAAGGCTCGGGACCAAGACTACATTAGAAACCCATTCGGGAACTGGATTTCCTTTACATGACCCGCTTTTAGTAGTTTGTCCACTTCTTCCGCTATGACTTTGTCCTTTCTCGTCCAAAATGTCGCCTTCTTCGCTGACGCCTGGGCTCCTTTAATGATATTGAGATGGTGTTCCGCCACTTGAGGATGGATCTCCGTGAGATCATGCACATCTTTTGAAGATGTCTTCATTCTACTTCAGGCAAGCCACCAGCTCTTCTTTGACATACATCTGTTGTGCTATCAGTTTGGCCTTTCCTGGATCGATTTCCAACAGTTCTCACTCCTCTATTTTATCGGCCTTGGGAGGAGATTCCTCCAGATCGCATCGATGATGATGACGGCTTTGCCTTTAGGTCCTCGGTTGGGCTTTCTTGATCGTCCGAACCATTTGCACGTAGCATCGGAGGCCTTACATTTCTCCACGAACTTCTCCCACCGATTGGCCTATTGAAAATTTTAGCCGTGGTACGGGAAGCCACCAAAAAGGGTGAGAAAGGATGCCCAAGAATAGCGTTATAAGTGGACGGAGCGTCCACGATAAGGAAAGGAATTATACTGGTTTTTTGGTTGGGCTTTACGCCCAGAGTTAAAGGCAATGAAATCTGCCCCGTCGGGTGGACCACTTGCCCTGCGAATCCAAAGAGGGGAGTGGCCACCTCTTCTAGTTGGGCGTTTCCACCATCTGTCTCAAGGCTTCTGGAAGAGGATGTTGACAGAACTTCCGAGTCACGATGCACCGCCACTTCATAATTGGCCAAGGATATACGAATAACCAAGGCATACGTGGCGGAGGACACCTTGTAGATCTTACGGCCCGAATAAACGGGCGGTGCCACTTGAATAGTTTGGTCGGTGAGGCGAAACTCTCCATGAGACGGCATGATGACTCGCTGGTTAGAGTCCGTCGGTAGGTCCTCCGGCTATAACATGAATAACTCCCGCATGGGAATGTCATCTAGATTGGATGAAGGGCCCTCACCGATGGACCTTCTTGAGAGACATCCTCGGGATGGCGTTTGGGAAAGTGACGAGGTTGTTGATTATACGGCCCTGGGCGGTTATATTGGTGGGCCTCGCCATGCCGCCTCCCTCGTCTGAAACCTTACTTGCGGATATGCAGATGGAGGCGATCCAATTCTTCTTTGTAACTTGAAACATCGACCACTGTGGCCGATTCGTATGATATTGGCAAAAGAACGGGGTTGGGGTTACGCGGATCCCCTGTGTCCTAAGGGTGCGTAGCAGACCCTCGGTCGTAAATTCCATTTCACGTTCTTTCCATGTCCTCACGGAGGAAGCGCTTGGCCATGATTTGTAATGGCGGGTGGGGCGAACACCTTGCAAAGATTGACGAGGCCTCGGAACCTCTGTCGAAAAGGTCTTGGAGGAGCAATGCTCTACTCTTGGGACTGCCAAATTGCTCGGCCTCCGCACCTTTAATCCTTCTTCTTCGCGGATAAACCGCTTCCGCACGGCTCAAGAGCTCTTCATAGCTATCCGCAGGTTGTCTCAACAAGGAACTAAGGAAGGGGCCCTCCTTCATGCCGAATAACCCAAAAGATTCAGACGGTGGCGGGATTCCCTAGCAGAAGTGAATCGATGAATATACCCCCTAAGGGATTCCGAAGGTCCCTGGGTGATATGCATTAACATAGAGGCATCTTGTTTATACGCCTTGCAGCTGACAAATTCTCGACTGAACATTCTCTGGAAGTCAGCGAAACAGGTGATAGACCCCGGGGGCAGAGTAGTAAACCACTTTTGCGCTGCCACAGGTGGTTCGGAAGACTCGTGACTTGAGCGCGCGATAACAGTGGAGCGAGGTCGCTCCGTCAAATTGGGATATGTGTTCTTCGGGATCCGTCGAACCATCATACTTATTGATCTGAGGATTCCGGAAGTATGATGGAGGGAGCTCCGTGAGAATGTCCATCGTGAAGGGACTAGGCTCGTATACTTCCGGAGGTCTGGTTGATTGACTTTCACCCTGTTCCTCTCTGCGCGTTTGGGTGAAGGGCATAGTATTCTGAGGCGTTCTTCCCCCAAGTCCGCCTCCAAGCAATACTTCCCCATTGGCGACTGTACGAGAGGGAGGAGGCATTTCTGGGGGTGGGCCTCTGGAAGAAGGTTCCCCGGAGTGCGGATACAGATATCCGGTTCTTCTCCTTTCTAGCGAGGGCTTCAGTAAGGCGCCATCCATCGTGGCCTTCACCGGTGCGATGGTAGAAGGGTGATGGGGCGCCTCCGCCGCAGGCTATATCGTTGTTGTATTTCTTCAGTTGCATCTCGACGCCCAAATCAAATGTTCCTACAGACGGCGCCAATCGATGCGTATGGGAAAAATTCGCCGCTTTTTCAATGCAGAAGCACGAGGGAGGTCTCGGAGGGATTCTCCCTGTGCCGCAATCGAAAGAGAATAAGAGGATGAAGTAGATGAAACGCAAGAAACCGACGCCAAAGAATCGAGATTCGTGACATTAAGATGTAACGCGGTTCGAATGAGGATTCCTACTCCACGAGGTGAGTTTTCTCACATGCTTCCTAAGCACTTTCACTATGAAGGTCCTCCTTTACAGAAAGCAAGTTTCCGAAGGTGGAGGAGAAAGACCTCTTACAATGATGTTACAAGACGAGGAAAATACAAGAGATGTAGCAATAGCAGATCTCCGTCCTTCTTCTCCCTGAGATGGTTGTTCCCTCCTTCTCCTCTTGCCTCTTCTTCTCTCTTCGGTGGGAATAATCATGGATCCCCTTTCCTCCTTGCTTCCTCCCTTTTATCTTCCTTTTCCTTCATCGTAACGTCGTGGATTATCTCCATCGTACACGTGGCCACCCCCTCTTCCTGGAGAATAATTCTGTTACAAATATGAGGAACGAGGGCTCCTCGGAATATTGCGTGGGGCCCTCCAAGCCGTTGCATAGCACCTCTCCCTCTACTTTTCGGGTAATTAGGTTAGACTGTCTCCCTCAATCATCCGCTTTGGGTGAAGCTAACGTAGGTTCATAGCTCACGGGTGACCTAGCCCTATGGTTCCTCCTCAACCCGAACCAATTTCTCTTTTCCTCGTGCCACACTTCCTTCGTATCGATTAGGTTGAGTTGACCCTTTATCCTTTATCGATTAGGGTTAGCGAAGTGCCTTCCGCCTCTTCTTCACCCGTGTCAATTGCTTCTGATATTCGCCCGTGTCAACTGCTTCTGCTATTTGCCCGTACCAATTGCTCTTGCTATTCGCCCGTTTCAACTGCTTCTGATATTCGCCCGTGTCAATTGCTTCTGATATTTGCTCGTGTCAATTGCTCTTGCTATTCGCCCGAACCGTTCCTCCTTTTCTCCCTTAGCTGAGCCGTGTATTTTGGATCGGATCATGGGTCACCTGCTAACCCTTCTATCGGGAATTATATAGAAAAGGTACCAGTAGTATCAACAGTAGTCGACTGCTCCCTAGTACAAGTCAATTATTCCGAGCACCCGACTTGTTTCCCGAGCGCAGGCGACCAGTCGACTGTTGTTAATCAACAGTTGACTATCAAGCATCTAGTTTGAATCTCAAGCTCCACAGTAGGAGTCGGGTTTCACTAGACCAGTCGATTGGGCAAAACTTCAAGTTGACTACTCCCGAGCACCATGGTTGTTTCCTAAGTCAAACAGTGCTAAACACCCAATTTTAAAATCGAGCTCCACAGTGGGAGTCGGCCACACTGAATCAATCAACTGGGCTAAATTACCAATTGACTATCGCTCCTTAACCATGAGGTTTAACCCAAGTATGATCCCTGCATATTTGATCAACCACCCTTGGCCTAGACTTAATCCTTCTAGCTACCTCCATCAGTCTCACGCCCTCAGGGTCCGTTCGAGTCCTCCATGGCTCATTTACCCTTCGCATTAGCCTTCAGGTGCTTCCATCGGCTATGTTATGCCTTCGGGTACCCTTAGCCTAGACCTAAGCCTTCTAGTTACCTCCATCAGCCTCACACTCTCATGGTTCATCTGAGTCTTCCGCAACTCATTCACCCTTCGTATTAGCCTTCAGATGCTTTCATCGTCTATGTCATGTTAACCGGGTCTATCTTTGCCAAGAGGTCGTACCTCTAGGACTTCTCCATTATCAAGCCTCAGCACTTGGACTTCTACTGCCAAGACTATACACTTGGACTCACATGGCCAAGACTGTACTCTTAGACTTTCCTTTGCCAAATATCCATATTTGAACTTTCCCTTTGCCAAGACCCATGCTTGGATTTTCCCTTTGTCAAGACCCATGCTTGGACTTATTGGTAAACATCAAAATACAACTCGAGTCATACTCGAATCTGGTCAATCGTGATCTGGGTCGATTGTACCAACAATCTCTCCCTTTTTGATATTTAACAATATCTTTAACTTAGACTAACCTATTGGTGTAGGGGCACTAGATAATCGAACCTGAGTTTTGATTATGGCAAAGGTTCAAAGTTAAGTTATATTGTGATCTAATGTTATGTGTCAAGCTTGCAGGTCTTAGTAAGTTTGCAGGATCAGAAGCTAAGTAGATAAGTCCAAAAGGTTAGAGGACCAGGGGTTTGACAAAGGTAAACTCCAGGTGTGGAGCGATGAGGTTGCATCCTCGATCTGGGAACAACCTTAGGTGTCGATCCGACTAAGGCTTCCGGAGGAATACTGAAGTCGAGATCGGACGGTCAAAGACTGTCATGATCACTATTATTGTATATCTTATGCTAACCTTGTGATTGATGCACACGAATGCAATCTCAAATCTACGATGAGAATCGTCGAGGACTCAAAGTGCGCGCTCGCGCTCAACGCCTCTAAGTGCACGGATGTCGTCAAGTAATAAAGATTATCGATTCCACAGGGACTGAAATTCGAGTATCGTTCGTCCACTGGATGTTGTTGTTTAGAGTTAAAATCCTAAGAGTTATGGTTGCGAGGTTGACGGTGGTCCTAACTAAAGTACGGTGTCACTTGGAGGAAGAGAAGATTGGTTCGAAGTTCTCACAAGGGATTCTAGGACTTCAGTTTCACTTGTGCATTATGGAACATGCTATCAATTAAATATTATCTATATCTCTAATTATGATCTTGCGGGAGGATCATCATACACTTGCCCGATAAACTTTTGCTTCTACCGGGAACCACCTATTCCTAACCAAGTTGACCTTTCGGATCATCAGAGTTCAGGGGGTTGATACTGTTGGGAGCCCCCTGTCACTAAGGTCCCTCAACCCTTCTAGAGTTAATTTCTCCTACTTCGGCCCTTCTGTTAAGATAGACTGTTGGGTACGAGGATGTCCTAATAATCCCTATGAAGAGTCATAACGTATCTCATTTTCTACTCCATCATATTTTACTATCTATGGTTATCGGAGGGAGGACGACCGCAAGATTCCTCCTTGGTTCTCCTAGATTTTTGATACAAAAGTTGTCACCCTTTGTATCGGCTATGCACAATAGATAGAGAATCAAAACACAATTATCATCAATCAAAACAACTCCAATTGCAAACATAAATTCAGAAACAGAATATATATTCAACTAGCATGTTATACGTACACAAACTACTCCCTAATCCTAGAATCAAAAAATCTACTCCATAGATGAAAGAGAAAAGACACAATGCATCATAGAATGAATCATTACAATGTAAAGAGATCTAAGAATGAAATTACATTGCTCTTGGTCATTCTCTTTGGTGTTGGAGTGCAGAATTCGGTCATCGAGCCGCTTCCTTCGTCCCCGTTGCGAGTCTCCTGTGCTTTTTAGGGCACCTTCTTGTTGTCCTAGCTATTGGGCCTCTCTTCTAGGGTTTGGGCGTGAGTTCCTTTTTATAGACATGAAGCCGACTCTTCATAAATTCCCCAAAGAAAAAACTAATTGCGTCGACACAACCCAACGCCACACGACCGTGTGGAATCCACATGGCTGGTCGTGTGTGGCGCTGGATTGGTGGTCGTGTGGATCCACACGGCCAGCCGTGTTTAGTCCTGTTCCTTTCAATGAATGCCTCGTTTTGCTCTAAAAATGTGGCTTTTAACCTGTAAAATGTCGTCCTACACACAAAAGCACCTAGAGCAGATCTCCGAATCATAAAATAGGAAATGCATGCAAAACAAAGTAAAATATGCATGAAACAAGAATAAAATATAACGATATGTGAGTAAAAACTATTCCTAAAATCCTATATGTTTTGCTCACATCAATTCCACCATACTTAGATCTTTGCTTATCCACAAGCAAAGCTCAGTGCAATGAAATTTTAAAAGAAATATCGTTCCATACTTAGCAAGCTGACTAGATTTATCAAGTGATATTTTTAATCAAAGCAAAATAGATATGTTCTAAAAATTCACTAAGTTAGCTTTTCGTGCATGTACTAAGTGAATTTTCCTAAGGGATACTCGTTCCACAGTGAGTTAAGTCGTCATCCTATAGCTTTCCTAAGATCTTCGACTTTTAGGCACTTACCTGCCCTAAGCGAGGGATGTTCCCTAGATTTAGCACAATGTCTCAAAGGCCTGCTCGGTATTGAAAGAAATTGGGAGGTGTTTCCCCAGCAATCTATCTCGGTCTCAAATGGGCACCTAGCCATTTCCACCTACAACAACTGTTTTTTAGCTCTTTTTTTCTTCTTCTTCTTTTTTTTTTATCTTTTTATTTATTTATTTCTTCTTCTTCAAGGAACTATGTTCCTCTCGAGCTTACTAGAAGTTTGATTTTTCTAAATGAGCTTACACAATCCGAGCATCTCTAGTAATTAAAATGTTAAATCTAGAGTCACTTATGGATTCCAAAGTACTAGACTACTGGAATGAATCATAACTAAGTATGTAACAGATTTTCCCTTTCAGAATATTCATCATGTGTAAGTGAAAGATAAAAGTTAATTAGTGCAAGTCTAGAACATTCATTAAAGCAACTAAAATAAAATACCAAATGATAAATGAAGTTTAAGCCATCTATAGCATGGAAGCAATCTGCGAAGAACTTTAAAAATATTCTGAGGTAGCTTAAAAATGGCAAAAACTAAGTGCTAAAAGGAAACTAAACACTCTACCAATGAATGTAAACTACAACTAGACCTAAATGTCGGGAAAGAAACTAACAATGGTAGAAAAGCATATCAAAAATTTGGGGTCTCCCAGACTTAAATAAAATAGTACCTCTAATAGGGTGGATGAGATGGAAAATCTAGCAGTCTCGGCATGTCGGACTCTTGGAAAAACCTGGTGCTAGTGGATGCAGCGGTTGCTCTATGCAACTCCTCCCTGGGCCACTGTGACCCAGTGTCTCTCATGAACTGTCGGACCTCCTGACGGTAATCGCCTCCTACGATGGGCAGCCTCCTCCTGAAAATAAATACGAGCCTTGTCGTAGAACTCCTTATTAGTAATATACGAGAGGTGTTCTAAGGCAATCGCCTTATGATTGTACCATTTATTTGATAAATGAAGATTCACTATTTAAGTATATATATTTTCATGTATTTGATTAAATCTTAAACTCATTTACTGAATGTCCGTAATACGATTCACAGCATTAGAGAATTTGTGATCGTCTCTCGGATCACATCGTCTTCAACTCGAGGCTAGTGACTTTTGCGAAGACGAGGCTCATGACTTTGTGAAGCTATCCCGATGATACTCGACATGGATACGGATAGAGGTGATTCTAACGAGGGTCGCTACGATCGATGTCATTCCCGCTATATGTGATCCGTCGGGTATACCTAGTATAAGTTTCCTTTTATTGTAAAATTTTAAATAGTGATTATGTCTACACATGTTGTATCCTGCATGCGTGTGATGTAATAAATTAGATTTATTACTTTTATTACTTCCGATGTGTGCATGTTTACGAAACGTATTCGAATACACACTCACCGCGGTGCCGGAGAAATCCAACAGTGGTATCAGAGCGACGTTGTGCTCTGATATAATCGTAAAATTATTTTGCGATAGTCATAATTATATTTATGGAAATTTTCTACTTTTGAAAAGTTTAGAAGTATTTATGGAAATTTTCTACTTTTGAAAAGTTTAGAAGTATTTATGAAAATTAACACTTTCCATAAATAAAATATTAAAATATGTTATTAGATTTGAAAATTTATTTTCTAATTTAATCATGATTTGATTTGAAAAATTAAATATCAAATATATTTTATTTCCATAAATAGTTATGATAAATAAGAAAATTCAAATTAAAAATTTCCTAATATGATTAGGAAATTAGAATTTAGGAAATTTGTTTCCTAAATTAAATTTGACTTTCCTTAATTAACACTTTCCATAAATAAAATATGTGATTAGATTTGAAAATTTATTTCCTAATTTAATCATGATTTGATTTTAAAAATCAAATCTAAAATATATTTTATTTCCAAAATAATTATGACAAATAAGGAAACTATTTGTACATGTCATAATTGTATGTCATATAATTGCATTAGATGCATATCATTATGTCATGCATGTCGTGACATGTAGATGTATGTCATGTGTGTCATGCCATGTAGATAATAGTTATTTGTATACAAAGAGGATGAGATATTAAATCCCTTACACAACATCAAAACCTACACCTTCCCTTAATATGGTTAGAACCAAAGTTCCATTTCTTGTTTAGTTGTTGGACTCTCTCCAAGCCCGGCTCGAACCTGAACATGTTCAAATCATTGGAATTGTTTATTACTAATATGGTAAGAGTCAGAGGTCAATCGTTAGTTTGGATTGTTGGACTCTCTCCAAACCTGGCTAATTGGTTGAATGCACTCTAATCATATTAAAATTATTTCTCGATTAATGGGTTGACTTTAACCTGGAGCATCGGCTTGTTGGACTCTCTCCAAGGTCGATGTGAAGGGAGGTGAAGTTGGGTGCTATGCATATGATACATACTTATTAATGAGTTAACAATCTGATGTATGTGTGAACATTCAATTAGTTGATAGCACATTGTGATAGTTGCATATATGTGATATGCAATTGGTATACTTGATACCTACCATTGCAACTAAGAATGGCTTGTTAGACTCTCTCCAAGGTTGTTCTTATCTATATTGGATATCAACCCATTCGGAGATGGATCTACGATCTCCCGAATTAATTTCGAGGGTTTTTGAAATTCAAAAAATGAATGAGATTTTATAAATGTATGTTGATGCATTTTAAAATAATTTTCTCATATATGCTTGATTTGTATTTCTAGGTTAATCGTTTGATCATGATATCTTTGAATTTACGCTCTATTTTGAATTCGAATAAATTGATTGAGCCGAACTTCTTTGACTGACTTAGAAACTTGAGAATTGTTCTCAAGGTGGAAAAGCTTGCGTATGTCCTCGAAGAGTCTCTTCTCGCCCGTCCTAGTGGTGACGCAACTCTGGACCAATTGTTGGCCTATCAGAAACATGTGAGTGATTTTGAACTAGTGAGTTGCATCATGCTAGCCGCGATGGTACCCGAGCTGCAGAAGCAGCATGAGCATATGGATGCTCATACCATAGTCTTTAATCTTTATGAGTTGTTTGATGAGAAAGTGAGATCCGAAAGGTTCGAAGTCTCCAAGCTCCTCTTCGCCTCTGAGATGCAAGAAGGTTCATCTGTGGTACTGCTCAACATGTTGAAGACTGTGGAGCCTTCTGTGAAGCATGAGCAGGGGATGGTGTTGTTAGTTGATTCCTCGAAGAAAAGTTCTAAGAGGAAGTCAAAGGAACAGTAGAAGGGGAAGAAGAAAATGGCTAAAAAGACAGAACCAACTCAAAAGGGCACTTGACATCATTGTGGTAAGGAGGGTCATTGGCGAAGAAACTGCAAGATTTATCTTGAGTCCGTGAAGAAGAATAAGACATCAGATGCTCCATCATCTTCAGATATCTTCGTTATTGATTGGCATTCTATTTCCTCAAACACTTGGGTATTGGATACTGGGTGTGGCTCACATATATGTAATGACATACATGGACTAAGGAATAGAAGAAGACTCGTCAAGGGAGAGTCAAATTTACGTGTTGGGAATGGAGCAAAGGTTGCTGCACTCACCATCGAAACATATTTGTTGAGACTCTTTACAGGACTTGTCTTAGAACTAGACAATTGCTTTTATGTTCCTTCGTTGATAAAGACATCATTTCTATTTTTTATTTAAATAGAAATGGGTACCATTTGACTTTTAGTAACAATTATTATTACATAACTTTGAATGGCGTGCTTTATGAGACTAGAATATTGTGCAATGATATATATACGTTAGACGTATCCAATAACATTCTCAATATCAAAGCGAGCAACAAGCATGCTCGAAAAGATAATCAATTAGACTCCTACATGTGACATTGTCGTCTTGGCCATGTGAGTAAGAAACGCATGTCCGAATTACACCGATATGGAATTCTAGAATCGTTTGAATTAGATTCATATGATACATGTGAATCATGCTTAAAAGGCAAGATGACTAAGTTACCTTTTACGGGAAAAGGTGAACTGGTGGGAGAGTTGTTTGGTCTAATACATACTGATGTATGTGGACCTATGTCAACTCAAGCTCTAGGAGGCTATAACTATTTCATTACCTTCACCGATGATCACTCACGGTTTGGGTATATGTTCTTGATGAAACACATGTCTGAAGCCTTTGAAAGGTTCAAAGAATTCAGAAATGAAGTAGAGAAACAACTTGGCAAGAGTATTAAAATACTTCGATCGGATCGAGATGGTGAATACTTGAGTCAAGAGTTTCTGGATTATCTAAGAGGCAATGGTATATTGTCTCAATGGACTCCATCATATACACCACAGTATAATGGTGTATCTGAGAGGCGAAACCGAACCTTGTTGGACATGGTTAGGTCGATGATGAATCACGTGAATCTTCCCAAGTCCTTTTGGGGCTATGCACTTCAGACTGTTGTTTACTTGTTAAACAGAGTCCCGACCAAGGTAGTCTCTACTACTCCATATGAGATATGGAATAGTAAGAAACCTTATTTATCTTACTTTAAGATATGAGGTTGTCCTGCTTATGTGAAGCGGACTATATCAGACAAACTGGATGCTAAGTTTGATAAATGTCTATTTATTGGATACCCTAAGGAAACGAGAGGTTACCAATTCTATCATCTTGTGGAACAAAAGGTATTTGTTTCAAGACATGCTTTGTTTTTGGAGAAAGAGTTTCTCTTGTAAGAAAACAGTGGGAGTGACGTTGAACTTGAGGAGGTTCAAGAGACTCCAATAGACATTGAGGAGATACCTGGTCAAGCACCTCGACCGATGACTCATAGTGATGAGACATTGGTTGAACCTATTGTGACACCATATCTTCGTAATCTGGTATGACACGCAATATTCCTAAGAGATATGAATTTCTCGTAAGTGAATCAAACGACGTATTACTCATTGACGATGAGGAGCCTACCAATTATGAAGAAGTTCTGAAAAGTTCAGAAAGAGACAAATGACTTGAAGTCATGAAGTCGGAAATGGATTCCATGTATGAAAATCAAGTTTAGAACTTGGTGGACCGACCTGAAGGCATTAAGCCTATAGGGTGTAAGTGGGTTTTCAAGAAGAAAATCAACATATATGGTAATGTGATTACCTTTAAGGCTAGATTAGTGGTGAAAGACTATCATCAAAAACAAGGTATTGATTATGACGAGACATATTCATCGGTAGCTATGCTTAAATCTATTCGGATACTCCTGGTCATAGCGGCTCATTATGATTATGAGATATAACAGATGAATGTGAAAACGACTTTCCTTAATGGAAACTTACTCGAGGACGTGTATATGATACAACCTGAGAGTTTCACATCGGTTGATAAAACCAAGGTATGCAAACTTCGACGGTCCATTTATGGACTGAAGCAAGCATCCAGGAGCTAGAATATTCGTTTTGATGAGACAATCAAAAGGTTTAATTTCTCACAAAATCCGGAAGAACCTTGTGTGTACAAGAAGGTTAGTAGGAGTACAGTCGTGTTCCTAGTGTTGTATGTCGATGACATATTACTTATAGGAAACAATATATTTATCTTATAGTCGGTTAAAATTTGGTTATCCAAAATATTCTCCATGAAAGACCTAGGAGAAGCGACCTACATCCGCGGGATCAAGATCTATATAGATAGATCGAAAAGGTTGCTTGGTCTTTCGCAGTCTATATATATAGACTGAGTGCTAAAGAGGTTAGCATGTCAGAATCAAGAAAGGTTTCCTTCCCATCAGATATGGGATGCACCTTTCGAAGTCTATGTGTTCGCACACAGAAGACAAGAGGATTTGCATGAGTAAGATTCCCTATGCATCCGTAATAGGATCTATCATGTATGCTATGTTATGTACGAGGTCGGATGTATCGTATGCTCTAAGTGTCATGAGCAAATATCAGTTTGATCCAGGAATGGATCATTGGGAAACTGTTAAGACAATCCCTAAATACTTAAGAAGAACTAAGGATGTGTTCCTAATATATGGAGAAGGTGATATAGTAATACGTGGGTATACGGATATCAGCTTCCAGACATACAAGGATGATTTCAGGTCTTAGTCTAGGTATGTATTTACCTTAAATGGAGGTGCAATAAGTTGAAAAAGTTCTAAGCAAGGCACTATAGCGGATTCTGCCACTGAGGCAGAATACATTACAGCTTTGGAAACAGCAAAGGAAGCGGTTTGGATCGAGAAGTTCATCTCTGAACTTGATAAGGTCTCATCAACGATCCAAACATGTGCTTCGCCACTATCACCTGATCAGGGAGATCATCAGTAGGAAGGACATACAAATCGAGAAGATTCCCACTGAAAGGAACTTAGCGGACCCTTTAACTAAGGTCTTCCCTCAAAGTAAGTTTGAGGGTCATGTTAAAACTTATGGTATTAGATACCGTGGCGATTGACATTAGACCAAGTGGGAGATTGTTAGTAATATATGAGAAATGTCCTAAGGCAATCACCTTATGGTTGTACCATTTATTTGATAAATGAATATTCACTATTTGAGAATACATGTTTTCATATATTTGATTGGATCTTAAACTCATTTACTGAATGCCCGCAATACGATTCACAGCATGAGAGAATTTGTGATTGGATCACAACTAGTGAGTATCTCTACATGTATAATTGTGATGTATTGGAATTATCCCTAGCCGATGAATTGATGGATTCGGACGCCATCGATTCTATTGAGACTAGCATGAGGTATACTCTTTGGTTTATCCAAGCAGTTGTTCCTCACTGGTTGGTGACATTGGGATGTTCGGAGTTGATCGTGGATGCTAATTATGGTAATTAGTTCATTGGAGTGACTAGCTGTAAGACTTCATATGGTTCTCTGCATATAAGGATATGTCAATGAAGTTCTTACAGCATCTTAAGTGCGATGTTCCTTCGACTTGCAGTATTCAAGTCATCTTGGTCATAAAGACTTATGTTTTGACATCTTAAGCAAGCATCTCCAAGGAGATGTGGACCCGGGATGATTGGGTATAAGTCAAAGTGACCGAAGGTGTTTGAATAGCCTACAGAGAATTCACCACTCCTTGCGAGGAGATGTATACCCTATGGTCTCTCGTCGGATTATTACTAAAGTCTTTAGCCAAAACATTACATGTTTAGAGTATAATACTCTTAGATACATGTGCAGTAACAAGAATCCGGAGGACGAGGAAGTAATACTTGAGTTAGGTGTGACGTAGTCAACCTAGTGGGGACTGACACAATAGACCATGTCCTGAACCAAGTGGGTATAAGATGAGTGAAAGGAATGGGGCACAATTCATTGTAGTTGCGGAAGGGTTTCAGAAATGGTTCTGGGATCAACCGTTGATTTTTTGGTTAATTGGGATCATGATGTACTACTAGGTGCCACTCATGATCATTCTATAATTAATGATTAATTATAGACGGCCAACATAAATCGAAAATCTATTTGGTCACACACACAATGAGTGTAATCCGAAGGATTTAAAACGAGTTCGAGAATATGATTTTCAGATCGAAAGAGACTTGGTTTGGTTGGACCAAACAAAAAGCGAGTATGAAATTGTTTCAGTCACATCGGAAGCATGAATGGGTCGAGTCTTATGAAGACATGATGAATGAACCAAATTGGTTTAGTTCTAATGCAATGGTGGAAAATAAACCAAAGTGGTTTGGTTTATTTTAAACGAATAAACCAAAGTTGGTTCGGTTCGTTTTAACTTAAAATAGACCAATACGGTTTGGTTTATTTTAACTTAATTTATTGGAGCGGGTTAATGAGTTTTGGTTACGAATCAATATCCATTAGGAGAATGTGTTATCTATAAAAATACAACTTAAGGGTTTTTCGTTGAGAATTAATTGGTTCAAGGGTTTTGGAAAGTCTAGCCTCTTTTCCTCCTTCTCCTCCTTCTTGCCACCCAAGCCAAGGTGGTTGTCATCCTCCTTTGTGTCGTCGCCGCCCATTGGAGCTGCTACCTCTCCTCGTCGTCGGCCATCCACCAGTCGCCGGCGTCCCTTGGGTCACCCTCAGCCGTCAACCAACCTCCCTTGGTCACCGGCGACCAAGGAGTAACCGGCCAAGCCTTTGGTCGGCCCCTTCTTCCTCCACAACAAGCTGTCCAGTTTTGGACATCTTGATCTCCTTCGCATGGAGAGGACGTTTAGTCGGTGTTTTGTACTCCAACAGCGATTTACTTATCGGGGATTGGATCTCCGGCAATCCTCATAGGTGGAGGGTTAAGTTTTCGTCAAACGGTTGACGAAAATCGCTTCCGACAAGCGAGTTTGTGAAACTCATTTTGGGATCCGAATTTATTTCGGATTGTGATCGTCTCTCAGATCACATCGCCTTCGACTCAAGGCTAGTGATTTTTGCGAAGACGAGGCTCGTGGCTTTGTGAAGCTATCCCGACGATACTCGATATGGATACGGATAGAGGCGATTCTAGTGAGGGTCACTACGGTTGATATCATTCCCGCTACACATAATCTGTCAGGTATACCTAGTATAAGTTTCCTTTTATTGTAAAATTTTAAATAGCGATTATGTCTACACATGTTGTATCCTGCATGCGTGTGATGTGTGTGTTATAATAAATTAGATTTATTACTTTTATTGCTTCCGCTGTGTGCATGTTTACGAAATGTGTTCGAACACACACTCACCGCGGTATCGGGGAAACCCAACACTCCTCGGCCCACTGGAAATGCTTCCGTAAGTCCTGAAACTCTGCCTACGCATAGGTGCTTATTAATGTTACTTTAAGGGGAAGATCAAGAATTTAGGAGAGCCTAAAAGATTAGTTTTACAAAATTATTAACATCTTTCCAAAAAATTAAGCTCGACAAATTACAATGTTTGATTCAAAATTATTGGAATCATTTGAAATTATAATTAAAAGTTTTAAGTTCATTATAAATCTTTATCTTATAATTTATGTTTATGTCTTGTATAATAGGTTTCATTGCTCTCATTTCCAAACCTATTTTGATATTAAAAGTATTCTTATTTCCCAAGGTCAAACTAGACTTCATAAATCTATAGATCTAAGTAAACTTTTGCATCTCACAGACAACTAGGATTAACTATTTATGTATTGAGCACAAAGATGGGCATGAGATATTAGGACTACACCCCAAATTTCAGATGTAAACTCTGTGCATCGATATTAATCGAAAGGGGTTTAAAAAAATTTGATCACTTCAGTGACTAGCTCTAATCTAAACTTGATGATGTACTTATATTATTTGAGTTTTTTTAAAACAAGAATTATACATTTTTTTAAGGACATTATTTTAGATATTTATTTTCATTATATTATTTTTAATTGTCCAATTACAAGTAGGGATTCATGTTTGAATATTCTCTACTTGAGTTTAATTCGTACTTGATTGAGTGCATTATTTCTTAGACAACATGAAGTAAGGAGGAGAAAATATTTTCAAAAATTTATTTGAAATTTTTTTAAGTTTTAAAAATATGTTTTGACTAAGGGAGAGAAAATATTTTAAAAAATTTAAACTTTAAAAATATGCTTTAATTAAAGGGGAGAAAATATTTTTAAAAATTTAAGCTTTAAAAATATGCTTTGATTAAGGAGGAGAAAATATTTGAAAATTTTTAAGCTTTAAAAATATGCTTTGATTAAGGGGGAGAAAGTATTTGAAAATTTTTAAGCCATGTTTTGCCAAAGGGAGAGAGAATACTTAAAAGGTGGAAACATTGAAAATTTTGAGCATCGGGATATTTTTATTAAATTTAAAGTTGTTCAAAATATTTAACTTATTTCAATTATTTAACTTACCCTCTTTTGAACTTATTTGATGGTTTGATAATCAATTTTCAAATAATGAGAGATCTTAAAAAAATTTAAATTCGAAAGTTTGAAAACCTCAAGTTTTTCATGATGTAGAATTTTGCCTATGAATTATTTTGGGGAGTGAAAGATAAATTTCATAGTAAATATTTTGAAATCTTGGATATAATTTCAGAGCACTTAGAAAATGTGACTTTACAATTTGACATGTATGAGTTTTCTTTTATTATTTTGATGTATACCAAAGGGAGAGTAAAAGAGAGTTTAAAGTTGTAATTTATTCAAAGAATGCATTGCATTGAATGAACCTTAGATCATTTATGAGTTTGATATATTTCTCTTCTAACTTTAATCTGATGTGTTGATATATATCAAAAAGGGAGAGATTGTTAGTGCATAGAGTATTACTCCTGAGTTTTGATATATGAACCATGGTTTAAAGTTATAAATTACTTGTGATCTAATATGCGTAATTAAGTATTCAGACTTGACAGGAAGTCCTAATAGGTCAGATACTAGGCAATGAGATGGAAGTCTTAGTAGGCCATTTTGATCGGATATTAGACAGAAGTCTTGACGGATTAAAAAGACCGAACATTAGACAGGAAGTCCAAATGGGTCGTGTGGACCGCACATTTGACGGAAGACCAGTTGGGTCAGGAGGACCGGACAACTGACAAGAAAACTAGCTGGGTCAGGGAGATCGGACAACTAGCATGAAGTCCTAGTGGGTCAGATCAGACGTCAAGCATGATAAGTCCAATTGGGTCAGCAAGATCGAAAAACTATCAGGTAAACTCTCAAGTGGAGAGGTGAGATCGAGTTATCAATTGAGGACAAGGTAGGCATCGATCCGACGAAGAGTCCGAGTTGGACTCAGAAGTCGAGATTGGGCAATATTACTACTATCAATTCATTATATATTCTACTTATGCTAACTTTATGTTGTAGGTCTCCAGGCAATTGGACAGGGTCCAGACGCCTAGACCCAATCGACTGGACCAGGTCCAAGCGACTGGGATGCTAAGTTAGCAAGACGAGTTGTCGATCGACTAGAGGTCGTGTGACCAAGATGGTAGATATTTCAGTCAACTGGACCAGGTCCAAGCGACTGGGATAGAAAAATTTTGTAACAATAATGGAGCGGAACAAATTGGCCTGGAGTCGACTAGACCGGGTCCAAGCACCTAGGATGACCAAAATTCCATATCGACAGGATAATATGTGTTGGATCGAAAGTGTCGCTAGAGGGGGGGGGTGAATAGCGATACGGTGTCGTTAAAAAAAACTTTTGCAATAAGTAAAAAGCAAGTAGAGAGTGCACAGCGGAAATATAAAGTAGACAAGATATTTTTACGTGGTTCACAATCTTTCGATTGCTAATCCACGGCCCTAGTGATCCTTGATCACGTACGGAGGGCAATTCACTAAAACCACTCCTCCTCGTTGGAAGTAGGAGCAACGATCACAAAAAGAAATCAAGGCAAAGGGACACTCCCCCTTTCCTTGTTACGATTAAAGCACAAAGACAATTTAAAGAAGTAGAACTTAAATAAATATACCGACAACTCTTATAAGTAGAAGATGTAGCTTTCGTTGTCGGCGGCACTTCGTCGTAGCAAATGTGAGTAGTAGTAGCGGCGTTACGACGGCGTGTTGAGAGCTCTTGATTTCTTATTTTTTTGCTTGGCGTGAACATGTCTATTTATGGATATTGATCTATGAATTTAGACATAGGTAGTGTCCAAGGTGAGGTTCTTATCCCCAAGTCTTGCTCATCCACATCCTTTGCGCCAACTCAAGGATGAGGTGCTTCATCCAACCACCTTGTGCCACAACTCAAGGATGAGGTGCTCATCCAACCACCTTGTGCCACCTCAAGGAGGCCTTCACGCCAACTTGTTGGAGCCATCCAACTTGTGCCACATCATGGGAGCCAACCATCTTGTGCCAACTCTCCTCATTTTGGGCGTCCAAGCTTGATGGTGGTTTGCCAACCATCTTGTGCCAACTCACCTCATTTTGGGCGTCCTTGATGATGGTTTGGATGTCCACCTTGATGCCACATCACCTAATTTTGGGGTCCAAGCTTGGTGATGGTTTGGATGTCCACCTTGATGCCACATCACCCTTTGTACCAAAACACGAGTCAAGTCCAAATTCACCCCCTTGAAATTCGAGCTCTTCTCGAGGTCGAACTAGACCAGAGTTGGTGTAGTAGAGATTTCGTCAAAGGGTTTTGGGCATATGCAAGCTTAAAATATAAAGTACGATGGTTCTAACCAACTGATCTCGACCTAGACCTTCCATTGGAGGTATTGGGTCGGATCTACGCTTAACGTCCTTGCTTCGCTTTCACACGAGCTTACCTTGTAGCCTCGCTTCCGGTCTTCACCCGAGTACCTCGGCTTCCTCCGAAATCCCTCTGGCGTTGCCCGACCACCTCGGTTCCCACCGGGTGTCGCAGACCTTCCGCTCAACTTTAGCATTTCTGCACACTTAATTGAGCTCGTAAGATAACAAATATACTCTTAACTATTGAGCCTTTTGCCATAATCAAAATATCGGTTCGACTTTGGTGCCCACTGCACCAACAATATGGAGGCGACTAGGAGGTGGTCCAAGCGCCTAGAGAAAATTTATAAAAGAAATGAAGGGTCAACTCCAAATTCAAGATTCGGACTACTAATGAAGTGTTGCTCCTGCCTTCCTTGTCTGCAAAAGCTCCATCACACCGACACTCCACAAGTCCGACACTCCGAGCTTCATCTCTAACCTTTAAGTGTCAGTATATTTTGTTTGTGTATTTAATTTCGCATATTGTACTTAAATTCTATACAAAAAGTAATTTGTTACCTTACCTTCATCTGTTGTAAAAGTGAAACCCTCCAAGATCGAAAGTTTTCGATTCGGAGGGACTTTAGTGATTTGCCCAACGAGGTGACTCTTGGAAGAGTCAGGGGCCTTGGAGTAGCAATCTGATTCAGATTGTGAAACAAGTGAAAACAATTGTGTACTTTAATTTCCGCTTCATTATTACTCTTGATTTCGAAAAAGAAAACATTTTAAAAGTTAGAAAATTTATAACTGTCGAGATTTACCCCCCCCCCTCCCCCCCCCCCCCTCTATAAAGATCAGTCGACTGATGGTGTTGATTAATCGACTGGTGACTTGGCAGTCTACTGGTGGCATTGAGCAATTGACTAATGTCACTGCATAAGCCACAGAAGGTTGATAAGTTGATTGACCAGTCGACTGATGTCATTGTACCAAGCTACATAATGTTGGTTAGTCGACTGGTGTTACTGTGGTTGGGCATAGAAGGTTGGTCAGTCGATTGATACACTAGAATCTGATGTGGATCATGTCGTTGGAGTGTTAGCTCGTGCAACGGTCAAAGACCAGTCGACTGGGGGTAAGGTAAGTCGACTGATAGGCGAAAATCAGCCCGATGATGACCCTATAAAAGAGGGTTTCATGGTGATTTGAAAATGTTGATTCTTGGTGACTTTAAAGGGGAAGTGTTGCTACATTCCAAACCTTCCAAGTCATTCTAAAGTAATCAAACAACGATCAAGCTTACAATCACTTGTGTAAAATATTTCTCATTTGCGTTTTTCTTCATACTCTTTATCTTTGTATTTAGTTGTTTGTGTTGTATAAGAACATGTAAGAGGTTTCTCTACCTTCGGAAGCTTTCTGAGAAGGAGAAAAGATAATGGATCTATCGCTAGGAACTAGGTTATGGAGTAGGAATTGAGGATTCCGAATCATGTAAAAATCAATTTGTTGTGCTTTTGTGTTTGTATTCTTTATGTTTCATTTTCCACTGCATATTAAAGTTTTGTAGACAAGCACAAGCACGCAATCAATGATCAAGTCACGATTGCTATTCACCCCCTCCCTCTCTAGAGATGCCAAGGTCCTAAGAAGTAGTATCAGAGCAAGGTCACTTTTCACCAAACTAACCGTCAAGGGAGCAAAAGATAGAGGATCCATCAAAAGCAATGGAGTTTCAAGATGGACTTGGATATGATATCCGAGTACCATCTCCTTTTGGATTAAGAGGATTTGCTCAATGGAAGTCAAGGACGAAGATGTTCTTTCAAATGAATATCAAAGAATAGTTCATCCTGATGGAAGGTTTTTGTTAGGACCGTTGGTTGCGCTAGAGGAGGGTGAATAGTGTTTGACTCGATCTTCGATTGCATTCGTCGTGCTCGTCTACAACTCGTTAATGCACTATGGAAAACTAAAGCATAAAGAAAAATAAAACACAACGAGCATAATAAACTGATTTTATGAGGTTCGGAATCTATGATTCCTACTCCACGACCTAGCTCTTAGTCGATAGCTTCATTATCTTCTTTCTCCTTCTAGGTAACACCCGGAGGCAGAGAAACCTCTTACATAGCTTGTTCTTTTACAAGAAGCAACCAAATGCAATGTACAAATTAAATGAAAGAAACATGAATCAAAATACTTTACAAAGTGAACTCTTTGCTTGATCCTTGTTGGTTGCTTTGGAGTGCTTTGGAAGATCTAGAATGCAATAACACTTCCTCTTCTAAGTCTCCAAGAATCGACACTTGAACTCATCGCCAAATCTTCCTTTTATAAGCTCTGCAACGGGTTGATTTCCGCCAACTAGTCGACTGGTCACTCAACTATTGTCCCACAATGGCTTGATCCACATCGGATTTCAGTCGATCAATCAACTGCTCACTGTCATCAGTCGACTACTTGCCCAACAGTCAAACTGACCAGTCGATTATAGCTCTTTCTATGTGTTGTCCACTTCATCCAATCGATTGTCCATCTATGGAAGTCGACTGCTTCGTCGGAGCTACTATTTCTCACTTTCTCGAGCACCTCGTAGCCCGAGCACTACAATCGCGAGTTCCTCCCCGAGTACCGGTGACATTCATTCCTCAACCGCCTTAGCATAGTTCATTGCGCGCCGCTTCTTATCGCCCGAGCACTGGCTCCCGAGCACCGATTTTCCTCCGCCTCCTGAGCGCTTCAGTTTCCCTTTGCCACCCAAGTGCTCCCGAGTGCTCAGGTGCTCCCGCATGGCCAAGTGCTTGGGCACTCTCGAGAGCTCCCCAAGCTCCCGAGTGCTCGAGTGCCAACTTCTCAGTCCGAGCACCCCAAGTCGCACGCCTCTGCACCCGACCCGACTTCCTTAGTCACGCACCCTGAGCACCGTCACGTGCGCTTGAGTTCCACTCGAGCATGAGACCGAGCTCCCGAGCGACTTTCCATCGCCCGAGCACCTGCCCTCAATGCCCAAGCACCTGAGCGACTTCTCGTTGCCCGAGCAACTCGAGCAATGTAGCTTCCCATAGCCCAACCACTCGTGTCCCCCACTCGGGCATTTCTAATTGTGATTGCTTACTGCCACATGTCAGTCGACTAGTGAACAGGTCCAGTCACTGATACCTCCGTAGTTAGTCTTATTTTAAGCCAACTCTACTTCTCATGTTATTCGATCAATTCTTAACCTACTATGACTCTTCTCGTCAAGAATCCGATCACTCTTGATCTGTCGGAATCTCCATTGCCTTGCATCTAGTTAATTGTGACCTATTAGAACTTTTCTTGCCAAGCACGGTCATCTTGACTAGACGAATCTTCACTTGCCAAGCACGATTTTCCAAACTTGTCGGAATTTCACCTGCCAAGTATGGTCACCCTGACCTGTCAGGACTTCACTTGTCAAGCACAATCTTCCAGACCTGTCGAGACTTCACCTGCCAAGCACGGTCACCCTTGATCTACCGAGACTTCACCTGATTAGTCATCCGGTCATCTTGATCTATTAGGACTTCACTTGTCCAGCACGGTCTCCCTAACCTTCCGAGACTCCACTTGTCTAGTCATCCGATCACCTTGACCTGCTAGAACTTCACTTACCTAGTCATCCGATCACCTTGACCTGTCAAGACTTCCTATTACCAAACACCTGATCCTCCTTAATCTGTTTGGACTTTCCTTGCCTTGCCTCAGATCTCCAGACCTGCAAGGGCTTTTCCGTCACCAAACATCTAGTCCTTCCTGACCTGCTTGGACTTTTCCGACACCAAGCATCCAATCCTCCTTAACTTGCTTAGACTTTCCTCTTCGTGCCAAGTATCCGGTCAAACTTGACCGACTTGGACTTCCCCCTTGCGGACTCCGAATTGGACTTTCCTTCAACAAGTGGTCGGTCCTTCTTGACCAACTTAGATTTCTCACTCGCCAACTCCCAGTTGAATTTTGATCACCAAGTGTCTAGTCTTCCTTGATTGACTTGGATTTCTCACTCGCCAACATCCAATTTAACTTCACTTGTCAGGTCTCTAGTCAACCTTGACCCACTTGTCTTCTCGTCACACTAACTCCATATGACTATGAATGCCCCATACCATCTAGTCATATTGTCAAACATCGAAACTCTACTCGAGTCTCACTTAAGTTTGGTCAACCTTGATATGAGATTGATTGCACCAACAATCGATCTCTCTAACATTTTTAATGTCCCCAAGGATGACAAAAGAAATCTCCTCAAGAGAAAGAAATGAACTGAAGAGCAAATTCAAAAATCTAAGATAAATAACAAGGTAATTGAAATTTTAGTTAATTTGGTACCTAACAATATTTTGTGTAAATTAAGAAAGTTCAATGATGCATGTGAATTATAGAGCAAGTTAGTCAACTCCATGAAGCATCTTCTTTGGCTCAAGATGATGATGAGTTCGAGCAAAAAGATTCATCATCTTAAAATCTTGAAGATTCGGAAGTTAAGAGGTGCTCAACATCCGAGCTATAAGAGGTGGTAGAAGTCTCTACCTCAAGGGTTGAGAGAGAGAATAGACAATCGACACCGAAGCAAGAAGGGTCATCTACATCCGAGGATGATGAAGAACAAACTCATGTTTCCCCTACAACCACGGAAGGTACAAGCTTAATTCATAACAATGAAAATTATATTATATGATTTGAGTATAGGGAAAAAGGGAATTACAATAATAAGTGTCTAAAATGAATTAAGAAGAAGATTCAAGTGACACCAAAGGTGAAGAAAAAGTCAAAGGAGATTGAAACCTTGATACGTAAAGGCAAGGAATACATTCTTTGTTTCTTGTGCAATCAAAATGGACACTATTAAAACCAATGTCCAAGGGAGAGACACTCAACCAAGGACAAAGAAGAGAGCTCAAATTTAGGAGAAACTCCTAATTAGAAAAGTACTAAAGTATCATTTTTTAATGCAATTTCAATAGATCATGATAAAATATATGCTAGAAATAAAATTTTATTATTTAAGTGCTCAATACCATGACCATGAGCCTAGGGACAATTCTAAAATTACTAGCTCAATAATTACTCCACTTAAGGAAATTTTAGAGTGGTCCAAGGTAGAACTATATTTTATACGAAGATAGTAAAAATGAGAAAAATCAAGGCAATGACTCAAAGAAAAATAAATATATGCTAAGGAAAAAAAAAATCAAATAAAGAATGAAGAATCAAATATTGAGAAATTAGAATAAGAAAATTAAGTCAGGAGGTTGACTCTTGAAAAGTTAAAGAATATATTTAAGGGGTCAAAAATATAAAATCTAGGATTTGATAGATAAGAATCATCTAAAGATACGAAAAATTTAAGATACAAATCTAAGTTTAAAAAAAAATATATCTTTTTACCATAGTGTAAGGGTGGGGTTGAAGTATATCCCCATGTTGTAGCCGTCCAAGTTTGGAGATGTCAAAGAAGTTGAGTGATACAATCTGAGATATATGGATGGGCTAAAATACTTTGAGCAGGCTTCTGCGGACTGATCGAACGCAGTTGATCAGACTGCTGTTTAGGACCTTTTTTTTTTATTGGATTGACTTGCGTCGGATGTTGGCAGCTAATCGAATCAGCAATATATAGTTTTCCATGTGACCTAGACAATTTGGATCATTTCAATCATTTTATAGGTCCTAGGTAAAAAAATATTTGGGATCTTAATATATATTTTTTAAACAAATTAAATATTAATTTTTTAAAAAATAAATTTTTACATAAAATTTAATTTAGTGACTTTTTGAAATTCAAATTTACTAATTAAATTTTTGTATTTAAATTTTGATAATAATTCTTTTAATTGATAAAATAAATAAATTATTTAATCTTTTTTGAAATATTATTGAACATAAATAAGAGGTTGTATTAATTTTAATTTTAAAAAAAAAAACTTATCCGTGCAAAAGCTATATGTTAATAGCAGTATTTTACGGGCTATATATACATTGAAAACAAAAATTATATGTTAATAGCAGTATTTTACGGGCTATATATACATTGAAAACAAAAATTATAAGGTTTAGTATCTTTTAATTCTGGATTTATTATTCCTTGAAAACTTTTAATTTTAAAACTAAATATAAACTATTAATTTAAGATAATATATCATATTTTAAAAAGTTCTTAAGATTTAAATATATTTTTAAGAAAATTATCATCTCTTCAAACATACTTTACGGTAAGAAATAATATAATCAATAATATAATTAAAATAATTAATTTAAAAAATTCTTTCGCCGAAAGTCATACCTCATTAATTTTATTCTCATCAAATTGTTTATTTCTTTTAATTATATATTTTTTGCAAAATTTTAGTTTTATATTCATTTCATATTTATTTTGCAGTTTAATTCTTTGGCAATAATTATAATAGATATAAATAAATTTTCTTTATAATTATTAAAAAGAAAGAAATATTATCTTTCAACTGATCTAATATAATAATAATAATATTTATATTTTTATATTATAAAAATTCATAATGTATTTATGACAATGATTTAAAATTTAAATTAAAAATATGGCATTGTAAAAATATTATAGCATTAAAATTTGAATTAATAATATCATTGACGAGAGAAAAAAAAGAATGAAGTCCTTTAAAAGTTGGATCACATGGATAGTCAGCCGGCCCCGTAGACGGTGAAAGACCATGGAGAGGAGAAGGAGCAAGTGTTTATGATAGCATCCACGTATCATATATTCTAGCGACCATTGGTCAAGAAAGCTGCTTGCATGGATCCCACGCACTAACGTTGCTTAATACATGCACGGACAAGATATACCTAAGAGAAATATATAATATAATTTCTAGGAGAGAGAATTAAATATTCTTCCTGCCGTCTCCGGCCGTGAACAGATGTTAAATTAATGGTAGGATTGCCGCATCATATCTAGATCATCCTCGTCACAATTTTCTTCTGATTTTTGTTATCATAATCGCATGCTTGATTTCTTTGAGATTTCTATGCATTGGACGCATGTCCATGATGATCTCACTAGGACTTTTTGGTACACGGGAAGTTTAGCGTTATGAACAATTTTTTGACTTATGTTTCTTCAAGACTAAATTAAATTAATAAGTCAGTTAGCTAGATACTTGAATGGCAATCATCATTAATAAGCGATCGTCATACCTGCCAGCAAGGCATGAAAGCTGGGAAAATTTCTCATTCATATATAATGTATTACTTTTACTCTAAAATTAATATATAGATTTTTCTCATTCATCCCAAAAGAGTGTGATTGGGTAATTCGTGGGTAGCAATTCAATTCCCCAATGCCACAACTAAAAATTGTGTTCTATTGATGGAATACATAATTAAAAGTTTAACTACCGACTCGATCTCCTTAATTGTTTTGAGAAACAGGAGAAAAAATGAGTAATTAATTATGTTAATTATCATTCCAATTTATCAATCTGATATAATAATAATTCAGCCAAACAAAAACACCACCATAGTAAGTGAGCAGCAGTTATAAAATCGACTCATCGTATTTATGGCAATCTAATAATTATTTAATTTGTTGATGGATATACAACAGGTAGAGGCCAGAATTTGGCACACTATATATGTTTTATTCTCCATGAATGATAATATATAAAAACGTGTCGAGATAGATCCTTGCAAATTTTATTGTCTTATATCAATTATATATGGACTTTATACGATCTCATGGATCAGATCGATCAAGGGCAGAAGGTGACTCTGTAGTTGGTGCCGCCGGGGCAGGTGAACGTGCTGGTCGCGTCGTCCCGTGGGTAGCTGTAGGCGTCCGGGCACCGCGCCTTAAAGAACATTGAATACTCCGTGGAGTCGCACGGTTCATTGGGATCGGGGCAGCAGTACTGCGGTGTCCCGAACACGGTGCAGGGGTCGTCGCAGCCCCCCGGCGTCCTCAGCGGCGCCGGGCACTCCTCCACGATGTTGGCGGAGCACCTGATCCCTCGGCACCCGCCGGTGGTGGGGCTGAAGTCTAGCCCCAAGTTGTAGCCTTGCACGTTGGAGATATCGATGAAATCGAGGTTGTTGAACTGGTTGAGGGCGAACTCGGCGAGGGTGTTGGGCACCTGGCCGTAGCCCTGGCACTGCAGCACCCCGCCGCAGTCGCCGGTCTGGCAGCTGCCTCGGCCGCTGCCGTCGAAGGAGCAGCCGGTGCGGGCCCAGATGCGGCCTCCGGTGGCGCCGGCGTTGATGTTGATGGTCCAGGACTGGCCCGGGTCCGCGGGTCGAGCTGGTTACCGCCGCCTGCTTGGGGGCCGGTGGTGGCCCATGCGCCCCAGACGGTGAAGGAGCAGCTGTTGACGATCTCGAAGGTGGCGGCGTTAATGGATAGAGGGAGGAGGAAGAGGAAGAAATAGAGCGCGGCATTGTTCGATGTAGCCATGATTCGAGCTTGAGGGGATTCATGGGGGAGTAGGTAATTTATAGAGATGATAGAGGCATGCAATTAATCTTATTACTTATTAAACAAGTAATGAATCATTAAAAAAAATAATACAAAAGGACTTTCGCAGAAAACTGTAAGAAATTACAAGGCTTAAGTCAAGAAAGACTTGGTGCATAGATCGCGGAACAATTAAAAATTAATGCCTAATTAAATGTGTAAATAGAAATTTCAAAGGCGTATGAACTATATAGAAATTTAATGGAAAACTATATGACATGCATATTGGTGAAATTAAGACATTTATGAGAAACTGCGATGCGCATTTGGGCGTGTGTACGTATAGATAGATAAATAACTTGTGTTATGTCAGTATATATTGATTTTTCATATATAAATATAATTAATATATCTCCTGCGTAAAATATTTTATCGTGATACATGGCTGCCTATGAATAGTTGCTCCTGGAGTGATAAAGTTTGGGAGATTTTTATGTTTGTCCGTATTTTAATAGACATAAATGTTTACAAAAAATTTGTCCAATGTTAATTATATACGATAGATGTCTCTTCCCACTAATAGTGATGGAGAAATATATATATATCTATATATACGGAGACAATTCTATGCAACGCTCGCAAATGACTTCTACTTAAGTTACTAATGGATTAAATCCCCGATTTTATTTAATTTTTATTGAAGGCCCTCTAGTTCTAACAATTGTTGATTAAACTGTATATCTTTGATGCTCAGATGATATTATATAAATAGATGGATGCCTAACTTTTTTGACATTTAATTATATGAACACTTTTCCTTATGTCGAATGGCTTTAATTCCTTGTGTTTACTTTGGAGGATTAATTTTAAATCCGTGGAAAAGTCTTCCCCTGCTGGCTGCTTCCGGAACTCAGAAGAAACTGCTGAATGCAACGCTACGCAAGTCGCAAGTTTCCTCCATTTCTCTTTTTCTCTCTCTGGAAAATAAAAGTAAACTCAACATATCCTTATCCACAAAAAAAGTACACGGGCTATTTAATATTGATTTTTCAGCGAAGACTAATTTTCAAGATGTAAGTATCAAAACTACTTATTATTAATATAAAACAAATTTTTTAAAAATATTACTTTCATGTCCTGATTTATTTGTGTAGTTATTATTTTAAAACGTAGGATTAAATATATGTTTGTTTGTTTTTTTTGCAACTTTCAAGCTATATATTTTGAAAATTTACAAAAAAATTATTAGATATTAGAAGTATATTAGATAATGTAGTAATTATCAATCAAAACTACCACCTACGGTATCATCTTATATATAGCATATAAGGCACATCTCTACGGGGATGGTACGTTGATAAGACCGTTACTCTCTCTCATATTTGTGAAATCGAGATGAAAAAGTCGTTAAGTTGACGGTCCAATCTTTTACACAATTGTAACAGATAAGGCATAATAGTGAAGTGTAGTCTAGGATAATAGATTTGATAATAAGTTAAATGCACATACTTTTTATGGAGATTCTACAAATGCTTTTAAAATATGATGATAAGGTAGACACATTAACCAGGTGAAAAAGATATGCAATAATGTGGCCAAACTCCACATAATCGTCCTCCGATATAATGTAGGAACTATATTAATTCTTATCATAAATAGGAAAAATGATAAACCCGATCACAAATATATATAAATACTTCTTTCCCTAAAATTTGTAACTATTAAGATTAACATATATACTTTTATCATATTAAAATTGTATTAAATTACATGTAATATTGAAATTGCATCGCATGATTTTTATCATATTAAAATTAAACAAAAAATATAAATTGCAATAAAGTAAACATTTAGTTAAATAATTTATTTATTTTTTTTATCTATCTGTCTCTTGAGTATCAAAGCTCATACCGGATGACAAAAGCACTAGATATGCATACCCCGTATCATCATGTGTCATGTCCTAGGCCCAATTAAACGGGCGGAATGGGCCCAATCCAATAGGCAACTCTTACTGTACCCAACAAATTACCGACAAATAAATAAGTAAATGGACAGAAGTTTTTTTTTTCTCTCAATCTGCTAGTAAAACTATATACCAAGGATCGATCTCTAATTTTGATATATCCGTGAAAAAAAAATCTAAATAGGATGATAATCTATGGATGTTAGATCATTGAATTATTCATCGTGAGTACTTTATAATTTATTTAGATGGTCGATAGAAATTTTTTATAAAATTAAAATTTTTTATTTTTAAAATTAATCGAATCTAAGAACATGTCCGATTAAAAAAAAATGGTAAATGAACAGAAATAAATAAAAGAAAAAGAACGGAGGAAAAGGAGGGTTATCGTATCTATTATTTCACGATAGATAATAGGTTATAGGTACGGACCTCACGCTAGTAATGCAGCAATGTTTTGTTTTATTCTCCGTGATTCCATGATTATAGGAACATGTCGAATTAGATCAACAGCAGAAGGTGACGCTGTAGTTGGTGCCGCCGGGATAGGTGAGCGTGCTCGTCTGGTCGTCCTGCGGGGAGGTATAGGCGTCCGAGCACCGCGTCTTAATTAAGGAATCCCAAATGGTCGGCCAGCACGGCCCGTTGGAGCAGCAGTACTCCGGCGTCCCGAACACCGTGCAGGGACTGTTGCAGCCCCCCGGCGCCTTCAGCGGCGCAGGGCACGCCACGGTCGCCACCACGATGTTGGCGGAGCACCTGATCCCTCGGCACCCTCCGGTGGTGGGGCTGAAGTCCATCCCCACGTTGTAGCCGTCCACGAGGGAGATGTCGAAGAAGTCGAGGCTGTTTAACGGGTCGAGGGCGAACTCGTCGAGGGTGTTAGGCGGCCGGCCGTAGCCCTAGCACTGCAGCACCGCGACGCAGTCGCCGGTCACGGAGTTGCCGCTGCCGCGGCCGTGAAAGGAACAGCCTGTGGGGGCCCAGAGATGCCGCCGCCTGTGTCGCCGGCGTCGACGTTGATGGTCCAGGACTGGCTCGGGTCGAGACGGTTACCGCCGCCTATCCGGGGTCCAGCGGAAGCCCACGCGGCCCAGACGGTGAAGGAGTATCTGTTGAGGTTCTGGAAGGTGGCGGCGTTAATGGAGAGAGGGAGGAGGAAGAGGAAGGTCGGAAGAAACATAGCAGGGCGTTGGCCATGTTGCATGGAATACGTATTGATGCTCAAGTTGGTAGGAATCCATGGGGAGCAGGAGGGAAGTGGGGATTTTATTGAGACGGTTTGAGGCAATAAATCTAATTATTTATTAATTAAGTAATGGCTCAAATTTTAAGAAATGAGTGGATATGCATGAAAAGACCTTTACACAAAATATGTGACGGATTAGGAGCTCTGGGTTGCATGGATTGCTGAACAATTAAAATGCTTAATTAAATGTGTGAATAGAATTTTCAAAGGCTGATGGAAGGCCTCTGGGAAGATATATATAGCTTGTTGAAAATAAGAGAAATTGTGATGGGCTCCATTGGACAGATATCTATAAGAGAGGACATATTTGTCCTCTCTCACGCACAGTAGAAAAATGCTACATTGTCAGTAATCATGGCTAAGATTTCCACTTAATATATATCTTATTTTGACCTTATAACATTTTTCAAGGAAGGAGATAATTTTATATAATGCTGATTCATGACTTCTAAATTTCCTATTGGATTGCACCATCTGATTTTTTATTCATATAAATGTTTATGAAGTTGTATATCTTTGCGCTCAATTTAGATTGGTATTGGTATTGGTATCCATAAGTAAGATTAATTATTCCAAAAGTTATTTTGAGAGTGAGAGTAATTGGATCCCAATCGAAGAGGACGCGTGTAAGTGAATGGATGCCTAATAACTTCTTTAACATCTATTTCAATAAACTATATGAAGTATAATTATTTTAGTTGTCTATTGGGACATCTTCAAAGCATTTATTCATGAAAAACTATATGTATATATCACATGGATTTAACTAATATTATTTCGTGATCTTGTTCTTGTGTTTATCTTCGAGAATAAATTTTAAATTATAGTGGAAAAGACTTATGCCAAGGGAAAAGGCACCATTGTCAAATCTAGCATGCCGTGGATGAGAAAAAACCGATGACTTGAAAACTGCCAAGAAATTAAATTAATTTCCTCCCTCCCTCTCTCTCTCTCTCTCTATCTCTCTCTTTGCTTTCTTTAGTTTCCGTTTTCTTCTTTTCTTTTTTGTTCTCTCAACTAAAAAAATGTAAACACAGCATGCATAAAACCTTATCCACTAAAAAAAAAATACATGAACTACAATTCTACGTACCTTTCAGCGAAAACTGATATCAAGACTCAACCCAGCGAACAGACAGCATCACAAATGAACAGAATAGACAAAAAGGAAAAGGAAAAGAAAGCTTTTATTATCATATTGATGGCGATATATTAATTATTTATTGATGGATAGGAGGTACAGGCGGGAAGAGACTTCGCGCTATTTATTCGGCACGCATATTTTATTCTCCATGACATGAATATGGATCCTTGCAAATCTTATTGTACGTCTCATATTATTTTAATTCTCACGGTTCACGTCGATCAAGGGCAGAAAGTGACTCTGTAGTTGGTCCCGCCGGGGCAGGTGAAAGTGCTGGTCGCATCGTCCTGCGGGTAGCTGTAGGCGTCCGGGCACCGCGTCTTAAAGAACCTTGAATAGTCCGTGGGTTGGCACGGTCCATTGGTGCAGCAGTACTGCGGCGTCCCGAATACAGTGCAAGGGTTGTTGCAGCCCCCCGGCGTCCTCAGCACCGCCGGGCACTCCCCCACGATGTTGGTGGAGCACCGGATCCCTCTGCACCCGCCGCTGGTGGGGCTGAAATCTATCCCCACGTTGTAGCCGTCCACGTTGGAGATGTCGAAGAAGTCGAGGTTGTTGAACTGGTTGAGGGCGAACTCGGCGAGGGTGTTGGGCGGCCGGCCGTAGCCCTGGCACTGCAGCACCCCGCCGCAGTCGCCGGTCTGGCAGTTGCCGCGGCCGCTGCCGTCGAAGGAGCAGCCGGTGCGGGCCCAGATGCGGCCGCCGGTGGTGCCGGCGTTGATGTTGATGGTCCAGGACTGGCCCGAGTTGAGGCGGTTTCCACCGCCTGCTCGGGGGCCGGTGGTGGCCCATGCGCCCCAGACGGTGAAGGAGCATCTGTTGACGATCTCGAAGGTGGCGGCGTTAGTGGAGAGAGGGAGGAGGAAGAGGAAGAAACAAAGCACGGCGTTGGTTGATGTAGCCATATATAATGGACTACGTATTCTAATGCTCAAGTTTGTGGGAATTCACGGGGGAAGTGGGAATTATATTTATAGGGATGGTAGTGGGCAAGTAATATATTATTAATTAATAAAGAAATTAATAGAAAAATAAATAAATACGTAGCATTGACTCAAGAAAGACTTGCATGGGCCTTCGAACAATTAAAATGCTTAATTAAGTAAATGTGAATAAAACTTTCAAAGTTACATGGAAGATAAATAGATTTGTGGAAAATAACAGAAAATGTGATGGTCAGTTGGCCACGTTTGGATAGATATCTAGAAAAGATGACATAGTCGTCCTCTCATTGCAGAATAAAATGGTAGATTTTTAACCGGCACTGTATAATTTCTACGTATACGTATGTACGTCTTAATTACAACATTTCTGAAGGAGACAATTCTAACGCTCGTTCATGACTTCTGCTTAGTTTATTATTAGATTGTAGACTATCACAGATCATTAATTATTAGATTGTAGACTACCACAGATCATAAGAGGTCATTTTTCCACATATTATATATTAGACTGTGGACTTGATCTGCTCGTTCATGACTTTGACTTAATTAATTACCATCGGATCGCAGTATTATTTTTAAGTTGAAAGCCTTCTAATTCCAACAATTGTTGATAAGATTGTGTACCTTTGATGTTCGAGTTAATTTTATCTTCATCAGTACGTAAGAGTTTTTCTTCTACTTCTTCTTCTTTTTTAATTTAAATAGGGAGAGTACTGAGCCCATTAATTCTAACAGTCTGTTGAAGTGAATGGATTTCTAACTTCCTTGACTTAATCCTTAATTATTGTTGGAATTTCATGACCAGTGGCTTAAATAGGGATATAAACAACTATATATATTAATGCTAGTTTGCTGCACGAGAATGAAATTAAACCAAGAGATTTTTAAGATGATCTTTAACTGTGTGCAAATTAAAAGAATGATATATAGTAAATGTCGTAAAATGTAGAATTATCATATTAACGATTTCTCATCATTGCCCCTACCTTAGAGGGGGATTCATTAGAACTCCAATTGACAAGTGTAAAAAAAAAGAATTATCGATAACCTAGAAAATTAACTTATGTCCATTACGAATAAATCCTTGTACATTTGCCCATTGAATTAGTCCTGGGACTATATATGAAAACATTCCATTAGTGAAAATATTTAACAGTGACAATTCATTATATAAAAAGAGCTCCTCTACGAAATCACTAATTTTGATTTTTTTTATTTTTTTTTTTTTAGCTCGAGTCGTCTCCTCTTCTTCTCAGTTCAAGGCTGTGAAAGTCTGTAAAATTTAAAATTTTAAGTACAATTTTTGAGATCAAAGTCATTAATTATATTTTAGTGGAATCTGACATCTTAGTAATTTTACTCATTAATTAACTTGTTAATAAATTAATTGATCAGTCCCAACAAGTGATAGATTAATTTTATTAATTGAAAAAAATAAACATTTATCCAATAGACCTCACATTAATTATTTTACTTGTCAAATATTAATTGTTTTGTTGGACTTTTCAAAACTCTTGCATATTTACAAAGCCTTATAATTCATAAAAAATCGTATCCCTTAATTTCCACCAACTCCATATATATATATACATATATATGCTGCGTTTGTATTTACTTCGGAGGATGGATTTTGAACCAGGGAAAAACATACTATATATTCTTATAAGTGATCGAAGAGAACAATTTTCAAGTCTAACAAGTCGATCTCTTCCTCTGTTTACCGAACTATAAGGAGAAACTGATAAATACACAAAGACGGACAAAGAAATACCAATAGTCTTTTTCTTTATTTTTTTTTTCCACTTTTTTTAAGTTCCATATTTACTTTTTTTTCCTTTTCTCTCGACTGAGGGAAAAGTAAGCCCAATGTAATCTTTATCCAATAAAGAGTACATGAATCATAATTCTACCTTCCAGCGAACATTAATTTTGAACGAGACTCTTCCGTATTTATCACTTATCAGCCTATTATATCTTGACTCAACTCGACAAATTAAACAACCACCCTAATAAATGTGACAAAAATATGATAACGCTGTTGCCGAGTATTCTTCATGGTTGACTTTTCAATTTAAAGAAGAGTGATAGATTATAAAAAACTTTACTCGGACACAGTAATTGCTTTGCATATATACAGAAAATAAAAAATGTAGTGAGATATTTTATATTCAGAGAAAATTAATCCTAAAATTTAATATAAGAAATATTCATGTAATTATCAACTATGTCAATTCGAATATGTGAAGACAATAATCCTAATTCGAAGTGGTTTTTTATATCCCTTTAATTGAGCCGTCAGAGAATAGTGAGTTTTTATGACCGCATCACTAAATTTTTTTATTAAATTTAACACACGTCAAATGACCATTAACATTTTCAACAATGAGAGAAGATGAAAATATGAATGGGTAGCAGTAGTAGAGTAAACAATTGTTGATTAAACTGTATATATATCTTTGATGCTCAAATGGCTTTAATTCCTTGTGTTTACTTTGGAGGATTAATTTTAAATCCGTGGAAAAGTCTTCCCCTGCTTCCCGAACTCAGAAGAAAATGCTGAATCAATACAAAGCTACGCAAGTTTCCTCTATTTTCTTTCATTTTCTTTAATTTCTTTTTTTCTCTCTCTGTAAAATAAAAGTAAACGGAACATAATCCTTATCCACCAACAAAGTAGATGAGCTTAGACCTGACTACGATCCGGGTCCGAATCGAAACCGTCGGATCCGGGTTGATAAAATATCGACTTTTAATCGGTCCGGGTCAAGTCCGGGTCGGGTCCGGGTCCGGGTCCGATCCGGTCCGGGTCCGGGTTCGGGTCCGATCCGGTTAATTGTCGTCTTAGTTAAATAAATAAAAAAATAAAAAATGATGTAAATAATTAAAATAAAAAAAATGCACAATTAAACTTATAAAAACTCTATCAAATATTTCATTATCTCAATACAAAATATATTACATCTTGAACTTAAATAAAAAAATCTATTACAATAAAAAAATCAAATACATTTCAGTCGTATTCGGTATTTCCTCCCGTCGTCGTAGTTCCGGATGTTCCTTCTGTTTCGTCTTGGTCTTCTTCGTCACTTTTAATATGTTGGGTTCGACTTGCAGCTTTTGACCAATCATTGAGTAAACATTAAACTTCAAATTTTAGGCCTTTTTAACGTCTCTCGTCCCAATGTATTTCCTCCGATACTAAAAGCTTGTTCCATCCGTTAAGCTGGACAAGCTAGAATTTCTTTTGTCATTATAGATAAGATTGGAAATAATTGAGTTATTTGCGACCACCATTTTAGAATGTCGAAGCTTTCTTCATCTGCATCACTAAAATCAAAAGAAGTGATCAAATAATTCTCAAGTTCCTGACTGGAACTTGAGGATCCTCGTGAACGTTTAGTCCGTTGCCTTAATAACAATTGTGCTTTAGTGAGTTTAGAAGTAATAATACTAGTTGTAGTGGATTGATGTATTTCATGTCCAATAATTTGTTCACCATATTTAATGTTATATTCATTATAAATATCATGTAAATGTGTTTTAATATTAAACAAAATCAAAGGAATATTAGGAGCAGTTTCGGTAATAGGGCTTAAAGATTCATAATATAATGCTAACATATCTTGCAAACCATCTAATTTAAGTCTAGGATCTAAAACAAAAGTACATAAAAATATTTCAGGAATGTTTAAGAAATATTTTTCCCATTTTTCTTTCATTACATAAATACATTGAGATAAATAAGTATCATTTGATTGAATATGTTCATTAAAAATACATGTAATATTACAACAATGTGTTAAAACTAAATGTGAAGTTGAATAATAAACACCTGATAATTGGTCACTAGCATCACTAAAAACTTTTAAAATTTTACAAATACTAATGCATATATTCCATTGATTTGAAAACAAATAAATATCACGTGATTGAACATGTTGATGAAAAAATATACATAATAAATCTTTGTATTCAAAAGTAGATAACAATAATTTATAAGTAGAATTCCAACGAGTTGGAACGTCACGTGCAAACCGTTTAGTCTTCATGTCATTTATTTTACAAAATTTTCTCTATTCTTTCATAACTTGAGGATGTGTCCATAAATAATGAATTGCACTCCTAATTGATTGAATATGTGATCCTAAATTTTTAAGTCCATATTGAACACACAAATTTAAAATGTGACATGTACACCTAATATGAAAAAATCTTCCACCTATTGATGGTTTACATATATCAATAAGTTCACTAATACTAGAGATATTTGCACTAGCATTATCAAAAGAAATTGAAAAAACTTTAGAAGTTAGACCATATTCTTCTAAAATAATAAAAATAAGTTGTGAAATATTTTGTGCAGTGTGTGTTTCGTTAAAACATCTATATGCTAGCAATCTTTTTTGAATGTCCCAATTATTATCAATCCAATGACAAATAATACCCATATATGAACAACTTTGCCAATGATCACTCCAAATATCGGAACACAAAGAAAAACTTTCCGCTTAAACTAGAAAATTCTTTAATCAATTCTTGTTTTTGTTCTAAGACTAATTTTAAAAGTGTACGTTTTAGAGTATTTCTTGGGATACATTTAATAGAAGGATTTGCACTTGTAGAAAGTCAATTTTCAAAAGATAATTTATCACTAAAACTAAAAGAAAGTTGTTCAATTGCACTAAATTTAGCAGTTTCTTCTCTAAATCTAGTTTCGTCAAATTTAAAGAGTTTAGATTCGTTACCCCAACCCGATTGAGAAGAGAATGTCGGAATTTGAGTTTGAGAACGATTAATACTAATTTCCACTGGATGATTTCTCTCCACATGTCGAGTAAGGGTTCCGTAACCTCCTCCTTGTTAAAATTTGTAACATTTCGAATAATATTTACATTTTTCTTGCATATCACCGGAAGAGAGCGTTACTTTTTCGAAATGTTTGGTGAAGATATCGGATGCGGGGCGAGGCACTCGAGTTGGTCTTGTAGCCGTAGAATCCGCCATCGTACTGGATGTATTGCTCCTACTTTCTTGACTTTGATGATGATGACGTATTTGAAATTCATCACCGGAAATATCAAGATCATAGTCGGCGCCGATATCGAATGGAGGTGAATCGCCGTCTTGCTCGAACTCGAACTCGGGCGATGGTGACATTATGCTCTTTCCCTTTCTGGCACCGACCGCACCCTTATGACTTGATCCGACTCCAGACATTTGTAAAAATATGACTTGAAAGCAAATGAGGGAATAAGAATTAGAGAAAAGAAGTTGTGATTTGTGAAAAAAATGAAAAGGAATGGAGGTGTATTTATAGGGAAAAAAAAACATAAAACGACCAGCCGGTCGTCGATCGTTACAACGGCCACGAAATCGTGGGGTCGGTTCTTTTTTCTTTAAAAACTCGACCCGTCGGGTCGGTCGGCCGACCGTGCTGGTCGCCTGTTGCACCCAACGACCACGAAATCGTGGCGTTAATTTTTAAACGCCGGTTTTGTTTTTTGGTTCGGTTTTTAGCAGGAGGACCGCCTAATAGGCGGTCGGTCCACGTCCGGTCAAACTTCGTTGACCGGGCTTAATCGGACCGTTGACCATGGTCCGATTCCGGGTCGGGTCCGGATTTGACCCGGACCTTGACCAGGTCTGGATGAGCTATAAAATATTTACTTTTCAGCGAAGACTAATTTTCAATATGTAAGCATCGAAATTAAACTACTTATTAATATAAAACAAAATATTTTAAAATATTACTTTCATGTCCTGATTTATTTGTGCATTATTTATTATTTTAAAACGTAGGATTAAATATATGTTTTTTTTTTTTTTTGCAATCTTCAAGCTATATACTTTGAATTTTTACAAAAAAAAAATTATTAGAAATTAGAAGTATGTTAGATAATGTAGTAATTTATCAATCAAAACTACCACCTACGGTATCATCTTCTACCAGATAAGGCATAATGAACATATTCCACACCAACTTTTTTTAGTGATGATAGTCCTAAATATTAGTGAAGTGTATTCTAGGATAACAAATTTGATAATTAATAAGTTAAATGCACATACTTTTTTTTGGAGATTCTACAAATGCTTTAAAAAATTATGACAAGGTAGACACATTAACTAGCTAGGTGAAAAATTAGATGCATTAATGTGGCCAAATTATATTCAACATAATCGTCCTCCGATAATGTAGAACTATATTAATTCTTTTCATAAAAAAAGAAAGATGATAACCCGATCATAAATATAAATACTTCTTTCGCTAAATTTTTTAATTTAAGATTAACATTTATACTTTATCATATTGAAATTGTATTACATTATATGTAATATTGAAATTGCATCGCATGATTTTTATCATATTAAAATTAAACAAAAAATATAAATTGCAATAAAATAAATATTTAATAAAGCAATTTATTTATTTATTTATTTTAATCTATCTGTCTCTTAAGTATGGAGCTCATACCGGAGGAGAGGAAGAAACATATCAGGGCGTTGGCCATGTTGCATGGACTACGTATCAATTAATGCTCAAGCTTGTACGAATCCATGGGGGCCCTGGGGAAGTGAGGATTTTATTGAGACTGTTTGAACCAATCAATCTAATTATTTATTTATTTATTAATGGAACAAAATTTAAGAAATTATTGGATATGTATGAAAAGACCTTTGCACAAAATATGGTACGGATTACGAGCTCACGGTCTATCAAGATTTGCATGGATTGCCGAACAATTAAAATGTTTAATTAAATTAATGTGTAAATAGAATTTTCAAAGGCGCATGGATTGAAGACCTATGGGAAGAGATAGCTTGTGGAAAATAAGAGAAATTGCGATGGGCTCCATTGGATAGATATCTAGAATGTTGTAGTGGATGATATGTGGAAAAATGCTAGATTTTCAGTAATCGATGCTAAGATTTCCACCTAATATATATATCTTATTTTGATCTTATAACAATTTTCAAGAAAGGAGATAATTTTATATAATACTCGTCCATGACTTCTAAATTTACTATTGGATTGCAATATCTGATTTTTTTTTTTTTATTCTAGGAATTGTTTATGAAGTTTCAATTTAGATCCATAAGTAAGATTATTCCAAAAGTTATTTTGAGAGTGAGAGTAATAGGATATATCCCAAATGAAGAGGACGTGTAGGTGATTGGATGCCTAACTTTTTTAACATCTATATAAATAAACTATATATATGAAGTAATTTTTTTTCTTTTAGTTGTCAAATATTTTAGTTTTGATGGAGTTTTTCGCTTGGGCCGGGCATCTTCAAAGTCTTTATTCATGGAAAACTATACCCCATGGCATTAACTCGTGATCTTGCGTTTACCTTTTGAGAATGAATTTTAAATGAGTGGAAAAGTCTTATTCCAAGGGAAAACGCGCATTTGTCAAGTTTAGCATGCTAGAGATGCATGAGAAAAAATTGATGGCTTAGCTTGGAAGCTTCCAAGAAATTAATTAATTTCCTCTCTCTCTCTCTCTCTTCTCTTCTCTTCTTTAGTTTCCGTTTGCTGTTTTGTTTTCTCAACTAAAAAAATGTAAACACAACATGCGTAATCCTTATCCACTAAAAAAAACACATCAGCTACAATTCTACGTACCTTTCAGCGAAAACTAAATGTGAACTAGGATGAAAGTAGCTTTCAATAACAGAAGTATCAATCTGATATCATGACTCCACACGGCGTCGGCTAACAAACAGCATCGTAATTCGTAAATGAACAGAAGTTGACAAAATGAAAAGGAAAATAAAGACAAAAGCTATATATTATCATATTGATGGCGATCTAATAATTATTTGATGATGGATAGCAGGTACAGGCGTGAACAGACTTCACGCTATTAATTCAGGACGCATGTATTATTTTCCATGTTTATAGAAACGTCTCGAATTAGATCCTTGCAAATCTTATTGTCACATATTATTTAATTATATTCTCATGCATCACGATCACGTCGATCAAGGGCAGAAAGTGACTCTGTAGTTGGTTCCGCCGGGGCAGGTGAAAGTACTGGTCGCATCGTCCTGCGGGTAGCTGTAGGCGTCCGGGCACCGCGTCTTAAAAAACCTGGAATAGTCCGTCGCCCCACACGGTCCATTGGTGCAGCAGTACTGCTGCGTCCCGAACACGGTGCAAGGGTTGTTGCAGCCTCCCGGCGCCCTCAGCTGTGCCGGGCACTCCCCCACGATGTTAGCGGAGCACCGGATCCCTCGGCACCCGCCGCTGGTGGGGCTGAAGTCTATCCCCACGTTGTAGCCGTCCACGTTGGAGATGTCGAAGAAGTCGAGGTTGTTGAACTGGTTGAGGGCGAACTCGGCGAGGGTGTTGGGCGGCCGGCCGTAGCCCTGGCACTGCAGCACCCCGCCGCAGTCGCCGGTCTGGCAGTTGCCGCGGCCGCTTCCGTCGAAGGAGCAGCCGGTGCGGGCCCAGATGCGGCCCCCGGTGGCGCCGGCGTTGATGTTGATGGTCCAGGACTGGCCCGAGTTGAGGCGGTTTCCCCCGCCTGCTCGGGGGCCGGTGGTGGCCCATGCGGCCCAGACGGTGAAGGAGCATCTGTTGACGATCTGGAAGGTGGCGGCGTTAATGGAGAGAGGGAGGAGGAAGAGGAAGAAACAGAGCACGGCGCTGGTTGATGTAGCCATAATGGAGTAATGCTCAGGCTTGTTGGAAATCACGGGGGAAGTGGGGAATTTATAGAGATGGTATCAATTGGTATGCGCAGTGGCAAGTAATATATTTATTAATTAATAATGAAATAGATAAAATTTAAAGGAATTAATAGGAAAAAAAATAAATACGTAACCAGCTTGACTCAAGAAAGTTTTGCATGGGTCGTCGAACAATTAAAATGCTTAATTAATTAAATGTGAATAAAAATTTCAAAGGCAACATGGAAGATAATTAAACAGATTCGTGGAAAATAAGAGATATTGTGATTGCCAGTTGGCCACTTTTGGATAGACATCTAGAAAAGATGACATAGTCGTTCTCTCATTGTAGAAGAAATGGTATAGATTGGCAAGATTCCTGCCATAAAACAGATGAAGCATACGTACAGGTCGATCATCTACTGGAATATATCTAATGGTAAATATAAAAAAAAATTATACTTAACATCTCTGGGTATTAATTAATATATATGATCCATCATCCATGTGGATGCAGTTGCATGGATATTAACTGAGTATGCACCAACGCTAATTTGCATTAGATTAAAATCAAGATATTTTTAAGATGATCTTTTAACTGTGTGCAAAGGAATGACAGTAAATCGACATTTACCAGCATGATGTAAAATGATATATTGTGTGAGCATGATGTAATACTAACTCTATTACACATTATAAGTTTATAACAGTTATATCGTGACGGGCAGCCTCTTTTTGTTTTTGTTTTCCTGAAAAATGACACATTATAATAATTAGGAGTGTTTTTTTAATTATCAATAAATTATTCGTCGATGGCTATCTGGTACATACGTGAGCAGATGTCACGCTTTTATTATCCATTATTACAGAAACGTGTCGAATTAGATCCTTGTAATTCTTATTGTCTTATAATACTGATTATGATCTCATGCTTCAAGTCGATCAAGGGCAGAAGGTGACACTGAAGTTGGTGCCGCCGGGGCAGGTGGACGTGCTGGTCCGGTCGTCCTCCGGGTAGATGTAGGCGTCCGGGCACCGCGTCTTAAAAAACCTGGAATAGTCCGTCGGCCCACAAGGTACTCCATTGGTGCAGCAGTACTGCGGCGTCCCGAACACGGTGCAGGGGCTGTTGCAGCCCCCCGGCGTCCTCAGAGGCGCCGGGCACTCCTCCACGATGTTGGCGGAGCACCGGACCCCTCGGCATCGCCCGGTGGTGGGGCTGAAGTCCATCCCCACGTTGTAGCCTTCCGCGAGGGAGATGTCGAAGAAGTCGAGGTTGTTGAACTGGTTGAGGGCGAACTCTGCGAGGGTATTGGGCGGCCGGCCGTAGTCCTGACACTGCAGCAGCCCGCCGCAGTCGCCGGTCTGGCAGCTGCCTCGGCCGCTTCCGTCGAAGGAGCAACCGGTGCGGGCCCAGATGCGGCCTCCGGTGGTGCCGGCGTCGACGTTGATGGTCCAGGACTGCCCCGGGTCGAGCTGGTTACCGCCGCCTGTCCGGGGGCTGGTGGAAGCCCACGCAGGCCAGATGGTGGAGGAACATCTATTGAGGATCTGGAAGGTGGCGCCGTTAATGGATAGAGGGAGGAGGACGAGGAAGAAACATAGCAGGGCGTTGGCCATGTTGTTGCATGGACTACGTATTAAGCCAATCAATTAATTATTTATAATTTTAAGAAATGAGTGGATATGTACGAAAAGACCTTTGCACGATTAAAATATGTGACGGATTGCGAGCTCTCGGTCGAGTAAGACTTGAATGGATTGGCGAACAATTAAAATGCTTAATTAAATGTGTAAATAGAATTTTCAATTCAAGGGCGTATGGATGGAAGACCTATGGGAAGAGATAGCTTGTGGAAAATAAGAGAAATTGTGACGGCCACCATTGGATAGATATCTAGAGGAGATGCATGACATATTTAATTTGTCCTCTCACTGTAGAAAAAAGCTACATTTTCACAGAGAAACAGATTGCAGCGTTGGTTGATGTAGTAGCCATGCATGGTTCAAGCTTGTGGGGGCTTCACGTACGGGTGAATTGTAGAAGCAAATAATCTAATTACTTATTAATCATGTAATGAATAAATATTTTTAAAAAATGGTAGAAGAGAATATTAATATTAATACGAAGGGACTTCGACACAATTCTATGTGACTGATTACGAGCCTCGAGTCAAGAAAGATTTGCATGGACGGTCGAACAATTCAAATTCTTAATTAAAAATTAATAGAAATTTCAAAGGCAGTATGGAAGATAAATAGGTTTGTGGAAAATAAGAGAAATTTGTGATGATAGATATATCTAGATTCTAGAGGGGATCTGACATATTCGTCCACTCATTGTAAAAAAAATGCTAGCTAGATTTTTTACAACCCGGCTACATAGTGAAATTAATTTCCACATATACACGTGCCGCCTTCTGATTTGACAAGATTTCTGAAGCAGACAATTCTATGCAATTCTCTTCATGACTTGTATTTAGTTGACCATTTAGCTGTCGACTAACATAAATAAAGACGCGTATATTCTTCGAAAGTATTCACTGTATAGTGTTATTTTTTTTAAACATATACTCTAAATTGTCCGTCTTTAAGCAATGCGATTCACGTTGACTCTGTTCCTCCTGTACGTGTCGATGTCACAAAACCCATCCAGAAACATTGAAAGATAGTTTAAGTTTCATTTATTTATTTTATTAAGTTACAAAGAAATAACATAAGAAGAAAACTTAGGTTCATAGCTTTATGGGCCGTGGGCCGGCTAGTGGTCGTGCTAAAACCTGTACCGGTCCTGTTCCTGACACGTTCCATACGTCGGGCTGGGCCTAATAGGTGGCCCTAGAGCCTGGTGCAGGTATGGATGAGTTAACCCGGGAGCCAAACCCTACTCGAGTTCTCCTTTCGTGTAGAGGCGTGGGCTCTTCTCCTCCGCCACCGGGGCTCGTCAACTTCGACGCTTTCCTCGATGACTCGGTGCCAATTTTCTTCATCCTTTTTTTTTTTCCACAAACAGTCCTGCAGACCGATCTTAATCTTTTGCGTTGCAGGCGGATTAGAGCTTTCAAACGATGGATGAAATCCCACGGCCTCGACTGCAGCGATGCCCTGGAGATCGTGGACGACGGATGTGTCGGCGGTGGCATATCGATCAGAGCTGTTTGCGACCTGAAGGAAGGGGACCTTGTGGCCACCATTCCCAAGAGCGCTTGCCTCACTATTCAGAACTCGGGTGGACGCGACATGATCGAAAGCGCCGGCTTGGCGGGAACTCTTGGCTTGGCGGTGGCCGTAATGTACGAGAGGAGCTTAGGAACCGAATCTCCGTGGCATGGGTACCTTCAACTTTTGCCGGATAGAGAATGCGTGCCTCTCGTATGGAGCTTGCAGGAAGTCGACGCCTTTCTTTTAGGAACGGAGCTCCACAAGGTAAAAGAATCACTTCCTCGATGCAATTTGTCAAATCAAGCTTTGGACGATTATGATATATTAATTATTGTGCGTGAGAACTCTGTAATCCGTTTTCTCCTCTAACGATTATTCTTCACCGGAAGCCTGAGATCGAGAGAAAACTCAGTCAGACTGCTGAATGTTAGTAAGTCAAAATGCACCTACTGAGCAAGAATCCGTGCATCGATTTGTATCGGACAAAAAGGATAACCAAAGAACGATTGAGAAAGCCAGAGTGGCTCGATCAGTTAGTCATTTAATTGCCGTCTTCAATACCTTAGTGATCTGTTTCGGAAATTGGCAACCATTTTCCTGTGGCCTTCGTTCTCTCTTTCTGTTTTCTATCTTATATCATTTCACTTGATATAAGATTCGTTGGTCCAAGACACTTTTAGTTGATTGACATCAGATTCGTTAGTCCAACTTGTTGAGTTTTATGACTCAGTCATTTTTTTTTTCACTATATATGTTTCACGGAGATTAAAATTTCTCTTCAATTTCATGGAAATACCAAATCTGTTTGATCTCCTTTACATTGTGGCCTTTGATACCTGTCAACTCAGTCTCTCAAGTCAAACTGGTTGGCTTGCCGTAATTTTGTTGTTATCATGTTCAAAAGATGGTGATCGGTTATGCTGAAATTTAAATTTTGTTTATCCATCTCATTGTTCATGTACATGATTCATATTCTGGTAATTGGTTATTCTACATTCATTGTGCGCTATGCGTGCATTCAAACTTTGGGTGATTGTGTTATTTATTTTTTATTTACACATGTCACTTAGATGTTGTATGCTCTGCACTTGAATTGCATTTCACTGCTTCTATATTGTGATCATTCGATGTTTAGCTATCTTTTAGTGAATTTCTAGGCAGACAGTAAAGGAAGACAAGAGTTCTATGTATGAGGATTGGAGAGAATTTATAAAGCCCTTAATTTTGTCTGGCTCTTGGAATATTGATCCTGATAGTTTTGGTGTTGAGCATTATTTTTCGGCCAAGAGTCTAGTTTCATCGAGATCATTTCAAATTGATAGTCACTACAGATTTGGAATGGTGCCTTTAGCTGATCTGTGAGTAAACTTCATTGTGTCCAGATGTTTAATTGATGCTTTTGTCCGTATATGCAAATGGCATTTTTCATTTTGTTTAAATACAATTTTCGTGAAATCATTCTTTGGCTGAGTTTTTCAAATGTATTTCAGCTTCAATCACAAAACAGGAGCTGAACATGTCCATTTTACCTCGGTAACTCCTTCATCTAGCTCAGATGATGAAGATAGTGATATCAGTTACGAGTCTCATGGTGGTGAATCATCAATTGTCAATTCAAATACTAGATCTTCAGGTTTTGATGAGTTTTAACTCCAGCTTTTAGATGAAACAAGTAACTTTTATCAAAAATTTAACTGAGTGCTATTGTTTTTTTTTCCCTCAGGGGAAGTTGAAACTAATCTTGAAATGATTATTGTTAAATGTGCTGAGGCAGGATGTGAGGTTGGCATTCTGGTTTATAATTTTCCTTTCTTTTTCCTAAATACATGCAACTTATGGTTGGTAAAGCAATCTATTTTTGGTGAATTTTGAAGCTTGGTAAAATCCATTATGATGTTATTCCAGATTATTTTGTTCTTTCAGAGCTGGGTCATGTACCCTATAATTTACCATTTATATATATATATCTTTTGTTCAAAATATTTTTTTCGCTTGTTTCTGAGGCTTTTCCACGTGAGATCTCCAACTAAAGTTCAATGACATGTTACTTTCATCCTCATTTATCCAAGATTAGCCAATGTACTTGTTATTACATTGTGAATATACAGATCCCCATTTTTCATGTTCTAGTTTCAATATTTCATTTTTTTTCATCCTCATTCATATTTGATGTCCCTCACATTGTTGACAAAAAAATTCTTGTTTCTGGCACCTCAACCATATGGCCTGGCGATATTTAGTTAAGTGCTACTGTTGTCGAAATGAACAGTGCACCTGCCAATTTATGCTGAATCTATTTTATTATGATTTTCTGTTACCAGTCATCCTTGAAATCAAACTGCCCTCTTGTTCATATATGATTCTGGTCAAGAAGATGTCACCTCAATTGTTAGCCCATACACTTAAGAGCAAACACTTGCATTCCTTTGCAATAAAAAAAACCATTGCAGCTTATTCCTCAATCCTTCAATATGTAATACCCAGGAAAATAAACTGATTAAGTGATAAAATTAGAATCTGTGTGCTCCCCACTTCTATGGCTTTATGCTCATGTTTGTGTACAAAACGGAGCTGTTGTTCTTTGTGTTTAGAATTTTCTTTGGTAATTTAAATTGCTCTGCAGAGTTCGTTGGCTACGTTGTTAGTTCATGGATACTGTTTAGATGCAAAAATAAAATTTGCAGGGAAGCAGAAAACAGTTCGATCATTGCTGGAATATGTTATAAGGTCTTCGGCACATACACGTACCAATTTCTTTTACCAACTAATTGGTATGACCTGTCTTCCTCAGGTGTTCAACACTTACGGCATCATTGGCAATGCTGCTCTTCTTTACAGATATGGTTTCACCGAACCAGACAACCAGTACGACATCGTGAACATTGATCTGGCACTGGTAGTCAGATGGTGCTCCTCAGCATTCTCCAGTCGTTATTGTAGAGCAAGGCTTTCATGCTGGAGAAAGCTAAATTATGTAGGCTCTGCCAATCAACACTGTGAATACTTTGAGATTTCGTATGATGGAGAACCAGAATTGGAGCTTCTCGTCCTTCTTTACATAATCTTTTTACAAGAGGAGGAATATGAGAAACTGGGATGTATGGCCGATGCATTAGTGGATCTGGATGAGTCCACTGCCATAGTCAAATTAGTCAAGGCTACAAGCAACAAACGCATGAAAATGGATCCGAGAACACCCGGAGATATCAAGGAGTTGCTGGTATCAGACAACGTTTGTTCTGCACTAAGTTCACTTGCTGATCTGAGGGAAAGTCTGTATGGAAGTAGCTCATTAGAGGAAGATACCAAAAAGATTGAAATATGTTGTCGAGTGAAAGAGGGAAAGGCACACCATGCTCTCATGCTGCGGAAGTGTGAAAGGCTGATTATTGGCAAGCTAAGAGATTATGCCTCAAAAAGATCGAGTAAGAAGAAGCAATAGAACAGTTCGATGGTTATTGAGTTAGAATAAGCAAGTGATTTGTAGGTTTCCGCCTGGGAAGTCTGTAGCAACTTGAAAAATATTGATCTTTTTAGGTATTCACATCTATTGTGTTTTCTTTTCAGTTGTATTATTGTCCAATTTGATATATGAAAATTTGTCAGAGAAGAATGTTACATATGATGTGAAAATTGACTAAACTTGTCCAGAGTAATGTCAAGCGATAGGGAACTTAACTAACAAATTAAAAAAGGGAAAAAGGAAAATAAAGATAAGAGTTATCGTATCGATGGCGATCTAATGATTATTTCTTGATGGATACAGGTACAAGCTTAAGCATACCTCACGCTATTAATTAATTCAGCACGCTATGTTACGAAAGAGAAAAGTTGTAAAGAGATAATCCGTCGTTGTAATCTAATTAATTTGCCAAAACTTTACAATATTGCTAGGCCAATAACAATTGCTTCTAATTAATAAAATTGTATAATCGATTTCGGATGTTAAATTTAATCGTCAGTCTATTAAAATATTTAAACACTATGCAAAGATAGGAGAGATTGATACGTACAAGTCGCTACAAGTTCTCAGAAAAAACAAAAATCAATCTTCATATGTTTTATATATTTTAACATCGAAATTTGGATTTATACGGAGCTATGATGTGAGTTGTTCGGCGAAGGGGATACAACAAGTCATTCCCAATGCAGTGGTACATTTGTTTGCAAAGTCTGTCGACGACGTTAGAAAGATTTATCATGTGCTGCATTATGCCAAAGACCTCATCATCAGAAAAGCTTGGGAAATCCTTCTCGAGGAACATAGATAGCTTCTCGACATTGAATTCTAACTGTTGCTGTTGATCCTCGAACAAATTCTGCTTCAGCTCTCGCTCCTCCGTCGTCATCTCGTCCTTAAAGAGCTCATACCCGAACATGCAGAATGCAAATGGATATGAATACGAAAGGACCCGTCTTGATCTGAAGAGCCTATTCAGTCCGTTCATCACCCAACTATAGTCTCTGATCGTAGAAGATTGCTTCTTCTCTAAAATGGAAATCTTCATCTGAATGGTCTCCTTGAGTTTGTTCTCCTGCTCGAGAGAATCGGTATGAGTCTTGTACCTATTATAATAGTGCATATAGCGGTGTAAGTCGCGCTTTGCCCGCTCCGTCTTCTTTGTCTGGTCTTCTTCGAACCGACCACAACTGTGACCATCGATAGTAGACCACGTATGGGCTCTTCCAGTAGCACTGCCACACAGCCAACAAAATGCTTGCCCACAGATGCATGAAACAAGATTGCAACCGCCATTCTTTTCAACGGGCTTGTGACACTTTGGGCAAGGCTTCGTGTTCACTGTTATCCAATTAACAGTTTCTGATTCATCCCGGCATTTCTTGATCCATAGCTCCCACATCGAGCATGAGCAAGGCGAATGAGCTTCTGACGAACAAGTGAAACAGAACTGTAGACCGCATGCACATTCAACCTCACAGTAAATGTCACCCTCCACGCGGATAGCATTTCCACAGTGCGGAACGCTAGGGCACCATTTGACCTTATCATTGTCTTCGATATACGATTCGAGCAGGAACCTATCGAAACGATCGGCGATATCTGGGCACCTTGCACTGACCAAATTCCTTATGATCGCCTCATCGCATATGACGCTGCAGTCGGGTGCCATGCATCTGATGCGACGGCTTTGTCCACCATTTATCTTCACTATGAAATGCTGAGTCCAACAATCATTGCAGAAGCTGTGCCCGCAGTCCATCTCGAAGATTGCATCTGTGGGAATGGTCTCAAAGCAGACATTACAGGTGAGTGGATTCGCTGAAGTGGACGAACCTTTGTTATCGACGACCGTGAGTACTCCCGCTTCCGAGAACAATCGCTCCCTTCCCTTTTGCTCGAGCAATTCAAAGATCCTCTCGACGTCCCAGCGGTAATGAACGAGAAGCGTCCTCGCATGCTGCTCCTTGAGCGCCAGCAGCTCCATCACGTTCCGCAAATCCTCTTCCTGCGCCGCCAGGAGGGACTCTTTTGTGATGACCGACGGTTGTGACCAACGGCATTCTTCCGCGATCCCGTCTTCGAGGTCCTCGAGGACTTTCTCCTCGATAGCGTCTTCTTGATCGGTGAGGCAGCAATCCTCCACATCGCTGGACGAAGGGTAGTCCTCGTCGTCTGCCATGAGGGGCTCGACGGCGAATCGGAGGGAGACGGAGTGATCGGTTGGAATTGGGCAGAAACTGATTGATTGAATCCGAGGTACTTCGAGGGGAAGGCAAGCGCAGCAGAAGTGGGATAGGAGAAAAAGTGACGGGGAAATAGAGAAGGGGGCGGGCGGTCGAGGCAGTAGGGCAGCGGAACGAATATAAACGACGATTTACGAAATACCGACGCTTTTTTTATACGCTTTACTGGATGACTTATTCTTTCCAAAATTAACGGATCTTTTTAATTAATTTATCTATTCTTTACAAAAATAACGATTTTTTTTTTTAAATAAAATTTTGATTACCATAATTAAAAATTTTCTGGGAAGAAAAACAAATTATTATAAAAATTAATAATTACGATAATTTTAAATATTATTAGCTAGAATTCATAAGAATTATAGCGAGTTGATTCGTATATAATTAGGCATTAATCTTATTTTATTTGATTTTTTGAGTCTAAGCATGCGACTTAATTATATCAGTCGAATGAATAACTCTAATGTTTAAAATTGTATTGACTATTAAATATCGAATAATTTAATCCTTTTATATACTAATGGCATGAGTTATTCCAATAAACTTAATTTCCTAATAAAATTAAATAATTTTATAAAAAAATTAATTTGACATTTTTCGGAATAAAATAATATTATACTCTGAGAAATATGATATAAAGTAATTTTTTAACCTTTTCTTCTTTCTTTTAGGTTTCAATTTCATGAATATATTTTTTTAAAATAAACTTGCATTGGACCTAGCTCTACTCGTTGTCTCCGAATATCATTGATACATGTAAATTCACATTATCAAAGAATTTTCTGCAATTATTTCTAATATGGAATAAGCCAATCATCCACTTTGCTATATCTTTTTGAATCAAATGATAATCTTTTCCTTACATTGATCATTGATCTTTTGGAAGTATAATAATTATCATTCAAGAACAAGGGGTTAGGGTTTCAATTTATTTAAATGAATAATTTAATTAAACATCTATTGTGGAATTTTACACTTTTCAATTGACAAATGTGGATCTCGATCGAACCTATGAATAGGGGTAAGAAAATAAGAAATGATTTAGATAAGAAGGAAAATGATTTAAATAAATCTTATTTGTCTAAACTTGTAACCAATCAATGAATATATAATGATTCTAATTATTAAGATAGTAAGCACAAAAGGCATAATAATTTAATTTGGGCACTGTTTGGATGAGAGGTTCAGAATTTAGGATTAATTTTGGGGTTTTCCTGCGCAGCTTAGGATTAATTAACTTTAAGTTTAATTCAAGATGGAAATTTGTACGTTTTAAATTAAAATTCATAGTTTCTGAAAGAAGGATAGACCAAATTTGGGGAATCGAATAGTTTACTCTTACAAACATTAAAAAAAAAAAAAAGTTTTCAAAAAGAGAGAGACAAAAAATGTGATAATCTGATCACAGCTTAATTTGAGCTAAGAAAAAGTATATCCAGTGAACACGATGAATGCATAAAAGGCCAATCCACCGTGGACTCAATTTTGACTTCTTCCTGAAGACTTCTTGACTTTTGGCACCATGCCACGTGCACGGGTGGCGGCATGCACGTGGACGGCCGCGGGTCGGTACGAGTCCGTCGCGAGGCGGCCGCAAGGCGGAGGCGGAGGCGAGCGGCCGCCTTTAATTTTAACTTTCCTCCTCTTAAAAAGCACCGAAGCATGATGCGTCATCTGCTCCATGTATATATGAATAATTAATACTATCGCCATGAAACTGTGCTCCTCTTTTTCTTCCTTCCACGGAGGCAAAGGCTCTTCTTTAAGATCTGTTCTTCTTCGCCGGCGGCGGGCATTAGGAGGATGTGACGACAGCTGGTGATACTTGTGATAGAGTTCGCCATGATGACGGGTACCGTACGACAACGACGGTGAGGATTGTGTAGCTCCAGCTGCTTAATTATTTCGACGACGACAGGGATCGAAACGCTGAAATATAACAGGAGGTCATTGTCATTATAAGCACTAATCAATGATATGTGTTTGTCATTTTCCAGCTCTTTAATTATATACATGTTTCCATGTACGTTTTTGACCAAGCGAGTTCGCAATTAAGCATGGAACTTATTATTATTTTATTGAATTTAAGCATGCAACTTAATTCGTCATTAACTCAGCAGATGAAGTGTCGTTGGCTAGTTGCACGTTTTTAATTATAATATGTCGATAGCCGACTTCAAGTAATATTTTAGTTGGCCAAGAGCAAGCTGCAAGCAATAAAATTCCCTTTCGGTGAGTTTAATTTCGGTCGAGTGGGATTCATGAGTGGAGTGGAGTAATAAATGAAATGCAAAAAAAAAATAGTTTGGAAGGAATAAGTTAAGAAAGATCATATATAGGAAAATTAATATTTTAGTTTTAAAACAATTATAAAATATATAATTTTTCTTGTGAATAAACTGAGAAACTCTTGATTCTGGTAAAAGTTTAGAGGTAGAACAAGAGATCGCAACCAAGAAAAAAAAATGTTAATTTACACACATGCACTGTGGAGCTATCGAACTATGTACCTGTAATAAACTGTTATGCTTTAATAGTTCAGGCCAAAATTTTTGGGACTTGTAAAATGAACGACGTCGTCAGAGGAATAAAGGAAGAGGGAGTGCATGCATCTTTACTTGTCCGAAATTAATAGTGCAGAAAATTTAGTGAAATATCTAATAAAAAAATTGTCGATGTAATTTAATCATTTCTTCTTTGTCTTGGCTTCTATTTTGGTTTTCTTACACCTACGCATCTTCCAATTGCCACCCATCAATTCAATTTCGGAAGCCGTCCATTTCTGCGTTCTGTGTTTTTCTTTTGTCTACTTCATCTGGCAACAAGCACACGTTTTGCAATCAAGAAATATGATTCAAGGCATCTGACCTCGCCGTCTTAAATGCCTTCCAATCTATCAACAGTTGTGCAATACAGTAAATGAAAAACATTTATGATACCGAAGCTGCTAGATTTAAACTCTTCCTAAATTTTGTTTCAGATTTCGCGTTTTGTGATTAGCAAACATGAGAATTTTTCAGAAGAAATCTTGTTTAGAAAAGGAAGAAATCTTGTATGATATTTATAAAATTATCACAAATTAATGAATTCATGTGGAGACCTTCACTCATTATTAATTAGCGTGAGGCCATAAAAAGGTAAATTCTTTGAGGAAAGGATGGAAGTTAAATCTTCACCTTGTCTTTGGCTGTGTCTCACTCCATTGCCATCTCTAAACAATTAGCGTGATATATATGTGGTAAGTTTTTTCTTTTTTAAATGTTTATGAAGTTTAAACTCCCAAGATAATAATTTTGGATCTTGTCCAGTAGTCCGCCCTTGGTTTTAAAGGTAAGAAGACCCACTCACACATGCTCTGCATATGAGCTTATGACATTGACAGCACAATAAGTGTAACATGGCCGCATTGCTCATCTCCATCACAGACACGCACAGTTTCTTCCCCATAAAATGGTTTGTTGCTTCCCAACAATCTTCTTCCAGAACAGTTGTGTTTTTCGAAGTTTGAAGCCTTAAAGAGCAAAGGTGAGTGTTTTCGTTTAAAATCCTTTTTAGATTCTTAAAATCTCTGTGATACCTTTTTGTAGTGGAAAATTGATGTTCTCTGAGAAAAAAATAGTTTGATCAGCTTCATTTCATGCTGGTGCAACTTTGTTGGTTTTTAATTTCTCTATGTGATTTCAGTTCTTCCTTTTATTAAGTTGAAATAAGATATTCTTCTATTCGTATTCATTGCTTATTCCAACGTTTGGAAGATGATATATTTGTTCTGGGCGAGTGTCTGCGTAGCATGCGCTCATCCTGCTCAGACTTCTTACATGATTATATATATATACATATATTTTTCTCAGTTTCTTATGTTGATCTCTTCTTTGAAATATAGATAAATCCGAAGCAATGAACCAATTTGTTCCTGAATGGAAGTTAGAACAAGATGGCTTCGCACATAATCTGGATATCCTCCCAACAGCAAATCAAAAGAATCCTATGAGGTCAGTGTTTGTTTTCCTTAATTCTTCTCTTATGCTGCTATAAGTTGCATAGGCCCAAGTTAACTTTGACATGCATTAACCATGAGTTTCGCTTCGTATTTCTATTGCGGTCGCGTAGGCAAAATACCGAGCTCGTAGAATTACTATGGCAAGATGGACACTTGGTTATGCACAGCCATAACAATTGCAAAAACTCCATGAGTGGCAGTGAGTTTAAACCGATACAAGAACATGAGGGTTCCATGAACTTGATTCAAGACGAAGAAACTGTGTCTTGGCTTCAAAATTCCATTGAAAATTTGTCGGAAAAAGAATTCTATTCAGAGTTCTTCTCTGAAATGGCAGATACCAACGCAGTATGCCCGGAAAAGATAAACAGTGATGCGGTTGTCAAGGATGCTAGTTGTGTAAAATTCGGAGCAGCTAGAGAGGGAAATGCTTTTGCATCATCTGCTCCTGAACATTCCGCCCAGCACGAGGAGAAAATGCTGCCTCCTAAATCAGGTTATAAACAACAGTCCCCCGGCAAAAATGATAGTGGACAAAACTGTCTCCATTTTCCAAAGTTAGTTAGACAAAAGTCGACTGAGAAAGAATCCATTGGCCTGTCGACGGTGGGGAGTCGGATGTCTACAACTCCAATGACGAGAATTGGATCCAACGCACACGGAAGTAGTCAAATTCATAGACAGAACGATCTTAGTAGTGTTGTTAGTGATGCTACAGAAGCGCCGAAGGATGTTGATTGGAGATGCTTTCAATCAGAAAGTGGGCAAAAACATGCATATGAATCTACTTATCCTTCATCATCAGGAATATCTGATTTTAGCATTAAAAGCGATACAGAAATTCAGCATGAAAAGATCGAGTGTAACAAGAGGAAGGAACGATATGTTGATTATTATTTGGAAGATCGATGTAAGGTAAAACTTAACTGACATAATCATTCTCGTTTCATTTTTCGTTGTAGTTACTCCATGATTTATGAAGAATAAGTTAAATTATTAATCAGTTTTCAATCAAACGTTTGGCACTATATATCAACCCAATTAATACTATAAGTTTGTAGGACATAAAGAATTCACTGGATGCAAAAAAACAATACAGGAGCCGTGCTGCTGAAGTCCACAACCTTTCTGAAAGAGTAAGGATTGAACATTGATGATGAACCACTGAAACGTATTAACGTGGTCGTCTATGCATATTTGTGCTTAATTCGCATGTACATTCATCAGTCTTAGGTTTTGATTTCATGCAGAGAAGAAGAGATAGAATAAATGAGAGGATGAAGGCACTTCAAGAACTGATACCTCATAGCAATAAAGTATATGAGCCTATTTCCATGATCATTAATGTGCAAAATTGAAACTATATTCGAAAATACTTATGAATGGAAGACGATCTGATAACCATTTTCTTTATCATTCACATTTCTCAGACAGACAAGGCATCAATGTTAGATGATGCAATTGAATACTTGAAGTCTCTCCAACTGCAAGTGCAGGTGTGGCAATAAAGTGTCTTTTAATTTCATACTCGATGCAATTGTATCGATTAATCTACTTCTTACTATGCAACAGAAGATGTGGATGGGAAGTGGCATGGCACAGATGATGTTTCCAGGTGCTCAGCAATATATGTCAGGCGTGGGGATGGAAATGACTCATGCTTCAGTTCTTTCAATGCTTCATCCATTTCAACTGCCAAATTTTCCAGTAGTTCGTCATCAATCTGTAGGGTCACCTGCTGCCACAAACCAATCAGTCTTTTGCCATCCACCAGCCTTGCATGCAGTAAATTTGGGAAGCCTGATACAAACTGGTCATCCTCAACAATTGCAGGCCTCGTGTCACGGCTTTCATCAGCTTCAACCTCGTTCGCAGGTCTGTATCTTAGTCCTTACACTGCACGATCGATCTTTGTATCTTTTGTGAGAGAAAACTGACATAATCAAATGCAGGAGATGAACCTATGTGCTTTTGGATCCGACGTTGTGCAGCAAAGTCAGTTAGTGAATCAAAGTCTCGCTCAATGTGGCCCTGGACAAGTTCCTTGTGAGAAGAATATTACCAATGGCGGTAAATTTGCTAAGCATTCTACCAGCAGTAAAAAAAAAAAAACTCTAAATTTTAATTACTTAATTCTTGATTAATATGAAAATTTGCAAATGAAACAAAAAGGAAAAAAAAAAAACTCATTGATCTGCCTCCTCTCGCTCATATCATTGCATCAGATATATCATAACAAAATTATATCATGATGAATTGGCTTTGCAACATCCCTATCTCGGTTTTGGATTTATGATTGACAATATTTTTCTTTAATGTATCAGGTTGACGAACAACTTCATTTCTGGTGGTTAGGTTGATAAACAACTTTCTATTTAGATAAAAAAACTGCTAGACGAACATGATGCAGTTAATTTAATTTGCTGTTGAAAAATAAACTGCATCATCAGATATTGACTTCAGTGACAAGTCAACTACAGAAATAGAAAGAGATTTTGCTATATTCCGTCTTCAGTTGCTTCCTCATAATAGTTAATTAAGCAATATGTTGAAGTAAGCATCCCTCGTGTATATGTCCAACAAATGTGTAAATTGGATATATATCTTTAAGTTAAGCTACAAATTTGATCTTGTTGCATTGTGATGAAACCACGAATGATTCTTTCTTCGACGCAAAATATGGTCGCCATTGTTTAGTATGTGATAGTACATAATGGCTATTAAGCGATTATCATTAGGAGATCATTAAGGAATCTTGAGACAATCTAGCTACGTTTTTTCATCTACTTTCACCAAATAAACTCATAAAGACTTGTATCTTTCCATATTTATAGTAAGCCAGAGGACTCCAAAAGTTTAAATAATGGTTCTGCCTCATATCTTGTCTCCATTGACAGCTTACATATAAATTGTACAGTGTAAAACATTGACTTCGAGGCAGATAAGATCTCTGAGGATTAAAAATAGGAGGAGGACAAAACTGACCGAGTAGAAGTTCCCCATGCAGAATCCAGTCAGAGTTGGAGTTTCTTCGCTAAATTCTCTCTGCAAAATAAAGTTCTGTGATTTCTTTTCTGTCTTTTATTGATGTGTCTTTTCAGTCATAGTCGTGTCTTTTCACTAAATTGGAACTGCTTATAACAAGGCCACTCTCATAGCTAATTGATTAAAATTATTTGTTCCTCCAATTGTGACTTTTAGCTTTCTATATTTTAATTTTCCATTAGATTCTTTTTTTTTAACTAGGTCCTTTGGGAAATCATAGGATATATAAATTATTAAAAACACAGATTGTGATCTTTTGTCCTCGTATCATTTTGTTAATTGGAAACAGTATCTCCTTCGTCATTAATTCTTAAACATTGCTTGAAGGAAGCTTGTCGGCCTTCAATTGAACAGTATTGCGTCTTGCCCCATTATTTTAAAATTTTTGACAATTTTGACCGAATTTATAGCCATCTGATCTGAATCACGTGACTAAAAACTCGTGCTAGATCATACATCTACCAAAGTCAAAATCAAATCCATGGAAGCGATCGATCCATGCATTGCTAACATACATATTGGGCCACAAGGTAGAAGAAACCACATGGCCTGATCCAATTCAAGGTTGACTCTATAAAGATTTGTCAACCGACTAAAAATATTCAGACCCAAACAAATCGAAATAGTCAAACTACTTTTTTAAAATAATCATATAACCAGTTAACGCAACTACTATAAAATTGGCAAAAGAAGATCATATATATCCAAGCAAGAACTAGCCAATAATTAACGTACATTAATATTCACAAAGCTTTGCTTTCTTTGAGGACATGGAGCTTTCAAGGCAAGCAATGCTCATGATATGGATTATAATTAACAGATTTTTTTTTTTTCAAAGAGAAAGTAGAAAAAAATTGAAAAGAGAAAAGCTATATATGGTTCCAAAACAAGGAATCGATGGCAACACTTAAAGGTGTAAAATAAAGAAGAATGAAATGGAATCTTCAAGCATTCAAGGTCATGATCTGAATTTTCCATGGAACGTTATGAAACCAGAGGATCTGAACATCTACCAATAATCATCATTTATATTGAAAAATTCTGTCTTCAGTTTAATTATGCGTTCCATTTCACTTTCAATCAACTTAAACTGAGCATTCTTTACCTCAAACCTCAATCAGTATTGTCAGAGGACCACATCAAATTCAACTGATGCTTGTTATTGAAAAAGAGTATTGTTTGACAAGGATAAGGTTCAATGCACTAAATATATTCTTCTCGTGAATGCAATTTCTTATATACTGTATTTTAAATGTTTACGTGTGCATGTTTTTTCTTTAATTTTATTATAGATGATTAAGTGCACATTATGATATCGCTATTAAAGTTAATACCTGCAAAAGCTACCTAGTTGACCTGATTAAACATGAAACTTTTGGCGTACTGATAACATCATAGAGAGTGATTCAAGTCCAAGAAACATTCAGTGTAGAATTCTAAATAAGCTCATAGAGAAACAGTCATCGACTATGCATATTTATGCTGAGAAATTAATCTAGCAGTTGATTTCTTTTTTACTTTTCTGATTCTTTTGTATGAATTTCAAACATATAACACGTAGATAGTTCCTCTTGTTTCAGTCACTATGTTGCACAAGTAATTCAAGTGAACATAACAGACGTGTTGTATGAAGTATCATTCCATGTAAGAGACATGATCACAAAGCATTAATGCAAGTGGTCACAAATTGATTATAAGCACTAAGGTAAGTGGCCACAAAGTAAGTGGTACATGCATGAATTTTTAGTGACCACCATTTTCTTACCTTATTTCTCAAGAAAACTGCATATCTAGCTAGTTATATAGTTAATACAGTTATACTGGACCTCAACCTTAATGATTTGTATCAGGACCAGCTATATATGGGGATTTAAGTTATATATAGCTAAGGGTCTCTCAGCTTTATTATATGAACTCTCTGTAATGTATACATGACACTACAGAAACTGAAGAAGAAAACTTAATTTGATCCCATGTATCGAACACATCAGTGCCTGAATTTTTTTTTCCCTTTTACTTTTAGCGAGTGTGATATAGAACATAATTGTGAGCTTTAGTTTAAGTTGAGTTCTGCCTCCTTGCTTGCCATGAGTGCAGAGGAATTAATCCCTTCATCAACTATTTAAGTGCACAAGTAATGCCCCATACCAAGCCTTTGCGTGGGAGAGCAGCCAAGTTTTTATTGATTGCAGAAGAACCACTAAATTGCATGCTCTTCCATCATGAGAGTAAGGACGCAGCTTCTTGCTCATACAAGCAATTAAATTAAGGCAAACAATTAAAGACACTTTTTTAAAACTAGGAGAGGAATAAAGTGGTTGCCTTTTTTTTTTTTTTTTGTCGTTGTTTTTTTAAACACTCAACGAAGAGAGTGAAATTTATTAAGAAAACTTGTTATCGTTTAATTCAGGTGAATGTTTGGGATAACAAGAATGATATCTACCATATCATGAGTATGCAATCACCTTACTAGCTGACCATTAGAATCGTTGAGAAGCATAGATTATTTTTGTTATAAAATAAGGCTATTTTAATGGTGTGTTTCACAAGAGACAAGAGAAATGAAAATAAGTGAACAAATAATTTGATTTCTGTTGGTCACTTAGAAAAAAAAAATAGAGGAGAAGAACTAATTTAAATCCATCCATATGTTTGATATTTTTGTTATTTATGGGGCAAAATGTAATATTAATGGGACTTAGGCTCCATTTTCTTTTTCTGTTTTCCGTATTTTTTTTAATTTTCTGAAAAATACTTTTTTCATATTTTCTAATTTTTCAAAAAAAAATCTCTTTCATTTTCTAGAAAATGAAAATAGAAAACACAAATCAAACATATTTTCCTATTTCTCCAAAAAAAAATAAAAATGAAAATGAAAAATACTTCATTTTCTCCGTACCAAATGCACACTTAAATTTTCAAAAACAAATCCATAGATAGATTCTTTCTTTTGACTTTGAAATTGATATCTGGATTATTGCTAGTAAACCAGCATTATTGCCATGGGTGCACGCCGCACTTCAAGGTAAGGACACGTCGCCTATCCTGGTTGGCAAGAAGATCATGTCTCCTCGTCCCTCGACCCATCCCACCCACCAACACATCTCTACCGTCCGATCTCCAATCGGCTCGCCTCGACGAGTCCGTCGGTGGACGGACCATCCGCACGTGCACGAGACCCTGCCAACTGCTCGCCGTGTCGCCCGCCACAGGTCGACCTCCCGCATTCGCGCCCCCTTCCGCGGCGCATAACAACTGTTCGATTTTCATCGTACGGCTAGCTCGATGCCAGATCCGCCAGGAGTGGCTATCCGGCGGAGGATGGTGGCGCCTCTAACGTGCGCGTCCCTCTCTATTTAAGCGGCAATTGAACGCGGGTCTCCGCCATCCCCAATTCGAGCTGCTTGCTGTAGCGAACTCCTCGGCAGTGACTCTAATGGCATTCACCAACGCCGATAAGCTGAGCTATGAGATCTTTTCCTTCCTCGAGAGCAAGTTCCTCTTTGCCTCCTCCACCGCCGCATCACTGGAGAAGTCCGGTGGCTCTGGTGGAAGGATCCGCGTCCTGTCCATCGACGGCGGCGACCGCCCCTCCGACGTCCTCCTCGCAGCCGCCGCCCTCGATCGGCTCGAATCTTCCCTCCGCCGCCATACAGGCGAGCCATCAGCCCGAGTTGCCGACCTCTTCGACGTCGCTGCCGGATCAGGCGCTGGAGGCGTCCTTGCCTCGATGCTCTTCACGAGGGGTCACGACGGACTCCCTCTCTTCTCGGCCGCCGACGCGCTCCGCCTCCTCGTGTCCGAGAGCCGCCGTCGTCGAGGCCGCGGCTTCGCCTCCTCTCGTGGCGGCCTCTTCCGCGGGGTCTTCCGCCGGCCGGGCGGGTTCTTCCGCCGTGTGTTTGGGGACGCGACGCTGAGGGACGCCGTCAGGCCGATACTGATCCCGTGCTACGACCTTGCGACGGGGGCGCCATTCCTCTTCTCGCGCGCCGACGCCGTGGAGGCGGACGGGTTCGACTTCCGGATGTGGGAGGTGTGCGCTGCCACCTGTGCTGACTCCACGCCAGTCGCGATGCGGTCCATGGACGGACGAACTCGGGTCGCCGCGGTGGGCGGCGGAGTGTCTATGGCGAACCCTACCGCCGCCGCCATCACGCACGTTCTGCACAACAAGCAGGAGTTCCCTTTCGCCGAAGGAATGGCGGACCTCCTCGTAGTTTCTCTCGGCGCAGCCCCTAGTGAACCCTCCCCAACAGGAGCGGCGGAACTCCTCAGGATCACCGCCGAGGGCGTCGCCGACATGGTACGGACTTCCCCTTTACCTTCATTTTCCCCTTTTTATTTATTTTTATTTTTTCCCTAGTTTTTTCAAAAAAACCTGACGAGATCAAATCGTGGCCGTTAAATTCTCGAATAGTTTCCGCGTTCATATAATTGGACGGGCAGGATTGCTCTACAAACGGTCAACTGAACTGCGGTGGAATACTTGGGAAGGGAAATAAATAAATAACAAATTTAATTAAAAATATATATTTAGGATAATTAAAATACCTCAATATATTATTATATCGACGTAAATTGTTATCTTCTCATGAAAAATAATTTTCTAAATCGATTGAGCAGGTGGATCAAGCTGTGGCCATGGCATTTGGACACTGCAGGGCAAATAATTACATTCGCATCCAGGTACATTTTGTACTTCCAATTGAGTAATTTAAAACAATCTAATTATGCCCTCGTAATCTTCTAACTAATCCATTTCTTCCAGGCCAACAATTTAATGTCTGGAAATTGCACGCCGCGTTTGCTCAACTCCACCAACTTCATGCGAACGGCAGAAGACATTCTCTCACAGAGAAATGTGGAATCGTTTCTCTTCAGGGGAAAAAAGCTCTCCGAGCAGAGCAACGCCGACAAGCTCGACCGCTTCGGGATCGAACTGATGGTGGAAGAAGAGAGGAGGAAGAAGAGCCCCATCCCAGTTGTGGTGATCAAGCAAGCGATGACACCGCGGACATCGTCAGCTACCACCATCACCATCACCGTCGCCACCACCGCCACGACGATGTCACCAGTCCACTGAAAGAGAGGAACTTGTGTATATGTACTCGCCAAGAACCAATCTTGATGGATTAGTTCTTAGATCTGCATGCATGTTCCATGTTATTGCTGTGGAACTTTTTTTTTTTTTTTTGAGTTTATTTGGAGAAAATTGACATGGGAGATGAAATCGAGCTTGGTCTTTGCCCAGTGCAATCTAAATTATTAGCGTGGCCATTGTCTAATGTTTTACTCCGATGAGCAATGCTATTTCACAAAATCTATAGTTAAAGGACATAGTCAGCTGCCTCACATGTGGCCATGCTCCCCTGAGACCTCAAATGCTCAATGTGCAAGTATTAAACATAGATTTGATATCCATCTCAGCCAGAGATCTGTTCCAATGAATGATAAACATCCATCGATCCACCTCAAAACCAAGGAATTCATTCCAGTGATTCATCACTGAACTCTCTACTGTTGGTTCATTCGTTTGGGATCTCTACTCGTGTTATTTTTTAGATTTTGTCTTAATTTGCTAATAGGAACTAGGAAGGATATCGATATCAGTAGTTGAACTAGGTGGAATTAAGATAAATTTTAGTTTTGAATTCAACATTTGGATGTCACCGTAGGTATCTAAAACTCAAGGTCTTTCTCAGTTTAATAGTCTAACAAAGATTTTATAGTTTTTTTTCTTCACTGTTCTGTGAAACTAACACTGTAATGAGTAGACGACATCACTCACTCTGAATTGACAAGTGAAGCAAGCATCTTGACCGTACTCAGGAAGAAGCTTCCTCCAAGCTACCTTTAGGCCGAATCTGATCATCTTAGATTCCTCAGCTCAACCTAAATCCAACATGTATGACATCGCAATATCACAGTACACTCTCGAGATCTCTTCATATTTATTTATTTATTTATTTACATGTTTATACATATTAATAAATGTATATGAATCTGTCTTTAATGAAGCTGGAAACTTGATACATTGATAACCTTCAACTTGACCATCACCAACAGCTCATTCATTTTGGCATCACATACACTATCAGATTATAGAAAACAGTTTTTAAAAGAAAAGAAATAGTATGCTTTGGTTTATTTGAGAGTACGGAAACACTTGAATAGAGTCAGATCTCTCGTGAATTTGGATGAACAATTGAGTATTCTGATACTGTAAAAGCTGTAATATTATTTTTCTGTAAAAAAATAATTCAAGCACTTCTCTCGTGGCCGCTACAACTGATTGATTATTGAATAACTTAAATTTTTTCCCCCATACTATAAACATGGATTTCTTCATTGTAGTAAACATCTGGCCCAATCAGAACGCTATCTTGATTAATTAACTGCAAATTATTTTATCAATATAGCAAGTAGAGACTAAATTTAGAGTGAATAAGACAAGGATGCACTGCTGCTCATCACATGGATTATTAGTGTGGCGCAGACCTAGTAAATAATAGTCGATTAACTTAATTACTCACCTGCTGCCACTGATGATATATATATATATTCTTTTGGAAGATGGAATCCTGAATCAGTGATGTTAATTATGTTTAGTCAAAGTGGTTTAATCTGAATAATCTATACAAATAAATAAACAAATCTGCAGGTTACTGAAGAACTTAATTTCTTGGTAACTGCAGTCAACACTATTATTTTTTTCTGAAAAAATGAACAAAATAAACAAAAGAAACTAACTCGAGCCAATTTTGGTCTCTAAAGATTACGGTAGAGTGAGACAAAGTTCCAAGTGTGTGATCCAATGTGCAAGGAGAGAACCCTAACTGCGCAGCATATATCAGTGTGATCAATTCCATGCACACAGTGTTTGCAGTAATATATGTAATTAAATAGATAACTTCAGATTTAAGGTCTCGTTGCATGGGCAATTAAGGTTTTTCCTAAAGACCAAAGACAAATGAATTGGATACATGTTTAGAAATTAATTCTTTCACTGTTTGTGAATTAACATGGACAGACTGAATCATGTCAAACCTTTTCTGACATGACAAGGGATCAGCTTGTAAACGTCGTTTGTTCGAGGATGATGATAGGATTCTGGATTCACAGTGCCCAAATTCTTCTTTTGTTTATGTTTAGAAGTGTCAATCTTGTCCCATGATTAAGACATGACGGATTTTATGAATAAAATAAAAAAATCGATTATGAGAAAGATTTATTTATTTTTAGATTTAAATGATTTTTATATATTTTTATAACACGTCAAGGTTCATAAGATCCTCTGTGATTTATCTCTCTACAACGACATGAATGTATTTTAATTGGTACTACTCTTGTCCAATAAAGTTTGTAAGATGAAAATGAATGAGTGTACCTCCGTAATCTAACAAAAAATAATAATAATTCCAAATGAACTTTATCAATTGATTTTATAATCATTGTAAAAAAGATAAATTATAGAGGATATTTTTATTCCCAATCGAATGTTAATGAAACGAAAGAATAAATATCTCCGAAAAATTTTACAATTCTCTCAAACATTGATCTTTAGCTATTATAACAAATCTGCTTTACTAATCATCCTTCCAGGGGAACTAAGTGCATCTCTATTCTTGAACTTAGAGGAACTTAATACAATTCAAATCTATATAACATATATCTGAGTAAAATGTTAAATGGAAAGTAAATGTATAGTTTATTTCACTTGACTGTAATCGAATCAATTAGGCGTATTATGTTGTGGAATCCAACAATTATAGTTTTTCATTACTTAAGAATTCTCAGAAGGTTATCCTATTGAATAAAGAAGTTGAAACGTAAATAAAGAATGGAGGCGTCATTAGACGGCCTGGTAAGGGTATGGGCCGGGCTTGATGAGAATATATCAATTTTAAGGCCCAGCCTATTTCAATAATTGGATCTATTTCTTGGTTCAACATATCCATTAAATTAAGGGCAAAAATTAGAATAAGTAGTTTTGTTTTAAATATTTTAATAATAACAAAAATAAGGATGTTGTTTTTATTTTTACCCTTACATTGATCGTATATATTTTTTGAAATTATTTATCCATTTTAAAAATTATTTTTGACTAAAATTATTATTATATTGACGATGAAAAAATTATTTATCAATTGTGAGAATTCTGCCTAAAGCGTTTTGATTTCTAAAACCATAAATATTTTAAAGAAAAAAAAACTAAGCGAGTGGAAAACCTACAATTAAAATAAGTAAAAAAACAAGGGGGCAAACTCGAAGTTTTCCCAATTTGGTGTAATTAACCTTTTCGTATAAATTCACCTCCTCAATTTTTCTTCCATCGCCACGCCATCTGTCATTCTCCCTCGACGCGACCGGGAGAGAAATCTGCTACCGACTTCGTTTCCGTCGACGGATCCTGATCCATTTCTTCCATCGAAGGAGACGAGGGCATAGCTGTTTCGTTGATTGCTCTCTCCGTCGTCGAGGCAAAGGTACCTCGATGATTCGTCTTGATGGTTTCCTTTTTAGGTATTTTCGATTTCGATGTTTAGGTGCCTTTGCCTTTGCCCTGTTATTTGCTGCTGTTGCTGGTTTGGGTGTGATCCTGCCCGATTTGCTGTCAATCTGCGACTCAGGCGACCCTGCTGTTAGATTAGCATTTTTTATTCTTAATCAGATATTTATATGCAGATATTTGCATTTTTTTTGTTCGAAGGTACGTTTTTCCGCTTTATTCTTCTAAAGATTGTATCTAGCCGAAAATCGCAATGCCTATTTTTCTACACTTGGGGAAATATACCTATGAAAGAAAAATCTGTAGTTTTTCCTGACCTTTTTCTTCCATTAGACATGAACAATGTTGTCTCGGTTCTTATCTGGCGTATTTTTTATGAGTTATTTATTGTTAGGGTGCACTTTTTATTGATTGATTTCTTATTGTTATGTATTTTGAGAATCATAGGATCAGCAGCCAATTGTCGTAATAAACACGATTCAGCTATGCAGAGCGAAATTGTTTGCAGCGGATGCAGGAGCGTCCTTCTTTACCCAAGGGGAGCGACGGAGGTGCGTTGTGCGATATGCAGCACAATCACCCGAGCTGCTCCAGGTACCCCATTTACGTCTTTTGATTTAACATTATCATATCATAGAAATCTGGTTGTGGCAAAAGAAAAAAAAAAGTTATGCTTCCAACCTGATACCATTACGAAAAACATTTAGTTGATTTTCTTTTCAGCCATGTGTTTCAGTGTCTAGTGACAACAGTGATTAATAAACTATATTAACTAGCTAACACACTAGCAGACATAGTCTTTGCCCAAAATAAATTGACTTGTAAAATATGCTGTGAACAATTATCAAGTAATGTTTATGTTCTGATGATTTTGTTTTGTTTCTATAGCCTCTCATGCGCTATGTAGTTTAAATTTTCAATGCGGCGAACTAGTTAGCTTAATATAATTTATTTACACTACAAATATAGGCACCCAAGGAAATTCAACTTTTTTTGGCATACTATCCCCCCTCCCCCTCTATTCTCTTATCATCCTACGAGACACAAGAAGATTTGATATCTCGGTTTGCATTTTTCTCCTACCACTTGATGGTTCAATACTTTTGGCCACAGTAGTTCTGGTCAACTGTCTTGTAACAAGATCTCAACGGGTTCTTTGACAGAGTCATATCCATTCAATTTCCATGTTAATCGGTCTCTGTGATATTCAATTATTCATCAGAACACATTATTGGTGTTGATTACTGATAGTAGGGAATCAACTTTCAAGTAATTTCACTGTCTCGTAATGCCTGCCTGTCTAAGAGCTTCTAAATCTCCTAAGTGTGAGAAACTGGGTTTATTTGCCTCCCCTTTTTTAAGGAAAGGACATCTGTTTTTGTTGCCAGTCAGGCATGAATATTAGGCTACTTCTTGCCCAGTCAACATTATACAGTTTAGAATTGACATGATGCCCTTTTCAGCACAAAGGGCTATGCATTTCTTCTCTATAACCGACAATTATTGTCTCAAGCGGTTCCATCTTTTTGTCTGACCAGGATTACTTTGATACTTGTTATTGCATTATATGTTAAATTGAGGTAATGCTATTCCTCTTAACTTAAGCAGATAATTTTTCTTTTTGTCGTTTTAGTTATATAGGCAAGTCTAAAATGAACTTCACAGGAATGGATATGGCTCAACTGTTATGTTGTGGCTGTCGAACAATGTTGATGTATGCTCGTGGTGCAACAAGTGTAAGGTGTTCCTGCTGTAACACGATCAATCACGTACCAGGTATCTATTACTTGATTTGTAGTTTATTTTGCCTTTTTCTTAGTTAGTTAACTCTAACATCGCTTTCTGGTGATTGACAACAATTATTTAAGATATGCACTGTCTTCTTAAACGTGCATTGTGATATTATAATTGCTTCTATGACAAATGTGGAGACTGACAAAAAATAAAAACAGTCCTCCATAACATTTTTTGTGAGGAGTTACTACATGTTTTTGTGAGACCTCCATAGTTTTCCATTCATACAATGAATTGTTCAAGAGTTATTATAGAGTTGCTTGTATTAGAGGTTGGTAACTTAATCACCCTTGATAAAAATCCGACAAAAATGAAGTCCATCTCTCATGCAACCAAAATTGAAGAATTTCTTTTCCTCAGCTCTTCTTTCTGGATCTTATTTAAGATTGTCAGAAAATCATTGGGATTTGGGAACAAATCTCCTTTGTTATGTCCAGTTCTTTAGACATTCAATTACTGTAGCTTTTCTTTAACATGATATTTCAACCTCTGCTAATTCTTTTAAGTTAATTTTTTTACGCCGCATGGACAGAGGATGGAATTTCTAATAATAAAAAACGTGTATATATAAAGTGTCAGAGTTGATAGTCATATGGGTGCTTGTATAATTGAATCCTGGTTGGAGTATTTAGCTATCAGGTATAATGAGGGAGTTCTATATGCATTTCGTATAAATGTATAATGCAGCTATATTCCTCTAACGTTGTAGTAGAGCGAGTCTTCTTGTAGGCTTAATGTTTTTCCCATTGTTTTCATCGAGTCAGATGAGTTGGACTGTGATCAGCTGGGACATATGACTTTCTAGTTGAAATTCATGACCTGCTCAAAATCTAGCTGGCTGAAAATAAACTTCATAGGGAGAGAATGCTATTTAATTGGCATAAAATTTGGTCAATCTTTGCTACAACCAGCTAATCAGTATATTTCTGCTCTACTGTAGAGAAATATAATGTTTAAATAAATCTAAGATGGGATGAAAATGAGTGGGAGTAAACATGACTACTAGTTAAATACCGCTCAGCATTGTCCTGTTGCCCTTCATTTGTATCCCTTGCTACTATGCACATCTGTACCTTGAAATGCTACAATACACCAGACAAAATATCATCACGAGACTAACAATAAAAGTTAATAATGTCGAAGAGAGAGACATGAAGATGAGATCCAAGAATAGTGGCAACTTGGTATCTGTGTTGATAAGAGAGAGGGAGCAACTTGATTTAAACAAAAGTTAATAATTAAGTTAACTTATGAAGCACTGAGGTATGTATAAAACAGTAAGCTATGAACTATCATATAAAACTAAATAATTGACAATAAATAAAGAAATACGAATGTGAATGAAAATGAAAACTAATAATAAACTGTATAATTTACATTGCAAAAAATGTATCCATAAATTCAAATATCTTTATTGTATATCTATTTTGTAAATCTGATAATACTAAATATAATATCTTATACTAACTTAAATAATGATAATATTTTGAAAAATGGTTATCAGTATTGAGAATGACACCATAACAATCAAAATAAACAATTTTAATTGTTAATCAAATATTTAGACAATTTTGAATGTTTATATGGAAAAAATAAAACATAATATGATATTAGCATTTATAAAATATCATTATGAAGGCCTGCCTACTCACTGTTTACATGGAAAAAAAAGAGACATGTTTAATACTATTATTTTAGTAATTTTATAATATCATAATTATGAAGGTTCATTCACTTTAGTCCCCTCTCGGCCTCTCCAGTCTTCTTGCATCTTATGTTGTGAAGATGTTCTACCAAGCCAAGCATGTAAATCTCCCAAGATGGGCTGTTAGTCATCCATGGTATGAGCTAGTATAGCTACCACAATGTTAGGGTCCCATCCCAGACACCAATTCCCTGTTAATCTTGTGCTCTTTACAGAATCATGTGCGTTGGTTCAATTAACAGATAAATTACATTTATAAATGATACTTTAGACTGAGAGCTTTTAAGAATCAATGCTGACTTGTAAATTACACACAATACTGATTTGGAGAATCAACTGACTATTGAGTGAAACTTAATATGAATCGTCTTCATGTTAACTCGATGACTCTTCAATCTTCACTACATACCGATACTATGGTTGCTACAATTAATCCTAGTATGTGAACCACGGTGACTATTTTGATTCCTTTTTGTCTTTGTTTAAACCTACATCTTCCTTAGCAGACAATGGCACACGTTTTGATTGATCTTGAATCTGCTTTCCCATATCTTGTTGAATGCAGCAAATCAATTTTCTCATGTGAACTGTGGCAATTGTCGTAACACTGATGTACCCATACGGAGCATCATCTGTCAAATGTGCAATTTGCCATTACGTAACTAATGTTGGGGTATAATTTGAGCTTCTTTTTTTTTTTCCCCTTTCATCCTATTTCTATCGCCTTTTCTGACAATCACTTTGTGAGCTGTTCAAGATGCCAAATATGAGAGTTCCTGCCCCTGAAGCACCAAGGCCGAATGAGACGGGACCTATTCGGCCATCCACATCAGTTGTATGTTCAGCTCTCCAACTCTCTTAGTTCTCACCAATTCATGGAATTCTTTTATTTATCTATTTCATTTTGGCTCCCATAGCGTTCTTCTCAAGTTCCAAATACAACAGTTGTGGTTGAAAATCCGATGTCTGTGAACGAAAGCGGAAAACTGGTAAGTGTTGATCTGTGTTCTCTACTAAGTTTAAAGACCATTAAAAAAATTTAGTTCTATGCAGGTGAGCAATGTTGTTGTTGGAGTCACTACAGGGAAGAAATAAGATTGGGCTTGTCGTGTAGAACAATTATGTGTTATACTTTGTTGTATAAAAAGAATGGAGTTTCTCCATCAAAGAGCTCATATTTTTCACTGATTGTGATGCATTGGTTTGTAGAAATTTAACAATCTACCCGTCTCTAATGTTCGATCTCAATGGCAAAATGTTCCTGAATAGTGCATAGCGTGCATACCTATTATTTACGGCAGGATGTAGAAGTCTTGATAATTCCATGTGTATGTTCTAACAATGAGCCATTATTATTTTAAGATTGTTCTCTTATCCTCTCCTTCATCTTCATCGAACTGAATAGATCGAGTTCTCTTTTTCCCTTAAATTCACATGTGCTATGGTAAACACAACTCCAAATATGGAGCCTGGAGAGCCAATGATATGGTGGACGAGGAATCTATCACATGGAGAGTCAATCCACGTCTGGTGCCACATGTTCTCCATACGTCATCGGCATCTTCCCTGCTCTACCTCCTCTTCTTCCCTCTCGAGTTCCATCGCCCCAAATGTTGCTAGTTCTCGCTGGCGATAGAGTTGACTCGGTTCCTCTTTTGTTCTTGAATTATCCAATTCAAAGAGCATGCATGGCCACATTCTTTGACCAAAGACTTCGGGTAGATTAATACTCATTCTTTTACTTTATGTTTTATTCGATATTGTTTTTCTTGAAATCTTCTTTTTAAATTGCAGCGTTCGAGAATGAGGCTGAACATTTCGGAGCATTGTGATTTTGCCATTCATGGATGACGGACCACTATGCTCTAATGGTTAAACAAGATCAATCTGTGAGTTTACGAGAGTTCGATGGATCGAAACGAAGCTGAACTGAGATCTTTGTAAGGCCCCGGCGCTAGCCCTTCCACCATCGACCCATTCACTCTCGCCGTCACTCGCTGTCGCTGCCTCTGAACAAAGTAGGCAACAACGGCCGCCGCCGCTCCGGCCATCACTATGCCGCCCACCGTCAGCAACGCCACCTTTACCCTCCTCCTCCTCCTCCTCCCGCCGCTACCTCCGCTGGTGGACCTGACCTTGAAGTACCCCTCCCTCCTCTGGTCCGCCTCCACCAGACTCTGTATCGGGTAGTCCAACAAGTAGCAGTAGCCCGAAGCGTTGTTGTAGATCGCGCCCCAGCAACTGCAGTTCCGCTCGCAAGAGCCTTCGCATTCCTCCAAAGACGCCACCTTTTCGGTCGCCGAAAGCTCTTTGTGCATCAAGTCAACGCCTTTCCTCCTCAAGATCCCGAAATTAGCTTCGCCTTCGCAGAAGTCGCCGGTGGCAGCTGGGAGACACCCTGTATCCGCCTCCCTGGCACCGTCGAGGCAGCTGCAACCGCCGGAGCTGCCACAGAGCCCGTAGGCGCCGCAGGATGCAGGGATCTCGCAGCGGTCGATAATGGCCTCGAGGTCCCTGACCCAGACCGTGCCGTTCCAGTAGTAAGCTCGGAGGTTGCCGTCGGATTCTAGGGTTAAGCGGCGGAGCCCACGGATTCCTCGATTGAAGCTGCTGAATGGGAGCACGTCGACAGGTGCGGAGTCCGTTTGATACATCCCTAAAAAGCCCTCTCCCACCCGCGCGTAAATCGCTCCGCCGCCGGCGACAATCTGCGCCTTCGCTTCCATGGGCGCGTGCTTCCAATATATTACCGGCGGTACGCCTCCGGGAAACTCCATGTAAAGGGCGACGTAACTCTCCGCCACCCTCATCGAGAAGCGCTGATCTATAGACTTAACAACGGCGGCAGAGGTAAAGTTCTGACCCTGAACCAGCGTATCCGCTGGAAAATCGAAGCTTTCCCAGAGCACCACCACGGCTCCCCCCGCCGCCACCTTCTGGACCTGAAGGTTGGACGAGTCGAGGAGGACGAGGCGCTCGCCGGCGTCGACTGCGGGAGTCGACCATAGAACCCCCCTTTCCGAATCTGACAAGACGAGGCTCCCATTGAAGGATAAGGAAACAGGGGACCTCCAGCGGAGAGGTGGCGCCAGTGCGGCGCGCCAGAGACCGGTGGAGGAGGGGAGGTGAAGGACGGCGAGGTCGAGCAAGGAGTTGCCGCCGTCGCCACCCCGAAGGAAGCCGAGGGAGAAGACGCCGGTGGGGTCGGCGAGCAGGGGCTGGAATTGGGAGTAGGAAGTATCGTGGGCAACGGAGAAGCCTCTGTGGATCTCATGGCCGACGGATGAAGCTGCAACTATGGTGCTCAAGTAAACAAGAAGAAAGATTGGAGTTGGAAAAGGAAGCACCTTTACTGCGGCCGCCATGGCAGAGACCTCCTTCACTGCAACTCTGCCTTCGCTGCACAGAGGAAGATTAGGTCACAGGACCAACTGGTTTCATCCATTATCTATTTGCAAGTGCCGATTAATTATTGGATATGCACTCAAAGATGATCCTTTCACTCCTCGAATCAAAAGAAAAGATGATGCTTGATCTAACAGATGAGCACCATGGAGAGCAGTAATTTGTTTGTTTCTGCTGAATGTTTATTTATGAGTGCAATATTTTGTTTTGCGGCATGCGGATGGATTTGACCTGATGCTTGATCTCGAAATTGACCAGTGGAGTGGGGCATCTAAATTAGACCATTTCTCTCCGTTGTTTAAACAAATTCCCTTTTTTAGAAAGAAATATTAGGTTTATCTACGTTGACTTTTCATATTCTTCAAGATCTGCAGTTGGAAGGCAACTGATATTTGCTGGTGGCTGCTGCGTTTACCACCGAGCAGAAGAAAGAAAAGTATAAATTTCAAAGTCCCTTTTTAAATTCGAGGGGAAGATATCCATCCTGATTGGAATCAAATCTCAATTATTACATAAAATGCAATAAAAATATTAACTTCCTTCGTTAAAACAATTTCGAACTCTAATTTTTGGCTCAAATTGATCGATTGAGCAAGTGGAATCTAATTAGCTTGACCAAATCCAATTAGGGTCCCACATAATAAATACAATAGTTATTTCTTACCTATAATACCTTGTTATCATCAATGCTTCCAAATGTAATTAATAGACAAGGAAAATTTAAGCTCGAGCTAAACTTACCACTGACTTCCTGTCAAATTGTGTTAATGCTCATTGTATTTTTTTTTTCCATTTTCATTTAATAGAGGAGATGCAACACAACAAATTCCTTAGGGATCCAATTTATTTCATGTTTTTCAGTGTTTCCATGTGAAACAATAGTCTTTCTTTCTTCCATGCTTATCATGTACAATAATAACATTATAATTTCACATGAAATAATGCTTAACCTTTCTTCCATACTTATCATTCATGTAGGCTAATTAACATTTACATGAAACAGTACTTTCTTTAAAGAGATTAAAATTTTGACAAAATATACATTATATATTATATTGGGGTGAGCGTGACCTTTGCAATAAATGTGACCTCCCATTATACCTTAAATAATGAGTTCCTACCTCATTTTTGAAGACGGGAATTAGTCTCCATCATTGAATCTTCTGATTAAATAATCACCCAATTAAAACTTTCTCCAAAGTTAATTATTTGATTACTAACTCCAGGTCCACTTTCGATTTTCCACACGAGAAAAAAACCACAAAACCTGCTTTGGGTTTGGTGCCCCAACTTAGCTGCCGTCAACGTCACCTTCACAGGACCAGAACTGCACACTACGGTGCTATCGGAATCATTAAAGATTTTTGATTCGTTGCCCCTCGATTTCAACGTGATCCTTAATCAATGCTTTTAAGTACTCCTCGACCGAAGTGAGCAAGCGGAGATCAAGAAGAAGAAGAAAGAAGAAGAAGAAGAAGAAGAAAGGAGGAGAAGAAGAAGACCATGGATCCTGAACTCCGGCTTTCTCTCGGCATCGGCGAGCCGCAAAAGCAGATGACTATCTTCTACAAGGGCCGGGTTTGCGTCTGCAGTGCCACTGAGATCCAGGTATAGCTCCAGGCTCCTGCTCTGCGCACTACTGTTACAATATTATTACTGAACATCCTTAATTTGCTGAAATGATCAGGCCAAAGCGATCCTGTCTATGGCGAAGAGGGAGATGGGACAAGAAAAGGTGGTCATGATGAAGCAAGAAATAGCTCCACAAGTGATGCTGAATCCGGGGCTGTCCATGAAGAGATCTCTGCAGAGGTTTCTGCAGAAGAGGAAAGTCAGAATCCACGATGCCTCAGCCTCTCCCTACGTTGCTCATGCAGTTATGCCAATCTCAAGCGCGGATGCAGTGCATAGATCATAATATTTTAGAATAAGAATTGTTCTTCTCATCGATCAGAGATAAGAACCTTAAAAATATGAAATTTTTTTCTATGTATTTTTTCCCTGACATGTTTTATATATATATGGTGGAACGTACTGAGGTTGTTTAGCATGTCAGGTTCTAAGTAGAAGTATTTCTAGTTATCTGATTGTATGCTACAGTTATTGTACGTGTCTGATCGATGAAGACATGCAGCTATGAAGTTTGGTTACATTACATATTTGTCTAAATTGTTGTTTCCTTTCTTTCTTCTCTAATTAAGATGATATCTAGCTAACTCTAACGGGATGAGCTCTTGGTAGTCTACTCGTCCTTCAATTATATTTGTTTCACTTGACAATGTCCTCCTCCATTTTCACCTATTCAGTTCTTTTGCAGCCCTACATTTAGAAATTTAATAGTAGTGAAAACTTGCTAATTAAGCTATGGATTTTGATAATCCTTTTCTCTCCCTCGCTTTGTTGAATTCTTTTGTAATTTCAAGATTCAGAGGGACTGTTCGTCAGTGAATTCCTGCGTACTATAGTAATTGTCTTATTTCCAACATCGTCTTGTGATTCTTAATGATACTTTGTCCTTTTTTGCCGCTAAAGTTTTTATTATTTGCTGGCTCGCAATTAACCATGTGGAGCCTATTTTTAACGTTAATCCAGTGCATTTTTCCACCCTTTTTTCTATTTGATTCCTTACGCAAGGTCCTATGACTTTGATTATTTTTTCTATATATTTGATTCCACAGTTTTAATTTTAAATAAAACAGCATGGAAAAAAAAAGATAAGCGTTTCCATTTAAAAAAACATGGGGAAGTTTTGATAACTTGCCCTTTTTTCATGTATATAATTATTAAATAAAACAAAAAGGGAAAAAAAAAGAAGATAAAACTTTTCTATTAAAAAAATACGCGTAAAGTTTTAATAGGTTGCCATTTTTCCTATATATATATAAATGCACATTTTCAAGGCTATTGTCTTCTAATTTGGAGTAGATATCACAGTCATCAGCGAATTTAAATATGTGCAAATCTCAAAGCACGGGAAGTCATGTAACAATCATGATTCGTTACGTGAGAGTAACGGCACCGTTCATCGACCCAAGAAAACGCATCGACGATAAACCGGAACGTAACGGAAGATTGGGATTCTCCGAACCTGATACGGCTATTTATGACGGTCATTTGCCCCCGTTACGAGCGGCGTTAACATCTCGGAAGACGAAAACGAGGGTTCTTATCGGCCTCCCCCAAAAACGCATATCGCCACCAATGGCCAATTCCCCCTCCCAAACCGACATCGCGGGATCCCCCCATCTCTTCGTTTCGAATCGGAAAACGCAACAACCCGGCACGCTGCTCTGATCCACGCCCTGTGGCGTTACGCTACGCGCACCGTATCGCCCGATTCGCCGATTCGGTCGCGGCGCGATCGCCTGGGCACGACGCCGACGCCGGTGAAGGAGCTCGATCGGCACCTCCTTGATTCGGTTAGATTCGCCTTACTATTTTTTTTTCCTTTTCTGCTTGTTTGTGCAATCAATTGGTGGAAACGGCTTGAAATCTGCTGAGTAACGTCGGCGTTCTCTAATTTCTTTTTCACTTCTTCCGTTTAGCTTTGCAATAAAAGATTTTGTTTTCCTCATTGAAATTTAGAACTTGAGGGAGCTAATTTCTATTGTTTGCGAGATTAATTTGTTTGTTTTGTGCATTTGTTTTGTCAAATGTTATATTTTTAGATGATCCTTGTGAAAGAAAAAAAAAGATGCGAATGAACTTTCATGGTACAATAACCATTTCATTTCTCAAACCATTCAGCATAGTATGGTGTGTCTTTGTTCATCTGAATTCGATCTGATCGTACTAATTCATTGCATTTCGTGTGCCGCCTTTTGTCAAAATTCAATTTGTTTTTTCAACTTCTGCTGTCGTTTTGTTGTACCAGCGCTAAGTAGCATTGATGGTCATAGTTCCATAGCATGGGAAGGGGATAGTTGTTCATGATGAAAGATATCAGTTTTCATGTCAATCAATGATCTGAAGCTGTCATGTCTCTACTTTTTATGTTCTATATCCAATGAATTCTTTGCAGCTCTTGATGGTAACGGTGTTTTATATTTAAATAAATAGGAAAAATGTGGAAATCAAAGAACAAGTAGAGCACGAAACACTTCGTAATGTTTTTCTCTAATCTTTGTAACCTTAGAGAATCAGTTGGTTTTCTCAGCATAACTCTTAATGGTGATTTGGTGTTGTTCAGGGTAGAGATTGCAGCTTTCTTTCTGTAAAAATAGCAAAAATGCCTCGTCCTCCAGACATTGGTTGGCAATATGGTACCATGATAGGAGGCCATAGGCATCATGTCAAGTGTAACTATTGCCACAGGATCATGATTGGAGGTATTACACGTTTCAAGAAGCACTTGGCAAGCAAAAAAGGGGAGATCAAGGGTTGTGAAGCTGTTCCCAAAGAAGTGAGGGAGATCATAGCCCATCACCTAGCCACAAGGAAACCAAGGAGGCCGAACAAAAGAAGGCGAAAGGCAGACGAGGGAACATCAGGGGTGCCAACTTCTACTAATTATAGTGTGGAATCCGATGCATCTGATCCTGACATGATAGATGCTAGACACGAATTATTGACCTTCAATGAAGTGGAAATTCATTGTATGACACTATTGTTCCATTTATTTTCTTCTGTCATACTAGATTATATATAATATCACCTTTTACTGTGTTGTTATCTTAGCCTTTTTATTTTATAGAAGATATTTGATTATTTAAGGTTTTGCCTATGAATTTCTTTTGATCTTTTTATCTGATTTTCATTCATTTATTTACAATCATGTTAGTCCTTACAACTTGAATTCATGTCTACAATTCTAGAATAATCAATATATTAAGATTGTTTTAGTTTTATGAGATGTTCTACTAGTTCTTTGTTTATTATCATGTACATTTAAAAGAACATGCCTGGTATTTTGTATTACAGGAGGATTTGTTTTTTTTTTAAATAATGAAAACTAGCTGTGAGATTAACATATTTAAGGTTGAAAAGTAGTATTGGAATACATAGCCTGAAGACATGAAAATTAGTTTGCAACTAGTTTGTAGAATTTTATGAAACAATAAAGAGATACTTCCAGGTGTAATTGGTTAACTTGACCGAGAAACTAATGTCCTTCCTCCTTATTCATAGTGTTTTGCGCAATGAGATATAATCGCTTAAGTATCATTCAAGATTTAATACTTCATATAATATTGTTACTTGTACTAATTGTGGTAGCTGGTTTGGGAGAGAATAGCCTTGTATAACTGAATGTGTTGAGGTTTATGATTTATGGAAATTCTTCTGATTTTTAACAAGCATTGGCATGATAATGTTTGGCATCAAGTGCTTAGTCTTTTTCTCTACTATGAAGTTTAAGCTTTGTAGTTGTGTGGAATTAGGACTTTTGTCATTCTCCACCAGCATTTTTTACTTTCTAGTCATGGTTCCTTCTTCACATATATTTCATTTTTGTTAGCTCAAAAAATGATGGATCAACAATTCGAGGTTGAAACAAGGGGTTTCTTTGATACTTTTGGAAATAATCAATACAAGGAGCAAGTATGTAGCCAGAACCTTTACTCATTTTAAGTTGACTATGCTTTTCTATGTATCTTAGTTCTTTGCTTTTCCAATCCATGAAGGATTTTCCTTCTAGAGCTACAGATCTTGGATGGGCTCACGGTATAATGGTGAATGGCGATCGACAAAAAATACAGTGCAAATACTGCCACAAGGTAATCTTAGGCGGTGGAATTTCACGCCTGAAGCAACATCTAGCAGGAGAAAGAGGCAATATTGCACCATGTGACCAAGTACCTGATGATGTCAAAGCACAAATACAACAACATCTGAGCTTTAAGGGTTCGGAGCAAACTGCAGAAGAGTATAATGGTGATGATCCTAATGTAACCTCAACTTCTTCGATAGTTGCATCTCACAGAAGAAGGGGGAAGGATGTTAACGAGGGAAATTCCAATAAAAGAAAGAAAGTGGAGATGTTGCATATAACACAGGGTTCAACCCTACCTCAGCCTATGATTCCCGTGTCTTTTGCTTCACAGGAAAACATAGACCATGCTGATATGGCAGTTGCAAAATTCATGTTTGAGGCTGGCATACCGTTGACCACCGCAGTAAATTCGATGTACTTCCAAAAGATGGCTGATGCTATTGCTGCAGTAGGGCCTGGATATAAAATGCCTTCCTGTCATTCTCTTAGAGTCAAACTATTAGGTAAATGTACTAATGAAGTAGGAGAATTTTGCAAAGAGCTTCGCAAGTCATGGGAAGTCACAGGCTGTACGGTGATGGTTGACAGGTTCATTGATACGATTGGCAGAACCATAGTTAATTTCTTTATCTATTGTCCCAAGGGGACTATGTTTCTCAAGTCAGTAGATGTATGCCAAATTGAGACTACCTTGGATGGACTTGTCAATTTATTTGAGAGTATTGTTCAAGATGTAGGTCCTGGAAATATTGTGCAGTTCTTATCAGATGGTGCGTCTTGGTATAAAGCTGCAGGGAAGGTATTAACAGAAAAATATAGAACCTTCTTTTGGAGCTCATGCGCAAACCACTGCATCAAGCTAATGCTTAAACAGTTAAGTGAAATGGGTGAAGTGAATGTGATAATGGCAAAGGCAAAGAAGATCTCCCAGTTTATTTATAATGACGAGTCGCTTCTTAGTTTGCTGAAGAAGATAACAAATGGCAAAGACATCATTCAACCTTCTGTGACACAGTCAGTTACAGATTTTCTAACTTTACAAAACATTTTCGCAGTCAAGGACTCTATTCAGCAGATGTTCACTTGCAATGCTTGGGAAGAATCATTGTTATCTAAGCAGAGACTAGGAATGGATGTCAAGGACATAGTGTTCGATTTGCAATTTTGGTATTCATGTGCAAGAATCTTGAAGGTTTCTGAACCACTTATTAGAGTTCTTTACGTTGCAGAAAGTGGAGAAAGACCTTCTATGGGATATATATTCGATGCATTTGAGAAGGCAAAGCAAGATATTATTCTGGCATTTGAGAACCAAGAATCTGATTACTTCCCGTATTTGGAAGTCATAAATCATCTCAGAGAAGAATTCCACAGCCCGCTGCATTCTGCCGCTTGCTATCTCAATCCCTCCAGTTTCTATAACCCCAGATTTTCAATCACAAATGTTATTCAAAAAGGTTTGCTTGATTGCATTGAGACTTTAGAACCTGATCTAACAGCACAAGACAATATCACAAAGCATAAATCCTTTTATGAAGATGCCATTGGGGACTTTAGCCGGCCAATGGCTTTAAGGGGACGTGAATCACTATCACCAGGTAATTTTACTCTTCATTGGGTTGTTGCTTTGGAGCATACACTGCTATCAAACTCCTGTGCCCTAGAGGCTCATGCCATGCACAGCCTTATGCAAGATTAAGGCAGACCATTGGTTTACCATACATATCTTGATTATTGATAAAAGAAGGCAAGCCTTAGCGCAACGGTAAAGTTGTTGCCTTGTGACCAAGAGGTCACGAGTTCGAATCCTGAAAACAGCCTCTTGCAAAAAGCAAGGTAAGACTGCGGACAATGGATCCTTCTCCAGGACCTCGCATGACGGGAGCTTCGTGCGCCGGACTGCTTTTATCTTGATTATTGATAAAAATGAGTAGTTTATTAACTACTATTGTTTTTGTTCTTTATTCGATGGACTATGCATTGTCTCAAAATCTTTGTACAGCTACGTGGTGGTCTATGTATGCATCTGATTACCCGGATCTCCAGCGATTTGCTGTTAGGATTCTGAGCCAAACATGTAGCATGACCACATTCAAAAGGCGCAGCTATGCAAATCAATGCATTTATCTGAATAAGAATAGAATAGAGCATTCAAGGTCAAATGATCTTAGCTTCGTCCATCATAACTTGCACCTTCAACAAAGGTTAGTTTTATAGCTGAATCTATACCTAGTCAACTCTGCGCTGGAACAGGCAAGTACACACTTTGCTAATCCAACGATGATGCACTTCAGGCAAACAGTAGCAGCCGACAACAAAGGCCTTATAGATGGTGAATATGACCAGATAAGCATGTCTGACTACGATGCTGGAGATTGGATTGATGATCCTGGAATGGTCGAGGCAGAAGGCTTCAACTTGTTAGATGTTGTCCCACCTGATGGATCCTTTGCAGCAATTGATAAAGTGGTCAGTACGAGTGTCATTAACGACGTCAATGATGGCTGAGTATAAATTGGTACATATCAACCATGGCAAACCTGAAAATGATCCAGGCACCAAAAGATACTATCCATACATCATTGATGGGGCACTGCAATATATAGAGGCTTATTTCGCCAACCTTGTTGTAAGAGTTGGTTTATACAATGTATCGGGTGAATTGCCTATTGGAGAAAGGTTGTCTTTTCTTAGTGTTGTAGATTACCTAGGATTTAGAAATTGTAGTGGCATACTGAGTGTGGATAGACTGAAGGTGTAATTTTTTGTCATGATCAGTTTTTTGAATGGTTCTGTTATTTCCTGATGCTAAGTGCTTCAATGTAGTCTTCTCAACAAGTGCATGCCTCGCGTAGATTGTTATGCATGGTCGTCCAATTTCGGAAATGACTGCACTGGTTAAGTTCATTGGTATTTTTTTTAGCACCATTGATTTCTTATGCAACATTTTGTACTAACCAATAATTCACCGCTATTAAGGAGTTTTTATGCTAAATTTTTATGTATAGAAATTATCTTATTGATATAGTATGAAACATATTTAAACACTCACTCCATGACCGGTCCTTCTTGAAGGTCAAAAGTAATCTATAAGGCACGACGAAGTCAAAGTGAATACATATTATGCAGGAAATATCATGCTGTGGTCAGGGACCGCATCGTCTAGTTTTGGATTTAGGGTTTAGTCTACTGGACAGGGGGTTTTGGTTGGATGCTCTTCAGTTGTTACCTCTCCGCCCAACGAGAGAACTGCCGGAGGAAGCGGCGCAAGAAGAGTTAGTCATAGGCAGAAGAGAAATATTATGCTTCTTGTGGCAGCAGCTCGCCTACCAATCTATCCAATCCCATGTCCAAGGGAACCTGAATCGTTTTCAAGGTAGATTCCTATCTTCTATTCTTTGCATTGGGTACCTTCGTATGAAGAGTTAGTCATAGGCTAGTACATTGTCGTTGTTTCCCATTGTTGCAGTAACAATTAGCGGGTGGGGTGTTGTATTTTGGTCATGCGTTGGATGATTGGGTGGGATAAGATGCTCATAAATTGAGGTCAGTGGTCGAGTGGATCCATATGTTAGATTATAATGTTGTCTTGTGGATTTGAAGTGCATTTGTGTGCATGAATACCTGCTCGAACTACATGTTGCGATGACAGCTTCGGTGGGTCGGGGTAATGTATGGCTTTGGAGTGTTGTGCTATGTGGTTTGTGCGTTTTTGCATGTGAACGGCTGTATGATCAATGTACCAAGTTTAGATGTCAGAAAAATAGAGATGCTTGAGTTGTGACCAAGGAGAGAGTTGGTGGTTAAATTGTGGTGTTCAGTGTACTGACAGTGTGATCGAGGTTGGTTCAACAAACTGACTCCTACTTGATCCTTTCCTACCTTTTTATTCTTTATGTTTGTCCTGTTCGACTACCTTTGTGCTTTTATTTCTCTGTTGTTCACATATGATACTGTTGTTTTGTGATGAGTGTGACATCCTGTGATCTATAATGACGTTGGTATTCTCATATGGGCTTGTGCATATGGTGATAGTCAATCTTGTTATAAATATATATCTTCTGAGCAATTGATTGTAAAAATGCACATTTTGGCAGCACAGCGGTGATGGGCAAGTCCCGTAGATCTTCTACAGAAGTGGTACTTCTACTTTCTCTTTCTGTGTTTGATCATTCACTTTTTTCTTCGTCATCCTATTCTGATCTGTTTATTCAAAATACAGGATAAGTTAGATAAAAAGTTTTCGAAGGATGCTACTGCAAATGGCTCCATTGAAGGAACCAGTGATAAAGATGACAGATTCCAGTCTAGTGAATCTGTGGATTTGTCGGAGGACGAGTTATCCCACAAAGGTCCATCACTTGGTGGAAGATTTGGAGTTTATAATTGTTTTTGGTATTCATTGAGCTACAGAAATCTCAGAGCTCACCTTATGATAGTGGGGAGGATGACCAAGATGACAGTTTCCAGTCTAGTGATTCAGTGGATTTGTCAGAGGACGAGGTGTGGTATTGTTATCCCACAAAAGTCTATCACTTGATGAAAGATTTGAAGCTTATAATTATTTTAGATATTCATTGAATAACAGAAATCTCAGGGCTCGCCTTATGATAGCGGGGAGGATGACCAAGATGCCAGTGATTATGAAAGCCATGGTTCCATTGAAGAGAGCGATTCTTCTGAAGATGAGGCAGCCATTTAATTATTTTGTTGAATTTTTCCCCATTCCTTTTAAGGTTTATCTTCTGGAGATTTACATTTTTTATTTTTTTTTTAGGTGCCTTCAAGAAATACTGTTGGGGATGTTCCATTGGAGTGGTACAAAGAGGAGGAGCATATCGGATATGACATTGCAGGCAAGAAGATTAAGAAGCAGGCGAGGAAGGATTAGATGATGCAAAAAATTGGTGAGAATGCACCTAATTCTTCTTTTTGTTCTAGACATTCTGATCATGTTGGTTAGAAAACACTATTCACAACTTCATGTGCATATTGTAGAACTTTTTAAGCTAAGTTTGTGCACTGACGTTGCCTGTATGTTAATGTGGGACTGTGACTATATATGTTTCCCGTTGGCTACTGTATTCTTTGCCTTAACCTATAATTTAGTGTCAAAATGATAAAAAGAAAACTCTCTCTCTCTATATATATATAGGAGAGTTTTCTCCTGTGCGATGCGCAGTGCATGCCTGTGCGCGACTGCGCGTTGTGCAGGGGGCACTGTAGCATGCACAGTGATCATGCTACTCCTTCGCGCACTGCAGGGGTGCATGGCAGCTGCACAGAGGATCAAATGCGTGTATATATATATAGTTCATATGTAAAACAATTGTCTATCAGTTTACTAATTGTCAAAGAATCATGACGATACAATTTTGATTTAAATTGTAAATGCCATTCAGATGATTCAATGCGAATCATATTTTAGATTTTCTGAATAAAGGAAGCCATGAGAAATTTACTGCACCCCATTAATTTTAAAATCAAGCCATTAAATTAAACCTAATCTGCAGAAATAAAACTAGAATTGTAAAAAAAATAATAATGATGAAAAGTAAAGCATCTTTACAAAATAAACTGGAGAGGTTAGGGTGAATGGAGACTCAGAGTTGATGGTGATGATTCCATAGAAGAAATTTTTTGCCATTTGGTTGTTCTGGAGACTTGGAGTTGGACAAGAGAATATATATATATTTTTTTAACTTTTTTGTTACATTCATTAAATCCATGGTTGAGCAATATCTTGGACCACATTTAAACCTTAGCTAGAGAGAAGTCTATGCCTAACTAAGGTTTCAAAAAGAAAAAGAATTGATGGAGGCATTATGCAATCGGTCCACTGCATAACACTGATGCATTATGTGAATGCTTGTCCCTGCATATGTTTGCCATATTTTTTTTTAAATGGAAATGTTAATGCTAATTAACTAAAAAATAATGCATTTCATGCCACTAAATTATAAGAAAATTCATGGTCCTGCATTTGTATTTAATTCATACTAAGATATATGTTCATATAGAATATTTGGCCATGAACCTAACAAGGCAATTCATATAACTAAATCCATGACGTGCAATAATCCTTGCTAGCCAAACCATAACTAAATACATGACATGCAACAATCCTTGTTAGCCAAACTTAAGTAATAGGCATACAAAGAAATTTTACATGTTGACCCAAGCAATCCTTAAAGTAAACATCTTTTGTTTATATGGCTAAAGTTGATTTAATTGAATCAGCTTTGACTTTGACTTACTAAGTAGAGGTTATTTTAGTCTGCTTAATCTTTCTGTGGACACATTCATAAGCTGCAGTCTGATTAATTTGAACTTTGAAGAGAATAATTTGAGTTTTTTTGTTTGAATGGTGTTCATGATTTTTTCCCTCTCTCTCTCTTTTCAATATGCTTTCCTTTAGGCTTTGATGTCTGTAATGGAACTTCTGATGCACCGTTGCACTTACAGGTCATGAAGAATCATATAATCCTTCTGTGGAGTTCATTCCTACTCAGGAGGAGATCAACTCGTACCAACTAATGTTTGAGGAAGACCGTCCTAAGTTTATTCCTAGAACGTAATTATAGGTCTTTCCCTTCACTATGTTGTGTTATGACTAAGTCGTAATGCTGAGGTTGATGTACACTGAACAGGTATGAGTCACTTCGGAGTGTGCCAGCTTATGAGAATGCACTTAAAGAAACCTTTGACCAATGCCTCGATCTCTATTTATGACCTAGAACTAAAAAAAAATGTCTATGTGGATCTTTTATGGCTAATGAATTGATGTTTGGATGTTTATGCATTTCTCCATGTTCCTAAATAATATCGAATGAGCAATGTCAATATTTCTAACTACTGTATTGCCCTCTATCAGCAATCATTTTTTTCCTAATTTTCCTGTTCGTAGAAGGCATAATGATGTTTTGTGCAGCTCAACATAGATCCAGAATCTCTAAAGCCCAAGCTACCTAGTCGGAAAGATTTGAGGTCTTATCCGTCTACATGTAATCTTGAGTACATAGGACATACAGGCCCTGTGAAGACGATATCAATTGAAATATCAGGGCAGTGGATGGCATCTGGTTGGTGATAAAAGACCTCTTCATTTTTTCTTTCATATCTTTTCTTTTCTTTCCCTTTAATTTCTATACAAACCAATCGTTTGCTGTAATTTTTGAAGTTAATCGGACGGAACAGTGCGTGTTTGGGAGATTGAAACAACTCGATGTTGGTGAACCTGTCAATCATATTGCATGGAACCCGTTGCCTGAACTTCCCATCCTGTCAATTTCTGTGTAAGAAAAGAATCAAACTTGATTATTACATGTTAGTTGCTTCTTTCTGACATACATTTACACGTTGTTTCAGAGGATACGATGTGCTTATTTTAGATACTGGATTGGGAATTGCAGAGAATCAAGCAGGGAGTTGCTTCGTGTGGAGGAATCAAAACTAGAGGAGGATGAGGGTAAGTGTTTTTACTCACAATATCATTTTAGTTTCTGTTCCAATTAGTTGACACTAGATTCTCTACTTTAGGAAATACCACTCCGGCAGTGAGATGGGTGCAAGATGATAAATTTGATGGCATCCGATTAAAGCATTTCAAGGTGAGCTGTATTCACTGTGTCTCTGTACAAATTAATTTCAATATAGGCTCATCAAATTACCTTAATTGTTTCTGGACCATAGACTTAATACTTTGGATTAAGTTATTTTAATTGGTAAAGTATTTGTCACTGCCTTTCTCTTATTCATTCTTTTTCTTTTAGTTGTGCTTATTTTTTGTCATTCCTAGTGTCTATTTTAATGTCTCAGTTTTGTTTGTTTCTTTTTTCTGATGCACACTGACAAATTGGAAATTTGGAAATATATAAAAATCATGACATTGTACCTAGCCTTTGAACTAGGCTGGAATCAGGATGAAACCTAAAGTGCCCTGAAAAGTTGACATACCAAATTCTCTTTTGTGTGCCATAAAAGGGAGTTCCAAAGGAAGCAATAGAAGATCAGTTAAGTGTTTTAGTCATCTAATGTTTGGAATGTCAATGAACAAACAATCAGAATAAAACCATGTATCAATCCCACTTTTAGAAGATGATGTTAGCAAGCAACTCATATATTTCTTGGTCGATGTCTAGATATCATATGCAAGTGGCACTATAACCATTGGCTATGCACACATATATTTTCTGTGTTTTTATAAACCTTGAATCTCCCGACTTATTTATTATACGTGATTCAAGAGCAATATTGATACACCAACTCTCCGAGAAACACACACAAAATCCATTTAAGTTGCGTGGTCTTCCAGTATCCGCAGTTTTTCATCCAACACGGTCGATATTCTTTATATCAACCAAGAATCATGTCCGTGTTTATGATCTTTTAAAGCAAAAGCTCGTTAACAAGCTTGAGACTGGTCTTCGTGAAGTTTCTTCCATTGCAATTCATCCAGGAGGTGATTTTCTTGTAGATTTTTCAGCAAAACTTGAATATAGGTGACAATGTTATTGTGGGCAGCAAGGAAGGAAAAATGTGCTGGTTTGATATGGACCTTTCATCCAAACCATATGAAACCTTGAAGTAAGCTCAAAACTTTTTGTTAGGCTCTCTGTTTTGTTCCTTTTTATGGTATCCTACAAACTTCTCATATCTCCTATATGCTAAGTTTCCAATTTTTGGACCATACCAACATCATCAGTTGGTGATTCTCATAATAGGTATTTTAAATTCTCTCTTTAGAAGTATCTCATCTCATTGTGTGTGATTTTTAACTTGCAAATCTACACGACCCATCCCAAAGATATAACAAATGTCACCTTCCTTCGCGTGTGCCCTCACTTTGCCTCAAGTTCTGGAGATTGCACTGAAGTGGAAACGTCATAAGCCCTATGACCGTCCCATGTCTGAAGAAGGAAGATGAATCGAAAAATATTCATGTGGACAATCTCAGTTTCTTTGGTTTGTCATCTCATTCGAAAGAAAATTATATAAATTCGTCATAACTGGAATCGAATCTGAGTATTTAAAAGCCGAGTTGACACTCTGCCGTTGCACCGTAGCTCTAGGGGTGACTGCACTACTTACGTGTTCTATGGGATGGTGTATCCAAATCTTAATCAAAATCCTCTCGTGGTCCCATTGGAAATTTTGAGTGGCCATAACATGAGTTCTCAGAGGTCAGTTGTGTTGCAACTTTTGTTACTTTCATTATTTTTTTCATTTTACCTCCTCTAGATTAAGAAAACTATGGCTTTCTAACACTCAAATAAAAATTAGAATTCCAGCCTATCTTAGAACAAAAAGTTCTATTAACTTATAGATTGAACAGGCCTTCTAGATTATAAATATCATCCGAGGCAGCCATGGCTATTCACAGCTGGAGCAGATTCTGTCATTAAACTGTATTGCCACTCATGATAGATTTTCCAGTGAACTTTGAAGATTCTCCTCGAGTCAAAAGATACGTGAGTATTTGCTGATCCTATATGACTACCGTAGCAAGTTCATGTTCTTTGTTGAAGTTGCAACCTATTTATGAGGTCATTGATGAGTACATGCTAATCGATCAATATGACACTGGCACCTGACAGCAAGTTCATGTTCTTTGCTGAAGTTGCAATCTGTTCATGAGGTCTTTAGGTTAGGTTTGTTGCTAATTTAATTTAATTTTATTTTTTGGCCGCTGTGAAAACCTGCTATAATTTCTAAATGACTCGTTTTACTTTTTATAAGATAAAGGTTACTGAAATGCGAGAATAAAGCTATGTCCTTTTATGGCGACTTCTAATATTACTGCTGTATATGAAAATTTGTATTTGTTTGCTGCACAATTCTCCGTTTCTGTGTCTTCTAACCAAGTAAGCGAAGGGAAAATAGTGTGCCTTTACTCACGGAAAATGTGTGTCCGCGCTTGTATAAATTCTGACCTCATACATTTGCCTCTGCAGTCTGCACCATGATCCTTTCGCAATTCGCTGCCATCGAGAAAAGAAGACTCAATCTCGAAATATAACACAGTGACTGAGCTCGAGCAGGGGACGGAGGCTGTCAGAGGAGAACTTTCGCAAGTGGAATTCGACTTCCTTAGTATCTTGATTAGATTGCTGGATATCTCCGGCGGACGGGAGGTGTCATGTGAGGGTGGCCTCCGACACTAGCAGTCCAGTTCACTCTGGTTAGAGTGTAACGAGTGCATCCCTCGGGGTCCTGCATCTCGAGAAGGAGGGGGGAGGAAGTAGTGCTCCTCGGGGCAGCAAGAGCCCTCTCTGGATTTCAGACAAGGCAGCTTAAACTTCTTCCACAGCCGGCGGTCGCGCACGATCATCACAGCCGGAGCACGCCTTCCGCGGACGCCGGCTTCGAGGCACCAGGGTCAGAGAGGACGGCTTGGCAGGCGAAGCGGAAGGAATGGAGAGGGATGCAATGCTGGGAGATGAGGACGAAGACTGGGTCGTCGATCAGGGCGTCTGCGAGAAAGCGGCGCGCCGCAGAGATGAGCGTCGGCGAGCCTCGCTGCGTCGCTTTGGCCGGGATGAATCTACCGCGGAAAGAGGGTGGAAGCGTCGGCGTTTTAAACAGGCGCGGAATGAGTAATTATCACTTTCTCCTTTTAATATCCTCTTTAACTTAATGCTAATAAGCATCTAAAACCAATTTTAAAAAATAAATAAATAAATAACAAATGCACTCTCATCCCCTACAAAGGAATGTTGAAACTATATATATTCTTATTTTTCAATGTGTAAGTATTTTTTATTTTTTTTTTATTTTTTAAAATATTTTGTTAGGACATTCAAAACTCCTAGTTTGCTTAACTAAAGGGTGTTAACACTATTTTTTAAATAATGAATGAACTAAATTCAAACAATTTTAACAACATACTATCGACCTATCAACGCAAGATGGTTTTCTAGAAATTTTACTTTCTTAAAGATTATTTTTTATTTAAAAAAATAATAAAAATGTCTTCGACTTCGATTACAATTACATGCAATATTCATTCCGTTGCGTGCCTCCGAGTCGAAGATTAACGAGGGAGGGGAGCACCGCCGTCGTTGCAGTTGCAGCTACCGACTGTCCTCTGTCTGTGACGGGCTCCGCCAGAATCCGGTGTTGCGAAACAGGGCCGACATCTCCTTCTCCACCTCCGTAATCTTCTCCGCCGTTTCCCCCGCCGCCGCCAGGGCCACATCGGCCTCCGCCTCCGCAGTTGCGGAACTCCCGCCGTCCGTCCTCGTCTCCTTCCTCCTCCTGGTCCGTTCCTTCCCCTTGGCCAGCGCCTTCCGCGCCCGGCGGCAGAGCGCCGCGGGGACCCACACCGTCGCCGTGAGGAGGACATCGAACAGCACGGCGGGACAGCAGCAGCATAGGGCGGTGCAGCTTGCGGCGGCGGCCCCGGCCACCTCGCCGCACCTACGCCAGGAATTATACCGCTTCAGGATCACAGGCTGCCGCCGCTCCGGCGCCGCCGTGAGCACCGCGTCCGTCTCCACAGGCGGCGCCGAAGGAGACCGAGGCGACGACGGGCTGCGCTGCGCTTTGTTCCCCGCCATCGTTCAGCGCCTGCCCTCGATCTCTTCTTTTGCTTTCTTTTAAAGAAATCTCGATGAAACGTTGGAATTGACAGTGCTAACTGCTAAAGAAGAACGCTGAAAGGTGGCGGTCAAAGCGAGATAATCGCCGAGGAAACGCGGCGGCCTTTAGATTTTTAGTTATTACAGCTTCATTTTGATCCGTTTAAAGGAATCTGATTAATTAGAATACACAACGGCTATTAATCATCCTCATTATCTTCCTAACCGTAGATCAGGGCTGTCTTTTGATTAGTCTCTACGAGAATCAAGTGGCTAATATATTCAGTAAAACTATCCCAAAGAGGAAGGATAAATCTTCGAAAACTATAAAATTAATATCTGATATGAGCTTAAAAAATCCCAAGGACCGTCTTTTGATCCCCTCCTATCAAGCGCAACTAATCCCTAGCTTAATGCAATCATCCCCGCACATATCAATTTGCCCATTTAGTCCATTCAATCATTTAATTTGCATGCTTAATTTGATCAGTCAGTCAAGACCATCGACTGTATAACAAAGTAAGAAACAATTATTAAGAGGTCTCCACACTTAATAATCAGAGAACTTCTACATCATGTAAACGATTGCTCTAGTTTTATTTTATTATAATGATTATTAGGAGGTCCATTCCATCTAGTTAATTCGCAGAGATCAGTTATTTTATTATCATCTCCTCCACTTGTATCTACTGACGACTCGCTTTAGCTTTCAAGAGTACTGCATAATTTTGTTGCAACTGCGACTCCTCGCTTTAGCTTTCAAGAGTCCTGTATAATTTTGATTCATCGTCAAAGTTGTTGCAGGTCCCTGATCCTTTTCTTTCAGACGATGATGCTGACCATCACGTAGAAAACCTACCATGCTCTAAACTCTCTGTACGCTGGATATCCACCAAATCATGCCAGAGTGAGCAGGAAAAAACTAGAGCCCAAGGTACGGTGGCAAGGATCATCGCAGGTTTCATGGAAAGCCAGATATCCATCACCGCATAAAGTTCTCCTTCATCGCGCCCTTTGGATCCACAGCTGAGAAATATAAGCTGAAGTCATAAGTTTTGGGGTGCATTATAGGTAGTCGATGCATGTGATTTAACCAATACATCCATTACAAACTAGTAACATGTGTAACTGGATTAATCTAGTGCGTAAACAAATTATAATCCATCAAAAACAAACTAAAGTCTCGTTGAAAACTAGGGACTTATAAATCAAATCGAGAACCATAACTACTGGAATCTGGAAGAACAAGCAGAAAGCATCAAAAGAAATTATTTAAGCTTTTATTATGACTTACATTTGAGATGGAGAGGAAGTTCAGAAGAAATACAACTATGATAATGTCTGTCTACCTTCTTTTATTACCTCTTGTACTATCTACATGGCTGAATGAGTGAATGAAAAACCTACTTCATTCGAGTTCATAATTGGTGATTTTGCATTGCAGTTATTACTGGTCAGGAATCATCTTTTACTGTTGGGAGTACACAACTGTTCTGTGAAGAATCACAAAGTTGAAAAATGGTCTTTTTGACATATTCAATCACTCGGCAACATAATTAACTGGCCAAATTTTCTAAGTCAGATACACTACGATTCAAGGACAATGCAGCATACGGAAAAACTACTACTAGATGATCAGGAATCATATAGTGATATGACTAGACACTGACGATCACATAAAACATTGTTTTAAGGACAGTGCAGCAAATAGAAAATTTTCTATGGCCGGAAATCATAGGGCAATGCAGAAGAATGGAATTTCTGCAATTGATGCACGAGATGCATGGAGAAATTTCACTCTTCTGTAAAATAGAATAGAATATAGTAATTTGACTAGCAAAGAGCTTATTGAAATCTTACTACTAGAACATTCAGTAATTAGATGGCGTAGATCCAATATAAAGAGGGGAAAACTACAAACAACTAACACTACCTGTTATCAAACCCATTATGTTCATTACCAGCAGTTTTCAAAGATTTCTTTGATCTGTAAGAGGTTGTCTTCATGTAAATTTTATGAGAAAGAATATTTAAGAAACATATTTCCGCTTCCTTTGTTGGCTAAATCCATAGGCATTCAAATACTTTGAATTAACAAGTTCCTTTGGAATAGCAGCTCCAACAGATTTCAGGTTTTGAACAAGTTCCCTGAATAATTTTTTGTCCTCATCATTCACAAAGGTAATTGCTGTACCTTCCTCTCCCATTCTTGATGCCCTTCCTACTTGGTGAATAAATTCCTCCATTGAATTTGGCATGTCAAAAATAATTACTTGTTGTACTTTCAACAGGTCGATTCCACGTCCCAAAACCCCAGTTGAGACAATAATCGAAATCTCTCCTGTCAAAAACTGCTTAAGGATTTCTCTTCTCTCCTTCATCGTCTTCTCACCATGAATTGAAAGAGCTTTAATTCCAGTTACAGTATAAATTGCCTCTGACAAAATGTCAGCTCCTAGTCTTGAACCCACAAACACAACAACAGGTGGAGTATAGTGTTGTTTGCTCATTAATATCTCAAAGAGCTTCTGCCTCTTCTTCTTAGATTCTACCCAAATGACAACCTGTTTTACTGAGTTGCTGGGTTTGTTTGGCTTGCCAACAGAGATAAATATCAAGTCATCAGCCATTGAGCTAGCCATTCTCTCAACCTCTTTAGAAACAGTTGCAGAGAACATCAATGCTTGGGGCTGTGAAAGAGCTTGAAATATCTGCATCACTTGATCTCGAAATCCTTTCTGCAGCATGCAGTCCACCTCATCTACAACCAGAATGGATACCTCACTGAGCTCAATGTCATGCTTAGTTAGAAGATCTATCAACCTTCCAGGGGTGGCAACAATTAATTCAACACCATTTTGGATCCGATAGACTTGCCCAGCCAATGGGTCTCCACCAACCACAAGAGCAGTTTTAAAAGGCAGACCCTTCCCAAGTAACTTGGCTTGCTCCTCCACCTGAATGCACAGTTCTCTGGTGGGAGATAGAACCACAGCCAATGGATTTTTCTGCCCAGTGGCATGCTGCAACCGGATGCTTGAACAATAAGAAATTACAGGAACCAGAAATGAAGCTGTTTTTCCAGATCCAGTGTCAGCAGAAACAAGCAAATTTCTCCTTCCTAATGCTGCAGGTATGGCTTGCATCTGCACTGGAGTTGGAATCACATAGCCAGCACTTTCAAGATTTTTCTCAAGCTTTTCTGGAAGATAACAAGAAGAAAAGGCCAACACCGGCGCAGGAACGGACGCTCCTTTGATGCAAAGTTCAACTTTGCTTCTCAAGGATTCAATCTGAATCGATGTTAAACCTCCTAAGTCAGTTTTATTATTGCCCTTAACATAAAAACACTCATCATTTGTAGGAATTTTCAATAAAGGAGCAGGATTCAATCTTGGATTTCGAGTTTTTTCATGTCTTGCCAAGAGGATTGTTTTACATTCTATGCTGCAAATGTCTTCATCTGTCTGATCACATATATACTCACCATAACGACCACAAATGACACAATGAGGCTCCTTTGGAAGTGCTTCCCTCTGTTCCTGACATCTCTGCTTCACAGGGCATTCTGCAGTAATAAAAAAATAACATAAAATGATTATGTTCCTTGCGCACAATGTTAATATTATGGTTATAAATTCTAGTATCATTTTTACATTAGCTAAATGGGAAAAACAACCGACTCAGGCAAGTTAGAAGGATAATACTCTCTTTTTTTCCGAGGCCTTCTTGATTAAATTAAATTTACATGTTGATATTTTTTTAATTCAGTCATTCATTCCCATGATGAAATTTACATGTAATATTTTTTCAGGTTCTTTATGGAGCTAATGGGCAGCACACTTCGAAAAATTCTGATGAAAAATTGGTGCTCATCACAAAGTACCTTGATTGTCACAAGCAGTGTCGAAGGTTCCGTTGTGATGCCCTGAAGAAGCTATTTGTTTGTCCTCCATGTTAAGCACCTACAATCAAGAAGACTTCAGAGAAAAGATAGAATAGATAAAGTGGACTCTGGATTTCATGCTCATAGGCAAATTAATTCGATAGTTTCACATACAAAATCAAAAATAAAGAAAACACTTAAATATAGTATGTCAGCTAAACCATTTATTAGCTTCAGATTTGAGAGGCCCAATATCCTAAATACACTAGAAAAGAACCAAAATTGTCACCGAATAATTCATGCTCAGAGTTAGTACTATGTTTCAGTTAACATAGACCAGTGGCAGGACAAGTTCTTAGTGCCTAACCACGCTTCATTTGTTAATTTTCATCCTATCGTCGTAGTGCTTATGATCGGTGAGAACTGCTTTCTTTAAGTAGGGTCAAACTCATTATCGTTCCGTTCTCCGCAAGTTTTCGCATTTGCCGAAGGTGATGACCTATACAAAAGATTCCCCATTGCCCAAACACAAGCTCCGACCGCAAACTAACAAAATCCCCCTGGTACGACTTCCCACTAGGGTTCCTAGATGGGCTCACAGAGGAGATAGCAGAGACAAATACCGTAGCCAGGATAAAAATTGAACGAGAAGCACTGCCACCCCGCCTGCCGATCCCTCAACGGATTCTATTCCTTCGCGCACAGCTCCAAATCTGGTACTGGTGGAAGCCCGGCAGATTGGGAAAATAATTTCCCTTCGGATCAATGAAGGAGGCGATAGGAGTACAGAGGGATATAACGAAAGGTGCTAGGGCTCGAGAGAATATATATTGTTTTCCAACTCTTATTAGTATTATTATTATTTTTTTATGATAAAGAAGACGGTAAATTTTCAATTTGTTTTTTATATTTAAATCCATTCATTTAATTTATCCAAAGATCAGAACCGTTCATCTAATGATTTCCTTAGAATTCAAAAGAGAATAAATTATAAAAAAATTATATTCATAAATACGATTAATAAGATGATGAATAATCATCTGAATTCGAAATAAAATTTTAAATCCACTCGTATTGAAAGAGGAAAATTGAGTTCAAATCTTTTTTTATTTTCCCATTTAACTGCAACACGTTCCATATGGATTCAAATTGGATAGTGGGAATAGAATTATAGGCTGTAAAATATGAGATACTCGTCATGTGAAATTTGTAATTACTAACTTAACTTACTAAGTACTAATAATATGATCATACTTTTAAGATTGCTCCTGTTAAAAAAAAAAAAGAAGAAGAAGTCAACATTAAAATATAAGATGTTAGTGAAAATTTAAAGTTAAGGTATTTTTACTGGTTTTTCTATTCTTGTGCCCTTCCAAGATTTGTTTTTTTTTTATTTTGCGGATTATTTTACCCTCCATGCTTCGAATATCTTTTAAAATCTGAGTTATCTTTTCATTTCTATGATCATGTATATACGAGTAAGGCAGGTGAGTTATTACTCGTGTTATTATAGCAATTAATTTGTTGGAAAATGTACACTCATGTTATTCCTGGCTTCGAAACCTGTAATTGAATTGGATCTCTGACCGATTCAATCAAAAAACAAAAAACAAAAAAAAAAGGCAGAAAAAAGGTTGTCGGATCGGAGACGGAAGACGATGACTCGATCAAACTTCCATCACAAGATATGCTCGTGTCAAGTTGACTTGTGCACAGGAGGCACCAATGGAGTCGTCTTCCATCGCCAAAACTTCTACTGCCCACCCAACCCTCATTTTTTAGTCTTCCCGTCCTTCTCCACGCAATTTGGTGTCAATTGCCGATTGCCAGTTGCTTCTTCATCCAGAGTAATGCCGTGGCCGCCGCCCTCCGAGTGGCGGCCGCTGCATGCCAATGGAAATCCCTCACCTGCGTTGACTTCATAGCCTATTTATCTCGACTTCTTTAATTTTGGAAGTACGTATAATAAAACGCCCGACCAACTGCCATTTTGGCCTTCACCAAATCTCCAAACGCGGAACGCCCATGACGCCTCCTCCCAAGGCCGCCGCCGGCGAACCACGAGAACTGCCGGCGGTTGTCGACGACTCCCACAAGATCCACAGGAACAATAAGCGGAAGCCGGTCGTCATCTACATGGTCTCGCCCGAGGTCATCCACGTGAAGGCCAGCGAATTCATGACCCTGGTGCAGCGCCTCACCGGCCCCAGCGCCGGCAGCGGCAAGGACTCGTCCCCCAGCGTAGACCGCAAGGTGGTGCCGGTGAGGGTCAAAGCGCGGGCGCTGAACCGGCGGCCGCCGACGCCGCCGGCGCGAGATTCGTCGTCGTCTCAGCTTTCGGTCGCCTCCGCCGGCGAGACCCTGTTCTTCCACGACTTGAGTCCGCCGTCAACATACGCGGTGGGGAAGGACGAGCCGATGGCGGCGCCGCAGAGTTGGTTGCTTCGCGGCGAGTACTTGGACCAGAGTCCTCGCCGTGAACTGGGGTTCGGGAACGGTTCGGCTTACCTCGAAGCTTTGGACCGGCGGCCGGAGCGATTGGGAGGGCGTTGATCGTACGGTCGAATGTTAATTGTAGTTGGGGAATCTACTGCTGGTTTCATTTTGCATGTAAATGATTTTATTTTGTGGTTTGGAATTGGAATTTTTCGTGGGTGACTTTGTTGTTTGGATTGAGAATGGCAGTATCCATCCAATAGTTACATCCGGTTAGTCAATTCATTGAATCGTAGAAATTTTTTTAATGGTCTCTACGTATTTTAATCATCACATTAAAATTTATAAAATCTATATGATTTATCTCTTTCACAGTAATTATGAGACAGACCGATGAATATTGCTAGATTGACGATTCTAATCTTTTGCGGAATGAATCGATAAATTTTAACATCTCAATACGAAAAAAATAAATCATGAATAATATATTATTCAACACGATAAAAAAATAAATATTTTAAAAAAATTATAATTCTCAAAGATCTTTCCTCTCCTACAAAATCCTACTGTAAAAACTAATCGACAGAGCACTCACATACTTACAGTTTATCGATAATCATCTTTTCTTTTTAAAAGTACAACGATCTGTCTCAGAATTGAAGTACTTCAAACTTCAAGAGGAGTAAGATTCTCTTTTTATAAGGGTAAAAAAATTATTCCCAACGGGTAAAAAGTTTCTTTCATAACGTATCCAAGTGTCTTTTAATCAATATAACTAATATAATAATTATTCATAAAATCAATTAATTATTCAATTGATCAAATTAATATTACAACGCATGATTCATTTTTGTCAATTAATTAATCCATTAATTAACTCATAATCAATTGATTAATTATTATTATTATTTCACGATCAAAATTTTAATCAAATCGTACCGAATAAATTCTTTTTTACTCGAATTATCTCAAATTTTTTTTCATTTATTTGAAAAAATGATTTGCGACGAGTAGAATAACTATATATTGTATCCGAACCCTCACAGTTTATTAATTGGTCAGGAAACCAATTTTTCAACAATTTCAATAAGAAGGCTTCAGAAGAGAAGAGAGGGAATTTTACGGTAGTTGATTTGAATTCTAATAATTTAACTCACTCTCCTGTTCAGTGCATAAAACACTTCTTATTAATTTATGAACAGTACCAGACGATCGACAAACCAAATATACGAGGAAAGAAAATTAAATTCTCTCCTCAGAAGAAGACCAACAGAACATGGTTTGGAAACACTCACTAGCTAGCTAGGTATATAACTATTTGTTCAAGTGAATAAAGGATATATGGCTGGAGATCAGATCACTATATTGTATCTGATCTTGCTTCTGTATATACCAACTCAAACTTATGTATGTTAGGCTTCCACTTTCCTTTGAGAAGACACCAAAGTCTCCAAGTAATTCTCCACGGTATTTAGGCCACAGAGCTCTTTCACTACTGGCATGGTTGCCGGAACGTCAAGTTGGAATGTCGATGTGGAATGGTTATCGTCGTAATTGGAAGAGAACTCAGCCCGAGCAGCTCTTATCGCTTCACGAACCGCACAGTGAACGGAAGAAGCTAGAACCAGTGGTGGTTCTCCAGAAGCTGCATGCAAGAAGAAGCTTATCGGTCACTTGACAGATTCAGGTTTCAAAGTAGAGTTAGTTCTCACAGTAGAGAAATGACCGTGAGCAAAAATGGTGTTCATACCCTTTGAGGACAGTAGACGCTTCTCATGATGTCCGCTTTTCATTATTTTAACGTTGAACTGCTTCGGGATGGTGTCGACAGTAGGGATCTTATATGTCCAAGTACCGTCTGAAACTACCAAGCCATCTGAGTTTTCCAAATGTTCCTCGTACAGAAAGAATCCGATTCCTTGAACAAAGGCACCTTCAATCTGCAGAAAAAAGCGATCCAAATCATTTTGGCGTTTCGGATACCACGATCAAAATATATATATATTTTTTAAAAGGACAGGTGAAAGAGGAGATTCAATGGAAACATCCACCAGACCTGTCCTAGATCCACGGCAGGATTCAAGCTCTGTCCACAGTCATAACTAAGATCTGCCCTTAAGATCGTAGTAGCTCCTGTAAGAATATCAATCTCCACCTACAATGTACACAAAATCATAAGTTACGAAGAATGCAAATTAAAATTGAATAAATCAGAGTCTTGCGACACCACAATGTAACGAGTAATGAAATTAAAGGCAAAAACACCAATGATTATATGAAACTACCTCACTTATAGCAGCTCCATAGTTCAGATAGTCTAAGCTGCTATTCTCAGGGACCCAATAAGTACTCGCTGACAAGTTCACTGCTTGTTTATTTGCCTGTGCATAATTCGCAATGGAATGTAAATTATTAGGATGAACTCCAAAGTAGGCGCATACCGTGGAAGTAGCAAATAGGGGAAAAAATGTATTATGTGAGATTGACTACTACTGATATATATCTGAGCTGTGTCCATTAATAGACTGGAAATTTACAGCGACTAAATCCTCAGAGAAACCTCTACCCCAACAATTATCGATTGAAGAAAACACCATGAAGATAATATAGTCGGAAAGTGCATATTCCTTCAAAACATTGTTTTCCATTTTGTCACTAATTTGAGTTTAGTATGTATCTACCTAAAACTTTTAGAACTTATATGCTTCTATAGATAATATAGGTTAGCTAAGAACTAATACGAACCTCACTTGGCATTTGCATTTATGCACATAAATGTAGGATAAATTTCATGTAAAACAAATGTATTGTAGGTTTCCAAATTGTTTCATCATTTGCATGGCCAATAACATTTAAAAGTGGGTTTAGACAGACAATACTCTGTGTAGAATTAGAATATATGGAAGATATATAAATATATATTGCAGTCAGTGTTTGCTTGTTGATTGCAAGCGAAAAACTTCAATTGACAGTAATATCCTTGCCCATTTTTTAAGAACAACTTGTCTTTCACAAAAAGGGCAGTCAGGCGTCCAAAAACTTACCATATAATTTATTTTTATTTTATCTAAATGACAGTACCTGACTGGTCTTACTGGCCTGAGAGCAAAGATAAAGATATAGGACAATTTAAAGTACTTAAATGTTATATTTTTTGATGGCAGATACGAAAGCATTCTCCCTAAGTAAAAAGAGTTGTTGTTGTAATTTCCTATTATATAACTCTAGTATGCAATTAACTACTAAATGTATTATAATTGTTGGTGGAAAAGAACATTTGATCCCCATGCAGTACATGAGCTTGCCCGAGATAATTTACAGAAATGAGTTGCAAAATGCTTAAATAATAGTCAATCTACTCTTAGATGTAAATGCACACCTGGGAAATTAGGGTCTCCCATGAGATTGAACCCATTTGTTCTTCTAAACTCTGCTTGAGCGGCTTCAATCTGCTGACAAGAATACTGCTAGCCAGACGAACTGCTTCACAGCTTGATTCGGATGTGGTGCTTCCACCCGTCATACCTCCCTGAATCAAACTCAAAGTATCTGCTTGGATGATCCTCACCCTATCCAAAAGCTTTAAACTTGCATCATCCCAAAGTTGTCCAAGAACAAATGCTACCATTTGCTTTACCTTTGTCCACAGCCCCTGGCCTATTTCAATTCCTCCAACTTCAACGACTACCGAGCCATCATTTAGAATTGATACTTTCCCTGGTGTTGGCCTTGGTGCAACTGAGTATATAACAGGTACCCAGGATATTCCTCTTTTTTTCCACTTATTGCAATTATTGAAATGTCGGACCATTCCAAGGCGTTGCAGAAAGCTGGCTGTTGAAGTCAATTCATCAACTATAGCAGGTAGAGTATATTCTGAAGCATCGCCACTGCTGGATCCATAAAATGACTTAAGGCTTTCATATGTGTGCAGATTTTTCTTTCTGACAGAATCAGTATCCACGGATAGGAAAGCTGCTACATGTTCAATAATAGCTTCAGCGATATAAGATCCCTGTACATCGCCTGGAGCTCGCATGGCTGATTTAGACACAAGATTCGTTTTGCATACCTTGATATTGAAAGAGAGAGCACCCCAATTGTATTTGTTAAAAGATCTTATAACAGCAAGTGGAATAAGTGGACTAACATCGGCTGATATGCCTGCATTTATAAATAAATCCATATGCAAGGCTGTAATCTTTCCATCAGACTTGAAACCCACAGAATAGTTTATTTTCATTGGGTGTCGTGCTCCTATCGTTATCATATCTGTTTTGCGATCAAGGTACATCCTTACTGGACGATGCAATGTAAATGCTGCAAGAGCACATGCGGTTGCTATCTGAACATCAGAGCATATTTTAGAGAGCCTAACACGACATTAACTAAACTGCTTCCAAAATAAAATAATTAAACTAGTTTGCATTTTGTGATATTATCTTAATTGAGTTCTCAATAAAACATTAGCTAAAAGTGATAATCTTTTTCTAGTTTCCTGAAAACCAATATGTGGGAAGTAAGGTTCGCCAAATGCCAGAAGTTACAATTATGTGAAAGAAGATTAAACACACTTCATATAATAGTAAATGTATATGGTGTCTTGTATACCACCAAGGATTTGAACTTACTCTTTTAAACTTTCTATATATCTCATTTTTGCCAAAAGAATTGCATTGATCATCTTGGATGAATAATATAGAACCTTGAATAAGGAAACGACTAACAAAATTCAAATATAAGCAATTAGATCTAAATCAAATGCCGTATCGAGTGATCCTGGCAAGACATGTTGTTCTGACAATACATGGTAACTAAAACAAACAGATACAAAGAGGAGAAAATAAAATCATGCTTCACCCAAGGTAATGCTAGCCTACATGCTATCCAAAGACTTCTTCGCACTGTATTATAAGCTTATTATCATTTCTCCAGTAAAAATGAAGACAAAATAACTCTAATATTGGATCATATCCATATGAAATACAGTTTTTTTTTTGTTTGTAAATTTTGATGCTCACCGGCATGGTTCGCATTGCTTTCCCACCAAAACCTCCTCCGACTCTTCTTGAAATTACACGAACATTATGCTGCGGTACTCCAAGGCATTTTGCAATCACACCCTGGGTATCCTCGGGCATTTGAGTTGAACTGTAAACAACAATGCAGTTATCTTCATCTGGAATGGCAAGAGCTGTTTGTGTTTCCATGTAAAAGTAATATTGGGAACCAAGTTTAACCTGTAGATAACCATCCAAACAGTTAATGGAAAAATAGCAGAACACAGGAAAATTACTCATGCTGTTTCTTGGGATAGCTAAATCAAAATCATACTGAAAGAAGCAGAATGCTACTTCTAGTGCAGAGTCTAGAAAGATCAGTGTGTCACCATATGAGCAAGATAGGTCGTTACTAGAATTCAGAAATGCCAGGTGGCACCTAGATAGTTATTTCAATCATTTAACTTCAGAATTGTCACTTTATTCTAGGCGGTCATCATCTTAGAAGCATCTTTGATTACAAGCAAATACAGCTAACGTCAGAAATTTACAGAAATGTAATTGTGGCACCACTACCAAATGCCATTTACACTAAATATTTATGCTCCTGTTCATTGATGTACCAATCACTGATTAATTACAAGATGAAATTTTTTGTTGATCAGAAAGTTCATTGCTGCAAAATTGGAACTTCTAAAGAATAAATGATCTGGCAGAGAGCCACCTTTAGAAATTATGGTTGGTCTTTTTTTTTTTTTTTGTCATTTACTATGGTAGATGGTCTGTCTTTAAATAATATTGCCAGGAACTAAGGTGATAAGCATGTGGATATAAATTTCTCATGTGCATCTTATTTCTTCCCCCCTTTTTTATGCACGTGACAAGCAAATCCCTCTGGAGACATGCTAAATAACCAACAGACATCAAATGGTCACGTAGTCTGTCACTAAGGCATGAAGAATGGTGGATTCACAAACAACATCGTCAGAGATATTAAGTGACATATAAAAAAGAATGTAAAAGAAGAATCCAATAGCAAACACATAGCAAGAAATGCCAAGAATATAAAATAGACAGTGAAAACACTAGCCAAGCTGAAGATTAGGAAGTTACTGCCATTTATCTTGGTTGAATTGTGAGAAAAAAGTACATGAAATTACCTCGGCTGAGAGAATCTTGTGATCAGCTTCATCCATTCCTTTGGCCAGATCACCGATCTGCTCAGGATAGATTGCGGGAGGTACATCAAAGAAACTCGACCTTGCGATAGCATCTTCAATGGATAGGATTGGAGGTTCACAGTCCTCATTGGAATAGTGTATCTCTGCTTGTTTAGCAGCCATGTTGGCATATCTCTGTGTTTCTGCTACCTAAACAATCAAATAAATAGATGTACTGCTTTTTATAATGTATATTTTTATTTGACGGCAATTAACTCTACTAAATTGTGAAATACTCCACTAAAACAGATAGCGATAGAATTGTCAGAGGATAATGGGTATACCACAACACCAAGATATTGACCAGCATATTCAGTCAAAGAATCAGCAAAGAGTGTTTCAGCTCCAAATAAAAATCTACTTCCAATGTTTTCCCCTTGTTTTGGGATGTCACTAGCACCAATATAAGCAATGACTTTCTTTGATGCCTCTGTAGATTTGAATGTAATGCCCTTTATATGAGCCAAAGGACGTGTACTGTACACAAATGCTCCATAAAGGCAATCTTTAGGAGAAGGAATATCATCGACATATATTGCTTCACCTGGTTTAGTAATAAGATTTAGTAAAACCAAATAGTGATAACTACATAAACTATGATTTCACCAAACAAATGTGACAACGTAAAATGTTAATGGTGTGTAACTTAGCAATCCATTATTAAAAAACACAAGAAAGATTGAAAGAGTAAAAAGTTCTTCCAAAGCCTGTAAATTCAGAAAAATATTTCTATCATTTCCATCGAATCAAAATGTGAAGCCTTATTAATCAATAAATCCCCCCACGAAAGGAAAGACAACAATTGAAAGAACAGTCATATCGTGCTACAGAAAGACAAATCAATAACACAAAAGACCGTATGAAAAGACACATCATAATTTCTAAATATAAAATAATTAGGGATGAAAATGTATGCATACTTGGAGAATAACTAACAAAAAAATCTCCTTTATGTAATAAATCATACAAAAATAGAATTGAAGTTACTTGCTGTGAGGATTTCTTTATTTAGAAACTAAAAATACGAACAAAAGCATTTCTAACTTTGTGTGTGTGTGTGTGTGTGAGCAAAAGAAACATTCAGTTATCCTATTTTGTGAAGTGCTACTCAGTTCAGTCCCAAATCAGTAAAAATGCTTGTGTTCAGGTTAATAAGCAGTCTATTGTTTAATATCCTTACACTATCATGTTAGCTATCCTTTCAAATATTATCATAGTGGATCTACAACTAGGTATAATAAGTGGACACAAGTACAAAAAATGCCCGTAGATAGAAATGGCCTAGATACCAAAACCCCCCTGGACAGAGATCAGATTACAGTAAAGTTGAGCTCACAGTTTTCCAATATTCATTAGAGGTGTGATCCAATCTCAGTTCCCTAATGGAAACACAAACATGATTCTGCTGGTTTGAAGAACTATGTGAGTTAACTACTTAAGCATAAACATTTTTGACATATTATTATGAGACACAATAAAACTGAAAGTATTATAATTTTAAATATCATGAGTGAATGTAAAGGTGAATTCTAAGAGAGAATGAACAGATGAGTCATCATATCTTGTGCAACACTTGCAGATACAATATCATATTAAAGAAATAGATAGGATTAGGAAAATATGTAACCATGCATTGAAAATAAATAACTGCAATACGCACCCAAAAAACAAACCAAATTACAAAAAATGAGTATTATTCACAAAAAAAACTCAGTAAAAAAAAAAAAAAGAGTTAACTCCAGAACATATACCAGATGCCTGAATTTCAGCTCCGACTTTCTTGATAGGCGCACCAATAGGAAGGTAATCCGTGCTAAAGTCAACTAACTGCTTTGAAGACAAGATGACATTAGGATTGCAAAGTTGTTCAAATTTTGATGTCTTTGGTTGCATTATGTCCTCAGACCCATTGATTTTGCCATTTGGATAATCAGTAACTACAGCAACGCTAGATGCATCCACTTGGTTAATCTTCTCAGCCGCAACCAATTCTTTAGCAAGTGGTTGAAAAAAATTGAACAGAAAGGTAATGGCCAAACTTGCTCTGTAGCTTGAATGACGAGTGCCTACTTTTGGTATGATGGTCTCTTTCAGTAAGTGAATCGCTCCAAGTAAAATTGAGGCTGTGAGAATTTTGCCTGTCAAGAACTCCTCAACTTTCCTTGCTCTGATGGCATGTTCACTACCATAAGCCCCAAAAGCCAAGTGTAGATTTAGTAAAATAAGATCCCCGGAGATCTTATCAGAAATAACATGAGCCAAGAAAGCAGAATTCAGATAAGAAACAGCATTCCCAAGTGGGCGTGGAGCTGCTCGGTATGTTTCAAACAGAATAATGGAATCACTTTTAGGAACAGAAGCCATGACATTGCTAGTTGTAGAGGAAGAATCTATTGCTGAACTCCAATAAGGAATATGTATGCTTATGAGTATGGTTCTGTCATCACATGGAGGCAACTTAAGAAATTCTTCAAGTGAAATAACTAGCCTCTCTGAAGCCGTCTGAAAACAAACAATTGATCCAGCAGCAAGAAGTATTGTAGCAATATCTGAGGCAAACTGATTTCTTTGTGCCATAATCAGATTTCCACCCAAGCTAGCCATATTTCTGATAAAGGGTGAAGCAACCTTATCCATATGATCAGCAATTTTACAGAAGACTAATTTTCCACCCGAATGAAGTACAATATTATCCTTTTCTTTCAGCACTTCAATAGCCCTGGAAATTGTCACAGCAGCTCCAAGTGTAATCCCTTTGCTATCCCTTTTGATGACTGAGAGTTCTGGTATACCTGTGAGATCAATGTACTTATCATACAAGTTGTTTTCCTTGTAAACACCAGATCCTGTGTTACCCATAACCAATTTGACATGACTTTCAGTGAATTCATTGGAATTCAAAAGTTTATAGAGCTGTTCAAGGCTAGAAGGCCGATGCCACTGGCACTCTGGCAAGCCACTATCTCGGCAACTCTCTAAGGCACCCATAGAGGAAATGATCTCAGATTTCAGGAATTCAGGAAAAGTGCAAATTTTGCCTTGGTGGTGAGGAGGTAGTCTATCGATATATGCATCCTCAGGCTTCTTCCAAAATGTATTCAAACCCAAATCTTCCAAATCAACATCAGCTGCAAAGCTCTTGCAGACATCTGCAATGGGTCTATAACCAGTGCATCGACAAAGGTTGCCAGAAATAGCCTTTTGAGCCTCAAATTTGGTGATCTTTGAGAACCCAATGGGAGGTTCAGGCCTATCAGTCTTATCCGCATTTGTAAGGGCAGAAAAGAGTGACATACACATACCAGGAGTGCAGAAGCCACACTGGGTTGCATGAAACCCTGAGAACCTCTGATGAATTGAATGGTAGCCATCTTTGGTATTTCCAAGTCCTTCAGAAGTGGTATACTGCAAAGTAGTGTAAGACAAGAACTAACACTGAATTCTTTCACTTGGTCACTAACTGGATCATATTTAGAAAGAAGAACAACACAAGCCCCACATCCACCTGCACAATTAAGTTACCTGATTATGTTAAAACAAAAGATATATCATGCATGAGTTTATTGCGCGAAGGACTAGGCAACCAATAACTGAAAATTTTAATCGATTTATCAAGATAGATTATATTAGTGGAACAAAATGTAGTGCCACCACTTGCACACCATCTGGAAGAATGCTTCAAGAACTGTTTATTTATTACACATGAAGAAAACTAGATAGAGATTCCAAGGAACTAAATGGCAGGCGTTCTAAAAAATTGCAGGTGAATAATGGTGAATACAAGAGAACATTAAAAGATAATCTTTTCCTAGGAAAAAAAAACTTGACATCTCTTAAAGTTAATATTTAATGGCTGTGTCGTGGGGAAGGTCTCTTTACGAAGGTAGCATTATCCTTCCCAATTTGATATCCGAGTGAGATTTGTACTTCTCAATCTCTTAGGGTCCATTTACTTTTTGGAAGAAAGGAGGCGGAGGGAAACAATGACAAAAATTACATATAGAGCTCTATTATTTTTAATTTCTTTTATCATTTTATGAAAGAGAGCTTTAGCACAATAGTAAAATAAAATTATTGTCTTATGATTTAAAGGTTACAGGTTCGAGTTCTGAAAATAGTCTCTTGTAAAATAAAATTGCATACAATAAAGTCTTCTCTGAAATTCCGTATTACGAGAGTTTCGTGTACCGGACTATCTTTATTTTTCGAGTCACTTTCTCTTCCTTGGTGCAATAATGAAATTATTGTCTTGTATCCTAGAAGTCATAGGTTCGAGTCTTGAAAATAGTCTCTTGCAAAGCAGAATAAAATTATGTACAATAATTTTTTTTTTCATATCTCTATATGGTAAGAGTTTTGTGTATCAAATTGTCTTCTTTTTTTTTTCACTTTCTCTCGCCTCATATTTTTCATTCAAGTAAACAAAACTTTGATGAGAAGCCACAATTTTATTGCAACAATGCGATCTACTCTCGACCATCAACCCCCTACCTTCATGGCTCATTTTTGTTGCACATCTAGGTGATCTACATGGCTACATGACATTTCCTAGGAGTCAGCATGTCATGTATTGATTTAGTAATTTTAAGTTAATTACTGAATCTTAAAGTCCAAGGTACATTTATTACTAATTAAGTAAAATATAACGACCAGAATAATGTTTAACACATTATAATGAAAATTAAATAAGTAGTATACCCTCAAAGTGCCATATGAGGCGGCCATGTGACGCCTGCTAATTTAGAAAAATTATAGACAAATTGACCATAATCTGATAATCAGCAAATTAAGCTACAAAAATATATGTTTAATTATGGATTGTCAAAATGAAATTTTGGTCTAAAATCCCAGAAGTACTGACTAGATTTAATTTATTTGTACTATTTTGGACTATTAGTATTCAATTAAAGCATTTAATTGACCATTTGAAAACCATAAGGCAATTAGAAAAGAAAATAGAACATGAGGAAAGGAAGTTAAACACTTAAACTAACTGGACAATTAAAAAAAATGAAATTTTAATGAAGGAATTTTTTTATAACCATTGGTTTATGTTTTGATTGGAAGGGAAGTCTGCAATGATAAAATTATTTTATAATTTAAAAATCATGAATTCTAATCATGACAATAATCTCTTTTTCGCGGTCTATTATTGTTTTATGTTTGGATTCACCCAAATGGATTAACAACTTGTGCAGCCTTTAGTCTTGTCGGGAAAAAAAAATCAAATGCTATTACATTTCAAATTCTTGCCAAATCTAATGAGTGTTTTCAAAAGTTTTAAATCATGTTGCATCAATGTTTGAACTGCAATGAAAAGAAATCCATTCTAGGATTATAAAATCTCATCGATCATTGAACCACTAAAACCCTACCTTTGATGACCAATTATCATTTCATACAAATAAATATCATATGTCGTATTATCTCGTGTCCTACTATCATTTCAATCAAATTATTATATTTGTTACCATGATTAGACCTGCTCCTATATATGGTGTTTTATCACTCCATATTTCTGATTTTATATAGGTCACATCATAGCCATAATATTATAGTTATGTCTCCTAAAAGCTCACCTGACAACCACACGTAAGCCTAATCAACAAATTAACCACATCAACCAGTCCAACCTTCATTCATTGATACATCCCTGTTACTGTTATAAACCACCTCACTTAATATAAGCAAAAACAAATTGCAATCGTTTGAGATTTTATTATCCAACTCTATACAAAATTACTAAAATATTCTTAAAGATATTTAAATTAAATGACTTTGGTTTTTTATCTTTCTTTTCTGATAATTTTAAACTGGCTAATTTAATTTAATTATCTTCGACAATGAAATATATTGATTATTTTCAATTAAGATAATAATTAATTGATTATTTTCAAGTTGATGGGTCAATTCCCTCGTTTGAGTGGATCATAAAGATTGGTATCAAACGGACCTACTCCTGTGTGTGATGGGGCATTGAGAAGGGGTCGTGTATTAGTGTAGTCACCATTGAAGTACTTCCCATGTCATTAATTAGGGATTATTTCAAACTATAAAATTGAATCTAGGTGTTGATAGAATGTCAAACTATAAGGGACACTTAAATTTAATCTCACATGGTGAGTTGTTGATTAATAAAGAAGTTTTATAGCCTTAGATGAGTGAGCTACTATTATCAATGATAAAGTCACACAAGTTGATGGGTTGAGTTCTCTCATCTAAATCGGTCAAAGATACAAATAGTAAAAATAATGCAACCCAAAATTGTAATACAAGACTACAGATATCCAAAATAATGAAACAGCTCAAAAGAATCACAGGTAAATTCAAAAATCGAAACAGCCAAAACTAGATTCAATCCCTTACTAGCAGTTGAAAGTCAACACTTTTATTATTTCAAAAAAAAAAAACAGCAAAACAATTCCCGTTCAAATTTAATACAGACATGTATCTTATGCAGCAAGAAAACGCATTTTCGATAAGGAAACAACCAAGCCTTCCAAAAGGAAAACCTTTACGAACAAGCGACTATCTCCAACTCAAAATCAAGAAAATCAGAGAGAGAGAGAGAGAGAGTATAGCCGCTTACCCTCGCCGCAACCGAGCTTGGGTCCAGTGAATCGAGTGCGAGTTCTCAAGAACTCAAGCAAGGTGGTGGAAGGATCGACCTCGGCTAACTCGAACCTCTCTCTGTTCACGGCGAACACCAACCTCCCCGCCATCCTTCACGCGACCGCCTCCCCTGCGTCTCCGCCGTCTTATATCATCGCGCAACAAGGAGCAAGTGGAGCAGGTTCTTCCGCAGCGGCCATCTCAGTCAAACACAAAAACCAGGGGGAAAATGGGATCAGAATGTCAAATTGCATGGCAGCAAGTAGCAATCGGGATGACGTCTATTTGGCTCCCCGTGGAAGGCTATGGTCTTCGTGCGTCCGACGATTTTCTTCTATTTAATGTCGCCGGAGGCAAATTAAGCGCAAATATACATAGTACAGTTAGATACCTTTAAATAAATAAACTCTAATTATTGGATAAATTAATATACAACATTAAATCATTAAACCTGAAATTTAATAGCAACTAATTAAGACCTCTAATCACATACGAGTATACGACCAATTAAGGAGGAATCTTCATAAGAAAAAAGTTTAAATAAAAATCTTCGAAGTGGGTCTTAATTTAGATTTATAAGATTTTTATTACAGAATTAAGAGTTTAAGTCTGTATGATAATATTGTTACTGATACTTTCATTGTCATTCTTGATAAAAAAAAATATATCTCACGTTTAATATATAATAGAAATGCCTTTCTATTCAAAAGACACGAAATATTATTTTTGGTCATATTACCTTTCAATTTTCAAAAGGTAGAGGCATTAAATCAAGGAACGACTTTTTTTAGGAAAAAAACGTAGCATCACTTATATTTTATATGTTCAACAATCTTATTTTAATTACATGCAATGGACTTTTCCCACAAAGCAAATAAATATACGTAAGCTATGACGAAATGACGGCTATTGGTGAAATAGCGTCTACTCAGTATCGAGAAAGGTGAAGAAAAAGACAATTTTATTTTTACAAATCTATTTTAATAATTATTTTTATCTTTTTTTTTACAAAAAGACCCATTCAACACCCTAGGTCGAGAAACTATTTAATAATAACTTAGCTCCAACAGCATCAGTTCTAAATTAAGTCGAATTATATTTATATATATATATATATATATATATATATCTGAGCATCTTCGTCTACGCAATTCGTGCACGATGAATTTTTCATCGTCCGATCGATCACGATTATACAGTGAATGAGAAATACATAATGTTTCCTCCACGTACGATTTCACCTGCTGTTCACCGTCAACCATTCAGATTTCAGTCGGAATCCAGTCATGGTCCGACTGACATCGGAGTCCAACTAGATTGCGGTCACTAATGGCGCGTCTACCGGTGGCCACATTCACGGCCATTCGTAGCGCGGTCAGTGGGACTCGGTTAGTCAGTTGTAGTGATTTTGATCGGATTATATCCAGAGTCCGACCTTCCGTTGACGAGATCGAGCAGCGTCGAGCGTGAATTACTATGCATTATCCTCTGTCGCACATGGGACGTGTATATATATATATATATATATATATATATATATATATATATATATATATATATATATATATATATATATATATATATATATATATATATATATATATATATGATGTCCGTCAAGACCGTGATGGCGAGGTGTCCAGGGAGCAAAAACCGATAAATGTGGACGCTTTGGCGGGAGAGGTCTGACCGTGTCGTTGCTTGTGATAATGGAGAATCGTTTGCCAGGCGGCCAAGCGAGTGATCGGGCCAAGGCCAGGTTGAATGGTGAGCTGCCTGATGCTTAGCCGGTTAAGAGGCGAGAGAGATCTCTTAGTATCCTCGAAAGAACTCACCTCTCCTTCCCGGAAGATCCTATATATAGAAGGAAGCTCTATTCAGGAACTCTGCCCAACAAAGTAGCGGGGCCTAGTGGGTAGTACATTATGATCATTATTACTGGATTGCCTTGGGCGTGGTAATTAATATCGTCATGCGGTTGATAGAGCAGTCTCGATTAATGTTGCGGCTAATCTGCGGAGATTTTCGTGAGATCTCGCCTAGTTGTGAGCGAGATTAAATACACGCGCGGTTGATAGGAGACAATTCTCTATTAATGCCGCGGACATTCCTCTGAACCCTGTCAGTGACTTATCCTTTTGATGGGAATTTGCTCCTTCAACTTGATGAAATGACCTATCTCCTTAGCTTATAATAAAATGGATCCTTCCGCCTGCGACGACTTTACCTTAGATGCGGGGCGCCTGATATGAGAGAAATCTGGGCCGAGACGCGGGGCATCCTGTTAAATACGAAGATATTAAAATATTAAATTAAATGGACAAATAATTAAGGAAATAATCCTGGAAATTTTTCGGGATTTTTAGGGAATTTTTCCGGAATTTTTTCTGGAATTAAACGGACTCCGTACGAGATTTTTACGTGGATAAAGTAAACGGGCTTTAGAGGGGTCTATTTAAAGGGGATAAATACGCGATGGAAAACCTAATTTCTATTTTCTTTTTCTATTTCTTCTTTTCCCCGCCGCGCCGCGACCTCGTTTCCCCTTCGGCAGTTTCTTCGCCGCCCGACGCCGCTCCCTCCGACGGTTCTCTCGCGCGACCACCGCTTCTCCGTGGCGGGTTCGTCTTCGCCGACGGCGCCCTCTGCTTCGCCGGCGACATCTTTCTTCCTCGAGCCGACGCCGTCCACGTACCGCAGCCTCGTCGCTCCGCAATCACCGGCCGCCCGACGCCTCTTCTCCATGGCCGGCGAACGTTGCCGCCTTCCCGGTGCTCAGGCCCGTCGGCTACTCTTCTTCGTGTCCGCAGCCACCCGAGTCCCTGCGGCTGGCTGTCCCTTCGCAAGCGTCGGCAACCGCTTGCCTTCCGCCGTCGCGAGCTCCCCTAGTGTCGTCGGTGAGGGTGGAGCTTCAGGTAAATACCTAGATTTTTCTCTTGTTTTCTTGATGTTCAGGGATTCTATGAGTTGTGGTGGGAGCGAGAATTAGGAGCAAAGTGTCAATTTGAGGGGTTGTGAGAGGCTGTGAGGGTTTGATTTGGTGGTGTCGACTGTGAATTTGAGAAATTGAGTTGGGGGTATCGGTTGTCGGTGGAATTCCTAGGGCGGGTGAGCTTGATTGGTCGATTTGGGTTGATTCCGGAGTTATTCGGTTGATCGGTATGGTATTCGGAGGATATGGGATTTGGGTGATATTGTTTGATCTTGAGGATGTTTTAGGTAAATGGATTGGTACAATAATTGGATAAATTGAAAGCCATTAAATTTCAGTTATTTGGCTTAGGTTGTTAAAATGCGGATTAATCCAGGTTTAATTGATTAATTAGCTTATGATTAATTAATCAAAGTTTTATCAATTGATTTAGTGAGCTAAATTAATTGTATGGATATATGTGGTAGGAAAAGGATTATTAAGACGGTTGGGAAATTTGGGAGAATTGGAAATTGATTTAGGGCAATTGGGTTATGAAGGAAATCGATTAATTATTCGATTTGTCGGTGAATTGTATTTTTGTGCTTGACTATAGTCATGTTTTATGCAGGTTTCGGTCACGAGGCAGGTCCCCAGTCGTGACGATTTGGTTCATTCTTGCGGATATATATTCAGGCGGGTATTTTGACTTAACTTTTAGATTAAGTCAAGTTGATATGCTAGTTAGGATAGCTTACAATAACTTTTTCATGTTTATATGCCTGGTATGCTTTTGGTGCCTACTAGATACATGCATGTGATAGGATTTGATTATATTTCCCTGTTTGATTTGGATCATAGTATATGGATTAGGGATATGTACATATTGATTGTACATATTATTCGGATAGGTATTTTGAGTAGGATTTACATGCTTTAGTATCATGCACCATTTTCGCATGATTGCATGCTGGCTGGACGGGGTTCCATTATTGTTGAGCCCATGACCCGATTACATGACTGACCGCCACTCATGGGTTAGTGGTACATCGAGGAGGTGTGTGCGATTGCTCTGTCGGTCATTGTCCGCTCATGGGTAGCACGAGCGGCGTGGTAGCTGGCGAGGATCCCTCCTCCTGCAGTCTATGACAGGAGATGAGAGCTTAGCTCCCACTATGTTTAGGGGCGGAGGATAAGTATACTCAGACAACATCCCGTCCACTCGGTCACTCGGGAAGCGATGATGGCGAGTGCAGCGATTGTCATAGCCCTACCCACTCGGCTTCACCATTGCGTGTGGCGGTGGTAGCGTCGGGGGTGACCATGTCATTAGGACATACACACTTTGGATTGCATTTGTATTGTGTTTGCTGCATTTTTATTGATGCCTTGGATGTGCATATGATTGTCATGCATACAGGATACATGTTTATATATGGCCAGAACTTTATTATTTCTAGTCAGACACATGCTCCTATATCAGGGTAGGAGATTCAGGTAAGTACAGTCATTTTGTATTTCTTGCTTGCATACCCTATTTATGTGAGACTGTACTGGCATAATATTTTTATTGTTAGCTATACCTTACTTTGCATATCTACTATACCCGCAGAGTTCTTTGAACTCACCCCGTTGATTTATATCTATTTTAGGATGAAGCTGTTAGGAGAGTGCAGCTGTCGGACCCCACTCGTCGTGAATGTTTTATTTTGGATATTTGCTTTATGGTTTGGATATTTTGGTTAGAGGACATGTATAGGTTTGGAGATTGATTTTGTATTTGGATTTTTGGTGTCCGTATGGACCTTATTCGGATTTTGGTTTGATTGGATTTTGGTGAGTATTCCTGCGGATGGCGGGAAGGGTAAGTCGATTTATGGTAGACTGTTTATCATTTATTTTGGTTGATGGCCTGAGGCCAAATTATATAACTGCGTGTGAGTTTGGATTCCGGTCGTGTTGACCGATGTATAGTGGTCGTGTAGGCCTTGTATGTAAATTGGGATTGTCACCCGTACAGGGGAGATGCTGTCGGATTTTCGTCTAGCGGGGTCTCCTTCGGGGCGTGATAATTTATTTGGTATCAGAGCGCCTAGGTTTTCGAGTTCCTAGGGGTTTTTGGATTTTTCGGAGTTCGCCATGTTTTGGCAGGTTTTGCGAGGTAATTTGAAAATTTTTGGATTGGTATGGATTTCCGATGATTTTTATGTTTTGAAAATTCGAGGATTTTTGACGAGGTTAATATGGGGTTTTGGCGGCTACTGGACCTCTCCTGATGGTGAAATAGGTATGATGATTAATTTGATATGTTTTTATTTGTGGTAATATCGTATTCATTTAACAGATATGAGGCAGGTGGCGTGCCTGCGGCAGGGGCGTGGCGTGGGGCGACCACGCCCGAGGACCCAGATCTTTGGCGGCAGACTTGCGAGAGATCTATTGAGGTGGCATATTGATCGGTCGATTCCACGAGTCTTTGCGGGAGTAGTGGATCCTCGATCCTCGGCGGATCCTCCTCGAGATACCCGATAGGGCATCCGATGTACCAAGGAGACCCTGCGCTACATCGACACCCGCCTTGATGGGACATGCTACTACTGAACCAGCAGGCCCATCGGTGGGCCGGTTGACCCTCACTCGATATCGGCCCCTACTTATCCCTCACGATGCTGCGGCGCGAGCTCGGATTCGGATTAGCAAAGTCGATGAAAAGCGGTTCACTTTATTCAATGGAGAGGCCCGATCCGATCGTAGCTCGATCTTGGATCGAGAGCGATGGGCGTACCTTCTACTATATGAGTGCGCTCCGAGTGGGAGAAGCGAGTTGGCGACCTTCCATTTACGGCGAGGCCGAGATCAGTGGGACATCGGCGCTCGATTATTAGCGGCGGCAAGTTACTGGGCGAGATTTAGAGAGGCTTCTGAGAGTCAGTATTTCCCACGGGCATATCAGATGATGCGACGTCAGGATTTTCTGAGTCTACGATAGAATAATCGCTCAGTGATGGAGTATAATACGAGAATTTAATCGGTTAGCGAGGTTTTGTCGAGTTAGTTCTTTGAGGATAGGTCACGGATGATGCGGTTTGTTCGAGGACTAGATGGGCATCTGGTCGGGATGGCGGGATTTGGTAGTTCTTCCTACCGAGGCGTTGGATAGAGCTTTGTTGATCGAGTCGGCTCAAGCGGAGGGTCAATATAGGCGAGGAAGAGGAAGCAGACTAAAAGAACCACAGTCGGACCAGCGACCACGGACTACTAGACATCGTGAGTGGCGCGATCGGCAGGTCGAGTCATTACAGGGCATATAGCCGGCCTCAGAAATCAGGACGATCTTCAGCTGGGCCCTCCCGGTCTTTTCAGCAGAGCCGGAGGCCGCCCACTAGTGACACCTACTGTACTCGTTGTGGATCGAAAGAGCATATTGTCTCAGCCTGCACCTTGGGACAGTCAGTTTGCTATTATTGCAAGCTGCCTGGACATATGAGTCGAGATTGTTCGTTGAAGGCTCAGCATGTGGCTTCCGGGGTTTCTATTCAGGGAGGACCGTTGCGTCGATGCAGGACTCGAGAGAGGGGCGAAGCGGACCTTCGCCACGCCCGCAGAGGCAGCTCCCCTTCGAGAGCGCCTATAGTATTCATGGGCGAGTACACGGTGCCGTCGTGCGGTGTCACAGGTTGATTTGAGGACCGCATGATACGAATCTGATCTCGGCCAGCATATGCAGTACCATTCCGGCGATAGCCAATCTGATGCTCAGTGCGGCCCTGCCCGCGAGTTGAGGACGATCGCGCTACCGTGCGATGCGATTGCGGCTGCATACAGCCTTCCCTATCGACCCTACGTACGGCCTTTGTATCAGTCGGGCTCGAGCTCGGGCTCGGGCTCGGCCACCTTTGGCGGTGATACCACCTCCACGCCACCGAGGCTGGCGGATTCATGCGATTACGAGAGGATCGCGTGAGCCAACGAATCCGTATTTCGCGGTACGGTTTCACTTTATGCATTTTCATCTATTATGCTAGTTGATACTGGTAGTTCGTATTCGTTTATTTCTCGTACATTTATGAGAGAGATTAGTAGACTACCGACTATTAGATCACAGAGATTAGTCGTCTCCCTACCATCTAGCGATACATTGGATGTTACCCAGGAGGTTCGAGGTTGTCCCTTAGATTTTGGTAACATCATTCTTACTGTAGATTTATTGGTACTGGAATAGTCGAGTTCGACATTATCCTTGGCATGGATTGGCTGTCAGCATATCATGCCACAGTAGATTGCCAGACGAGGGTGGTCACATTCCGACCTCCGAACCAACCCTCGTGGGATTTCACTGGCATCCGGGATGACGGTATAGCGACCATATCTGCGATTCAGGCTCAGAAGCTTTTATTGCACGGTTGTCAGGGTTTTCTATTATCGATGATCAATGTAGAAGACAGTGGTGACTCTCAGATCGCGGACATCCCTATTGTCCGAGAGTATTCAGATGTCTTTCCAGAGGAGTTATCGGGTCTGCCTCCCAGAAGGCAAGTGGAGTTTATGATTGAGTTAATACAGGGCCAGGCGCAGCATCAGCTCCTTATCGTATGGCCCCGAGAGAGTTGGATGAGTTAAAGGTTCAGCTCCAGGAACTTTTGGACAGAGGTTTTATTCGCCCTAGTGCATCACCCTGGGGTTCTCCGGTTCTCTTCGTGAAGAAGAAAGATGGTTCGATGAGACTATGCATCGACTACAGGCAGTTGAACGCCATCACTATCAAGAATAAATATCCCCTGCCACGTATTGAGGACTTGTTTGATCAGCTCAGAGGTACATCAGTCTATTCTAAGATTGATCTGCGGTCTGGATATCATCAATTAAGGGTTAGAGATTCTGACATTCAGAAGACAACGTTCCATACCAGATATGGACATTATGAATTTTTGGTAATGTCATTTGGGCTTACCAATGCTCCAGCGGTATTCATGGATTTGATGAACCGTGAATTTATGGATTTCCTAGATCGGTTCGTCATTGTTTTTATCGATGACATTCTGGTCTATTCTCGTTCCGAGGAGGAACACGCGAAGCATCTTCGCCTTGTTCTCGATAGGCTCCGACAGAAGCGGCTATATGCGAAGTTCAATAAATGTGCATTCTGGTTACACTCAGTCGGTTTTCTGGGACATGTGGTTTCGAGTAGAGGTATTTCAGTTGACCCCCAGAAGATCGAGGTTGTCACCAGTTGGGAGCAGCCGAAATCAGTTCAGGAGGTTCGCAGTTTCCTGGGCTTGGCCGGTTATTACAGACGGTTCGTTGAGGGTTTCTCGAGCATTGCTATGCCATTGACACGCCTCACCAGGAAGGGCGTGAAGTTCACGTGGACAGAGGCGTGCGAGACTAGTTTTCAGGAGTTTAAGAGGAGATTGGTGTCAGCACCGATCCTGGTATTACCATCAGGGGACGACGGTTTCGTTCTTTATACAGATGCGTCTCTACAGGGTTTAGGCGCAGTATTGATGCAACACGGTAGGGTAGTCTCTTATGCTTCTCGCCAGTTGAAGGACCATGAGAAAAACTACCCAGTTCATGATTTAGAGTTTGCCGCTATTATCTATGCCTTGAAGATTTGGAGGCATCATTTATATGGTATTACGTTTGAGATTCTCACTGACCATAAGAGTCTCAAATATCTGTTTACACAGAAGGAACTCAATCTCCGACAGAGGAGATGGATGAAGTTCCTGAAGGATTATGACTGTACCATCAGCTACCACCCAGGGAAAGCCAATGTGGTTGCCGATGCATAGCAGAAGTCCCGAGGGACTTTAGCTTCCTTCCGAGTTTTGGTCACGGATTTGATTCAGGGTTTCTCTGAGTTGAGCTTAGAGGAGCAGGGACCGACAGAGCAGGGCATTCTAGTTACCATGGTTGCTCAGTCGTCTATCCGGACGAGAGTTTGGGAGGCTCAGGCTAGTGATCAACATTTACAGTTCATTGGTAGTCAGATAACTTACGACAATGATCGAGTTCACCCGCGATGATGAGGGTATTATATATTTTCGAGGCAGATTATGTGTACCTCAGCCTCACCCGGTTATGGAGGAGTTACTACAGGAGGCTCATCGCTCTCGATTTGCGATCCACCCAGGCGGAACCCGCATGTATCGAGATTTAAAGCGTTTGTATTGGTGGAACGGTATGAAGAAAGACATCGCGGATTTTGTAGCTAGATGTCTGATTTGTCAGCAGGTCAAGGCTGAGCACCAGAGACCAGCTGGATTACTTCAGAGGATTCCTATTCCTGAGTGGAAGTGGGATCATATTACTATGGATTTTGTGATGGGTTTGCCTAGGACACGTCAAGGCCATGACGCGATTTGGGTAGTCGTAGACCGACTAACCAAATCCGCGCACTTCTTATCGATTCGGAAGACCGACTCTCTAGATCGGTTGGCGGAGCTATATTGTCGGGAGATCATCAGATTGCATGGTGTTCTTTTGAGCATTATATCAGATAGAGATCCCCGTTTCACGTCTAGGTTACAGCGAGAGTCTGCGCGGCACACGGCCGGTTTAATCGCATTCCATCCGCAGAGCAGATGGATAGTCCGGCGGACCATTCAGACACTAGAGGATTTGCTGAGGTCCTGTGTTATAGATTTCGGAGGCAACTGGGAGGATCATTTACTGTTAGTGGAATTCGCCTACAATAACAGTTATCATTCGGCTAACCAAATGGCCCCGTATGAGGCATTGTATGGTAGGCAGTGTCGTACACCCACCCTCTGGGAGGAGGTTGGGGAGGCCCAGTTGCTAGGACCCCAGAGAGCTCAGCATGAGGCAGAGTTGGTCCGTACCATCAGACGTAGGATGGAAGAGGCACAGGATCGCCAGAAGAGTTATACAGATCGTAGACGAAGACCTTTGGAGTTCTCTATTGGTGATCATGTATTCATGCGAGTTTCACCCACGAAAGGGGTGAAGAGGTTTGGACTCCGTGGTAAGCTAGCTCCTAGATATATCGGTCCGTTTGAGATTTTGGAGAGGATCGGAGCAGTTGCTTATCGTCTAGCCCTACCACCATCTTTGACGAGTATACATGATGTGTTCCATGTGTCTATGCTGAGGAAGTATTGTTGGTGCAGCAGGCACCTAAGTCGAACATGAGTTTTGATTATAGCAAACGATACAAAGTTAAGCTCATGTCGTTATCTCACGAGCTGAATCAAGTGTGCAGAAGATTGCTATAGCTGGAGCTGAAGGCTAGCGACACCCGGAGGATGCCGCGGTGGTCGGGCGACACTCGAGTGATTTCGGAGGGAGCCGATGGAATCGAGTGGAAGGCCGGAAGCAAAAGCAACACGTAAGTATCGAGGTAAGCTCGTGTGTGTGAGCGTAAGTGAGGTCGTATCCTCTTTACGGGGATGATCTTAAGCGTAGATCCGACCCAAGACATCTCATAGGTGGTCTAGGTCGAGATCGGACGGTCGAAGACCGTCGGAAGTATGTTTTTGTTGAGCTAACTTTGACTTGCAGCAAACATCGATCATTGCCCGGCTTGGAGGACTCATTGCGTGTATCGATCGGCTGAAGGTCATCAATCGGTGATCGCCATCGATCGGCGATGATGGCCATCGGTCGACTAATGGTCAATGATCGGTCGAGAGTCAAGGCTTATCACTCCACCTCAAAGCGGTTTGGTGTCCATTTGTGATTGGTTGAAGACCCACTCGAAAAGGGGCTCAAAGGCTATAAAAGGAGGGCCAAACCTAGGGTTTTAACAACAATTCTAAGCCTCCAAAAAGTCTCCGTTACGCTGCAACTCTCCGACAACGAAGTCCTTCCATTCCGACGTCTAGGTTTAACTCTTATTATTCTTGTACGTCGGTATTAGTTTTTCTTGTCATTTACATTTCCGGAACTTTTATCGTATACGAGGAGAGGGGGAGTGTCCCTCTACCTCAAGTTTTTGTGGTTCCTTCTTGTATCGATTAACTCCTACCTCTAACGAGGAGGAGTTCCTTTAGTGCTTTTGCTCTCCGTACGTGGTCAAGGACCACTAGGGCCTTGGAGTAGTAGCCTTCGGCTACGAACCAAGTAAAACCCTTGTGTCGATTGTTTTTTTTTATTTTTACATTTCCGCTGCAATTAACTAATTATCTCTCGAGTTTTAACGAAAGAAAAAGAAAAGGTTTTTCGCTATTCACCCCCCCCTCTAGCGAACCACATCGATCCAACAATTGGTATCAGAGCCGGGGGCGCTTAGATTTGGTGAAACGACCAATCTAACATTTTTTTTCTCAGATTTGTTTTTCGTTCATTTAAATTTTTCTCCCGCACTACTAATCCAAGACGAAGTCTTGGTACTCTTCGTTTGATTTTGTTTTGCAAGTTTTCGCTTTTGGAGTAGCCGACGGTCAAACGGGCATAACTTTTCGTACAAGTTGACCCACGACACGGTTTACCTACCAAATCGAAGCTCTCGCAGAGATCTACACTTCTTACCAGGGTTTACCCTCGTAACAAGCTGTTTTCATCCTCAAAAATCGACGTTTAGTAGCCTTTCGGGAACATCGGAGGTTGTGAGTACTTACTTTTTATTTAGTTTCTTATTTCTTTGCTTAACTTTCTATTTTTCGTTTATTTCTTTTTATTTCCCGCACTACTAATCCAAGACGCAAGTCTTGGTACTTTCGTGTGTTTTTGTTGTTGCTAGGTTTTCGTTTTAGTCTCCTTGTCTTTTTGTTCTAATGGCCCATCTCGAGGGTTTTAGCACCGTCCGACCTCCGTTTTACAACGGAGATGACTTCCGTTATTGGAAGGGTCGGATGGAATGCTTTCTCAAAACCCAAATCGAGATGTGGATCATAATCCAAACGGGTTTCACACTTCCGACTAATGAAGTGGGTGACTCCTTGGATTATGATCAATGGACCGTTGCAACAAAACGACAAGTCGAAGCCGACGCCAAGGCAACACAAATTCTCCAATGCGGCCTATCCAAGGAGGAGCTAAATCGCGTCGGCCCCTTCATAAGCGCAAAGGATCTTTGGAAAAAACTAATCGAGTTACACGAAGGATCGGATCAAGCTAAGGTTTGCAAACGTGATTTGTTGTTCAATAAATTGTATACACTAAAAATGCAGGAACACGAGTCCGCGACGCAACTCCACGCCCGTGTCCAAGACATAGTCAACAACCTACACGCAATCGGGCAAAAGGTCGAAAACTGCGACCTTATAAGGTATGTCCTAAACTCTTTTCCGAGGACTACCTTGTGGGCATCCATGGTCGATGCCTACAAGGTCTCCAAGGACCTTTCTAAAATTAGGTTAGATGAACTCTTTTCGGATTTCGAATTACATGAACAATCCAACTCGGAACCCGAGAGGGGTATAGCCTTGTTTGCAGGTTCAAAGAAGAAGAAAATTGTAAGCAAGCCACCACCAACCGAGGAGGAAGACGAGTCCGAAGAAGAAGTTGACCCGGAGTTGACTGCCGAACTAATGAACCTAGCTCGAAGGATAGCCAAGGGACGAAAGCGAACCACGACTCGACCCAACCAAGGTAAGTCTAAAAGTTCTAACATTAGGTGTTATGAGTGTAACAGGTTTGGACATATCAAGTCCGAGTGCCCCAAGCTCAACTACCAAGCACCTAAGCACAAGAAGGCCCTCAACGCGACATGGGAAGAAGCGTCATCCGAAGAAGACGAAGACCACGTCTTCATGGCGAAATCAATTGAGTCGGACACGGAGACCGAGCCTGAACTTGAGTCAGAACCTGAGGATGACTCGGACTACGAAGCTACCTTCAAGTCAAGCCACGGATACGCATCCGGTTCAAAAGATACCCTTAAAGTAAGTCGAGCTTTATTTAATACTTTACATAATACGGTTAGGTTTTTGTCTAGGAAGCTAGCTAAGTCCGAGTCCAAGGTCGAGACCCTGGTTGAGGAAGTTAAACTCCTCAAACACGAGGTCTCCCTAACCTCTTCGACTAGTCGAGTTCAAGAGAAGGACTCAACTCGGGTTGAAAAACTCAAAGTTGAGAACTCACTCTTGAAAAGTCAAGTCGAAGATCTTAGGAATACGTTGGAAAGGTTTACTTTGGGATCCAAAGGACTTGACCTCCTACTTGGATCGCAAAGGGCCGTGTACAACAAGGTTGGACTAGGGTTTAGCTCAAACACGACCAATAAGTCATATATGTCAATCGTAAGTAGACATAAAAAATGTGTCCAAGCATGGGTCCCTAAGACCACTTTGATTTCAACTCTAGGATCCAACTTGTACTGGGTTCCCAAGGAAATCCACTATGTGGATAGACCGAACCGATTCAACGGTCTAGGGGGAGCCAGTACAAAACATGTTTGTGTTTTAACTTAGTAATTGCATGCTTAGATTTTTTTTTTTTTGTGAACTCACTTAGAACACGTACATAACCAATTAAAATCCTTCGAAAAGATTGAGCCTCGGGGAGCCTCTTTTCAAAAATAACTAGTTAGACGAGGAAATAGTCTTAGGTGAGTCAAGTAATCATTTTCTTGAAAATGGCTTTGTCTAAGGAAGTGGTCGATGATCCGATAAAAGAAGGCCCCTGTGCCTCGCCACGACCTGGAAGCCATGATCTTGAAAAGGTAAAATTGACAAGCCTAGGGTTAAATCCAAATCTAACTTGTACCTAAATCCACTTAATCAACTTAATTGGAAGTCATCTCAAAAAACACATAAGTATAACATGCTTGATCATATAGACTCCGGTGAGATGACCTAGGGTTAACAACTTACAACCAATTTTCTTAACAAAAAAATCTAACATCCAATCCAACCACCTTGTGTGTAGGATCAATGGATGTTGGACAGCGGTTGCTCCCGACACATGACCGGGGATCAACTCAAATTCGCAAAGCTTTGATTCAAACGACAAGGATCGGTAGCCTTTGGGAATAACGGCAAGCTCAAAATCATCGGATCAGGTGATATCGAGCTTAACACGAATTTTGTTATTAAAAATGTATTACTTGTAGAGAATTTTGAATATAACTTACTAAGTGTAAGCCAATTGTGTGATAATAACTATAAGGTTATATTTCTAGAAAATGAATGCGTAATTAATACCAACGAAACCTCTAAAACAATTCTTAAAGGAACTAGAAATAACAACATTTTATCGATCAACTTAACCAACTCCTCAACTAAGTGTCTTATGACACGGCAAGAGGAATCATGGTTGTGCAAACGACTCGGTCACTTTCGCACCCAAGACTCGTCCACAAGATGAGTCGGTGGCTTAGTCGAGAGGCTTACCCAACCTCAACAATTTGGTTAATAAAATCTGTAATGCTTGTCAACAAGGAAAACAACCTAGGACACAAAACAAGTTAACTAACCAAGCAGACCTCAAGTGTACTTGAGCTCCTGCATATGGATCTATTCGATTCACATGGAGCCAAGTCACTCAATAGAAATCAATATTGCTTAGTCATAATTGGCGACTACTCGAGTTTACAGGTTAGGTTCATCAAACATAAAAATGATACCTAGATCAATTAATCAATCTATTCAAATTAATCGAGAATCAAAAAGACCTTAAGGTTAAAAGACTTAGAAGCGATCATGGTGGTGAATTCGAAAATCAAAGGTTCACCGACACGTAACCTAAGCGGATACCACCATGAATTCTCTTGCCCTAGGACCCTCAACAAAATGGCCTAGTGGAGCGGAAAAACCAAACTCTACAAGAAGCCGCTAGGACCATGTTGAATGAATCGACCTACCCGATAGATTTTGGCGGCGTTAGCACGCTGCTATGTCCAAAATAGGATCCTTATGGTAAGAGGCACCTTAAGACCTCGTCTGAGATTTATCACGATAAAATACCTAACATCAAGTACTTTAGGGTATTTGGGTGTAAGGTACATATCCTAAACACTAAGGATTACCTAGGAAATTTACATCCAAAACCACCACGGAATCTTTCTAGGATACTCGACTACAAGTAAACTTATAGTATATAACCACGACACCCTTAGAGTCGAGGAGACTATCAATGTAGTATTTGATGAAGGACATGAACCTACAAAACCCAGACCCCAATTAGCGAGCGATTCATACTAGACCTAACTCGATCCGGAGATCAGTCTAGTGTTAATCCTAACCTAAGTCGACCTAGTCACTCTATTGATCAAGTGATAGATGACTCCAACCAAACTAGTGTTCAACTAAGTCACCCCATTGATCAAGCATTAGGTGACACAAACCCAACCCAATCTAGGATTGGACTAACCACCCTATCGATCAAGTAATGGAGATCCTAATCTAGGAGTTCGAACTAGAGCATCCTATAGGAACCTTAGTCAAATTTCCTTAATTTCAAAGATAGAACCCAAATCAATTGAACAAGCTCTTCTTGATCCCGATTGGATTATTGCAATGCAAGAAGAGCTAGCTCAATTTACTAGGAATGAAGTGTGGGAATTAGTACCATCACCTAAAGACAAAACGATAATTGGAACAAGGTGGGTGTTTCGAAATAAACGATGATAAAGGTGAAGTAGTTAGAAACAAGGCTAGGTTAGTCACCAAAGGTTTAGCCAAGTCGAAGGCTTAGATTACAGGAAACCTATGCCCGATAGCTAGACTCGAATCCATTCGAATGTTGCTAGCTTATGCCGCACATCGAGGATTTAAGGTGTTTCAAATGGATGTTAAGTCGGCATTCCTAAATGGATACATTAAAGAAGAAGTTTATGTTAGTGACCCGGATTGAAAATCTAGATAAACCCGACCATGTTCTAAAACTTAAGAAAGCTCTCTATGGACTTAAACAAGCTCCTCGATCTTGGTACGAGAGACTTTCAATCCATCTTAAGTCAAAAGGGTTTAACCAAGGCTTAGTTGACCCAACTCTCTTTATAAAAACCTTAGGTAAAGAAATATTCATAGCTCAAATTTACGTAGACGATATAATTTTTGGAACCTCTAACTCGGCCTTACTAAGCGAGTTCGTTTCACTCATGGAAAGTGAGTTGAAATGAACTTGGTAGCAGTTAAGTTTCTTTAGGTCTACAAATTAAACAAACTAAGGATGGTATATACCTATATCAACAAAAATACACTAAGGAGTTAATTAAAGATTTGGAATGCAAGGCGCTAAGATAATAAACACCCCAATGGCGATTAATGTTAACATAGGAAGACCTAGAAAGTAAGTCCATTGACTTAAAAATACTATAGGAGCGCGATAGAGTCTCCTATACTTAGCTATGATCGACCGACATCCTATTGCGATAAGTATGTGCGCCGAGTTTCAAACTGTGCTGAGTCTCACCTAACCCTAGTTAAGCGTATCCTTAGATATCTAAAGGGTACACTTAATGTCGGTATTTGGTATCCTAGATAGTTCGAACTAATCGGCTACTCCGATTGGATTATGCGGTGTAAGCTCGATAGAAAGAGCACGAGTGGTTGTTGTCAACTACTCGGCTCGAGTCTAGTGAGTTGGTGCAGTAGGAAGCAACATTGTGTTGCCTTATCTACCACCGAAGTCGAATACATCGCGATGGGTGAGTGTGTCACTCAACTTCTTTGGATGAAGCACACTCTCCGCGACTTTAAGTTAGACTTTACGAATACTAAACTTCACGTAGATAACATTAGTTCAATTAATCTTACCAAGAATCCAATATGTCACTCTAGGACCAAACATATAGAAGTCAAACACCATTTCATTCGAGAACATGTGGCCAACGGAGCCATACAACTCGAGTACGTCGAATCGAAATCTAACCTAGCAGACCTATTTACTAAACCCCTACCCGAAGCCGAATTTAGTCTATTAAGACAAAAATTGGGCATGTGCGTAATAGAATAAGAACTTGCAAACTATATTTTCTTACTACTATTTCTTATTTTTCATTTTGATGGAACTAGCATAGGACATACCTTAGATATCATGCACCTATAGATTTAAGGAGCCAGTACATCTCACAACACATAGGACTAATGTGTTTGTGTACTTAGCCACGTAGATGGGCGTGAGATGTTAGGACCCTACTCCAGGTTCCAAGATGTAGATCAAGTTCGTCAATATGAACCTCGGAGTATAAATATGCAACTAATATTAACCAACTCTAATCAGGACTTGTTGATAATATCATTTCAATCAAGTCAAACTAGAGTTGAACATTTAGATGAATTATTTTCACATACTATTTTCAAAATCATCATGCTTGGACTTAAGGTTTTCTTAATCCCCCTTTTTCTGATTTATGTCAAAGGGGAGAAAGAGCCAAAGTTAAGGGCCAAAGTTAAGGTTCAATTTCAAATTTTTACTTTGATTCTGGCCTAAGTTAAGGGAGTAAGGTTTAGGTTTCAACTCTTGAATTGAAAACTTTAAAGGCCTAAGTTAGTAATGCCATTACTTAACTCGTTATCTTTTGTGTTTGGAGTTAAGTAATGTCATTTACTTAACTCATTACCTTTTGTGTTTGGAGAACTAAAAGTCTTTTTCAAGTACTCACCCTCGGTCAAGGGGGAGGTTTCCTCAAGGGGGAGTACTTGAAGAAAATGGAGAGTACTTGAAGAAAATCCTTACTACTCCAACTTAATCTTCGTTTGTTTCTAATGCACATTATTCTTTATGCTTGCTATTTACTTAACTTTGTATGTGGGTTTGCCATAAATCAAAGGAAGATTATTGGCGAGCACCTAAGTCGAACCCGAGTTTTGATTATAGCAAGCGATACAAAGTTAAGCTCATGTCGTTATCTCACGAATGAATCAAGTGTGCGAAGATTGCTATAGCTGAGTCTGAAGGCTAGCGACACCGGAGGAAGCCGCGGTGGTCGGGCGACACTCGAGTGATTTCGGAGGGAGCCGATGGAATCGAGTGGAAGGCCGGAAGCAAAAGCAACACGTAAGTATCGAGGTAAGCTCGTGTGTGTGAGCGTAAGTGAGGTCGTATCCTCTTTACGGGGATGATCTTAAGCGTAGATCCGACCCAAGACATCTCATAGGTGGTCTTGGTCGAGATCGGACGGTCGAAGACCGTCGGAAGTATATTTTTGTTGAGCTAACTTTGACTTGCGGCAAACATCGATCATTGCCGACGGAGGACTCATTGCGTGTATCGATCATTAGAAGGTCATCAATCGATCGATCGCCATCGATCATGATGATGGCTATCAGTCGACTGATGGTCAATGATCAGATTCGAGGAGTCAAGGCTTATCACTCCACCTCAAAACGGTTTGGTGTCCATTTGTGATTGGTTGAAGACCCACTCGAAAAGGGGCTCAAAGGCTATAAAAGGAGGGCCAAACCTAGGGTTTTAACAACAATTCTAAGCCTCCAAAAAGTCTCCGTTACGCTGCAACTCTCCGACAACGAAGTCCTTCCATTCCGACGTCTAGGTTTAACTCTTATTATTCTTGTACGTCGGTATTAGTTTTTCTTGTCATTTACATTTCCGAAACTTTTATCGTATACGAGGAGAGGGGGAGTGTCCCTCTACCTCAAGTTTTTGTGGTTCCTTCTTGTATCGATTAACTCCTACCTCTAACGAGGAGGAGTTCCTTTAGTGCTTTTGCCCTCCGTACGTGGTCAAGGACCACTAGGGCCTTGGAGTAGTAGCCTTCGGCTACGAACCAAGTAAAACCCTTGTGTCGATTGTTTTTTTTATTTTTACATTTCCGCTGCAATTAACTAATTATCTCTCGAGTTTTAACGAAAGAAAAAGAAAAGGTTTTTCGCTATTCACCCCCCCTCTAGCGAACCACATCGATCCAACAAGTATGTGCCAGATTCTACACATATTCTATCAGATGTATCAGGTTCCATTCAACCTGATGCTACATACGCAGAGGTTCCGGTACAGATTTTGGATTTCAAGGAACGACAGTTGCGGAACAAAGTTGTGCGACTTGTCAAGGTCGGGTGGAGTCACCACACCGACGAGGAGGCTACTTGGGAGTTCGAGGAAAAGATCAGAGCTCAATACCCCCACTTGTTTAATTGAGGTACGTGAGATATATTTACAATACTTATGGTATTTCTTACTTGTTAAATAACTGAGTAGAAATTTGGGGACCAAATTTTTATTAGTGGGGGAGAATGTTAAATACGGGGATATTAAAATATTAAATTAAATGGACAAATAATTAAGGAAATAATCCTGGAAATTTTTCGGGATTTTTAGGGAATTTTAGGAATTTTTTCGGAAATTTTTCTAGAATTAAACGGACTCCGTTCGAGATTTTTACGGGGATAAAGTAAACGGGCTTTAGAGGGGTCTATTTAAAGGGGATAAATACGCGATGGAAAACCTAATTTCTATTTTCTTTTTCTATTTCTTCTTTTCCCCGCCGCGCCGCGACCTCGTTTCCCCTTCGACAGTTTCTTCGCCACCCGACGCCGCTCCCTCCGACGGTTCTCTCGCGCGACCACCGCTTCTCCGTGGCGGGTTCATCTTCGCCGACGGCACCCTCTGCTTTGCCGACGACATCTTTCTTCCTCGAGCCGACGCCGGCCCATGACCCTCGTCGCTCGCAGACATTGCCACGCCTCTTCTCATGGCCGGGAGCGTTCGCCTTCCGGTCTCGGGCACATCGGCTACTCTTCTTCGTGTCCATGACCACGAGTCCCTATGGTCATTTGTCCTTCGCATGCGTCGTGTCGCTTGCCTTCAGCCATGCGAGCTCCCTAGTGTAGTCGGTGAGGTGGAGCTTGAGTAAATACCTAGATTTTTCTCTTGTTTTCTTCTTTGTTGATTCTATGAGTTATGGTGGGGGCGTGATTAGAGCGCAAAGGAGTGTCATGAGAAGGGTTGTGAGAATGAGGTTTGATTTGGTGGTGTCGATTGTGAATTTGAGAAATTGAGTTAGAGTATCGGTTGTCGGTGGAATTCCTAGGCGGTGAGCTTGATTAGTCGATTTGGGTTGATTAGGAGTTATTCGGTTGATCGGTATGGTATTCGGAGGATATGGGATTTGGGTGATATTGTTTGATCTTGAGGATGTTTTAGGTAAATGGATTGGTACAATAATTGGATAAATTGAAAGCCATTAAATTTCAGTTATTTGGCTTAGGTTGTTAAAATGCAGATTAATCCAGGTTTAATTGATTAATTAGCTTATGATTAATTAATCAAAGTTTTATCAATTGATTTAGTGAGCTAAATTAATTGTATGGATATATGTGGTAGGAAAAGGATTATTAAGACGGTTGGGAAATTTGGGAGAATTGGAAATTGATTTAGGGCAATTGGGTTATGAAGGAAATCGATTAATTATTCGATTTGTCGGTGAATTGTATTTTTGTGCTTGACTATAGTCATGTTTTATACAGGTTTCGGTCACGAGACAGGTCCCCAGTCGTGACGATTTGGTTCATTCTTGCGGATATATATTCAGGCGGATATATTGACTTAACTTTTAGATTAAGTCAAGTTGATATGCTAGTTAGGATAGCTTACAATAACTTTTTCATGTTTATATGCCTGGTATGCTTTTGGTGCCTACTAGATACATACATGTGATAGGATTTGATTATATTTCCCTGTTTGATTTGGATCATAGTATATGGATTAGGGATATGTACATATTGATTGTACATATTATTCGGATAGGTATTTTGAGTAGGATTTACATGCTTTAGTATCATGCACCATTTTCGCATGATTGCATGCTGGTTGGACGGGGTTCCATTATTGTTGAGCCCGCAGCCAGTTACATGGCATGCACACACTGCCACTCATGGGTTAGTGGTACATCAGGAGGGTGTGTCTGATTGCTCTGTCGAGCTCATTGAGTCGCTCATGGGTAGCGATGAGGCGTGGTAGCGGCGAGGATCCCTCCTCGGTCTATGACAGGAGATGAGCTTAGCTCCCCACTATGTTTAGGCGGGAGGATAGGTGTACTCAGCGACATCCTGTCCACTCGGTCACTCGGGAAGCGATGATGGCGAGTGCAGTTGTCATAGCCCTACCCACTCGGCTTCACCATTGCGTGTGGCGGTGTAGCGTCGAGGTGACCATGTCATTGGCACGACATGCACTTTGCACGGATTGCATTTGTATTGTGTTTGCTGCATTTTTATTGATGCCTTGGATGTGCATATGATTGTCATGCATACAGGATACATGTTTATATATGGCCAGGACTTTATTACTTCTAGTTAGGCACATGCTCCTATATCAGGGCAGGAGATTCAGGTAAGTACAGTCATTTTATATTTCTTGCTTGCATACCCTATTTATGTGAGACTGTACTGGCATAATATTTTTATTGTTAGCTATACCTTACTTTGCATATCTATTATACCCGTAGAGTTCTTTGAACTCACCCCGTTGATTTATATCTATTTTAGGATGAAGCTGTTAGGAGAGTGCAGTTGTCGGACCCCACTCGTTGTGAATGTTTTATTTTGGATATTTGCTTTATGGTTTGGATATTTTGGTTAGAGGACATGTATAGGTTTGAAGATTGATTTTGTATTTGGATTTTTGGTGTCCGTATGGACCTTATTCGGATTTTGGTTTGATTGGATTTTGGTGAGTATTCCTGCCCAGATGGCAGAAGGGGTAAGTCGATTTATGTTAGACTGTTTATCATTTATTTTGGTTGATGGCCTGAGGCCAAATTATATAACTGCGTGTGAGTTTGGATTTCGGTCGTGTTGACCGATGTATAGTGGCCGTGTAGGCCTTGTATGTAAATTGGGATTGTCACCCGTACAGGGGAGATGCTGCCGAATTTTCGTCTAGCGGGGTCTCCTTCGGGGTGTGACACATCTGGTATATAAGAGAAATCCGAGCCGAGACGCGGGGCGTCCGGTATATATAAGAGAAATCCGAGCCGAGACGCGGGGCGTCCGGTATATAAGAGAAATCCGAGCCGAGACGCGGGGCGTCCGGTATATAAGAGAAATCCGAGCCGAGACGCGGGGCGTCCGGTATATAAGAGAAATGTGGGCATTCGCAGTGGGTTCATCCTGTTTGTTAGATCCTGTCTTTAGTCTTACCCAGGTATCATGAGTCTCCCTCTCTTGAGTCTAGTCGAAGGACAGGCACAGCCTGACTGACTAGACTGATTCGCACCAAACCATGATTTTCCCTCCTGTTGCTCTTTTAATGAGGCATGGTAAAGGCTCCTCGGGAAACGGAGAGGATCTTGCTTTTGGACGCATTCATCAATGTCCATTAATGCGGCGATCCGATGATGATCATTTTGTTCTCCCTAGGGTTTTCCTGGTTGTACCACGTGGCTTTCCAGAAGAAACCTCGGAAAAAGAGGTCGTCGGGTTGCCGCGATAAGTAAATCCCTATCCCCACTTCTCCGTCATTTTCTCGCCTGCTGCTTTCCTCCACCGTTCCTCGACCATCCATTTCTCCTTCCCCGGCGCCGCTCTACTAGTAAGTTCCTCATTCCTTCCCTTGTGTTTTCGGTTTTTGTTTCATGGCTCCAAAGACCGACCTCTGGTTTTTGAGAACTCGCAGCACCGTCGACTCGGAGATTCGTTCCGAGGCACGGGTTGCTTTTCACATCCCTAATTCCTACCGGCTTCGAGCCCCTCAACCGGACCAGCGCCCCCACGAACCTCCTCCCGAATTTACCACCTTTTTCCTTGATCAACTGCCAGCCGGCCTTCGGTTTCCTCTTCATCCTTTTTTCACCGAATTATCCATATACTTTGGGATACCTATTAACCAACTAGCTCCTAACGCCTTTAGTATTATCAACGACTTTATTATTATCTTCTTATTTTATCACCTCCCTCTTTCTGTCGAAGCTTTCCACTCCTGTTTTTTCCCCAAGAAGAAAGAAGTCGGCGTCTTCTTCTTCTCGGCTCGACAAGAAGTGAAATTCTTGTCGAACTTGATTACTTCTCACAAGTATTGGAAGTCCAAATTCATTTACGTCCGTCCCGAATCCCCCTTCCTATGGCCCACCGGATGGCAGCTCGAGCTTCCCCCTTCTCCTTCCATTCGGTCGTTCCGAAAGTCCAGGACTTACCAGGAGATGTCCTCAGTTCTACTCGGCCTGAGGTTTGACGTGAACGTCCTATTGGAGGAAGGACTTTTACATCATTTTGATATAAGTCCCATAGAAGCCGAGCTGAGTGGCTCCTTGGGTAAAGACAGTTTTATCTTGCTTCTCTCTTCTTTTTTATTATTATTATTGATTTTCCTAACTTCTCTTTCCTTCTTAATAGCCGAAGTCATGATTCGAGCCTCTATATTAGCAAAAAACTGAAGTGGAGAAGGGCGCAGATCATTCCTCCCGAGGATGCTCCTTCCGAAGCACCTGAAGGGGAAGACTCCGAAGTTCCCCCTCCACCTCGACCTTCTATGGTGGCCGAGGTAATTAGCTCCGGGGATTCGGAGGAATAACAAAGGCAGCGCAAGAGGAGCCGACTAGTGCTCTCTTCTGCCGAGGGGAGCTCCTCCCAGCGATCCTCCCCCGTCCCTCTCCATTCCCGAGCCCTCATCATCCGGCGGGTCCGAGTGGAGAAGGGCCTAGCGGCGCGGGGCCAGATCTTCCAGAGCCCCTACGGGAGGAGCAGTCGAATGACACCTCGGTACCGGAGGAACCTCCTTCCCCTCAGCGTGGTCCCAGTCCCCTACCGGAAGTATCCGATCGACCACAGTCGAATCAGGGACAACCATCCTGGAGCTTTCTCCATGAAATTCGGGATGCCGTTGGCGATTCCGTTAAGGGAAAATCCATCCCGTCGATTAGCGACGAGATGAACATTTATCTTACCAAGGTAATTTATTCCCTGCTATTCTTCTTGTTTTCTCGTCGGTGAGTCCTGCTAATTCGACTCTATCTTTTTCGCAGTTCTGGGGGTATCATCTGGAGTTGATGGCTCAGATACCCCCCATGACAGCAGCCTTCCATCAAATGCGGGCACAGATGGTCGGCCTGAAGATCCAACTCCGGGACAAAGAAACGGAGCTTGGCTTAGCCCAGTCCGAGGTGGCTATTTTTCAAGCCCGGACTGCTCGATTTGAAGATGATCTCCGGCTGAAGGCACAGGAGATGAAACTCTAGGGAGCCCAACTAGAGGCGAAGGCCGCAGAAGCGGCGGAGTACAAGGCCAGAGTACAAGAAGCAGAGGCTCGATTCTTGCAAGCCGAACATACTCGAGCTGCCCAGGCAGAACAAGAGGCCAAACGGCGGAACGAGCTGTCGGATCGAGCCAAGAATGGCCGTATTGAAAATACTTGGGGCCAGCTGAGAAGCGATACCCGAGGAGAATGGCCGTATTGAAAATACTTGGGACCAGCTGAGAAGCGATACCCGAGGAGAATGGCCGTATTGAAAATACTTGGGACCAGCTGAGAAGCGATACCCAAGGAGAATGGTCGTATTGAAAATACTTAGGACCAGCTGAGAAGCGATACCCAAGGAGAATGGCCGTATTGAAAATACTTGGGACCAGCTGAGAAGCGATACCCAAGGAGAATGGTCATATTGAAAATACTTGGGACCAGCTGAGAAGCGATACCCAAGGAGAATGGCCCAAATTTTCCTGGAAAAGAGCTCAAGCGGAATTTTCATTATAAAGGCACCTTGTTACACAGGAGTTTGTCAAGCATAATAAGGCCGTAAATGGAAAGCATTCCAAGGTCGGCCGAGTTCCTTTCCTTCCCCATCTTGGAGGTAATAAGCGCCTGAGCTGAGTTTCTTGACAACCTTATACGGGCCTTCCCATCGGGGTGATAATTTACGAACCTCCCCGGCTGGTTGGACTTTTTTCCATACAAAATCTCCTGGCTGAAAAGAGCGAGGTACTATTTTTTTATTGTAAGCTTGGGACATTTTCCTCCGGAAGGCGTGCATTCGGCTGGCTGCCTGTTCTTTGGTCTCATATACCAAGTCCAGCTCGATTAATCTCTTCTCTTGGTTGGCTTCATCGGCGTGTGTGTAAGCAGATACTCGGGGAGATCTCTCGCCAATTTCTACCGGAACGAGTGCCTCCGCCCCATAAACTAGATGGAACGGAGTAAGGCCAGTACTGTCTTTGGGAGTAGTTCTGTAGGCCCACAAGATACTAGGTAACTCATCCACCCAGCTTCCTTCTGTGTGGTCGAGCTTGGTCTTCAGTCCTCGAATCAGCTCTCGATTGGTGACTTTGGCTTGTCCATTGCTTTACGGATAAGCTACTGAGGTGAAGACTTGTCGGATCTCCAGCTGTTGGCACCAATCTTTCAGCTTACGGCCTTGAAATTGTCGCCCGTTGTCAGAGACCAACTTCCTGGGAATACCAAATCGGCATACTATATTTTTTCAAAGAAACTTTAATACGGCCTCCTCAGTTATCTTAGCCAGCGGCTCTGCTTCTACCCATTTTGAAAAATAGTCCATAGCTACTAATAAGAATTTCTTCTGATTCGACCCCACTATGTTCATCCCCCATTGGTCGAACGGACAAGAGACAACAGAGGTCTTCAGCAGTTCAGCTGGTTTCTGAGAGAAATTTTGATGTTTCTGACAGCTAAGGCATACCTGTACGCAATGGGAGGCATCTTTTTGCAAAGTGGGCCAAAAATATCCGTCCAATAGGATCTTCCTTGTGAGAGAAATTCCCCCCGCGTGATTTCCATAGCAGCCCCTCATGTATTTCCCGCATAACATACTCCGCTTCTTCTGGGCCGAGACATTTAAGCAAGGGTCGAGCAAAGGATCGTTTGTACAATGTATCCCCTATTAAGACGAAATGAGTGCTCCTCCTTTTGACGACTCGGGCTTCTGCCTGGTCATCAGGTAGTACCCTGCCCTTAATGTAATCGATTAAGGGCTTCCTCGATCTGGCGGTTGAGATACGGTGGTTCTTGGTTTATCTTTGGAGATGGTGCACCTCGCTCTTGAGTCTTCCAAGCTCCATGCGGCAAGGGTACTAGCCATACGGGTCAATTCATCAGCTTTCTGATTGTCGGCTCTGGGTATCTTGTGTAGGACTACTTCTTGGAACTCCGCGGCTAACCTTTGATAAGCCTGTTTGTAGCGTTTTAGTCTCGGGTTATTGACGTCGAATGATCCCTTGAGCTGTTCTATGACTAATTAGGAATCGGAGTGCAGGGAAATCCGAGCAGCTCCAAGATGACGGGCGGCTTGCATCCCTGCCAATAGGGCCTCATATTCGGCTTCATTGTTAGAAGCCCGGAAGTTGAGTTGTACCACTATCTTGATGGCATCCCCTTGGGGGGATATTAATAGTAATCCTACCTCACTGCCTTGTTTGGTTGCCGAACCATCCACATATACCTTCCATTCTTCATTCTTCTCTATCCCAGATGTTTCAGCCAAGAAATCCGCCAATACTTGCGCTTTGAGGGCTGGCGAGGTTGATACTGGATATCATATTCAGCCAACTCCGTGATCCATTTGATTAAACGGGTGGATGCTTCCGGATTGTTTAATACCCTTCCGATGCCACTATTGGTTAAGACCGTGACTGGATGAGAGAGAAAATAGGGTCGGAGCTTCCGAGCCGTTATAAGCAGGGCAAAAACTAGCTTCTCCAGGGTTGTGTACCTGCTTTCGGCGCCTTTTAACAAATGACTGACAAAGTAAACGGGCAGTTGTTTACCTGCTTCCTGGCGGAGCAATACGGACGCCACAGCTTCTTCTGAGGAGGCCAGGTATAATTGCAACTCTTCTCCGAGGACCGGCTTGGCCAATGTAGGCAAGTTGGCTATATCTTGACTTTAATTGCAGCCGAGGGCTGCTGCATTTGTCATCCATGGTGAAACCGAGTCGACTTGCGGAGTATTTTGAAGAAGGGGAGGGGCCGCTCTGCCGACTTAGGGATGAACCTTGAGAGTGTCGTAATTCGGCCCAACAGTTTTTGTACTTCTTTGATACTGTGAGGGGAAGCTATGTTCTGTAAGACTTTGACTTTCTCGGGGTTGACTTCAATGTCTCGCTCGGTAACAATGTACCCTAGGAATTTGCCTCCGCGGACTCCAAATATGCACTTGCTTGGGTTAAGCTGAATCCCGTAATGTCGCAAGGTGCCAAATGTTTCCTTCATGTCCGAGATTATGTCTTCGGCTTTGACGGTTTTGATAAGGACATCATCGACATACACCTCTAGGTTTCGGCCTATTTGTGGCCGAAATACTTTATTCATCATCCTTTGATAGGTGGCTCCGGCATTCTTTAAACCAAACGGCATGACCTTATAACAAAAGGTCCCATCAGCAGTGATAAAACTGACCTTTTCTTGATCCTCCATGGCGAGCGGAATCTAATGATATCCTTGGTGCGCATCTAGCATACAAATCAATTCACAGCCAGCAGTGGAGTCTACTACCTGGTCTATTCGAGGCAGAAGGTAGCAATCTTTAGGGCATGCTTTATTAAGATCCCTAAAATCTATACAGACCCTCCACTTTCCTCCCAGCTTCGGTACCAGTACTACATTAGCCAACCACTCCGGGAATTATACTTCTCGGATGTATCCGGCTTGTGATAGAGCGGTTAATGAATTGTCGTGATACCGTTCCCAAATTATTTACCGAACCCCCTAACTACACTAATGCAGTATAGGACTGACTCGGGTCATCTCCCAACGAACCTAATGGCTGAACGTTTGTTTTTAAACAGAGGTAAACACTGGGGGTTTTTATAAGTATCAAAACAATTATTCAAAGCTAACCTAATGCAAGAACGATTCAACCTTGCACCGCACTGTCACTATACGATGCAATGGTCAAACAATTCTGGTAAACATACATGGAAATTGAATCTGCAGGAAGTAAATCTAACTAATGCGCAAAAGTAAGTAATCACGCACCGCACTGTCACTATACGGTACAATGATCACGAAACAAAGGTGAACAATTTAACCATGTACCGCCTTTGTCACTATCTGACACGATGGTCAACGATCACTAAAAATTGCAATAAATGAAATGCAATAAGCAAGCAATTCAACCGAGGCATCCTTTGTCACTATCTGATCGATCGAATGTAAAGGAAATCTAACCTAATAATGAAAGCACTCCAACCAAACACTGCACTGTCACTATACGATGTTTGGATTGGACAATTTTAATTGATGGGGTTAGTACATCAGCAACAAGAAATTAAACTAACCTACTGAATGCACGAGAGCGAAATTAAACAACTAAGCAACAATCAAACCTATAAAAATAATATTGCAAGTAAACAAACAAACAAAGCATAGCAAAACAAATATCCAATTAAATGGACTGAATCAAATATAAGTAATCGGTAACCCCACGATGGCGACAATAACCCGAATAACCCTCCCCGACGGTGAATGCGTGCCCAACCCTTGTAGCGGGAAGGGCGGACATCACGGTGAATCGATCACTTTGCTCAGAATCTGGATTCACCGGGACGGTGAAGGAATCTTCACCGTGATGGTGATGGGCATCAACCGCCGCGGCTAGTTGATGACTCGGCGAAATGGAGCGGCCTATTCGGTAGCGGAATGGAGTGGATTCGTCGGAAAAGGGAATCACCGGAATCCTGCCTCGCCCGCCGGATCGGTGCCGCAACGTAGCGTCTGTATCTGCCGTCAGTCGGATGGGATGCTGCGGATCTCGGAAGGGAAGTCGCGGAATGGGATCTTGGTATCGCCGCCGGGCGTGGGAAGAAGACTACTGCCGTAGCGTGAAATGGGAAAAAAATGCCTCGGCTCGAGTTCTTTCTTGCTCGTCGCGAAATGGAAGGGACCTCCTTACGGCGTCGCCCGGCCGGCACTGTGCAATCCGCCGCGGTCGCCGCTGCGGAAGAAGCCGCCATTCTGCCGCTCGAGGAAGAAGACGCCAGCCGTAGCGAGTTCTGTCGAGCTCCCTTACATCGGTAAGGCTTTATTAAATGAAATTTGTGAACCGTCAGATCACTTCTCCCACGATCTCGGTAGTCCATTTGAAGCTAGGGCTTGATGATATATTAAGCTGCTTAATTAAGGCTCCGTCCAACGGTGAAATTAGTCGATTTGCGATGGGCCGGATCTGATCCATCGAAGGTATAATCACGATCCAATCAGTGCGGATGAGCGGCCAAGGCGTGTAGATCTTAATGTATGGGCCGGATCGCTCCAGATCCAGATGGATGGCTCAAAATCAATCACTTTCCTCGGACGGTCTATAATGCTCAGATCTGAACCCTTGATTTAATTTGCTTTCTGATCTGAATGAAGGGCTCAGATTAAATCATTTTGAAATGTCCATTATGACCCAGATGAAGCCATATTTGATCTAACTTGAAGTCTAGTCCGTGGCTCATCTCGATCTCCTACAAATAAAGATAAAATTGCAAATAAGTCAAAATATAGGAGAATTTACAAAAAGATCCAAAATGAATCCAAACTCATAAAACATCAATAATCAATAATAAATCATTAGAGAGGATAAAAACAGTGATATTAAGGACCAAAATAATACAACAAAAATGACGATTATCACTTCCCCACACTTATTTTGCGGCGTCCGAGCAATAATGAAAATAAGAAACACTAACACCCTAACTCATTCCCTAGCAATACCTAGATCGATAATTGAGATTCGAGAAAAATAAGTTACTTAGGATCACCAAATTCATCGGGATCTAGGGTATTCAAAAGATCCGACTCTGACAATCAACATGTATGATGATTTACAGTCAAATCAAATAGACTAAGCACGATACAAAACCTCCCAAAATGGATATATGCGATGCTCACATAATAAGCGTAGGAGTGGGCGCCCTCAAAACAACATGCAATTTTGTACTACCATATGCTTGCTTATCATCTACTTCTCTCGCTATCAATACATCTCATACATGAATCAAAAGGATTTAACATGAATCGGAATAAGATCGAAAGTAGAGTCAGGATAAAGTATGCAAAGAGAAGTACAAGACAAAGGTACAAATGAATAGGGAACAAGAGAAGAATTGGAGAAATAAACACGATGAGTTGCTCTGTGAAATACTCGATAAAGAATATGGGAAGAGGCTAGGATAATTGGAAACTTTAGAATTAGATTCGGGATCAAATGACTCTATCCAACACATTACTGATCTCATTTGCACTGCATTACAATTTATGATTTTTTTTACAAAAGAAACATCAATGGCGCCATTTTTTTTTTCTTTTCCTCTTTTTTTTTTTTTTGTTTGGTGCAGAAACTCAAGTACTAATCACAGACAAATATATCTCAGAACCAATGACGTCTGAAGACTATATCTTCCATATCATATTTCCAACAAAAATAATATAACTCCTCCCCCACACTTAAAATTTTGTCCGTCTCGGACAATACAACCCATCAAACTATTCCTCCAACATGGAAAGCAATAGATATGAAAAAGATAATCCACAAAGATACAAAGACAATGGATAGCAAATGAAGAGATATGACAAGTAAGACATGGAAGATGGAAGTATCAAATGGATTAGACAATCAAACCAAGTCAGGAAAAGAGTCAAAGAATGAAATCCTTCATCATATTCATGCAAGTAAATGTTACTGCAGTTTTGAAAAGACTCAAAGCAAGTTCTAGAGTAACAAGAATCACATGTGTTATCACACAAAAGTGGGTAGATGATAAGAATGGCTTGTAACCTCACTAGGTGAATAAACATCAAGCTTAAACTATCAATAAAAAGTTCACCATCATAACAAGTGATCGTGCATGCAAGTGAAGTCTCCTATCATACACAAAAATCCATAATTTGATGATCAAACTTAACTAATTTTTATCACATCTGAAATGATACTAAGGCATGCATAGAGAATATTATTTGACTCAACAACAGACAAACAAACCTAGGTAAACAGGCAAACAAACACACAACCCATACAATTTATTCTGAACATGAAAGGAAGAAAATAAATCTGATGAAATAAAAGAACACACTCCTTTCATGTCGGAGAAGAAGCATCATCATGCAGCCCCACCGTATTCTCCAGTATAGACTTAATCTCTTTACTCGACACTTCATGAGTCTGTTGCAAAAGTGAGACCCTTGATCGCTAATGATCGCCCTGGGAACTCAAAATCTGCAAAATATGTGAGACCTAACAAAATCCACAACTAGAGAATCATCAGTCCTGGTGGGGATGACCTCCACCCATTTAGAAACATAATCATATGCCAAAAGAATATATGAAAATCCAAAAGATACAGACCACGGACCCAAAATTAATACCCCAAATATCGAAAATCTCACGAATAACAAAAGTTGTTGAGGCATTTCATTTCTACATCCTATGTTCCTGTTCATTGACATCGCTCACAAGACTTGTAGAATTGAGACATCATGAAATAAGGTGGGCAATACAAATCAAACTCTAAAACTTTCCTAGCAGTTCTTTGGAGTCCAAAATACCCCCACAAGCAGAGAATAACAAAAAGTAAATACATATGGAATGAAACTCATAATCAAGTACACATCATCTAATAATCATCATTACAAAATTTTCAATGATAAAGATCATCCCATACATAATACTTGGCATCACTTTTCAATTTACGGACTTGTGCATGAGTAAAATGTGAAGGTACAACACGACTAAATAAATAGCAAGATCTGCATACCATGGTGTCTTACCCTACAGGTGAAAAAAAAATGCTCATCTGGAAAAGAATCTGCTATAGGAGTGGGCTTGATCTCCATCACAATCCTAGTCAAGCTGAAATACCACCTCCTTCTGCAACAAAGTGGTCAAGGGTAGGGCAAACTAAAGTCTCTGATAAAATGTATGTAGAAACCTGCATGACCTAGAAAAGCACAAACTTCCCGCACAGAAGCGAGGTAAGATAAAGAAGATATAACATGAATTTTAGCAGGATCTACTTCAATACCATACACAGAGAAGATATGACCTAAGACTATCCCATGCTCGACCATGAAATAACATTTCTCACAAACATCTGATGGAAGTGATCCTTGGGGCGTCGCCTGAAGAGCGTTAGTCCCTACACAATCCATATCCCTGTCTACATAAAGAGGGCCCACAGATAGGTCATAACAACAAATCATTATCAACATCAGAATCAATAAAATCACAACAAAATGTAGAAGGTGCAGAGATATCCAAATGAAAAACAGACTAAGAAATAAAGTTCATGCAGTCCAACTCATCAGCTATAACCACGCTAAGAATATAATGATCCTCCATCGGGTACCTCAGAGCGTCCAAAATACTAAACCGAACTACAGTATCTCCTACCTCCATAGAAAGAGTACAACTTCTCATGAAACAAAACCTCGGCATAATTGGGAATCTGCTTCCCTAGCCTTTTCTTCAACAACCCCCTTCCTAGGCTGGGCCTCTGAGGGAAGAGAAAAACTGCTGCATAAAACTCAAGTAGATTATCGCCTGAAGACCTAGTCATCCACACAAACAAATAAAATGAGCAACAAATATAGATAATAAGAAAGACAATAATAACAAAAGAAAAAGAAAACAAACAAACAAACTACGGTTTAAAGACAAACGAACCCATTAGAATTCCCCGGCAACGGTGCCAAAATTTGATAGAGCGGTTAATGAATTGTCGTGATACCGTTCCCAAATTATTTACCGAACCCCCTAACTACACTAATGCAGTATAGGACTGACTCGGGTCATCTCCCAATGAACCTAATGGCTGAACGTTTGTTTTTAAATAGAGGTAAACACTGGGGTTTTTTATAATTATCAAAACAATTATTCAAAGCTAACCTAATGCAAGAACGATTCAACTTTGCACCGCACAGTCACTATACGATGCAATGGTCAAACAATTACAGTAGCGACATGGAAATTAAATCTGCGGAAGTAAATCTAACTAATGCAAAGTAAGTAATCACGCACCGCCATGTCACTATACGGTACAATGATCACGAAACAAAGGTGAACAATTTAACCATGTGCCGCCTTACTGTCACTATCTGACAAGATGGTCAAACAATCACTAAAATTGCAATAAATGAAATGCAATAAGCGAAAGCAATTCAACCGAAGCACCGCTGTCACTATCTGAATCGATCGAATGTAAAGGAAATCTAACCTAATAATGAAAGCACTCAACCAAACACGCCTTTGTCACTATCGATGTGCGGATTGGACAATTTTAATTGATGGGGTTAGTACATCGAACAAGAAATTAAACTAACCTGAATGCACGTGAGCGAAATTAAACAACTAAGCAACAATCAAACCTATAAAAATAACATTGCGAGTAAACAAACAAACAAAGCATAGCAAAACAAATATCCAATTAAATGGGTGAATCAAATATAAATGTAAGTAACCCCACGATGGCGACAATAACCCGAACAACCCTCTCCGACGGTGAATGCGAGGCTTGACCCAGTAGCGGGAAGGACGGACATATACGATCGAATCGATCACGTAATCTGGATTCACCGGACGATGAAGGAATCTTCACCGGCGATGGTGATGATAGAATCGCCCAACCGCGCGGCTAGTGGATGACTCGGCCGAAATGGAACGGCCTATTCGGTAGGAATGGAGTGGATTCGGAAAAGGAATCACCGGAATCTGCCTCGCCCGCCGGATCGGTCACCGCATGACAGCGTCTCAGTATCTGTCGTCGAGTCGGATGGGATTACCGCCGATCTCGGAAGGAGGTCGCCGGAATGGGATCTTCGGTATGTGCCGGACGTGGGAAGAAGACTTCTGCCGTAGCGTGAAATGGGAAAAAATGCCTCGGCTCGAGTTCTTCGCTCGTCGCGAAATGGAAGGACCTCCTTCTGCGGCGTCGCCGCCACTGCTGTGCAATCCGTCGCCGGTCGCCGCGGTGGAAGAAGCCGCCATTGCTGCGCTCGCGAGGAAGAAGACGTAAGGCTTTATTAAATGAAATTTGTGAACCGTCCGATCACTTCTCCCACGATCTCGGTAGTCCATTTGAAGCTAGGGCTTGATGATATATTAAGCGCTTAATTAATTGCTCCATCCAACGGCTGAAATTAGTCTGATTTGCAATGGACGGATCTGATCCATCTGAAGGTATAATCATGATCCAACGGTCTGGATGAATGGCCAAGACGTGTAGATCTTAATGTACGGGCCGGATCGCTCTAGATCCAGATGGATAGCTCAAAATCAATCACTTTCCTCGGACGGTCTATAATGCTCAGATCTGAACCCTTGATTTAATTTGCTTTCTGATCTGAATGAAGGGCTCAGATTAAATCATTTTGAAATGTCCATTATGACCCCAGATGAAGCCATATTTGATCTAACTTGAGTCTAGTCCAGTGGCTCATCTCGATCTCCTACAAATAAAGATAAAATTCGCAAATAAGTCAAAATATAGGAGAATTTACAAAAAGGTCCAAAATGAATCCAAACTCATAAAACATGCAAATAATCAATAATAAATCATTAGAGAGGATAAAAACAGTGATATTAAGGACCAAAATAATACAACAAAATGACAGTTATCAGCTTGCAGGAGCTTCTGCACCTTGGTTCGAATGATTTGGTCTTTTTCTGGTCCAAAATGCCTTCTTTTTTGCCGAATGGGCCAAGACCCTGGAAAGATACTCAGCTTATGCTCCATGACTGTTCGAGGGATGTCCTGGTGTTGTTCATTCGGCCAAGAGAAGACGTCTATGTTGTTGGTCAGGCAATCTTTGATCTTCTGCTTCAAATCTTCCGGAAGATCCGCAGTTATTCGAAGGATCCGCTCGGGCTGATTCGGCCATACTTGTATCTCTTCTTCCTCAGCGTCTACAGAAGGGACTTCCCTCAGGGTATATATGCTGGCGCTTTCTGTTTTTCGGCTCTTTCGGGGTCCTGTACAAACCTCCTCCACGTAGCACTTTCGAGCCGCCATCTGGTCTCCGGCTACTTCCCCTATCTGGTTGCCTATGGGGAATTTAATTTTCTGGTGATAAGTGGAGCCGACAGCTTTGAAGGAATGTTAGGTTGGCCTTCCCAAAATAATGTTGTAAGCGGAGACAGCGTTCACCACGGTAAAAGTGACCGTCCGTGTCCGACGGGAGGGTTCTTCCCCCAGAGAAAGAGGGAGGTTGATCCGGCCGAGCGGAGTGACCTCGTGTCCCGAGAAGCCATACAAAGCGGTGTTCATAGGCTGGAGCCATGCGCTCTCAAGCTGCATACGGTCAAAAGTATCTTTAAACAATATGTTAGCCGAACTACCTGTGTCAATGAAAATCCGAGCTACATCGTAATTGGCCACTGTAGCCTTCACCACCAAGGCATCGTGGTGGGGAGTAACTACTCCCTGCAGATCTCCGGGGCCGAACTTGATTGTTGGTTTGTCTGCAAGGGCTGGGTTGACGCTTACTTGCATATTCTCTAGCCGCCAGCCGTGAACCTTTCTGGCTCGGTTTGAGTCCCCATCAGTAGCTCCTCCTGCAATCATGTTGATTATTCCCCGATGTGGAGTGTTGAGTGTTTGAGGCGAGTGGGGGGAAGGGAGGTTTTCTTCTGGAGTGTCCTGCGACCTTCGAGGGGCTTGAGCCGACCTTTGCTGTTTGAGAATTGGTCGGGGAGCCCTTCTAGCCGGATTTCGGCGGGCAAGCTCCTGTGGTTCTGGTCTTCCATCTCGAGAGGCTTCGCCTTGCTGTTCCTTTATTACTTGCCTAATCTCATTGGCTAGGACGCGGCACTCCCGGGTTGAATGGCCGTATACCTGATGGAAGGCGCAGAAAGGACCTCGTTCTTGTGGTATGGCTGGCAGTTCTCGGACAGTATGAATGGTCCTATCCTTTACAAGGCGTGGGGGGTAAACAGGACCCCCAGATGGTCGGAGAGGCAGAGAGGCTTTCTGGACGTTTTTCTGGGGTTTGGGATGCTCCAATCGATTTTGTCCGTCAGCTGCCTTCTCGGCTTCCTCTAAGTTGATATATGCTTCAGCCCTAGCCAGCAAGGCTTCGAAGTGGGGAGGCGGCCTTTTCATTAGGGATTTGGAGAAGTCCCCCCACACGAGACCGTGAGAGAAAGCGTCTACCACTGTTTTCGGCGAGGCATCCGGAACATCCACAGTTATTCGGTTGAAACGGTGCAAATAGTCCCTTAAGGATTCCCCCCGTTCCTATTTCATGGTCATGAGGTACTGGGATGTCCGCCGATATCGTTTACTACTAGCAAATCTCTGTAGGAATAGTAAGGACAGTTCTTGGAAAGAATGAATGGACCCGGCTGGCAGTCGGTCAAACCACCTTTGTGCGGGGCCAATTAGATTAAGAGAGAAGACCTTACATTTTGCTCCGTCCGAGTAATTATGGATTAATGCCGCTTTTCTAAACCTTCTCAAATATTCTTCTGGATCAGCCGAGCCGTTATATTCCCTATGCGGTGGCGAAGGACTTGGGCATTGTCACTATAATCTTTGGGAGGCGAGAATTCGAGTCGACAGCAGGAGTCTTGTCCTTTTTGGGATCCTTCTCAGATGGCGTATATGAAGGTGCCTCCCCAGAGGATCGTGAAGACGAGGCGGTAGAGGACGACTCGGATGGTGGCCAAACGGTGGGACTCGATCTGGGAGTAGCTGGAGTGGATGGCATAGAAGCTGGAGTAGGGCCCTGGAGTGGGCTAGAAGGGGTTGTCAATGGGGGATTTCCCCGAGGGAGGAGGTCACGCAGGACGTCTTCCATGGTTGTCTTGACGAGGGCCATGATGTTTTCCCTCGTCAAGCTTTCGCCCGCGAGGTTGTGATTACCTGAATTCGCTCCTTGGTCTGCCATCTTTGCCTCGGGCGTTGTTTGTTTTTGTTTCCCACAGACGGCGCCAATTATGATGCCCGTCAAGACCGTGATGGCGAGGTGTCCAGGCAGCAAAAACCGATAAATGTGGATGCTTTGGCGGGGAGAGGTGCAGCCCGTAATCGTTGCGGCAATAATGGAGAATCGGCGCTGCCAGGTAGCCGAGCAGAGTGATGCGGGCCGAGTTGAATGGTGAGCCTGCACAGTAGCAACCGGTTAAGGGCGCCGAGAGAGATCTCGGCACGGCCCCTCCGACGCTCAAGACAGAACTTAGCTGGGAGAGGAGAAGAAACTGGAAGAAACTGGTCTTAGTATCCTCAAAGAACTCACCTCTCCTTCCCAGGAAGGTCCTATATATATAGAAGGGAAGCTCTATTCCCGAGGAACTCTACTAACAGAAGTGACGGAGCCTAGTGGACCGTACATTATGATCATTGTTACTTGGACTGCCTTCAGCGCGTGGGCTGTAATTAATATACGTCATGCGGTTGATAGGAGACAGGTCTCAATTAATGTTGCGGCTAATCTCTGGAGATTTTGGCAGGGAGATCTGCCCCTAGTTGTGAGCAGTAATTAATACACGTTGTGCGGTTGATAGGAGACAATTCTCTATTAATGCCGCGAACATTCCTCTGAACCCTGTCAGTGACTTATCCTTTTGATAGGAATTTGCTCCTTCAACTTGATGAAATGACCCATCTCAGCTTATAATAAAATGGATCCTTCCGCCTGCGACGACTTTACCTTAGATGCGGGGCGCCTGATATGAGAGAAATCCGGGCCGAGACGCGGAGCGTCCGGTATATAAGAGAAATCCGAGCCGAGACGCGGGGCGTCCAGTATATAAGAGAAATCTGAGCCGAGACGCAGAGCGTCCGGTATATAAGAGAAATGTGAGCATTCATAATGAATTTATCCTTTTTGTTAGATCCTATTTTTAGTCTTACCCAGATATCAATATATGTGTGAATAACTGAAACTGATAAAAAAAAATCCTTCAAGCGGTTTGCATGAAGCCAAGAAAAGGGCTGCAATTAGTTATAATGCTAAAACTATTCATATAAAATGCTTTTCTATACCGAGTTTAGGCCGTAGGCCGTATTTGTTTTAGCAATGTTTTACTTCTTTTTTTCTTATTTTTTGTGAAGAGAAATATAAAAGTTGCTTTTGAACATTGGGTTGTAGTTTTTTCTTTAAATTGCAATGGAATGAATTAAATAAAAAATTAGTATTTCCCTCTTGAACTAGGGAAATTTATATATACAATGTTTTCTTATTTATCGTTGACTCCTATTATTTTCTTTGAAAAAAGAATTGTAAAATTTCAAATTTAATCGAATTAATCTCTAAACTGATTTAACACTTCTACTTGAGGGAAAATTGATGTCGAACATTTAGTTCTATTTAATTGCAACACACTTCGACATGAATTCCTATTGAATCATGTGAATAGTATTTTAGGCTGTAAAAAATATGAGACACTCTCCCTGTGAAATTTCTAAATACTAACAATTTGATTATGTCATTTATATTTTGCTCTACTTCAAATTTACGTACTAAAAAATATGAAAATGAATATTTAAAATATAAGTGATGTGATCGGCTTTTAGTTTTTATTTAATTTTAGTCCTCTTGAGAAAATTTTTTTTCCTGGCCACGATATGATCTTGTCCAATATAATAAAGGTCATAGGATGTATAATGCTCTAAGTAATACTCGTCTGATGTCTAAGGTAGATAGGATTGTAGGCAAAGATGCTTTCTCGAAAGAACAAAGTCAACCGCATCATTTGCGTCATATATAGGAAGGGGAGGGGGGCATAAGGGGGAAAAGTTCGAGACCTCCACGGGCTCAAGATGTCGAGGAGGATTAATGGGCGAGAGTTGAAGGATGAAAGTCGGTATAACAAGTTGTAAGGAGTAATGGGGAATGGCTGAGGAAGGGGGGAAGGACCCAAGAGTTAGCCAGTAGGAAGTGTATGAGGAGGGAGTAGGTAGAGGCAATGTGCCTAGAGATGGAAGGGGAGTCGAGACAAGAGAATGAGATAGCTCAAGAAGGAGGGGTGTTGCAGGAGGAAGGTCAGAGACTTTTGAGTAGAGCTGTCAAATGGGCCGACCCATTGCGGGGCGGGTCAACCCGTCGTAAACTCAATATTTAGCGGAGAGGGGCGGGCCGACCCGCCATCTCGGCAGGTTGAGAAATTTCCAACCCAACCCAACCCAAGGCGAGTTGCGGGTTAGGCGGGCCAACCCGCGGGCCACACAAATTTAAAAAATATATTTAAAATTACTAAGGTGTTGAGGGCTTGAGGTAATGATTTGTAAGTCAAATAGAGTATCATGATTAAAAAAATAAATATTTGAAGTAACTAAAATCTTATAATTGAGATTCAATTATCGACACAAAATTGAGTACCGATGTTTTTGATTCCTTTTCAATGTTCTAAAATATTTAAATCTTGATAATATGTAAATGTAAATTTTTGCTCTTTCAAATAGAGATTCAATTGAGATTTTTTAGCTTGGGTAATTATTTGATTTAGCTTGGGTAATTATTTGATTTTGATATGTTATTATTTCCTATATTGATTAGAATAGTAGTGACAAGATAATAAAAAAATAATTATAGTATAAAAAATATTCTTTTGTTCTTTACTCTTAACTTCTTTTATACTTTGTTGAGGTATATGTATGATAGAAGAAGATTGTAATGATAAAAAACTTGTCTTTTGATATTTCTCAACCTGCGGGCCAACCCGTCCCACGGCGGGCCAACCCGTCTAGACCCGCAACCCGCGCGGGTCGCTCCATTTAGGCCCGCCAAAATGGCGGATTGATAAAAGTTCAACCCAACCCGCTTAAATTGTTTGGCGGGGCAGATCAATCCGGCGGGCCTAACCCAACTTGACAGCTCTACTTTTGAGGTAGGGGTTAGGTGCCCTCCGGGCTTGGAGTTATAAGGAGATTGATGGTTGGATCTAGGGTGGAAACCTTTGAATCCTCTATCCCGACAACAAGGAGAATGGGGGAAATGTATATGGGACTATGGCAGTGGTGGACTTGAAGGGAGAAGACAGGGAAGACAAAGTTAGAAAAGAATGCTCAGATGATGGAAGTGAGGAAGAAAGTGGAATTGTGGGAGGGGGTGAAATATGGGGGTGAAGAGGGCTTCTAGACCTTTGGAGAAGACAAGATAAGAGGGTTCGAGGGCTTGATCATCAGGGATGAATGGGAGGGGCTCGACAGTTAAAGTCGGCGTCCGGGGGGGAGCTCTCTTGAGAGGATGAGAGGATAGGGACAAGAATAGGAGGCAAGGAGCAAAGGTGTTGTCAGATGATCTCGGGATTCTCCTTTTTTGCTTGGAGAGAACTTTTTGGATAAGCTGGACCGAGATAGGCACCCAAGGGGAAGGAGGGATTGGTTGGTTGAGAAGAGGTATGAGATATTGCCTCAACTAATTGTTGTTGCTTTGAGGGCGAGGACAACATGGCCAGTCGAGGGGAAGGAGTAGAGGATCCCACCTCGCCTAACTTTTTTTCTTCAATTTTTGGAGGGTGCTCATCATGGTTGCCTGCAAAAGAAGATCCACACAGGTGCAAAATAAGTGACAAGAGAACTACCTATCGGGTTTCAATCGTCAAGAGTAAAAAGTGATAGCTTGAAATGAGTGAGGATGTGGACATGTAGTTATCCAAAAGAGTGCGGATATTATAGTGGTGATCCTGAAAGATATGCAACAATAAAAGTGAAGGGGCAACTAAAGCGGTAGTCATTGAGATCGGGGAGTTCAGGAAGCTCAGTATGTCACACCTCGAAATTAGGTAAGGGGATGGATAGTCGGGTGTTGAAGTAAAGTATTTTCCAGTCTTTATGGGAAAAAACATATCCTTACAAATCAACCATCAGAACGTTCCAAGAAATAAAAAACTCTTGGTTCCCCCATCTTCAGTTGGAAGAAGCAATAAAACAGAGCGGGTGAAAGAGGAAGCTCTAAGTGTCAAAAACCCATAACCACCCTATCTAGGATGCAAAAGACATTTGGAGCAAATTGGTTTATAGGTATTTGATAAAACGAAAGGATACAGAGATAAACAAAGGGAACAAGCAAATGAAGACTACCTTTAAATTGACCCAGAAAAAAAAATAAGTGTTACCGAATGGGGGACGATGAGGACAATCAGTAGACTTGGAAAATGGGAAGGGAATGATTTCCAGTATGTATTTGTCACTATATTGGCAGAAGAAGTGAGAAGGGATTAACCATGAAGAAAGAGTCTCAAACTATCGGAAATTAGTTGGGTCATAGAACAATCTAGGGAAAAAGCCATGAGAAAAAAGGGGGGCTAGTTACTTATTTGGTAAGAAGAAGGAGAATATCATTGGAAAAGAGAAAGAAGTGTAGTACGGATAGAAGAGATGGGCGAGGAGCCATTTTAAGGAAATTTTATGTGATAGCGAATAATGATGGTCGTGAGGTTCGAGGCATCATCATGAAAGAAGAGGAGATATTTAGGCACAAAACTCTAGGATGATAATGGCATGGGCTAATATTAATGGAAACGAATCCATTAATCGCAGACACATTTAATTGTCTGACTATTTGGGAGTAGCTAATGATACGGATAGGAGAGGTCTCGATTCAGATCTTCGGATGGTCAGATCAAGGAGTCGAGAGCTTGAGAAGTCAATATCATAAAAGAGATAAAGCCATGAGGAGTTAGAAGTTGGGGGGTTGGCATAATTTGTAGACTTTGAGATATAAAGTTTGCACGAATTTATTTACTATAAATAAAGTATTATAAAACAAACTTACAGTGAGTTCATCAGAGTTCCTTAAGTTTTCTATTGATGATCTGTAAGGAAGACGATCTTTTGATCTCTTGTACTCGTCGTCTGAAGAACGATCACTAGAACGAACCGTTCTTACTCTTTCACAAACCAAATCCTCGTGATTTGGATGTTCTCTTCGAAATCGCGAGACACAAAGTCTCTCCGTTCTCCGACGCTTCCGCAACAATCAATCTCTCTACACCTCCTCTTTACTTGGACGCATCCTTTTAAGGATTTTCTATAGCATAAGTAATGTGCTGCACTAAGTGCATTACGTGCACATGTGCAGACGTGCACACGTGGCAACGTGTGCAAGCAGTTGAAAAAAACTGCCTACATCTCTCACTTATCCAAATTAAGTCACAAAGACAAATGACTACAAAGACCAAATAGAGGTTACTAGTTATGAAAACTAGATAGTCACAAAGACTAATAGATAGAGATCACTAGTCACATAGACTAGATAGTCACAAAGACTAATAGAACATATGTCAGATAGTCACAAAGGCTGATAGAATAAAGATTATTGGTCACATAGACCAATACAATAACATCTAATTCATACTTAGGAAAATAGTTTGTGCGACAGCAAACACACTGAGCATTTCATGCTAAGAAAATTGTTACACCTTACATAGCATCTCATTGAGCGATCAATGCCAAAAAATTTGTTACACCTTACTTAGCCGCTCACTAAATGGTATACAATCATTTTCTCTGAGTGACACATAGTCATTTTTCAAGTGGCACACAACCATTATCCTGAAGACATTAATGTCTTGCTATTTACTCAAATTAAAATATTTACATCTCTAATCCCTTATAATGACGATTATGTCAAGAGCATGTTCCATATTTTCAATATTCATAATTCATTTATGTACACAACAAAAATGGATCGACTAGTGAATAAACTTCAAAAGATGTAAATCTATTCAATCTTTCTTTTTAGCTTGAATCCATTCATTTTAATTAGTCGCTTTCCTAGTCATGTTCCATAGATCAAATCATCCATAGTCAACAGGTTTACATGCTAAAGTAGCAAACCCTGATTAAAATTTCAAATAGACAGTTAAATAATTACTCATGGCAAATATTGAGATTAACATATAATTTCAATGGCTCACATATTGTCGTCAAAGCACATACAAATGATCTAGACATTTTACGATGTTATTCTCTTTACTAATAAAGTGCATATTTTTCTCAAATTAACATAGTACAGATTTCGATATAGATATTTCCAATGTCTAATCCAGAATTCAACATATGAATTCTAATCTTACTCTAAATAAGTTTAGTAAATGATGGGTATATTTACTTAGATCATTAATCTACAAATGATCTCATCTTAATACAAATATCAAGGCAACCCCAACTTACAGGTATGTTTCTATACATATAGCTTCACAAGCTCTCCTATAAGCAACGGTCTTACCTATATTAGTACTTAACAAATAGAGATGATTGTCTATGTGAGAGGATCAATCACAACCTGCCAACATGTTCACCGAGAGCCAACTTATTAGAATGTAATATAACACATACACTGAATATATTATGACATTTCATATAATCAAATTACAATATCTGATTGTCATTATATTATTGTTACATTCTTCGAAATCCCATAGACTTTACATATTCATTAGATGACTCTCTAGTCATTAGCTTAATAAAATGATCTGCAAGCATAGCACATATAGGAATATACTCAAGAATCACCTTCTTTTTAGCAATAATTGTTGGATCGAGAAGCGTCGCTAGAGGGGGGGGTGAATAGCGATCGTAAATCTTTTCTTTTTCGTTCGTTCGATACGCAAAGTAAGCACAACGGAAAATAAATGAACACGTTTATTTTACTTGGTTCACAACCCAACGGTTGCTACTCCAAGGCCCTATCGGTCCTAGACCGCATACGGAGGGCAAAGCACTATAACGTCTCCTCCTCATTGGAGGTAGGAGACAACGATCACAAAACCGAATATACGAGGATGAGGCAACAAGCCTACCTCACCTCGTTATGAAGAAAAACAAAGAATACAATATCAAAAATATTACTTGATTCTGCTGCCGACGAAGAAGATCGAAACTTGACGTCGCGTCGGCGTTATGATGATGTTGGAGCGTTGGCGTTGTAGGAGCACTTGATGAATAAACTTGATGTGATTTGGAGATGGAATCCTCCCCTCCTTTTATAGACTTTGGCCTCTGAATTTGTCTCCTCTTATTTCGGAACGGATCATGAAGTTGTCTAAATTTTATCGCGGTGCGTCGAAGCGTTATCCGTTTTGACCTAGCGCTTAGGAATCGTCACCATCGATCGGTGATGATCGGCATCGATGGGCATCGATCAGCTTGGCCACTTCCCTGCAATAAGAGGTTAGCTCGGAAAATGATAAATACGACGGTTTCTAACCGTCCGATCTCGACCTAGACCTTCCACAGGAAGTCTTAGTCGAATCGCCGCCTACGATCGTCCCCGTAAAGATGACACGACCTTACAATCTCTCACTCACACGAGCTTACCTCGATAGTAGCTCTCGCTTCCGGCCTTCCACTCGATTCCTTCGGCTCCCTCCGAAGTCACTCGAGTGTCGTCCGACCACCGCGGCTTCCTCCGGGTGTCGCTAGCCTTCAGCTCCAGCTTTAACACTTTTCTGCACACTTGATTTAGCTCGTGAGATAACAATGTAGACTTAACTTTGTGTCTTTGCCATAATCAAAACACAAGCTCGATTATCTAGTGCCCCTGCACCAACAATAATCTCTTACAAAGTTATACTCTATGTTATGTGTTTTCCTTGCTATGATATTTGGGATCCTTTGAAAAAATTATAGCAGTTTAACTGTCACAATAGACAATAATCAGACTCCCATTGCCCTCAACAACCTTTAGATTCTTCAAGAACCTTCTTAACTAAACTGCTTCTTGTACAGTTACTAAACCTGTCACATATTCAACTTTCATTATAGACAAGGCTACAAAAGCCTATTTCTTGCGATTCCAGGAGATGACGCTACCATTTAGCAAGAATGCATATCCTGATGTGGATTTTCTATCATCTAGGTCTTTAGCCCAATCTATATTTGAATAACCTTTTCGGCTCATATCTGATTATTGAAAAGAGAGACAAGAATCTGTTGTCACTTTCAGATATCTGAATATCCTCTTCACTACATTTCAGTGTCTCGGTCCTGGGTTTGACTGGAACCGACTGACTAAGCCAATAACATAGATGATATCGAGATGAGTACACAACATAGTATACATTAAACTACCAATAGCACTGGCATATAATTTTTTATTCATCTCGACTATTTCCTCGGAAGTCTTGGAACTCATACTCTTGCTTAGAATAGTGTCTTTCATAATAGGTGTTTGTTCACTGTTGCAATCAGACATGCTGAAATATTATAACATCTTATTTATATAAGACTCTTAAGACAAATTCAAAAGTCTCGATCTCTCATGATCTTCACTCCTAAGATGTATTTAGCTTCTCCCATATCTATTATGTCATTTTCTGCTATCAACATATCATCAACATATAATGATAAAATGACATACTTTTCTTTTTTTCTTTTTCAGGAAAATACAATGATCCTCATTGATCATTTCAAAACCATAAGATAAAACGACTTCATTAAATCTTATGTTCTATTGTCTTAATACTTGCTTTAGCCCATATATAGACTTTTTAAGTCTACTTACTTTTTCCTCTTAGCCTTCAATAATAAAATCTTCTGACTGAACCATATAGATTTTCTCGTCAAGCTCATCGTTAATGAAAATAGTTTTTACATCTATCTAATGTAATTCCAAGTCATAATGCGCTACAAAAGTCAAAATAACTCAGATTGATACAAACTTTATTACAGAAAAAATGTCTCTTCATAGTCAATACTCTCCAGTTGGATAAATCCTTTTGCAACCAAACGAGCTTTATATCGATTAATTGATCTATCTACTTTCCTCTTTATTTTGAGAATCCATTTATTCCTAATAACCTTTCAGTTAGGAGGAAGATCGACTAAGTCTCAAACATTATTCATTTTCATAGACTTCATCTCTTCTACCATTGTAACTTTTCACTTTTCTCTAACTCTATATCCCAAAGCTTCCTCAACTGATTAAGGTTCATTATCGTCAATTGGCAGTGTCATCATTGTCTCATTCTCAATATCAAACATCTTCTTAGGTTTAATCTTACGAACATTTTTTCTTAAGTTGAATTGTTGAGAAGTCAACTCATGACTTGACAAAGTACTCCCACTCGGTTGACTAGGTTCAGATATCTCACCTGACACCTGTCTTGTTGATAATAACTCATCCTCCTCAAATAGAGAAATTGTCTTATCAACTTCACCTCTAGCTGAGAACTCAGTTTCAAGAAAAGTAGCATCTCTCGACTCTATTTTGGAGATGGTTTCATCATGTTGCTCACCTATGAAAATATAATCATTGGAGGTATCAGAATATCTTATAAAAATACATTTCTTACACTTAGATCCTAGTTTTCCATACTTGTGAGAATTATCATGAATATAACAGCTGACCCTAAGGTCTCGGATTAATTAAATCTGATTTTTTGTCTATCTAATGGTCATATGAGGTAGATAAAATAGATTTAGAAGACACTTTGCTAAGTGTATATGTCACTGCTATTCTGCTAAAACTAGTAGAAAATCTACTTTTAACGACGAAATTTAACGACGGTATCAAATATCGTCGTTATTGGTGGTTCAATAACAACCATATTTAGTGCCTGTCGTTAATGAATATGCATTAACGACGATATTTTATCCCGTCGTTAATACTTTATCATCAACAACGGTATTTTTTATTTCCGTCGTTAATGTCATGCCTTTAACGACAGTATTTCCTCCCGTCGTTATTGCAAGACCTTCAACGATGGATTTTTTCTCCCATTGTCATTACTTTTTAAATTTTTTTTATAAAGTCGAGACTCTAAATCGCTTTGTTTACTAGTTGAAAATTATTTTTTTTTAAATTATAACCATTTTCATTATGCTTTTTTTAATTATGAAAATATAATTTTATTTATATCCATTTTCACGTTTTTTTCCCACTTCTATTTCATTAAAAACTATCTTTATTTTATTCATTTTATTTCTTTTCTTATAATTTTTTCCTTTTACTTTTTCTCCTAAATCCATATAAATGCTAGGCTAGGTTTCTCAACGCAACTTCTTTCCTCTCCGTCTCTGGTTTCCATCGGCGATCCCTTTCCAGTTCCCATCGACGATTACCTTCGGCGAATCCCATCGGTGATCCCCATCAAGTTTCCATCGGCGATCCCCATCCACCTCTACGACTACTCACCTTCGTAGCTTTGCCTCTATGATAGCCTACATTTCTGCCTCTCTCGAGTGATCGGCAGTCTGGTGCGGTAGAGATTCCTTGATCTCCAAGCGAATCCCATCAGTCCAACAATCCTTAATCTCCAAGCTTCTATTTGTAGTGAAATTTTTTGCTTCCTTTTGCTAAAAGATTCGGTTTTTTATTTTTTTTATTTTGGCTGGTTTTTCCGAGTTAATCTGGTTCCACTCTGAATTTCTAGTATTTTTCTGCACATTCAGTTGATAAATTTTGACACTTTAAGATTTATCTCTTTTTATATTCAAACATTGTGCAATGTTGAGATCTCAAAAATTATAATTTAAGGTTTTATAGATTCTTGTTGCTGCCCATGATATCATTTTCATCTAATTGAGGAAATTACATCTAGTTATCAGATAATGGATCTTAAATGCCGCTTGAATCATAAACATTGACCTTTCTTTCATGGATTTAGGAAGCCTCTAGATGACAAAAAGAGTCTTAAACACTTTTGGTGGTTAATGATTTGATTTTGTTTCATTAAATTAGGTGAAACACCAAGATCTAGTTGCCAAATTTTTTGCTTGTTCCTGACAAACTTTGTTTGCATCTCAAAAAATGAAACCTGGATATAGTGCTACCGAAATCTACACTAATTATACAAATATATATACATTTCTCCATTGTCAGAATTATCTGAAAATGTTATGTAGAAAACTCTAAGAAATTCTGCTCATGAAAGATATTATACTCACTAGGCTTTGATCAAGTTGATTAGGACGCACTGTTTGTAAAAATATTCTTGAGTTTGCCTACCTAATGTTTCAAAGTGTAGAGTAGCCTTATTTGAACATTCTTAAACCAAATTAAATTTATGTAGTTGTCTTTGATTTACGAAGCATCTTGGCACATTTACTGCAGATTAATCTAGAAGTATTGGAAAAGGTTTTTTCTTCAACTAAGTTTCTTTAGTATTGATGATTTTTTTCCTTTAGAAATAGGGTATCCAGGTGTGTCATATTTTTGCCCGTGAGTAATAAAATGAACTAGCACATCCACTTATCATGCTTGAAAAAAAATCATCTAATCTTTTCTTAGACTAGTATAGTAAGTATAGTAAACCTACCTTGTGTTAGACTAATAATGTCCCATCCAACCTATATATATTTTTTGAATAAATTTATAGCTCCATCAAGAATAGACTAATGATCGATTGGAAAGTAAATTCATCTTAATATTTATAATCTACTAGTATATTTATTTTGACACAAGTGAGTCCTCTAATATTTCAATATATTTTTTCATTTATGGCAAAGTTGCAGGTCCAACATTATTTGTGGTTCATTTTGACCACCTTTTTGCCATTTAGAGAATGACAATATGGAAAGTCATTTGTATGTTGTAAAATAAATGGATATAAATTCCACACTGAAGAGCACAACAAAGGCCTAAGGACACAAAATAGTGGTATTCTCGTTGTTGGAAATTATGGCACAAAAAATATTGACTATTATGGAGTGTTGTCACAGATTATTGAATTGCAATTTCTTGATGAAAGGCGAATTGTGGTCTTTAAGTGCAAGTGGTTTGATGTACATTCTAGAGAAAGAGGGATTAAAGTGGATAAATATGGTCTTGTTAGTGTAAATTGTCAACGATTGAAATCAAATGAGCCTTTTGTATTGGCCACTCAAGCATCACAAGTATTTTATGTGAAAGATAATATCTCAAAAGGTTGACACATAGTAACAAAGACATCCTCGATACTCATATCATATGTTAATGGAGAGAGATTCAATGTCCACTGATACAGATGATATCCTCGAAGCTTATCAAAGATAAGGAGATATGTTTATAAATATTTATTTACTTGGTGTAAGTGTTTTAAACTTCTAAATATATTGTTTATATCTTTTTGATTTAATTAATATAATAATGTATTTGTTATAGGATCATGGACTTCCAAAAATCATCTTTGAATGCTAATTGACTGGTATTCCCTAAAACTCTATTTTTACTTTGTTGCAATATTATTTAATATGTTGTTATAATGTTAGACAACTATTATTGTAATGTTCTTGTTTCTTTTGTCAATTATTGTGAATGTTGGTTATGTTTAGAGGAGATAAAGTTGGTTTATGCAAAAAATGTTGCAATCTTGTAACAAAAATATGTTAATATGTTTTCCTATTTATCTTATCCTCTATTATGTTTAATATGTAATATGTGTTGTACTCCTATAACAAAAATATATTTTGCTTATTATACATATATTATCTGGTGCACGTATACAGGTGATACCTTTGCACTTGCCTCCTGGTGATACATCCACTGAAAGAACAGTATATATTGATGGCACACAGGAGCAGATTGAAATAGCAAAACAGTTGGTCAATGAGGTTATTAGCGAGGTATTGGTTATCCTTAAGTTTTTGTTTTAGAAAACAACTGAGACAGACGGATGATTGTAGTGTGGACTAGCTAGACACTTATCTTAAAAGGTAGAACAATTAGGAATTGGACAAATTTATAGATTTGTACCTTTAACAACTCCCCATACACTTGAGAGGTATACTAGATTGATCCAAACCCCATATATGAATTGATGTTATATTTTTTATTTTTTCACATTTAGAATTTGAACCCTAGACTTCTTGCTCTATTTTTACAGGAAAAACTCACGTATGTCATAAAGCTTGAGCTATTTGGAAAGTGATCAATTTATACATTTACGCTATTAACTGCTTATCACTAGTTTTTACCTAAATGCATTTTGCTTTATCATATGTTCTATGTTTTGCTGTTTTAATGTGTTTTGCAAGAACGAACACCAAACTGTGAGCTCTATATGATGCTTAGGCTATTGTTAAATTAACAAGCTGTTCTGATGATGTCTATGCCACGCATCTTTCAAACTTGTGATTATTCCTGATGTCACCTTGGGTTCTACATTTGATGGAAATTTGTTATTAATTGGTACAATATCTGGCAAGGAACTCCGAGTTCATCGTTCTGTTGGTTACTAGAACATATATCTTTCAACTTCGATTGCACTATTTCTCTTATTCACTTGTAAGATTCTTAAGTTTAAATTATTTTTTTAATTAACCATAGATCATTCAGAAATAGATGCTAATTTCTGTTTCTTTTGAAACTTTTTTTTTTTTTGTTTCTTCTTTGTTTTTAATGTGAGTCTTGGCACAACGGTAAGGTTGTTGCCTTGTGACTAAGAGGTCACGGGTTCAAATCCTGGAAACAGCCTCTTGTAAAAAAAAGCAAGGTAAGACTACTGCGTACAATGGATTCCTTCTTCGGTACCCCGCGTGGCGGGAGCTTCGTGCACCGGATTGTAGTAGTTTTTTATACATGTGTTGGTTCTTTCCTCGAGTCTTTCATGAATTGATATTCCATCTAGTACCTGCCTCAAGAAAATGTCACCAAGGATGAAGTAATGTAAAAAGTCTCTAAATATTTTTTAGAATGGTTTTAGTAGTTACTATTTAGCAAAACAATTGCTAATTTATTCACCTTGCCTTGCCTTGGGTGGGAGAAGTGGAGACCGGCACAAACTTTCTGAACTGGTCATGCCTCTGAAGCACACGGATAAGCTTATATGCCTACTCAGCTTTGTGATGCCAAGTCGAGGCAGAGTTGGAGGACTCCCAGTAATCGGACAAGCAAGCAAGCAACTCCTTTGCAATCCACTCATATTAGGAGAGGTAGTAGCTTAGCTTCAGTAGTACAAATGAGATTTGACAGGGTAGTCGGATCGAGATCAGGGTGAGATAAGTAAACCCCCAGACTGGACTGCCTATTTGCAAAGATAAAGCAAAGCTAGGAAGTCTTAATGCCGCTCCTCAGCCTCTTGATTGAATTAATTAATAGAATGCCAAGGCCCATCGATATGAATTGTTTCGACCAGCACCAGAGCTCGGGTTCGGTAGGTCAAACTCCATATTTGATCTCTCTTAAGGTTGCTCGTCACTGGCCCCTATAAATGCTCCTCGTATGTGATCTGATTTCTCTGACCTCTTATTGGAGTGAGTCCTTATTGTACTGCATAAGTCCTATCACTGGAAGGAGTCCCCATTGTTCTTCTCTTGTCCCTCCAAAAGTGAACTCTCAAATGAGTCTAAACTTAGATCAAGCACAACTATAATCCCACGGTGCATTGTCTTAATATATTCTTTTCCTGATGCCGAGTAGTTGTGATTAACATAGTTGATGATGATGATGATGAATTAGTGTTGATATATTCTTTTCAGATTTTTCTTTTTGTTCAATTTTATTTTATACTTTTGGTCTATTAGTTAGTATTCTGTTTTACCCTTTTGCAATTGCATCTTTTAGCATCATTAATGCTATTTTCTACTATCTTAGGTTTGTGTTGCAAAGGCAAGGTCAAGGATGGGTCTTGATGCTGGTGTTGTGTTGGAAGCAATCATTGAGTCAAGCATACAAGAATGCGATGGGTTACAGTGCTTCATTTTTTGCATAGTCAATGTTTTGCACACAAATGTTCTTTTTTACGTAGATGGATGTTAATTTTATAAATTTAATGATGTAAAACTACTAAATGATATTTTAATATATATGATATTTTGATTTTAATATATTGTGTTTTGATTTTTAGTAACATTTATTGATATATATTATGAATTGTTTATAAGTAATAATGACAAAATAATAATTATATAACGACCATCATTGTTATCATTAACAATGGTATGTTCAACCATCATTAAATAATTAAATAATATTAAATTACTAACGACGGTATATATAATTGTCGTTGTTGTTATTAACGATGGTACATTTGACCGTTGTTGTTGTCAATAACAACGGTATATAAATCCATCGTTATTATCAATAATGACGGTAGTGAATATCATTGTTAAAGGCTATTAACGACGGTATTTTTAATCCGTTGTTAATTTTTTTTTCAATGAAACCTTTTAGCGACAACTTTCTACGGTATTTAATATCGTCGTTAAAATTTATCAACGATGAAAATTGACTCTTTAATAATGAAATTCTCCGTCGTTAAAAGATCTATTTTTAATAGTGTAATAATGCATCTCTCTTGCTAAGTATTTATCTGAACTTTAATTTTGGAAGTACGTATAATAAAACGCCCAACCAACTGCCATTTTCGCCTTCCCCAAATCTCCAAACGCGGAACGCCCATGACGCCTCCTCTCAAGGCCGCCGCCGGCGAACCACGAAAATCGCCGGCTGTTGTCGACGATTCTCACAAGATCCACAGGAACAATAAGCGGAAGCCGGTCGTCATCTACATGGTCTCGCCCGAGGTCATCCACGTGAAGGCCAGCGAATTCATGACCCTGGTGCAGCGCCTCTCCGGCCCCAGCGCCGGCGGCGGCAAGGACTCGTCCCCCAGCGTAGACCGCCAGGTAGTGCCGGTGAGGGTCAAAGCGCGGGCGCTGAACCGGCGGCCGCCGACGCCGCCGGCGCGAGATTCGTCGTCGTCTCAGCTTTCGATCGCCTCCGCCGGCGAGACCCTGTTCTTCCACGACTTGAGTCCGCCGTCAACATACGCGGTGCGGAAGGACGAGCCGATGGCGGCGCCGCAGAGTCGGTTGCTTCGCGGCGAGTACTTGGACCAGAGTCCTCGCCATGAACTGGGGTCCGGGAACGGTTCGGCTTACCTCGAAGCTTTGGACCGGCGGCCGGAGAGATTGGGATGGCCTTGATCGTACGGTCGAATGTTAATTATAGTTGGGGAATCTACTGCTGGTTTCATTTTGCATGTAAATGTTTAACGTTAATGATTTTATTTTGTTGTTTGGAATTGGAATTTTTCGTGGGTGACTTTGTTGTTTGGATTGAGATTGGCAGCAGGTGTAAAAGATGAGTCGTTCATCTTTAGCATCTTTATCAATTAGTTTTACAATCAATACGAAAGAAATAAATCAAAGAGAATATATTATCTAACTCAAAGCTAGTACGACCAAAAGACAAACACTTTGAAAATTTTATAATTTTCATGGATTGACTCTTATTCATTTGATATAATTTTACCGTCGTACTAACCATAAAGTCCTCCTGTCAAAACTAATCGATAGAGCACTCACGATGATAAAAAAAGATTGAAATTCATCAATCTAGCGGCCCCTATTAGTCCGCCTTCGGACCATCATAAGAGAAGTAAATCACGGTAGACCTTTGACCATTGAGACTAGCTATTAACTAGTGTATGGAGGGACGACATCCTCGCATTTGTGAAGAATTGACCCGTTATTCTATGATACAATAATTGAATGTGCAAACCACTAAGCTCTTCCAACAGGAGCAATCGATAGAGCACTCGCTGTGTGCAAAAGGTTGGGCAATCGATCTGGCGGCCTCTAAATTCGCTACAGTATGGTAAAGAAGGTAAATCACGGTGGACTTTTGGTCTTTGAGATTAGTAACTAGCGTATGGAGGACGGAACTCACTTTTACGAGAGATTGATCCGTTGTTTATTACAACAATTTTACTGATCACTGGTTCTTCCCGTGAGGCCAATCAACAGAGCACACACGTACTTACAGTTTATCATTAATCATCTTTTTAAAGTACAACGATGTCTCAGGAAGTACTTTTATAAAGATAAAAAATTATTCTCAACGGTTAAAAAGTTTCTTTCATCACGACGTATACAAAGTGTCTTTTAATCAATATAACTAATATAATAATTATTCATAAAATCAATTAATTATTCAATTAATCAAATTAATATTACAGCACATGATTCATTTTTGTCAATTAATTAACTCATAATCAAATTGAATAATTGTTGAATAAATTCTTTTTTACTCGAATAATCTCAAATAATAATTTTTTTTTCATTTATTTGAAAATTTGATTTACGATGAGTAGAATAACTATATATTGTATCCGAACCCTCACAGTTTATTAATTGGTTAGGAAACCAATTATCCAACAATTTCAATAAGAAGGCTTCAGAAGAGAAGAGAGGGAATTTTACGGTAGTTGATTTGAATTCTAATAATATAACTCATTCTCCTGTTCAGTGCATAAAACACTTCTTATTAATTTATGAACAGTACCAGACGATCGACAAACCAAATATACGAGGAAAGAAAATTAAATTCTCTCCTCAGAAGAAGACCAACAGAACATGGTTTGGAAACACTCACTAGCTAGCTAGGTATATAACTATTTGTTCAAGTGAATAAAGGATATATGGCTGGAGATCAGATCACTATATTGTATCTGATCTTGCTTCTGTATATACCAACTCAAACTTATGTATGTTAGGCTTCCACTTTCCTTTGAGAAGACACCAAAGTCTCCAAGTAATTCTCCACGGTATTTAGGCCACAGAGCTCTTTCACTACTGGCATGGTTGCCGGAACGTCAAGTTGGAATGTCGATGTGGAATGGTTATCGTCGTAATTGGAAGAGAACTCAGCCCGAGCAGCTCTTATCGCTTCACGAACCGCACAGTGAACGGAAGAAGCTAGAACCAGTGGTGGTTCTCCAGAAGCTGCATGCAAGAAGAAGCTTATCGGTCACTTGACAGATTCAGGTTTCAAAGTAGAGTTAGTTCTCACAGTAGAGAAATGACCGTGAGCAAAAATGGTGTTCATACCCTTTGAGGACAGTAGACGCTTCTCATGATGTCCGCTTTTCATTATTTTAACGTTGAACTGCTTCGGGATGGTGTCGACAGTAGGGATCTTATATGTCCAAGTACCGTCTGAAACTACCAAGCCATCTGAGTTTTCCAAATGTTCCTCGTACAGAAAGAATCCGATTCCTTGAACAAAGGCACCTTCAATCTGCAGAAAAAAGCGATAGCGAGATTAAGTTGCAGTAAAAGAACTATTGAGTTCGCCAATGGCATATTGCAGTCATAAAATTTGCACAATGAGATCCAAATCATTTTGGCTTTTCGGATACCACGATCAAAATATATTTTTAAAAACAAAGTACAGGTGAAAGAGGAAATTCAATGGAAACATCCACCAGACCTGTCCCAGATCCACGGCAGGATTCAAGCTCTGTCCACAGTCATAACTAAGATCTGCCCTTAAGATCGTAGTAGCTCCTGTAAGAATATCAATCTCCACCTACGAAGAATGCAAATTAAAATTGAATGAAGCAGAGTCTTGCGACACCACAATGTTACGAGTAATGAAATTGAAGGCAAAAACACCAATGATTATATGAAGCTACCTCACTTATAGCAGCTCCATAGTTCAGATAGTCTAAGTTGCCATTCTCAGGGACCCAATAAGTACTTGCCGACAAGTTCACTGCTTGCTTATTTGCCTGTGCATAATTCGCAATGGAATGTAAATTATTAGGATGAACTCCAAAGTAGGTGCATACCGTGGAAGTAGCAAATAGGGGGGAAAATCTATTATGTGAGATTGACTACTACTGATATATATCTGAGCTGTGTCCATTAATGGACTGGAAATTTACAGCGACTAAATCCTAAGAGAAACCTCTACCCCAACAATTATCGATTGAAGAAAACACCATGAAGATAATATAATTGGAAAGTGCATATTCCTTCAAAACATTGTTTTCCATTTTGTCACTAATTTGAGTTTAGTATGTATATACCTAAAACTTTTAGAACTTACATGCTTCTGTAGATAATATAGGTTAGCTAAGAACTAATACGAACCTCACTTGGCATTAGCATTTATGCACATAAATGTAGGATAAATTTCATGTAAAACAATTGTATTGTAGGTTTCCAAATTGTTTCATCATTTGCATGACCAATAACATTTAAAAGTGGGTTTAGACAGACAATACTCTGTGTAGAATTAGAATATATGGAAGATAAATATATATTGCAGTCAGTGTTTGCTTGTTGATTGTAAACGAAAAACTTCAATTGACAGTAATATCCTTGCCAATATTTTAAGAACAACTTGTCTTTCACAAAAAGGGCAGTTAGGCGTCCAAAAACTTACCATATAAATTATTTTTATTTTATCTATATGACAGTAACTGACTGGTCTTACTGGCCTGAGAGCAAAGATAAAGATATAGGACAATTTGAAGTACTTAAATGTGATATTTTTTGATGGCAGATAAGAAAGCATTATCCCTAAATAAAAGAAGAGGAGTTGTAATTTCCTATTATATAACTCTAGTATGCAATTAACTACTAAATGTATTATAATTGTTGATGGAAAAGAACATTTGATCCCCATGCAGTACATGAGCTTGCCAGAGATAATTTACAGAAATGAGTTACAAAATGCTTAAATAATAGTCAATCTACTCTTAGATGTAAATGCACACCTGGGAAATTAGGGTCTCCCAAGAGATTGAACCCATTTGTTCTTCTAAACTCTGCTTGAGTGGCTTCAATCTGCTGACAAGAATATTGCTAGCAAGACGAACTGCTTCACAGCTTGATTCAGATGTGGTGCTTCCAGCCGTAAAACCTCCCTGAATTAAACTCAAGGTATCTGTTTGGATGATCCTCACCCTATCCAAAAGCTTTAAACTTGCATCATCCCAAAGCTGTCCAAGAACAAATGCTACCATTTGATTTACCTTTGTCCACAGCCCCTGGCCTATTTCAATTCCTCCAACTTCAACGACTACCGAGCCATCATTTAGAATTGATACTTTCCCTGGTGTTGGCCTTGGTGCAACTGAGTATATAACAGGTACCCAGGATATTCCTCTTTTTTTCCACTTATTGCAATTATTGAAATGTCGGACCATTCCAAGGCGTTGCAGAAAGCTGGCTGTTGAAGTCAATTCATCAACTATAGCAGGTAGAGTATATTCTGAAGCATCGCCACTGCTGGGTCCATAAAATGACTTAAGGCTTTCATATGTGTGCAGATTTTTCTTTCTGACAGAATCAGTATCCACGGATAGGAAAGCTGCTACATGTTCAATAATAGCTTCAGCGATATAAGATCCCTGTACATCGCCTGGAGCTCGCATGGCTGTTTTAGTTACAAGATTCGTTTTGCATACCTTGATATTGAAAGAGAGAGCACCCCAATTGTATTTGTTAAAAGATCTTATGACAGCAAGTGGAATAAGTGGACTGAGATCGGCTGATATGCCTGCATTTATAAATAAATCCATATGCAAGGCTGTAATCTTTCCATCAGACTTGAAACCCACAGAATAGTTTATTTTCATTGGGTGTCGTGCTCCTATCGTTATCATATCTGTTTTGCGATCAAGGTACATCCTAACTGGACGATGCAATGTATATGCTGCAAGAGCACATGCGGTTGCTACCTGAACATCAGAGCATATTTTAGAGAGCCTAACACGACATTAACTAAACTGCTTCCAAAATAAAATAATTAAACTAGTTTGCATTTTGTGATATTATCTTAATTGAGTTCTCAATAAAACATTAGCTAAGAGAGAGAATCTTTTTCTAGTTTCCTGAAAACCAATATGTGGGAAGTAAGGTTCGCCAAATGCCAGAAGTCACAATTATGTGAAAGAAGATTAAACACACTTCATATGATAGTAAATGTATATGGTGTCTTGTATACCACCAAGGATTTGAACTTACTCTTTTAACTTTCTATATATCTCATTTTTGCCAAAAGAATTGCATTGATCATCTTGAATGAATAATATAGAACCTTGAATAACGAAACGACTAACAAAATTCAAACATAAGCAATTAGATCTAAATCAAATTCCGTTTCGAGTGGTACTGGCAAGACATGTTCTGACAATACATGGTAACTAAAACATACAGATACAAAGAGGAGAAAATAAAATCATGCTTCACCCAAGGTAATGCTAACCTACATGCTATCCAAAGACTTCTTCGCACTGTATTATAAGCTTATTATCATTTCTCCAGTAAAAATGAAGACAAAATAACTCTAATATTGGATCATATCCTTGTGAAATACAGTTTTTTTTTTGTTTGTTTGTAAATTTTGATGCTCACCGGCACGGCTCGCATTGCTTTCCCACCAAAACCTCCTCCGACTCTTCTTGTAATTACACGAACATTATGCTCCGGTACTCCAAGGCATTTTGCAATCACACCCTGGGTATCCTCGGCCATTTGAGTTGAACTGTAAACAACAATGCAGTTATCTTCATCTGGAATGGCAAGAGCTGTTTGTGTTTCCATGTAAAAGTAATATTGGGAACCAAGTTTAACCTGTAGATAACCATCCAAACAGTTAATTGGAAAAATAACAGAACACAGGAAAATTACTCATGCTGTTTCTTGGGATAGCTAAATCAAAATCATACTGAAAGAAGCAGAATGCTACTTCTAGTGCAGAGTCTAGAAAGATCAGTGTGTCACCATATGAGCAAGATAGGTCGTTACTAGAATTCAGAAATGCCAGGTGGCACCTAGATAGTTATTTCAATCATTTAACTTCAGAATTGTCACTTTATTCTAGGCGGTCATCATCTTAGAAGCATCTTTGATTACAAGAAAATACAGCTAACGTCAGAAATTTACAGAAATGTAATTGTGGCACCACTACCAAATGCCATTTACACTAAATATTTATGCTCCTGTTCATTGATGTACCAATCACTGATTAATTACAAGATGAAATTTTTCGTTGATCAGAAAGTTCATTGCTGCAAAATTGGAACTTCTAAAGAATAAATGATCTGGCAGAGAGCCACCTTTAGAAATTATGGTTGGTCTTTTTTTTTTTTTTTGTCATTTACTATGGTAGATGGTCTGTCTTTAAATAATATTGCCAGGAACTAAGGTGATAAGCATGTGGATATAAATTTCTCATGTGCATCTTATTTCTTCCCCCCTTTTTTATGCACGTGACAAGCAAATCCCTCTGGAGACATGCTAAATAACCAACAGACATCAAATGGTCACGTAGTCTGTCACTAAGGCATGAAGAATGGTGGATTCACAAACAACATCGTCAGAGATATTAAGTGACATATAAAAAAGAATGTAAAAGAAGAATCCAATAGCAAACACATAGCAAGAAATGCCAAGAATATAAAATAGACAGTGAAAACACTAACCAAGCTGAAGATTAGGAAGTTACTGCCATTTATCTTGGTTGAATTGTGAGAAAAAAGCACATGAAATTACCTCGGCTGAGAGAATCTTGTGATCAGCTTCATCCATTCCTTTGGCCAGATCACCGATCTGCTCAGGATAGATTGCGGGAGGTACATCAAAGAAACTCGACCTTGCGATAGCATCTTCAATGGATAGGATTGGAGGTTCACAGTCCTCATTGGAATAGTGTATCTCTGCTTGTTTAGCAGCCATGTTGGCATATCTCTGTGTTTCTGCTACCTAAACAATCAAATAAATAGATGTACTGCTTTTTATAATGTATATTTTTATTTGACGGCAATTAACTCTACTAAATTGTGAAATACTCCACTAAAACAGATAGCGATAGAATTGTCAGAGGATAATGGGTATACCACAACACCAAGATATTGACCAGCATATTCAGTCAAAGAATCAGCAAAGAGTGTTTCAGCTCCAAATAAAAATCTACTTCCAATGTTTTCCCCTTGTTTTGGGATGTCACTAGCACCAATATAAGCAATGACTTTCTTTGATGCCTCTGTAGATTTGAATGTAATGCCCTTTATATGAGCCAAAGGACGTGTACTGTACACAAATGCTCCATAAAGGCAATCTTTAGGAGAAGGAATATCATCGACATATATTGCTTCACCTGGTTTAGTAATAAGATTTAGTAAAACCAAATAGTGATAACTACATAAACTATGATCTCACCAAACAAATGTGACAACGTAAAATGTTAATGGTGTGTAACTTAGCAATCCATTATTAACAACACAAGAAAGATTGAAAGAGTAAAAAGTTCTTCCAAAGCCTGTAAATTCAGAAAAATATTTCTATCATTTCCATCGAATCAAAATGTGATGCCTTATTAATCAATAAATCCCCCTACGAAAGGAAAGACAACGATTGAAAGAACAGTCATATCGTGCTACAGAAAGAAAAATCAATAACACAAAAGACCGTATGAAAAGACACATCATAATTTCTAAATATAAAATAATTAGGGATGAAAATGTATGCATACTTGGAGAATAACTCACAAAAAAATCTCCTTTATGTAATAAATCATACAAAAATAGAATTGAAGTTACTTGCTGTGAGGATTTCTTTATTTAGAAACTAAAAATACGAACAAAAGCATTTCTAACTTTGTGTGTGTGTGTGTGTGTGTGAGAGCAAAAGAAACATTCAGTTATCCTATTTTGTGAAGTGCTACTCAGTTCAGTCCCAAATGAGTAAAAATGCTTGTGTTAGGTTAATAAGCAGTCTATTGTTTAATATCCTTACACTATCATATTAGCTATCCTTTCAAATATTATCATAGTGGATCTACAACTAGGTATAACAAGTGGACACAAGTACAAAAAATGCCCGTAGATAGAAATGGCCTAGATACCAAAACCCCCCTGGACAGAGATCAGATTACAGTAAAGTTGAGCTCACAGTTTTCCAATATTCATTAGAGGTGTGATCCAATCTCAGTTCCCTAATGGAAACACAAACATGATTCTGCTGGTTTGAAGAACTATGTGAGTTAACTACTTAAGCATAAACATTTTTGACATATTATTATGAGACACAATAAAACTGAAAGTATTATAATTTTAAATATCATGAGTGGATGTAAAGGTGAATTCTAAGAGAGAATGAACAGATTAGTCATCATATCTTGTGCAACACTTGCAGATACAATATCATATCAAAGAAATAGATAGGATTAGGAAAATATGTAACCATGCATTGAAAATAAATAACTGCAATACGCACCCAAAAAACAAACCAAATTACAAAAAATGAGTATTATTCACACAAAAAACTCAGTAAAAAAAAAAAGAATTAACTCCAGAACATATACCAGATGCCTGAATTTCAGCTCCGACTTTCTTGATAGGCGCACCAATAGGAAGGTAATCCGTGCTAAAGTCAACTAACTGCTTTGAAGACAAGATGACATTAGGATTGCAAAGCTGTTCAAATTTTGATGTCCTTGGTTGCATTATGTCCTCAGACCCATTGATTTTGCCATTTGGATAATCAGTAACTACAGCAACGCTAGATGCATCCACTTGGTTAATCTTCTCAGCCGCAACCAATTCTTTAGCAAGTGGTTGAAAAAAATTGAACAGAAAGGTAATGGCCAAACTTGCTCTGTAGCTTGAATGACGAGTGCCTACTTTTGGTATGATGGTCTCTTTCAGTAAGTAAATCGCTCCAAGTAAAATTGAGGCTGTGAGAATTTTGCCTGTCAAGAACTCCTCAACTTTCCTTGCTCTGATGGCATGTTCACTACCATAAGCCCCAAAAGCCAAGTGTAGATTTAGTAAAATAAGATCCCCGGAGATCTTATCAGAAATAACATGAGCCAAGAAAGCAGAATTCAGATAAGAAACAGCATTCCCAAGTGGGCGTGGAGCTGCTCGGTATGTTTCAAACAGAATAATGGAATCACTTTTAGGAACAGAAGCCATGACATTGCTAGTTGTAGAGGAAGAATCTATTGCTGAACTCCAATAAGGAATATGTATGCTTATGAGTATGGTTCTGTCATCACATGGAGGCAACTTAAGAAATTCTTCAAGTGAAATAACTAGCCTCTCTGAAGCCGTCTGAAAACAAACAATTGATCCAGCAGCAAGAAGTATTGTAGCAATATCTGAGGCAAACTGATTTCTTTGTGCCATAATCAGATTTCCACCCAAGCTAGCCATATTTCTGATAAAGGGTGAAGCAACCTTATCCATATGATCAGCAATTTTACAGAAGACTAATTTTCCACCCGAATGAAGTACAGTATTATCCTTTTCTTTCAGCACTTCAATAGCCCTGGAAATTGTCACAGCAGCTCCAAGTGTAATCCCTTTGCTATCCCTTTTGATGACTGAGAGTTCTGGTATACCTGTGAGATCAATGTACTTATCATACAAGTCGTTTTCCTTGTAAACACCAGATCCTGTGTTACCCATAACCAATTTGACATGACTTTCAGTGAATTCATTGGAATTCAAAAGCTTATAGAGCTGTTCAAGGCTAGAAGGCCGATGCCACTGGCACTCTGGCAAGCCACTATCTCGGCAACTCTCTAAGGCACCCATAGAGGAAATGATCTCGGATTTCAGGAATTCAGGAAAAGTGCAAATTTTGCCTTGGTGGTGAGGAGGTAGTCTATCGATATATGCATCCTCAGGCTTCTTCCAAAATGTATTCAAACCCAAATCTTCCAAATCAACATCAGCTGCAAAGCTCTTGCAGACATCTGCAATGGGTCTATAACCAGTGCATCGACAAAGGTTGCCAGAAATAGCCTTTTGAGCCTCAAATTTGGTGATCTTTGAGAACCCAATGGGAGGTTCAGGCCTATCAGTCTTATCCGCATTTGTAAGGGCAGAAAAGAGTGACATACACATACCAGGAGTGCAGAAGCCACACTGGGTTGCATGAAACCCTGAGAACCTCTGATGAATTGAATGGTAGCCATCTTTGGTATTTCCAAGTCCTTCAGAAGTGGTAACAGAGCAAAAATTTATACTGCAAAGTAGTGTAAGACAAGAACTAACACTGAATTCTTTCACTTGGTCACTAACTGGATCATATTTAGAAAGAAGAACAACACAAGCCCCACATCCACCTGCACAATTAAGTTACCTGATTATGTTAAAACAAAAGATATATCATGCATGAGTTTATTGCGCGAAGGACTAGGCAACCAATAACTGAAAAAGTTAATCCATTTATCAAGATAGATTATATTAGTGGAACAAAATGTAGTGCCACCACTTGCACACCATCTGGAAGAATGCTTCAAGAACTGTTTATTTATTACACATTAAGAAAACCAGATAGAGATTCCAAGGAACTAAATGGCAGGCGTTCTAAAAAATTGCAGGTGAATAATGGCGAATACAAGAGAACATTAGAAGATAATCTTTTCCTAGGAAAATTTTTTTTTGACATCTCTTAAAGTTAATATTTAATGGCTGTGTCGTGGGGAAGGTCTCTTTATGAAGGTAGCATTATCCTTCCCAACTTGATATCCGAGTGACATGTGTACTTCTCAATCTCTTAGGGTCCATTTACTTTTTGGAAGAAAGGAGGTGGAGAGAAATTACATATAGAGTTCTATTATTTTCAATTTCTTTTGTGTCAAGAGAAGTTTTGATGTAATGATAAAATTATTATCCTGTGATTTAAAAATCACGGATTCAAGTTTTGAAAATAGCCTGTAAGATTGAATATAATAAATTTTTCTCCAGAACTCCGCATTATGGGAGTTTCATGTATCAGATTGTCTTTTTTTTCCGAGTCACTTTCTCTCTCTTTGGTGCAATAGTAAAATTGTTGCTTTGTATCTTAAAGGTCATAGGTTCGAATCTTGAAAATAATCTCTGACATAGGAAGATAAAACTGAATACAGTAAACTTTTTTCCAGAATTCCACGTGGCGAAAGCTTTGTGCATTTAATTGTCTTTTTTTTTTTCACTTTCTCTGGCCTCATATTTTTCATTCAAGTAAACAACACTTTGATGAGAAGCCACAATTTTATTGCAACAATGTGATCTACTCTCGACCATCAACCCCTACCTTCATGGCTCATTTTTGTTGCACATCTAGGTGACCTACATGACACATTGATACTTCCTAGAAGTCAGCATGTTGGGTCATGTATTGATTTAGTAATTTTAAGTTAATTACTGAATCTTAAAGTCCAAGGTAGATTTATTACTAATTAAGTAAAATATACTGACCAGAATAATGTTTAACACATTATAATGAAAATTAAATAAGTAGTATACCCTCAAAGTGCCATATAAGGCGGCCATGTGACGCCGACTAATTTAGAAAAATTATAGACAAATTGACCATAATCTGATAATCAGCAAATATAATTAAGCTACAAAAATATATGTTTAATTATGGATTGTCAAAATGAAATTTTGGTCTAAAATCCCAGAAGTACTGACTAGATTTAATTTATTTGTATTATTTTGGACTATTAGTATTCAATTAAAGCATTTAATTGACCATTTGAAAACCATAGGGCAATTAGAAAAGAAAATAGAACATGAGGAAAGGAAGTTAAACACTTAAACTAACTGGACAATTAAAAAAAAATGAAATGTTAATGAAGGAATTTTTTTATAACCATTGGTTTATGTTTTGATTGGAAGGGAAGTCTTCATAATTATTTTATGATTTAAAAATCATGAATTCGAATCATGACAATAATCTCCTTTTCGCTGTCGATTATTGTTTTATGCTTGGATTCACCCAAATGGATTAACAACTTGTGCAGCCTTTAGTCTTGTCGGAAAAAAAAAAAATCAAATGCTATGACCTTTCAAATTCTTGCCAAATCTAATGAGCGTTTTCAAAAGTTTTAAATCATGTTGCATCAATGTTTGAACTGCAATGAAAAGAAATCCATTCTAGTATTATAAAATCTCATCGATCATTGAACCACTAAAACCCTACCTTTGATGACCAATTATCATTTCATACAAATAAATATCATATGTCGTATTGTCTCGTGTCCTACTATCATTTCAATCAAATTATTATATTTGTTACCATGATTAGACATGCTCCTATGGTGTTTTCTCACTCCATATTTCTGATTTTATATAGTCACATCATAGCCATAATATTATAGTAATGTCTCCTAAAAGCTCACCTGACAACCACACGTAAGTCTAATCAACCAGTGCAACCTGTTGGTTCGTGGCAGTTCCACGAACTGCACAGAGTCAGTTCGTGGAACCGCCTCGAAAAGGGAAGGAGCGTGCGTCCAAGTTGGTTGATCGATTGTGAGAGGGTTCGGCTGCTCGGCGAAGAAGGTGAGAAGCGTAGAGGCATTCGGCGGATTTGATTTGTCGAAACAGAGGAGTTTTTCGGCTGTGATCACTCCTTCGACGCAAGTTGAAATTCCACCGGGCAAGCAACAAAAAGGAACAGGTATATTTTACAACAATGGTATCGGAGCTGTATTTTCTGAATTAATATCATACCTGTTCTTGTGATCGCTGGAACAGATCCAAAGAGAACAGAACCTCTGTTCTGGTTAAATCTGTTAGTAATATATGAGAGATGTCCTAAGGCAATCGCCTTATGTATGAACCATTTATATGATAAATGAAGATTCACTATTTGAGTATGCATGTTTAATGTATTTGATTGGATCTTAAACTCATTTACTGAATGTCCACGATACGCATTCACAAAGATGAGAGAATTCCAGCGACGGATCACAACCAGCGAGTATCTCTACACGTAATCGCGGATGATCGAATTATCCCTAGTCGATGAATCGGCGAATCGACACCATCAATTCCGAGACTAGACGAGGTATACCTCGGTGTATCCAAGCACCGATTCTTCACCGGCCGAGACATAGTGATGTCCGGAGTTAATCGTGGATGCTAGTTATGGTAACTAGTTCATTGGAGTGACCAGCCGTAAGACTTCATATGGTTCTCTGCATATATAGATATGTCAATGAAGTTCTTACATGTGGCTTAAGTGCGATGTTCCTTTGACTTGCGGTATTCAAGTCATCTTGATCATGGAGACTTATGCTTTGACATCTTAAGCAAACATCTCTAAGGAGATGCGGACCCGGGATGATTGGGTATAAGTCGAAGTGATCGAAGGTGTTTGAATAGCCTATAAAGGATTCACCACTCCTTGCGAGGAGATGTATACCCATGGCCTCTCGTCGGATTGTTACTAAAGTCTTTGGCCAAAGCAATACATGTTTAGAGTAAGGTACTCTTCGATACATGTGGAGTAACTAGAATCCGTAGGACGAGGAAATGATACTTGGGCTAGGTGTGACGTAGTCAGCCTAGTGGGGACTGACACAATAGACCATGTCCTGAACCAAGTGGGTATAAGATGAGTGAAGGAATGGGGCACGATTCATTCGAGCCATCAAGGGTTTCGTAAATAGTTCGATCAACCGCTTGATTTTTTGGTTAATTGGGGATCATGATGTACTACTAGGTGCCACTCATGATCGTTCTATAATTAATGGTTAATTATAGACGGCCAACATAAACCGAGAACCTATTTGGTCACACGACAACGAGTGTAATCCAAAGGATTTAAAACGAGCTTGAGAATGGGATTCTCGCATCGAGAGAAACTATGTTTGGTTGGACCAAAACATAAAGCGAGCATGAAATTGTTTGATCGAATGGAAGCGTGGATGGGCTGCGTCTTATGAAGACGTAATGGATGGACCAAAATGGTTTGGTTCTAATCCAATGGATAAGAATAAACCAAAGGGTTTGGTTTATTTTAAAAGAATGAACCAAAAGTTGGTTCGGTTCGTTTTAACTTAAAATAAACCATCATGGTTTGGTTTATTTTAACTTATCTTAATGGAGCGGGTTAACGGGCTTTATGGATATGATCCATTAACCATTAAGAGAATTGGTTCTCTATAAAATAGGGCTTAAGGGTTTTGTAAAAAACCTAATTGAGGCAACCCTAATTGGCCGCCCACCCCTCTCTCCCTCTTGTTGGCGTCAACAACAAGAGCAACACCAACCTCATTGAGTCGCCATCTCCTTGCCGCGCCAAGCTTCGGCCGGTGGACCTCCGTGACCCTCCGGTGATCTCCCTTGGGTTCGGTGTAAAGGTGAGACTCCATCTCTTCTTTAGCCTGGCGCTTATTTCTCCACTCAAAGCTGTCCAGTTTTCTGACAGCTTTTCTCCGTCGGAGCGTCGTTTGACGACGGTTAGTGCTCCGACAGCGCTAAAATATCGGGATTTGATCTCCGGTAATCCTCTGAGGTGGAGGACGGCGATTCTGGCCAATCGGTTGACGAATACCTCTCCGGAGAAGCAAGTCTTGAGGACTTATTTTAGGTCCGAATTTTGGATTCGGACCGTGATCATCTCTCGATCACGTCGTCTTCAACACGAGGCTAGTAACCCGTACGAAGACGAAGCTCGTGGCTTGGCGAAGTCATCCCGAGGAGCTCGGCGTGGATACGGATAGAGACGATTCTTACGAGAATCGTTCCGGTTGATGCCGTTCCCGCTACACGTCATACGGAAGGTATAACGTAGTTTAAATTTCCTTTTATTGCAATTTTAATTTACGGTTATGTCTACACTTGTTGTAATAGCATGCGTGTGTTGTGTGTGTTGTAATAAATAGGAGTATTTATTATTTTTATTGCTTCCGCTGTGCTCATGTTTACGAAACATGATCGAACACACACACGCCATGGTCTAAAACCCAACAAAGGGTATCGAGAGCCCAGGGTTGTGTTTCACATAATCGTAAATTGGTTTTGCGATAGTCATAATGTATTTCTGGAAGTTTTCTAAATTTTGAAAATTTAGAAGTATTTATGGAAATTTTTCAATTTTGGAAAGTCTAGAAGTATTTATGGAAATCTTCCACTTTTGGAAAGTTGGAAGCATTTATGGAAATTTATATTTTCCATAAATAAAATATTTGATTAGATTCTGGAAATTTGTTTCCTAATTTAATCATGATTTGATTTGGGAAATCAAATCTTAAAATATTTTAATTTCCATAAGTAGTTTTAAAGATTTAGGAAATTGGTTTCCTAAATAGATTTTCCTTAATCAAATAATTCCATGAATAAAATATGTGATTAGATTTGGAAATTTGTTTCCTAATTTAATTATGATTTGATTTGAAGAATCAAATCTTAAACATATTTTATTTCCATAAATAGTTATGACATATAAGGAAATATAAACATGACATAATTGTATGCCATGTAATTGCATTAGATGCATAACATTATGCCATGCGTGTCGTGACATGTAGATGTATGCCATGTATGCCATGCCATGTAGATAATAGTTATTTGCATGCAAAGAGGATGAGACATAAAACCCTTAATCAATATTAAAGCCTACACCTTCCATTAATATGGTTAGAACCGCAGTTCTGCTTTGTTTGGGTCATTGACTTTCCAAGCCCGGCCAACTCAATATGTTCAAACCATGGAATAGTTTAATACTAATATGGTAAGAGTCGAGGTCAATCGTTAGCTTTGGTTGTTGGACTCTCTCCAAGCCGGGCTAATTGGTTGAATGCGCCTAACCATATTAAAACTATGTCCCGATTAATGGGTTGGTTTTAACCGAGCACGGCTTGTCGGACTCTCCAAGGTCGATGTAAAGGAGGTGAAGTTGGGTGCTATGCATATGATGCATACTTGTTAATGTGTTAACAACCCGATGTATGTGTGAACATTCAATTAGTTGATAGCACATTGTGATAGTTGCATATACGGGATATGCACTAGATAGATGATACCTACCGTCGAGTTATGAATGGCTTGTTGGACTCTCTCCAAGGTTGTTCATAACTATGATGGATATCAGCCCATTCGGAGATGGACCTACGATCTCCCGAAGTGATTTTGGGGTTTTTGAAATTCGAAAAATGAATGGGATTTATAAATGTATATCGATGCATTTTAAAATCATCTTTCTCATATATGCTCGCTTTGTATTTCTAAGTTAATATATTGATCATGATGTGTTCAATTTATGCTCCATTTTGGATTCAAATAAATCGACCGGGCCGAGCTTCATGGACTAGCTTAGAAGCTCGAGAATTGTTCTCAAGGTCAAAAGCTTGCAAATGTCCTCGGCGCCTCTTCCCGCTCGTTATAGTGATGATGCAACTCGACCAATTGTTGGCCTATCGTAAATACGTGAGTGATTCTCAACAAATGAGTTGCATCATGCTAGCCGATGGAACCCAAGCTTACGAAGCGGCATGAGCATATGGATGCTCATATCGTAGTCCTTCATCTTTGTGAGTTGGTTGATGAGCAAGTGAGATTCAAAGGTTCAAGTCTCAAAGCTCCTCTTCACCTCCGAGATGCTAGGAGGTTCATCTGCGGTATCGCCAATACGTCAAGACCGTGAGTCTTCCGAGAAGCATGAGCAGGGATGTTGTTAGTTGATTCCTCAAGAAAGGTTCTAAGAGGAAGTCAAAGGAACAGCAGAAAGGAAAGAAGAGAAAGGCTAAGAAGGTAGAACTAGCAAAAAGGAAACTTGCCATCATTATGGCAAGGAGAGCCATAAGAAAGTGCAAGATTTATCTTGAGTTCGTAGAAGAAGGATAAGGCATCGATGCCCCATCTTCTTCGTAAATCTTCTTTATTGATTGTCATTCTATTTCCTCGACACTTGGGTATTTGAGCATCGGTGTGGCTCATATATATGTAATGACATACATGGGCTAAGGAATAGAAGAAGACTCACAAGGGAAAGTCAAATTTACGTGTTGGGAATGGAGCAAAGGTCGTGACTCGCCATCAACGTATTTGTCAAACTCCCCGCAGACTTGTCTTAGAATCGACAATTGCTTTTATATTCCTTCGCTGATAAAGAACATCATTTCTATTGTCTAAATAGAAATGGTTTCCATTCGACGCTTAGTAACAATTGTTGTTACATAACTTCAATGGGGTTCTTTATGGACCGGAACTTTAAGCAATGGTGTTTATACGCTGGACGATCCAAAGGACATTTGCAATATCGGTTGCGAGCAACAAGCATGCTCGAAAGGATAATCAAATAGACTCTATACGTGGCATTGTCGCCATATAAGTAAGAAAACGCATGTCCGAATTACACCGATGTGGAATTCTGGAATCGTTTGAATTTGATTCATACGATACATGCGAATCATGCTTAAAAGGCAAGATGACTAAGTTACCTTTTACTGGAAAAGGTGAACGAGTGGGAGAGTTACTAGGTTTAGTACATACCGATGTATGTGGACCTATGTCAACTCAAGCATTAGGAGGCTATAGCTACTTCATTACCTTCACCGATGATCACTCACGGTTTGGGTATGTGTTCTTGATGAAACACAAGTCTGAAGCCTTTGAAAGGTTCAAAGAATTCAGAAATGAAGTAGAGAAACAACATGACAAGAGTATTAAAATACTGACGGATCGAGGTGGTGAATACTTAAGTCAAGAGTTTCGATTATCTAAGAGACAATGGCATATTGTCTCAATGGACTCGCCCTATACACCACAAAGATAATGGTGTATCCGAGAGGCGAATCGACCTTGTTGGACATGGTCAGGTCAATGATGAATCATGCAACTCTTCCCAAGTCCTTTTGGGGCTATGCACTTCAGACAGCTGTTTACTTGTTAAACAGAATGCCTACCAAGGTAGTCTCAACTACTCCATATGAGATATGGAATAGTAAGAAACCTCATGTATCTTACTTGAAGATATGGGGTTGTCCCGCTTATGTGAAGCTGATCAGACGTATAAACCGATGCTAAGTCCGATAAATGTCTATTTATTGGATACCCTAAGGAAATAAGGGTTACTAATTCTATCATCCCGTGGAACAAAAGGTGTTTGTTTCAAGGCATGCCGTGTTTCTAGAGAAAGAGTTTCTGCAAGAAAAAACAAAGGGAGTGTCGCCGAGCTCGAGGAGGCTCGAGAGACTCAAATAGACATTAATGAGATACGTGAAGCACAACAACCGGACAACTCATAATGATGAGCAATCCGATCGGACTTATCAGAACACCACATCTTCAGATCCGCAGAACACGCAACATTCCCGAGAGATATGGATTTCGTAGTTTAATCGAACGACGTGTTATAGATGATGAGGAGCCTACCAGCTTATGAAGAAGCGCCGACAAGTTCAGAAGGGATAAGTGGCTTGTGCCATAAGTCGAAATGGATTCCATGTACAAAAACCAAGTTTGAACTTGTCGACCCACCAAGGCATAAAGCCTATAGGGTGCAAGTGGGTTTTCAAGAAGAAACCGACATGGATGGTAATGTGATTACCTATAAGGCTAGATTGGTGGCGAAAGGATATCGCAAAAGCAAGGTGTTGATTATGACGAAACCTATTCTCGTAGCTATGCTTAAATCCATTCGGATGCTCCCGCCATAGCGCTCATTATGATTATGAGATATGGCGTATGGATGTGAAAACAAATTTTTCCTTAATGGAAACTCCGCCGAGGACGTGTATATGATATGTACCGAGGGTTTCACATCGCTTGATAAAACCAAGGTATGCAAATTGCGACGATCCATTTATGGATCAAGCAAGCATCCAGAGTCGAATATCCGCTTTGATGAGACGATCAAAAAGTTTGATTTCACAAAATCCGCATTTAACCTTGTGTACAAGAAGGTTAGTGAGTGCAATGTGTTCCTAGTATTGTATGTCGATGACATATTACTAATAGGAAACGATGGTCAATCTTACACGCTAAGGTTTGGTTATCCAAGACATTCTCCATGAAAGACTGGGAGAAGCAACCTACATCCTTGGGATTAAGATCTATAGAGATAGATCGAAACGGTTGCTTGGTCTTTCGCAGTCTACATATATAGACCGAGTGCTAAAGAGGTTTAGCATGTCGAAATCCAAGAAAGGTTATCTACCCATCAGGCATGGGGTACACCTTTCAAGTCTATGTGTCCGCGCACGTAAGACGATATAGGATTTGCATGAGTAAGATTCCCTATGCATCCGCAATAGGATCTATCATGTATGCTATGTTATGTACGAGGCCCGACGTATCGTGACGCTGAGTGTCACGAGCAGATACTAACCGATCCAGAATGGATCATTGGGTCATAAGACGATCCTTAAGTACTTGAGAAGAACTAAGGATGTGTTCCTAATATACGGAGAAGGGTACATGGTGATACGTGGTATACGGATGTTGATCCGCATGCATAAGGATGATTCCATGTCTTAGTCCGGGTATGTATTCACCTAGAACGGAGGCGCAATAAGTTGGAAAGGTTCCAAGCTTGACACTATAAATGATTCCCGCCACTAAGGCACGCTGCGCCTGAAGGAAGCAAAGGAAGCGGTTGCTGATCAAGTAGTTCATCTATGAACTTGATGTGGTCTCATCAACTGATCCAAACATGTGCTTCGCCGCTATCATCTTATCAGAGGGATCATCAGTAGGAACGAAATACAAATCGAGAAAATTCCCACTGAAAGGAACTTGGGGGATCCTTTGACTAAGGCATTACCTCAAAGTAAGCTCGAGGGTGTTGGTGCTTATGGTATCGATACCGTAGCGATTGGCATTAGCCGGGGAGTCCATAGTAATATATGAGAGATGTCCTAAGGCAATCGCCTTATGTATGAACCATTTATATGATAAATGAAGATTCACTATTTGAGTATGCATGTTTAATGTATTTGATTGGATCTTAAACTCATTTACTGAATGTCCACGATACGATTCACAGCATGAGAGAATTTGTGATTGGATCACAACTAGTGAGTATCTCATGTGTAATTGTGATGTATCGGAATTATCCCTAGTCGATGAATCATGAATCGACACCATCAATTCGCTGAGACTAGCACGAGGTATACTCCTTGGTGTATCCAAGCACCGATTCTCACCGGGCCGAGAGACATAGTGATGTCCGGAGTTAATCGTGGATGCTAGTTATGGTAACTAGTTCATTGGAGTGACCAGCCGTAAGACTTCATATGGTTCTCTGCATATATAGATATGTCAATGAAGTTCTTACATGTGGCTTAAGTGCGATGTTCCTTTGACTTGCGGTATTCAAGTCATCTTGATCATGGAGACTTATGCTTTGACATCTTAAGCAAACATCTCTAAGGAGATGTGGACCCGGGATGATTGGGTATAAGTCGTGATCGAAGGTGTTTGAATAGCCTATAAAGGATTCACCACTCCTTGCGAGGAGATGTATACCCATGGCCTCTCGTCGGATTGTTACTAAAGTCTTTGGCCAAAGCAATACATGTTTAGAGTAAGGTACTCTTCGATACATGTGGAGTAACTAGAATCCGTAGGACGAGGAAATGATACTTGTGCTAGGTGTGACATAGTCAGCCTAGTGGGGACTGACACAATAGACCATGTCCTGAACCAAGTGGGTATAAGATGAGTGAAGGGAATGGGGCACGATTCATTCGAGCCATCAAGGGTTTCGTAAATAGTTCGATCAACTGCTGATTTTTCGGTTAATTGGGGATCATGATGTACTACTAGGTGCCACTCATGATCGTTCTATAATTAATGGTTAATTATAGACGGCCAACATAAACCGAGAACCTATTTGGTCACACGCACAACGAGTGTAATCCAAAGGATTTAAAACGAGCTAGAGAATGGGATTCTCAGACCGAGAGAAACTATGTTTGGTTGGACCAAACATAAAGCGAGCATGAAATTGTTTCAGTCGCATTGGAAGCGTGGATGGGCTGCGTCTTATGAAGACGTAATGGATGGACCAAAATGGTTTGGTTCTAATCCAATGGATAAGAATAAACCAAAGGGTTTGGTTTATTTTAAACGAATGAACCAAAAGTTGGTTCGGTTCGTTTTAACTTAAAATAAACCATCATGGTTTGGTTTATTTTAACTTATCTTAATGGAGCGGGTTAACGGGCCTAATGGTTATGATTTAATAACCATTAAGAGAATTGGTTCTCTATAAAATAGGGCTTAAGGGTTTTTGTAAAAACCTAATTGAGGCAACCCTAATTGGCCGCCTCCCTCTCTCCTCTTGTTGTTGGCGCCATCAACAAGAGCACCCCAACCTCATGAGCCGCTGCCATCTCCTCGCGGCCCAAGCTTCGGCGGTGGACCTCCACACTCTCCGTGATCTCCCTTGGGTTCGTGTAAAGGTGAGACTCCATCTCTTCTTAGCCGGGCGCTATTTCTCCACTCAAAGCTGTCCAGTTTTCTGACAGCTTCTTCCTTCCGGAGCGCCTGCTTGACGACGGTTAGTGCCCGACAGCGGCTAAAATACCGAGATTTGATCTCCGGTAATCCTCGAGGTGGAGGACGGCGATCTGGCCAATCGGTTGACGAATACCTCTCCGGAGAAGCAAGTCTTGAGGACTTGTTTTAGGTCCGAATTTGATTCGGACCGTGATCATCTCTCGATCACGCTGCCTTCAACACGAGGCTAGTAACCCGCACGCGAAGACGGCTCGTGGCTTGGTGAAGTCATCCCGAGGAGCTCGGCGTGGATACGGATAGAGACGATTCTTACGAGAATCGCTCCTGCTGATGCCGTTCTCGCTACACGCCATACTGGAAGGTATAACGTAGTTTAAATTTCCTTTTATTGCAATTTTAATTTACGGTTATGTCTACACTTGTTGTAATAGCATGCGTGTGTTGTGTGTGTTGTAATAAATAGGAGTATTTATTATTTTTATTGCTCACCGGCTCATGTTTACGAAACATGATCGAACACAAAATCCCGGCTGCATCCGGCCGCCGATGCAGAGCCGACGCCTTCCGACGGCCCTAAGAGTGTGGCCGCCGACGCCGACGACGACGACGCGTCCGTTGGGCGCCGCTCGAGACGACTCGGCCGGGCGCGAGGCAATGGCCTCGAGGCGCCGGCCATCTACGACGGCGGACACCGGCGCAGAGGTGACGGGGCGACGGCCGCCGGCCGCCGAGCGCAGCGCTACCGCCGCCGCGATCGGGCGACGGCCTGGCGACCGATCACGGGGCGATGGAGGCGACGGCACGACGAGGCGGCGCGCCGCCGAGGCGGCGGGCGCCGGCGGCGACAAGGCAGCTGGCCGCCGCACGACGTGAAAAGTTAGTTGGATGCGCCCGGGATTTAGGGCGCACGGATGGGAAAATTTTCCTATTTATTAAATAAGAAAAATTAACTGCTTGCATGCATTGGTTTTTTATTTATTAAAAATTATTAACTGCTGCATGATTAATTTTTCATTAATCTGTTTCGTACAGATTATTTAATTGGGCTTCAATTGGGCCGAATTAAATAGGCCGAATTAAATTGGGCCGAATTGAATGGACTTTGAATCAAATTTTAATTGGACATGAGTTCAATTAATTTGATTCCAACAAAAGGCTAAGTGTCCAATTAAATTTACACAAGAATTGTGTGAAGTTGACTTTGGTTGACTAAACTCATAACTAAAGTTAGATGGATTGTTTTGAAACAATTAGAATCTGACGTGGATAACTTAAGGATAGAACTAGTTTACGATTTATTACATGGGTCAAAATTGATTGATCAATGGGTCAATTAATTATAACCTAAAATTCAAGGAGTTTAGTTCTTCTTGATATATGTGTATTTATTTTGTGCCTTGATTAATTGGAATATACCGGTATTTGTACTGGTTTTGTCGATTATGTACTGACATGATTTATTTCAATTTTACAGATGGCGCGAATGTATACCACTATGACTCGGCGCGATGTGTTGCGCAATCGGTATAGGGAGGCCATCGAAGATTTGGACTATGACCCTTACCATGGAGTCGTTGGACACATTGGGAAGTCGATGCAGACCGCTCGAAGCTCGAGATGCAGGAGTTTCGATGAGACAACCACAGGATTTGGGTGTTGATTCGTCATCGCTCGATAATCTTGGCGACGCAAGACGACAATTTTGGGGGTTACATGAAGGACGAATTTCATATACCCGACAGCAGAGTCGATTAACTCTTGACCTTGTGAAGAGGATCTGAAGAAGACCCAGTGGAGGATTTTGGTTCTCGATTTGGAGGTCTTTAAAGGATTCAGATCATGGCGATGTTGCTGTGAGTGTCCCAAAGAGAGAGTATCAGTAGTCGAGTCCAGACGAGGGGACATGTCGATTATCGCGCTTAGGGCTTGTCCTAGGGAGCGAATTGCTTATCTAGTCTATTAGGAGTTATTTTTAGTTTATGAGTAGGAAGAATGTAATTTGTTACATTCTTAGTAGACTTTGTTATTTGTTAACATTGTACAGCATGTTTATTTTAATGATGTGTTAATTTAAAATGATTAGTTCATTTAATGCTGTTAACTTTACATGATGCATGATTATTGAATATGTCATTGATTAGTTCAAATGAGTAAATAATGATATGTTCATTTAATGTGTAATATCATGCTGTAATAATGATTAATATCATTAAGTGGGATGTATGTAATAAAATATATCAATATAAGTCTGATTGACACATACAAATGATGAGTGACGACGCAGTTGTCACTTGATTTTGTAAACCAGATCAAATTTATCTTAAGTTTATTTTTGAGATTACATACATAAAAGCATACACTGAGTAACTAAATAATGTGTTTATTTATGTTAAGTTATGCCAACTAAGAACATCATAGCTGAACTGAACAAAGGTGAAAAACTGAATGGGGATAACTATAAAATATGGCACCTCAAGATTCAGTATGTTCTTGAGGAACAAGAAGTTCTAGAGGCTGTTAATCAGGTTATAATGGAACCTGTTAAGAGTAATGCAGCACAGTACAGACGTGACCTTGATGCCTATAAGGTATGGAAAAGGAAGGATTCCACTGCTAAGGGCATATTGATAAGTTCAATGGTGGATGACCTAGTGTTAGAGTATGAGTCATATCCTTCAGCTCATGCAGTCTGGGTAGCCCTTAGAGAGAGATACAATGGAATAAGTCTGAGTAAGCTTCGACAGCTGACGATCAGGTTCGACAGCTATAAGAAGCGCCCGAATGCAACGATGGTTCAACATCTCAGGGAGATGTCTAACATGATTCGGGAGCTGAAAACTGCCGGTCATGAGTTAACCGATGAACAACAGGTTCAGGCGGTTATTCGTTCTCTTCCCGATTCTTGGGAGACCATGAAGCAGACCTTAACTCGCGTGAGAGTATTAAGACTTCGATGTCTCGCGCATGTTGGTGGAGGCGAGAGAGTAGAATCCGCGAGGATTTCGCCTTTATTTTCGTCAGGCTCTGCTGGATCATCTGGATCCAAGAAGCAATGGTACAAGAAGGGAAAGAGAAAGAATAAAAACGTTGCTACTGCTGCTGGGAAGGATCAAATCAAGAAGAAGAAGACAGGGAAGAACCCTAAAAGCAAGTTATCTTGCTTTAATTGTGGCAAGAAGGGCCACTTTCGGAGTGTCTTGAGCCAAAGAAGGTAACTTCTAACTGTCTTACGAGCATTTTGTTGCTATTACTGTGTTGATGGCTGATTATTATCCTTTGTGGATTATATATTCGGGATAAACCAACCATTTATCTCGAGTGCGGGTTACATATGTGGAGTACACGGTACACTCGGCAACAAATGGATCTATGTAGGAAACAATGCAAGAGTCAAGTCAAGGAGTGACTGCAAACTTAACCTTCGTGGTGGAAGTACTTTGTTTCTACATGATGTCTTGTATGCTCCAGAGATTCGAAGGAATCTTATATCTATTACTTGTCTTCTTGATTTGGGGTACTCTGTAAGTTTTTTTAGTCGTTGTGTAGAATTTAAGATTGACTCTGTGTCAATCGGATATGGTTATTTATCTAATGGTTTTATGGTACTAGATGTGGTGCCTGATGTGAATTGTGCGATTCATAGTTGTTTTTCAAACATTGCTCTTACTAGTAATGCGGATATATCTGATAAGATTTGGCATGCTAGATTGGGACATATAGGACAAGATCGCATGAATCAATTAGCTAGAGAAGGTTTATTGGGCTCTCGTGCTAAGATTAGCTTGTCTATATGTGAGCATTGTCTTGCAGGAAAAGCAACTAGGAAACCATTTGGAAAGGCTATTAGAGCAGACTTGTCATTGCAATTGATTCATTCGGATATTTGTGGTCCGATGAGTGTGAAGGCTAGGCATGGAGCTTCCTACTTCATTACATTTATTGATGATTTCACTAGGTATGGTCATGTATATTTGATTTCTCAAAAATCTGAAGCGTTGGATTATTTTATTCGTTATTTGAACGAAGTTGAGAATCAAATGGAACGTAAGGTTAAGGCCTTACGCACTGATCTTGGGGTGAATATCTGTCTGATATGTTCAAGACAACATGTAATGAAAAAGGGATTATTAGACAGCTAACGATCCCAGGAACTCCACAGCAAAATGGGGTTGCTGAAAGAAGAAATAGGACTCTTCTTGAAATGGTTAGGTCTATGATGGCGCAGACTAATTTGCCGGTCTCCTATTGGGGAGATGCATTACTAGCTGCGACATATATACTTAACAAAGTGCCTTCAAAGTCAGTTCCATCGACCCCATATGAACGTTGGACGGGCAGAAAACCAGATTTGAGCAATCTGAGACCACGGGTCACCGCCTCGCTCATGATAGTTCTCACAGATATGGAAAACTCGGACCTAGAGGTAAGAAGTGTATCTTTATAAGATATTCTGAGACCTCAAAAGGTTATGTTTTTATAGGTGAGCAACAAGATGGGACAATCTCTGAGATTGAGTCGAGAGATGTCACTTTTCTCGAAACTGAGTTCCCAACTAAGGGTGAAGTTGATAAGACAGTTCCTCTTTTTGAGGAGAATGAGTCGTTATCAACAAGACAGATGTCCAGTGGGATACCTGAACCTAGTCAACCGAGTGGGAGTAATATGTCTGATCACGGGGTGACTTCTCAACAGCCCAACTTACGGAAAAGTGTTCGTAAGATCATACCTAAAAGGAGGTTTGATATTGAGAATGAGACAATGATGACACTCCCAGTTGATGAAGATGAACCTCAATCAGTTGAGGATGCGTTGGGATGTAGGGTTAGAGATAAGTGGAAAAGTTCAATGGAAGAAGAAATGGAGTCAATGATTAGGAATCAAGTTTGGGAGTTAGTCGATCTTCCTCCTGGCCGAAGGGCTATTGGGAATAAGTGGATTCTCAAAATAAAGAGGAAGTCTGATGGATTGATTAACCGATACAAGGCTCGTTTGGTTGCAAAAGGATTTACCCAAAGAGAGGGTATTGACTTTGTAGAGACATTTTCTCCCGTAGTGAAGTTTGTGTCAATCCGAGTTATTTTGACCTTTGTGGCGCATTATGACTTGGAATTACATCAGATGGATGTCAAAACCGCTTTCCTTAACGGTGAGCTTGACGAAGAAATCTATATGGTTCAGCCAGAAGGTTTCGTTGCTTTAGGTCAAGAGGATAAAATATGTAGATTGAAGAAATCTATATATGGGCTGAAGCAAGCGTCAAGACAATGGAACATAATATTTAACAAAGTGGTTTTATCTTATGGTTTCGAAATGATCAATGAGGATCATTGCGTTTTCCTAAAGAAGGAAAAAGGAAAGTATGTCATTTTATCATTATATGTTGATGATATGCTGATAGCAGGAAATGACATAGGTTTTATTGAAGAAGTCAAAAAGTGGTTGTCTTCTCAATTTGACACAATAGATATGGGAGAAGCTGAATACATCTTAGGGGTTAAGATCATCCGGGATCGATCAAAGAGACTTTTGGGTTTGTCATAAGAGTCTTATATTACTAAGATGTTACAACATTTCAACATGTCTGACTGCAACAGTGAACAGACACCTATTGCGAGAGGTACTGTTTTGAGCAAAAGTATGAGTCCCAAAACTCTAGCTGAAATAGTCGACATGAATAAAAAATCATATGCAAGTGTCATAGGTAGTTTAATGTATACTATGTTGTGTACTCGTCCCGATATCAGCTATGCAGTGGGCTTAGTCACCTAGGTTGCCCAAATAAACCTGTGGATCGAGACTGGAAGGCAGTGAAAAGGATTTTCAGATATCTAAAGGCGACGACAGATTATTGTCTCTGTTATCAAGGATCAGATATGAGCCTTAGGGGCTATTCAGATGCAGATTGGGCTGGGGACCTGGATGATAGAAAATCAACATCAGGCTATGCGTTCTTGTTGAATGGTGGCGCCATCTCCTAGAACAGCAAGAAACATGCCTGTGTGGCCTTATCTACAATGGAAGCTGAATATGTGGCATGTTCGTGATTGTACAAGCGATCCGGTTGAGAAGGTTCCTAAAGCATTCAAGATTCCGAGAACTGGGAGTCCATGTATCTATTGTATGACCAAGCGATAGCTTTTTCCAAGGATCCCAAATATCACAGCAAGGGCAAGCATATTGCTATAAAATACAACTTTATTAGGGATATTGTTGCTAAAAAGAAGGTGATTCTTGAGTATATCCCTACACGAGCTATGCTTGCAGATCCTTTTACTAAGCAATGACTAGAGAGTCATTTAATGAGCATGTATCTTGTAATGACAATTGAATATTATGATTTGATTGTTTGAAATACTAGCCATAATCTATTCAGTGTATGTTATGTTACATTCTAGTAATAAGATCTCGATAAGCATGTTGGCAGGTAGTGATTGATCCTCTCACATGGACAATCATCTCTATTTGTTGTGTATGAATAGAGGTAAGACCGATGCTTATAGGTCAGCCTATGTGGTTGTTAGCTTTGGAAGCTGTAAAATTTGTTACATTCCTATAAGTTAGGGTCGTCTTGATATTTGTATCAAGATAAGATCATTTTGTGGTAAATGATCGAAGTAAATGAACCCATCATTTACTATACCTGTTTATGAGCCAGATGAGAATTCATATGTTGAATTATGGATTAGACATTGGGAATGTTTAGATCGAAATCTGTACGATGTTAATTTGAGGAAAACATGCGCTCTTTATTGGTAAAGAGGACGACATCGTAGCATGTGAATCATATCACATGTGCTAAGATGACACTAAGGGTAGTAGGAGATTGAATCCCTGCTTCTCTACTATGTAAGCTCTTTGAGATTATATGTTGATCTCTAAATTTGCCCTTTGTGACTATTTAGGTGTCTACTTGAAGTTTTAATCAAGGTTTGCTACTTTAGCATGTCTACCTATGACTATGGATGATTCGGTCTATGAAACATGACTAAGAAAGCGATTGATTAAAATGCATAGATTCACACTAAAAAGGAAGATTAAATAGATTTACATCTAATGAGAATTATTCACTGGTCGACCCATTTCTGTTGTGTATGGAAATGATTGTGAATATTTGAAATATGAGACATGCTCTTGACATGATGGTCAATTTAAGGGATTAGAGATGTTCATATTGATGTAAATGAGATTATTTAATCTGGGTAAAAAGCAAGACATAAATGTTTTAGGTAAATGGTTATGTACCACCAGAAATATGATTTTGTATCATCTGGAAAATGACTGTGTGCCACCTGGGAAATGGTTGTGTGTCATAAGATAAATAGTTTTGTACCATCTGGAGATGACTTTGTGTCATCGGGAGAATGATTATGTATCATATGTAGAGTGACTGAGTTAGGCGTAACAACTTCTCTTAGTATGTATCACTCTATGAGCAGCTATGTAAGGTGTAACAACTTTCTTAGTATTTGAATACTCAATGTGCTTGCTGTCGCACGAACCATTTTCTAATTTGATGTTTCATTTAGTCTTAGTGACTATTAATCTATGTTCTATTAGTCTTTTGAGACAATAGATGTTGCTTCGATTTAGTCTATGTGACTAATCACCTCTTCTAAAATGGTCTGTGTGATCATTTTGTTTATGTGACATACCTTGGACGAGTGGGAGATGTTGGTTCGTAGCAGTTCCACGAACTGCACAGAGGCAGTTCATGGAACCGCCTCGAGCACGCACTCCTTCCCTTAAAAGGGAAGGAGCATGCGTCCAAGTTGGTTGATCGGCTGTGAGAGGGTTCGGCTGCTCGGCGAAGAAGGTGAGAAGCATAGAGGCATTCGGCGGATTTGGTTTGTGGAAACAGAGGAGTTTTCCGACTGTGATCACTCCTTCGACACAAGTTGAAATTCCACCGGGCAAGCAACAAAAAGGAACAGGTATATTTTACAACAAAACCTTCATTCATGGAGAGGTTTGTTTGTCCCCGAGGGGACGGCGCGTTGACTAATGTGCTGCAATTTTATTTTCGATAGAGTATGGGTCACTTAATAAAAGCAAAAACAAATTGCAATCGTTTGAAATTTTATTATCCAACTCTATACAAAAATTACTAAAATATTCTTAAAGATATTTAAATTAAATGACTTTGGTTTTTTATCTTTATTTTCTGATAATTTTAAACTGGCTAATTTAATTTAATTATCTTCGACAATGAAATATATTGATTATTTTCAATTAAGATAATAATTAATTTATTATTTTCAAGTTGGTGGGTCAATTCCCTCGTTTGAGTGGATCATAAAGATTGGTATCATACGGACCTACTCCCGTGTGTGATGGGGCATTGAGAAGGGGTCGTGTATTAGTGTAGTTAGTTAGTCACCGTTGAAGTACTTCCCATGTCATTAATTAGGGATTATTTCAAGCTATACTAATAAGAAGTTTTAATTATAGCCTTAGATGAGTGAGCTACTATTACCAATGATAAAGTCACACAAGTTGATGGGTTGAGTTCTCTCATCTAAATCGGTCAAAGATACAAATAGTAAAAATAATGCAACCCAAAATTGTAATACAAGACTACAGATATCCAAAATAATGAAACAGCTCAAAAGAATCACAGGTAAATTCAAAAATCGAAACAGCCAAAACTAGATTCAATCCCTTACTAGCAGTTGAAAGTCAACACTTTTATTATTTCAAAAAAAAAAAGAAAAAGCAAAACAATTCCCGTTCAAATTTGGCATCAGAATCAAACAAAAAAAAAATGAAACATCGAAATTTTAGAAAACAAAGAAACACCTGTCAGCTTCGGACACGAATGAAACTTTCAATTCAGATAAAGAATTGCATCTTTTCTCCATGAAAGAAGAACCCTAAAATTACGCGAACAAGTAATACAGACATCTTCGATCGGCAGCAAGAAAACGCTCATTTTCGATAAGGAAACAACCAAGCCTGCCAAAAGGAAAACCTTTACGAACAAGCGACTATCTCCAACTCAAAATCAAGAAAATCAGAGAGAGAGAGAGAGAGAGAGAGTATAGCCGCTTACCCTCGCCGCAACCGAGCTTGGGTCCAGTGAATCGAGTGCGAGTTCTCAAGAACTCAAGCAAGGTGGTGGAAGGATCGACCTTGGCTAACTCGAACCTCTCTCTGTTCACGGCGAACACCAACCTCCCCGCCATCCTTCACGCGACCGCCTCCCCTGCGTCTCCGCCGTCTTATATCATCGCGCAACAAGGAGCAAGTGGAGCAGGTTCAATTCCGCCGCCGCCATCTCAATCAAACACAAAAGCTAGGGGGAAAATGGGATCAAAATGTCAAATTGCATGGCAGGCAGTAGCAATCGGGATGACGTCTATTTGGCTCCCCGTCGTAGGCGATGCGATGCCTTCTTCGTGCGTCGGACGATTTTCTTCTATTTAATGTCGCCGGAGGCAAATTAAGCGCAAATATATCAATAATTATCTTATTTTTAATTATGCCCTTATGATTCTTTTTTTTTTCAAATATCCCTCATATGTTCTACTAAATAAAAAATTGCCACGACTCTCTTTTTTCTCTTCTCCCAAAAAAAAACATAGGTAAAATTTCTGTGCCATAGAGATTTTTTTTAGTTTTCAATCTTAATTAGGAAATTTCAAAAGTAAATGATGTTAAATGACTATGGTTTGACATATGAAATGAAATTTGACTGAATTTATTTATAAACTTCGGGGATTGAATCGCATCATTTAATACCTAACAACCCAAATTTGACTGAAATCATGATTTTTAAGCAACTTTAAAAAAAAAAAAAGATACTCAACTTTATTGATACATAAATATTTACTCACTTTTAGCAGTTCTTAATTAAAATGCTACTTCGAGAAATTAATTTAGGATAAAATATGAATTTTTTAAACTTCAAGCACTTTTTACAAAAATATACATAGTACAGTTATAGATACCTTTAAATAAATAAACTCTAATTATTGGATAAATTAATATACAACATTAAATAATTAAACCTCAAATTTAATAGCAACTAAGACCTCTAATCACATACGAGTATACGACCAATTAAGGAGGAATCTTCATAAGAAAAAAGTTTAAATAAAAATCTTCGAAGTGGGTCTTAATTTAGATTTATAAGATTTTTATTACAGAATTAAGAGTTTAAGTCTGTATAATAATATTGTTACTGATACTTTCATTGTCATTCTTGATATAAAAAAAATATCTCGCGTTTAATATATAATAGAAATGCCTTTCTATTCAAAAGACACGAAATATTATTTTTGGTCATATTACCTTTCAATTTTCAAAAGGTAGAGGCATTAAATAAGCAACGACTATTTTTTGGAAAAAAACGTAGCATCACTTATATTTTTTATATGTTCGACAAGCTTATTTTAATTACAATGGACTTTTCTCACAAAGCAAATAAATATACGTAAGCTATGACAAAATGACGGCTACTGGTGAAATAGCGTCTGCTCAGTATCGAGAAATGTCAAGAAAAAGACAATTTTATTTTTACAAATCTATTTTAATAATTATTTTTATCACTTTTTTTTACAAAAAAACCCATTCAACACCCTAGGTCGAGAAACTATTTAATAGTAACTTAGCTCCAACGGCATCAGTTCTAAATTAAGTCGAATTATATATATATATTTATATATATATATATATAATCCTTGAAGCGGTTTATATGAAGCCAAGAAAAGGGTTGCAATTAGTTATAATGCTAAAACTATTCATATAAAATGCTTTTCTATACCGAGTTTAGGCCGTATTTGTTTTAGCAATGTTTTACTTCATTTTTTCTTATTTTTTGTGAAGAGAAATATAAAAGTTGCTTTTGAACATTAGGTTGTAGTTTTTTTTTTTCCTTTTAAATTGCAATGGAATAAATTAAATAAAAAGTAGTATTTCCCTCTTGAACTAGGGAAATTTATATATGCATTGTTTTCTTATTTATCGTTGACTCCTATTATATTCTTTGAAAAAAGAATTGTAAAATTTAAAATTTAATTGAATTAATCTCTAAACTGATTTAACACTTCTGCTTGATAGGGAAAATTGATGTCGAACATTTAGTTCTATTTAGTTGCAACACATTTCGACATGAATTCCTATTGAATCATGTGAATAGTATTTTAGGCTGTAAAATATGAGACACTCTCCCTGTGAAATTTCTAAATACTAACAATTTGATTATGCCATTTATGTATTGCTCTACTTCAAATTTACGCACTCAAAAATATGAAAATCAATATTTAAAATATAAGTGATGCGGTCTTTTTAGTCTCTTTTTTTGAGTTCTCTCAAAAAAAAATTTTTTCCTGATCGCGATGTGATCTTGTCCAATATAATAAAGATCATAGGATGTGTAGTGCTCCGATAATATTCCTCTGATGTCTAAATTAGATAGGATAGTAGGCAGAGATGCTTTCTTAAGAGGACTCTTAAAAAAAAGATTTAAAAAATAACTATATCATTTGCGTCATATGTGGGAAGGATGCACTTTGGGGGGACGTAAGGGGGAAGGGTCCGAGGTCTCCACAAGCTCAAAATGTCAAGGAGGATTAGTGGGTGAGAGTTGAAGGATGGAAGTTAGTATAGCAAGTTGTAATGAGTAATGGGGAATGACTGAGGAAAGGGGGAAGGATGCAAGAGTTAGCTATAATAGGAAGTGTATGAGGAGGGAGTAGGTAGAGGCAATGTGCCTAGAGATGGAAGGGGATTCGGGACAAGAGAATGAGATAACTCAAGGAGGAGGGGTGTTGTAGGAGGAAGGTCAGAGACTTTTGTGGAAGGGGATAGGTGTCCTACGGGCTCGGAGTTATAAGAAGATTGATGGTTGGATCTAGGGTGGAACCTTTGAGTCCTCTATCCCGACAACAAGGAGAATGGGGGAAATGTATATGGGACTATGACAGTGGTGGACTTGGAGGAGGAAGACAAAGTTGAAAAAGAATGCCACTTGGAGAGGACTTTTTGGATAAGCTAGACCGGAATAGACATTCGAGGGGAAGGAGGGATTGGTTGGCTGAGAAGAGGTCTGAGATATTGCCTCAACTATTTGTTGTTGCTTTGAGGGCGAGGATAAAATAGCCAGTCGAGGGGAAGGAGCAGAGGATCTCACCTCACCTAACTTTTTTTCTTCAATTTTGGAGGATCATCATGGTTGTCTACATAATTTTATATGCGAAAAAAGATCTACATAGGTGCAAAATAAGCGACGAGAAAACTACCTATCGGGGTTGAATCGTCAAGGGTAAAAAGTGATAGCTTGAAATGAGTGAGGATGTGGACATGTAGTTATCCAAAAGAGTGTGGATATTATAGTGGTGATCCCGAAGGGTATGCAAAATAAAAATGAAGGGGCAACTAAAGTGGTAGTCTTTTCAGGAAACTCAGTATGCCACACCTCGAAATTAGATAAGGGGATGGATAGTCGGCTGTTGAAGTAAAGTATTTTTCAATCTTTATGGAGAAAAATATATCCTTTAAAAATCGATCGTCAGAACGTTCCATAAAATAAAAAACTCTTGGTTCTCCTATCTTCAGTTGGAAGAAACAATGAAACAAAGTGGATAAAAGAGGAAGCTATAAGTGTCAAAAAATCATAACCACCATATCTAGGATGCAAAAGACATTTTGAGCAAATTGGTGTATAGGTATTTGATAAAACGAAAGGATACAGAGATAGAGATAAACAGAGGGAACAAGAAAATGAAGACCACCTTCAAATTGGCCCAGAAAAAAAATAAGTGTTATCGAATAGGGGACGATGAGGGCAATCAACAGACTTAGAAAATGGAAAGGGAATGATTTTCAGTATGTATTTGTCACTATATTGGCGGAAGGAGCGAGAAGGGATTAACCATGTAGAAAGAGTCTCAAACCATGGGGAATTAGTTGGGCTATAGAACGATCTAAGGAAAAAGACATGAGAAAAAAAGGGGGGCTAGTTACTTATTTGGTAAGAAGGAGAAGATCACTGGAAAAGGAGAAAAGAAGTGTAGTACAGATAGAAGAGATGGGCAAGGAACCATTTTAAGGAAATTTTATGCGGTAGCGAATAATGATGGTCGTGAGGTTCGAGGCATCATCAATGGAAGAAGAGGAGATATTTAGGCACAAAACTCTAGGATGACAATGGTGTGGGCTAATATTAATGGGAACAGATCTATTGATGGCAGACACATTTAATTATCTGACTATTTGGGGGTAGCTAATGATATAGATAGGAGAGGTCTCGAGTCAGATCTCCAGATGGTCAGATCAAGGAGTCAAGAGCTTGAGAAGTCAAGATTATAAAAGAGATAAAGCCATGAGGAGTTAGAAGTTGGGGGTTGGCATAATTTATAGACTTTGCGATATAAAGTTTGCATGAATTTATTGACTGTAAATAAAGTATTATAAGAGAGTCTGGAGTTCCTCAAGTTTTCTGTTGATGACCTATAAGAAAGACAATCTTTTAATCTCTTGTACTCGTCGTTTGAAGAATGAACTATTCTTACTCTTTTACAAATCAAATCCTTTGTCATGTAGAAAGAGTCTCAAACCATGGGGAATTAGTTGGGCTATAGAACGATCTAAGGAAAAAGACATGAGAAAAAAGGGGGGCTAGTTACTTATTTGGTAAGAAGGAGAAGATCACTGGAAAAGGAGAAAAGAAGTGTAGTACAGATAGAAGAGATGGGCGAGGAACTATTTTAAGGAAATTTTATGCGGTAGCGAATAATGATGGTCATGAGGTTCGAGGCATCATCAATGGAAGAAGAGGAGATATTTAGGCACAAAACTCTAGGATGACAATGGTGTGGGCTAATATTAATGGGAACAGATCTATTGATGGCAGACACATTTAATTATCTGACTATTTGGGGGTAGCTAATGATATAGATAGGAGAGGTCTCGAGTCAGATCTCCAGATGGTCAGATCAAGGAGTCAAGAGCTTGAGAAGTCAAGATTATAAAAGAGATAAAGCCATGAGGAGTTAGAAGTTGGGGGTTAGCATAATTTATAGACTTTGCGATATAAAGTTTGCATGAATTTATTGACTGTAAATAAAGTATTATAAGACAAACTTACAGTGAGTTCGTCGGAGTTCCTCAAGTTTTCTGTTGATGACCTATAAGAAAGACAATCTTTTAATCTCTTGTACTCGTCGTTTGAAGAATGAACTATTCTTACTCTTTTACAAATCAAATCCTTTGTCATGTAGAAAGAGTCTCAAACCATGGGGAATTAGTTGGGCTATAGAACGATCTAAGGAAAAAGACATGAGAAAAAAGGGGGGCTAGTTACTTATTTGGTAAGAAGGAGAAGATCACTGGAAAAGGAGAAAAGAAGTGTAGTACAGATAGAAGAGATGGGCGAGGAACTATTTTAAGGAAATTTTATGCGGTAGCGAATAATGATGGTCATGAGGTTCGAGGCATCATCAATGGAAGAAGAGGAGATATTTAGGCACAAAACTCTAGGATGACAATGGTGTGGGCTAATATTAATGGGAACAGATCTATTGATGGCAGACACATTTAATTATCTGACTATTTGGGGGTAGCTAATGATATAGATAGGAGAGGTCTCGAGTCAGATCTCCAGATGGTCAGATCAAGGAGTCAAGAGCTTGAGAAGTCAAGATTATAAAAGAGATAAAGCCATGAGGAGTTAGAAGTTGGGGGTTGGCATAATTTATAGACTTTGCGATATAAAGTTTGCATGAATTTATTGACTGTAAATAAAGTATTATAAGACAAACTTACAGTGAGTTCGTCGGAGTTCCTCAAGTTTTCTGTTGATGACCTATAAGAAAGACAATCTTTTAATCTCTTGTACTCGTCGTTTGAAGAATGAACTGTTCTTACTCTTTTACAAATCAAATCCTTTGTGATTTGGATGTTCTCTTCGAAATCGCGAGACATAAAGTCTTTTCGTTCTCCGGCACTTCCGCATCAATCAATCTCTCGACACCTCCTCTTTACTTGGAGGCATCCTTTTAAGGATTTTTTGTAGCACAAGTAATGCACTGCACTAAGTGCATTATGTGCACATGTGCAGACGTGCACACATGACAATGTGTGCAAGCAGTTGGAAAAAAAAATTGTCTATATCTCTCACTCATCCAAATTAAGTCACAAAGACCAAATAGAGGTTACTAGTCATAGAAACTAGATAGTCACAAAGATTAATAGATAGAGTTACTAGTCATATAGACTATATAGTCACAAAGACTAATAGAACATATGTCAGATAGTCACAAAGACTAATAAAATAAAGATTATTGGTCACATAGACCAATAAAATAACATCTAATTCATACTTAAGAAAATGGTTTGTACGACAGCAAACACACTGAGCGTTTCATACTAAAAAAGTTGTTACACTTTACATAACATCTCATTGAGCGATCAATGCCAAGAAAGTTGTTACACCTTACTTAGTCACTTACTAAATGATATAAAACCATTTTCTCTGAGAAACATATAGTCATTTTTCAAGTGACACACAACTATTATCCTGAAGACATTCATGTCTTACTATTTATCCAAATTAAAATATTTACATCAATATGAACATCTCTAATCCCTTATATTGACGATTACGTCAAGAGCATGTTCAATATTTTCAATATCCATAATTCATTTCTGTATATAATAAAAATGGATCGACCAGTAAATAAACTTGAAAAGATATAAATCTATTTAATCTTTCTTTTTAGCTTGAATCCATTCATTTTAATTAGTCGCTTTCCTAGTCATATTCCATAGACCAAATCATCTATAGTCAATAAGTTTACATGCTAAAGTAGCAAATCCTAATTAAAATTTCAAGTAGACAGCTAAATAGTTACTCATAGCAAATACTGAGATTAACATATAATTTCAATGACTCACATATTGTCGTCAAAGCACATACAAATGATCTAGACATTTTACAATGTTATTCTCTTTCCTAATAAAGAGTCCATATTTTTTTTCAAATTAACATTGTACAAATTTCGATCTAGATATTTTCAATGTCTAATTCATAATTCAACAATGAATTCTAATCTGGCTCTAAACAAGTTTAGTAAATGGTGGATATATTTGCATATTATTAACCTACAAATGATCTCATCTTAATACAAATATCAAGGCAACCCTAACTTACAGGTATGTTTCTATACATATAACTTCACGTGCTCTTCTATAAGCAACGATCTTACATATATTAGTACTTAATAAATAGAGATGATTGTCTATGTGAGAGGATCAATCACAACCTACCAACATGCTCACTGAGAGCGATCTTATTAGAATGTAATATAACACATACACTGAATATATTACATTTCATATAATCAAATTACAATATCTGATTGTCATTACATTATTGTTACATTCTTCGAAATCTCATAGACTTTACATATTCATTAGATGACTCTCTAGTCAATGACTTAGTAAAATGATCTGCAAGCATAATATGTATAGGAATATGCTCAAGAATCATCTTCTTTTTAGCAATAATATCTCTTACAAAGTTATATTTTATAGTTATATGTCTTGTCCTTGCTATGATATTTGAGATTCTTTGAAAAAATTATAGCAGCTTAACTATCACAATAGACAATAATCAGACTCCCACTATCCTCAACAATCTTTAGATGCTTCGAGAACCTTCTTAACCAGACTGCTTCTTGCACAACTACTGAACATACCATATATACAGCTTTCATTATCGACAAGGCTACAAAAGCTTATTTCTTGCGATTCCAGGAGATGACACTACCATTCAGTAAGAACGCATACCCTGATGTGGATTTTTTATCATCTAGGTCTCCAGCTCAATTTGTATCTGAATAACCTTTCTGACTCATATCGATCATTAAAAAGAGAGACAATAATCTGTTGTCACTTTCAGATATCTAAAAATCCTCTTCACTGCATTCCAGTGTCTCAATCCTGGATTTGACTAGAACCGACTAACTAAGCCAAAAACATAACTGATATTGGGACGAATACACAACATAGTATACATTAAATTACCAATATCGCTAGCATAATTTTTTATTCATCTCGACTATTTCCTCAGGAGTCTTGGAACTCATACTCTTGCTCAGAATAGTATCTTTCATAATAGGTGTTTGTTCATTGTTGCAATTGTTAGTAATATATGAGAGATGCCCTAAGGCAATCGTCTTATGTATGAACCATTTATATGATAAATAAAGATTAACTATTTGAATATACATGTTTCATGTATTTGATTGGATCTTAAACTCATTTACTGAATGTCCACGATACGATTCACAGCATGAGAGAATTTGTGATTGGATCACAACTAGTGAGTATCTCTACATGTGTAATTGTGATGTATCGGAATTATCCCTAGTCGATGAATTGATGGATTTGGACACCATCAATTCTGTTGAGACTAGCACGAGGTATACTCCTTGGTGTATCCAAGCAGCTGATTCTCACTGGCTGGAGACATAGTGATGTCCGGAGTTAATCGTGGATGCTAGTTATGGTAACTAGTTCATTGGAATGACCAGCCGTAAGACTTCATATGGTTCTCTGCATATATAGATATGTCAATGAAGTTCTTACTGTAGCTTAAGTGTGATGTTCCTTTGACTTGCGGTATTCAAGTCATCTTGATCATGGAGACTTATGCTTTGACATCTTAAGCAAACATCTCTAAGGAGATGTGGACCCGGGATGATTGGGTATAAGTCAAAGTGATCGAAGGTGTTTGAATAGCCTATAAAGGATTCACCACTCCTTGCGAGGAGATGTATACCCATGGCCTCTCGTCGGATTGTTACTAAAGTCTTTGGCCAAAGCATTACATGTTTAGAGTAAGGTACTCTTCGATACATGTGCAGTAACTAGAATCTGTAGGACGAGGAAATGATACTTGGGCTAGGTGTGACGTAGTCAGCCTAGTGGGGACTGACACTATAGACCATGTCCTGAACCAAGTGGGTATAAGATGAGTGAAGGGAATGGGGCACGATTCATTCGAGCCAAGGGTTTCAGAAATAGTTCTGGATCAACCGTTGATCTTTTCGGTTAATTGGGGATCATGATGTACTACTAGGTGCCACTCATGATCGTTCTATAATTAATGGTTAATTATAGACGGTCAACATAAACCGAGAACCTATTTGGTCACACGCACAACGAGCGTAATCCAAAGGATTTAAAACGAGCTTGAGAATGAGATTCTCAGACCGAGAGAAACTAGGTTTGGTTGGACCAAACATGAAGCGAGCATGAAATTATTTTAGTCGCAATGGAAGCGTGGATGAGCCGTGTCTTATGAAGACATAATGGATGAACCAATATGGTTTGGTTCTAATCCAATGGAGGAGAATAAACCAAAGGGTTTGGTTTATTTTAAACGAATGAACCAAAAGTTGGTTCGGTTCGTTTTAACTTAAAATAAACCATCATGGTTTGGTTTATTTTAACTTATCTTAATGGAGCGGGTTAACGGGCCTAATGGTTATGATTCAATAACCATTAAGAGAATTAGTTCTCTATAAAAGAGGGCTTAAGGGATAATTAAGCCCTAATCCAAAAACCCTAGCTCAAGTTGTCGCCCACCTCATCCCCTCTAAGAGTTGGCGCCAACCTTCATTGCCGCCCAACCTCTTGTGCCGCCGTCCAAGTTGTTGTCGGCGTCCAAGCTTCGGCCGGTGATCCTCCGGCGACCCTCCGGTGATCTCCTTTAGGTTTGGCATCAAGGTGAGCTTTATCTTCTCTTGGTTGGCCGGCGCCTATCTCCTCCACCAAAGCTGTCCAGTTTTCTGGACAGCTTGTTCTCCTCTCGTCGGAGCATCGTTTGGACGACGGTTAGAGCTCCGACAGTGGCTAACTTACCGGGGATTCGATCTCCGGTAATCCTCTGAGGTGGAGGACGAAGGATTCGTCAATCGGTTGACGAATACCTCTCCGGAGAAGCGAGTTTTGAGGACTCATTTTTGGATCCGAATTTGGATTCGGATCATGATCATCTCTCGATCACGTCGTCTTCAACACGAGGCTAGTAACCCGTACGAAGACGAAGCTCGTGGCTTAGCGAAGTCATCCAGAGGATACTCGGCGTGGATACGGATAGAGACGATTCTAGCGAGGATCGTTCCGGTTGATGTCGTTCCCGCTACACGTCATACGAAAGGTATAACGTAGTTAAATTTCCTTTTATTGCAAATTTAAATTTACAGTTATGTCTACACATGTTGTACTATGCATGCGTGTGATGTGTGTGTTGTAATAAATGTAGATTTATTAATTTTATTGCTTCCGCTGTGTTCATGTTTACGAAACATGATCGAACACACACACGTCGCGGTGCCGGAAACCCAACACTGGTATCAGAGCCCAGGTTGTGTTTCGACATAATCGTAAAAATGGTTTTGCGATAGTCATAATGTTATTTCTAGAAATTTTCTAATTTTGGAAATTAGAAGTATTTATGGAAATTTTTCAATTTTGGAAAGTCTAGAAGTATTTATGGAAATCTTCCACTTTTGGAAAGTTGGAAGTGTTTATGGAAATTGATATTTTTCATAAATAAAATATTTGATTAGATTTTGGAAATTTGTTTCCTAATTTAATCTTGATTTGATTTGGGAAATCAAATCTTAAAATATTTTATTTTCATAAGTAGCTTTGAAGATTTAAGAAATTGGTTTCCTAAATTGACTTTCCTTAATCAACTATTTCCACAAATAAAATATGTGATTAGATTTGGAAATTTGTTTCCTAATTTAATCATGATTTGATTTAGAGAATCAAATCTTAAACATATTTTATTTCCATAAATAGTTATGACATATAAGGAAATTATATATATGACATAATTGCATGTCATGTAATTGCATTAGATGCATAACATTATGTCATGCGTGTCGTGACATGTAGATGTATGTCATGTATGTCATGCCATGTAAATAATAGTTATTTGCATGCAAAGAGGATGAGACATAAAACCCTAACTCAATATTAAAGCCTACACCTTCCATTAATATGGTTAGAACCAGAGTTCTGTTTCTTGTTTGGGTTGTTGGACTCACTCCAAGCCCGGCTTGAACCTGAACATGTTCAAATCATTGGAATAGTTTAACTCTAATATGGTAAGAGTCAGAGGTCAATCGTTAGTTTGGGTTGTTGGACTCACTCCAAGCCTGGCTAATTGGTTGAATGCGCTCTAACCATATTAAAACTATTTCGCGATTAATGGGTCGGCTCTAACTTGGAGCATCGATTTGTTGGACTCACTCCAAGGTCGATGTGAAGAGAGGTGAAGTTGGGTGCTATACATATGATGCATACTTGTTAATGTGTTAACAACCCAATGTATGTGTAAACATTCAATTAGTTGATAGCATATTGTGATAGTTACATATACATGATATGTAATCGGTATACTTGATACCCACCATCATAGCTAAGAATGGCTTGTTGGACTCACTCCAAGGTTGTTCTTATTTATATTGGATATCAGCCCATTCGGAGATTGACCTACGATCTTCCGAATTGATTTCAAGGGTTTTTTGAATTCGAAAAAATGAATGGGATTTTGTAAATGAATGTGGATGCATTTTAAAATCATCTTTCTCATATATGCTCGTTTTGTATTTCTAGGTTAATCGCTTGATCATGATGTCTTTGAATTTGCGCTCTATTTTGAATTCGAATAAATTGATCGGGCGAACTTCTTGAGCTTAGAAACTTGAGAATTGTTCTCAAGCGTAAAAGCTTGAGTATGTCCTCGGCGTCTCTTCCCGCTTCATCTAATGATGATGCAACACCGGACCAATTGTTGGCCCATCAGAAACATGTGAGTGATTCTGAGCAAGTGAGTTACATCATGCTAGGGGCGATGGTACCCGAGCTGCGAAAGCAGCATGAGCATATGGATGCTCATACCATAGTCCTTCATCTTTATGAGTTGTTTGATGAGCAAGTGAGATTCGAAAGGTTCGAAGTCTCCAAGCTCCTCTTCACCTCTGAGATGCAAGAAGGTTCATCTGTGGTACTGCTCAACATGCTGAAGACTGTGGAGCCTTCTGAGAAGCATGAGCAGGGGACGGTGCTGTTAGTTGATTCCTCGAAGAAAGGTTCTAAGAGGAAGTCAAAGGAACAACAGAAGGGAAAGAAGAGAAGGGCTAAGAAGGTAGAACTAGCACAAAAGGAAACTTGCCATCATTATGGCAAGGAGAGCCATTGGCGAAGAAAGTGCAAGATTTATCTTGAGTCTGTGAAGAAGAATTAGGCATCGGATGCCCCATCTTCCTCAGATATCTTCGTTATTGATTGTCATTCTATTTCCTCAGACACTTGGGTATTGGATATTGGGTGTGGCTCACATATATGTAAAGACATACATGGGCTAAGAAATAGAAGAAGACTCGTCAAGGGAGAGTCAAATTTACGTGTTGGGAATGGAGCAAAGGTTGCTGCACTCGCCATCGGAACGTATTTGTTGAGACTCCCTACAGGACTTGTCTTAGAACTGGACAATTGCTTTTGTGTTTCTTCGTTGATAAAGAACATCATTTCTATTTCTTGTTTAAATAGAAATGGGTACCATTTGACTTTTAGTAACAATTGTTGTTACATAACTTTGAATGAAGTTCTTTATGGGACTGGAACTTTAAGCAATGATATTTATACGTTGGACGTATCCAGTGACATTTTCAATATCGAAGCGAGCAACAAGCGTGCTCGAAAAGATAATCAATTAGACTCCTATATGTGGCATTGTCGTCTTGGCCATGCAAGTAAGAAACGCATGTCCGAATTACACCGATGTGGAATTCTGGAATCGTTTGAATTGGATTCATACGATACATGTGAATCATGCTTAAAAGGCAAGATGACTAAGTTACCTTTTACTGGAAAAGGTGAACGAGTGGAAGAGTTGCTAGGTCTAATACATATTGATGTATGTGGACCCATGTCAACTCAAGCTTTAGGAGGCTATAGCTGTTGGTGCAATCGGCCCAGGTCACGATTGACCAGGACTCGAGTTTGGCTCGAGTGATGTTTTGATGTGTTTTGATGTTTCGACAAAAAACATATGACAATGTAATTGTCATTTGGTAAAGTCCAAGTCTTGAGTACTTGGCATGGAAAGTCCAAGTGGGACACTTGGCATTGGGAAAAGTCCAAGCATGGGTCTTGGCAATGTAAAGTCCAACATGGGTTGGCAAGGGAAAGTCCAAGCATGGTCTTGGCATTTGAGAAGTCCAAGCATGGTCTTGGCATGGAAAGTCCAACATGGGTTGGCATTTGAAGTCCAAGGGGATTGATATTGGCGGCGTAAAGTCCAAGCGGTAGTCTTGGCAGCATAAGTCCAATGGTTGGCGGCGTAAAGTCCAAGCGGAGTCTTGGCGGCGTAAGTCCAATGTGCCTTGGCGGTGTAGACACCGTTAGCATGACATAGCCAAAGCACAAGGCTCTAGCTGATGGATGAACAAGTCATGGATGACTTGGAGGGATCCGAGAGGCGTGAGGCTGATGGAGGTGACTAGAAGGCTTAGGTCTAGGCTAAGGGTGGTCTAGCAAGTATGGGGGAACCATACTTGAGTTAAAACCTCATGTTTGAGGTGTGCCAGTCGACTGGTGCCATGTGGCAGTCGACTGGACCAAGTCAACTAGGGTTTCGATCATGCGGGTTATGGTTTCTGACCTCGCCATAGGTTAGCCGATCGATGGCTCGAGCGATCGATCGTCGATCGATCGGGTGCTCGAGAATCGCCTTGCATCGGAGTCGAGACTCGATGGTCGAGTGAGGACTCCATCACCGATCGATGGTCAATCACCGGTCGATGATGGTAGTTCCGTTGGACTTATCCAACGTGGAACTAGCCGTTGTCTCACGACAACAGTGGCATCAGTCGACTGATGGTCTCGATCAGTCGACTGATCGACTTTTTCCAGCACAGGTTGAAGCTATATATGGAGCTCGTGGTGGAAGAAAATGATATGGTTTTTGAGGCGATTTGGGGCGAGTTCAGTCCGCTGCAATCTGTGGTCTCCAAGTGCTACTCGATCAACCAAGTGATCAAGCATTCAAAGAGCATTTGTAAAGTGTTTCCTTTACTTGTATTGCTTTGTATTTCACTATATTGCTTGTATTCATTTGATTATTGTTGTAATCATATTGTACGAGGTTTCTCCACCTCCGGATTGTTCCGAGAAGGAGTTATTTGATAGTGGTGTGTGATTGGCATCGCTAGGGCTCATTTGAGCCCGATCCGTGGAGTAGGAACCGTGCGGTTCCGAACCACGTTATATACTCGTGTTAGCGTGTTGTGTTTTCATTATTGTTATTGTATTATCTATATTCCGCTGCGCTAACGAATTTGTAGACACAACCGCGATTGAATTCCATTGACGCTAATCACCCCCCCCCTCTAGCGTTACAAAGGTCCTAACAATAGCTACTTCATTACCTTCACCGATGATCACTCACGGTTTGGGTATGTGTTCTTGATGAAACACAAGTCTGAAGCCTTTGAAAGGTTCAAAGAATTCAGAAATGAAGTAGAGAAACAACTTGGCAAGAGTATTAAAATACTTCGATCAGATCGAGGTGGTGAATACTTGAGTCAAGAGTTTCTAGATTATCTGAGGGACAATGGTATATTGTCTCAATGGACTCCGCTGTATACACCACAACTTAATGGTGTATCTGAGAGGCGAAACCGGACCTTGTTGGACATGGTCAGGTCAATGATGAATCACGCGAATCTTCCCAAGTCCTTTTGGGGCTATGCACTTCAGACAGCTGTTTGTTGGGGATTTGACGCCCGCTAGAGGGGGGGGGATGAATAGCGTGTGACCCGTACGTAGATGGAAATTGTTCGCGTGCTTGTCTACAATTCGTGTTAGCGCAGTGGAATAATAATAAAAGCAATACACGAAATACAATCACACACGAACACGATGATATAACGTGGTTCGGAACCACACGGTTCCTACTCCACGGATTGAGCTCTAACGAGCTCTAGCGATGCCAATGCAATCACTAATCAATAAACTCCTTCTCGACAACAAGTCGGAGGTGGAGAAACCTCGTACACAAGATTACAACAATAATCTAAAGAAATACAAGCAAATACAAAGGAAATGTAAAGAACACTTTACAAACTAGGGTTTGAGCGCTTTGCTTGTTGGTTGCTTGGATGAGGTTGAAGGGCCCTGAAATGCACCTGCAAATCGCCTTCAAATCGCCTCAAGTAAGCTCCCAAAAATCTGATTCTTGAGCCTTCCACGAACAGCTGCTTTTATCCTCCCTCGGTTTGGATTTCCGCTTTGTGATCATTGCCATGAGTCCCGATCATTGCCAACCTTTGTAGATGTGAGACAAGCGGCTCAATCCACGTTGGACAAGTTCAGCGGGACTCTCACCGATCATTGCCAACATTGGCGGTCATTTATCGGCCGCTCACGGGCGATCAATGCTCGACACTCGGTAGCGATCATTGCCATCCTTAGCGGTCGATTGCCGTCGTATCGATCATTGCTCCCATGAGCGGTCGGTCAAGCTCTCAAAGTTTCAAACGGTCGAACTCAACTCGACTCGGCAATGAACCGCCATAATACCACGATCGGCCAACCTCAAGAATAAGGTTTTAACCCAAGTATGGAGCCCCCATACTTGCTAGACCACCCTTAGCCTAGACCTAAGCCTTCTAGCCACCTCCATCAGCCTCACGCCTCTCGGATCCCTCCAAGTCATTCATGACTTGTTCATCCATCGCGCTAGCCTTCAGGTGCTTCCATCGGCTATGTCATGCTAACGGTGTCTACACCGCCAAGGCACATTGGACTTACGCCGCCAAGACTCCGCTTGGACTTTACGCCGCCAATATCAATCCTTGGACTTCTCAAATGCCAAGACTCAAGCTTGGATTTTCCCTTGCCAACCCATGTTGGACTTTCCATGCCAAGACCCATGCTTGGACTTTCCATTTGCCAAGACCCATGCTTGGACTTCTCATTTGCCAAGACCCATGCTTGGACTTCTCATGCCAAGTGCTCAAGACTTGGACTTTCCCAATTGCCAAGTGTCCCACTTGGACTTTCCATGCCAAGTACCCATGACTTGGACTTTCCCTTGCCAAGACCCATGCTTGGACTTTCCCATAATCACATGGTCAACCTTGGTCAACCATCAAGTCAATTATAACCTGGGTCGATTGTATAAACAATCTCCCTAACATATTAACCGACATTAATGTCAAACATCAATGTCAATCCTATGTCTAACATACTTTGTCAAACATACTTTGTCAAACATCAAAACATCACTCGAGTCAAACTCGAGTCCTGGTCAATTGTGACCTGGGCCGATTGCACCAACAATCTTCCCCTTTTTGATGTTTGACAAAAACCAATCAAATCATGAGTTAGAACACTAACTCAAATCCCTTACCAATTATCCCAAATTGGTAAACACTCACCAAATGTTCTCCCCCAAACATTCAAGTGAAAATGTAAACTAAATGTTCTCCCCCAAACATTCTCCCCCTTTTTGACTAACATCAAAAAGGTTATCTCTCCAAGGAGGTCAATGTCTCATGTCCCAATGAGATCTTACAATCTTCCCCTTGATTTAAAAATATCTAGGATGCCTACCATCTTCCTAGTAATAAGTCCCATATCACTCAAGAGAGGCAATCCTATTCACTCTCCCAATTTTCAAATTGGGTACCAAAACTCATCAATTTTCCCAATTGATGATATTCTCCCAATAACCTCTCCTTTTCAAGGAGAAAAACACATCCATCATTCCAAGATGGATACCTCCCCCTAAAGGCTTGCTCCCCCTTGACCATTGCACCAACAATGTCCTTGGGGAGTCCCTAAGCCAATAGGAACTCTAAACCATCAACTTTAAGGTTGGAAATTCAACATTGAACTTTCCACCACCTCAAATTGATACTCTGACCTAACACCTCTCCAAATCCATATCCAATGAATTTTCACCCTTCATAATGCTTCCCAAAGTATATCCTAGGGTTAGGAGTTGTTAGGGACCTTTACCATGGCTGAACACAGGCTAAACAACCTCGTTAACCCGAAATCAGATCGATGACTCGACATGTCGATCGATTACCACATCATCGATCGCACCAATGGCGATCAATTTTCCGAAATTCAACTATCAGAATCCAATTTCAGAAAATCATAACTAATTATACGTATATCGAAAAATCACGAAATTTGATACGTATAATACTTATGACCAAAACAATGGGTGAAAAGTGTTTGAAAAATATTTTACCCATAAAATAGTGAGTTTGATACAAAACTCAAAACCATTGAAATTTTCAATGTTTTGGCCCTATTTTGTATCAACTTCATCAATGGTGATTGCTATCAAAAGATAGACTTCACCAAGGTTTTCTAAATTGATTTTAAAATGATTTCAAAACCTTATTTTGGATCATATTCCTTGGGCTCTAAGTACATGACTTGTACACAAGCTTTTCCAATGATCCACCAATAAATTAGATGAGTTTTGGTTCAACTAGATGCAAAAACCATGCACCTTGAACTCAACTCATATCCTAGCATCTCACATGTATCTAGGGTGTATAAATACACATACATGTAAATTGGATGTGAGATGTGGGTTTTGTTCTCCCTAAACTAGGGTTTCATGCATTTTTCTAAGGCAACCCTACTTGATTCCCTTATAGATGGGACTCCAAGTCATGTCATTGTCCTTAAATCAATTTCAATCAAATTATCTTAAATGCATGAGTGATTATGGCATTAGAGATGATATAGATAAACACATGCTCATAATCATGATGTCATGACATAATATGAAATCTAAAAACACATGACATTTAATCCTTAATCCTAAACATGTACATGACATATAAATGATGAGAATGAACATGATGTCATGTCATGGCATATGGCAAATCAAAGCATGGCAAATAAGATATAAAGGTATGTAATACCTAAATTTTAATATTAATTGCCATTTTATATAATTAGATATATTTTGCCATATTTCCTTTTTTTTTTCTCCCAAGTGTGCCAAAAACCCAAAATGGCACACTAACCTCTAAACCTAAATTGTGCCAAAATGATCATTTTATCAAACTTCATAATTAATATTGGCACATCCTAAAATCCTTTTAGGATTAATTCAAATCTATTTCCAAGGTAACCATAACCTTGAAAATATCCTAAAGTGCCACCTTACCATGGTTGAGTTAACTACTCATCCAATCAAGGTTGACACACCCTAAACCCACTTAGCGTGAATCAATCACGCTCTTAGGAACCCAAAATCTATTTGAGCTCCTAGGGTTGATTAGGTATTCCCTAGGGATAACCTCCCTAGATACCTTTCTAATGACCCTCCTAGGCTTGTTAGCCTTGGTCATTTGGGTCTTACCTAGGTTGACTCTAGGGGTGACTCCCCTTGCAACCTTCTTAGTGGCCACCCTAGGTTTCCTAGAAACCCTAGCCACTAGGCACACCCTTTGGTCAACTCTAGGGATGACTTCCCTATTGACCTTGGTCTTCCTAGACCTAGTTTGTGTTCCATAATCAAATGGAACACTATGGTAAGCCACCTTAGGCTTAGGTTTGTGACCCAAACCTTTCTTGCCCTTGGTTGACTTTTGACTCTTAGGTCCTAAGTGTTGACTGTGACTTTTGGACCCTTGATTTTGACCACTAGACCCTTTAAATTGATTTTGTATATTCCTAAGGGTCTTTTCAAGTTTTTCAAGCCTTGACCTTAAGGCTTGGTTCTCTAATTCTAATTTCCCAATTTTAGAATCTTGATTTAAATCTTGGGCATTTGACTTTCTTGGCATATGCCTAGTCCATTTTGGATTAAAACCTAGATGTTCTTGTATTTTCTTAATAGATTCACTAGGTATGGTTTTTCTAGGGACATTAGTCCCAAATTTCTCCTTATTACTAAAATGGACACTTTTAGCTCCTAAACAAAAATATTTATTCCTATTAGTATGATTTTCATAAATTGCAAGAGAATTTAAATTCCTAGCATGCCTTTGCCTATTAACTAAAGAAGGTGCATTATTGAAATATACCTTAGGGTTTGCCCTAGAGGCTCCCCCTACAAGTGTAGCTCCTCTCTTTGGTCTTTTTGCTTCCCTAGGACATTGATTCCTATAATGTCCCCTTGAGTTACACTTGAAGCATATGATATGCTCCTTGCTCTTGATATTTGAGGGGAACCGCATCCTTGACTTTTGGAGCCGGTGGAGCTTTCCTAATCTTCTTTGGGCACTTGCTCTTGTAGTGCCCAAATTCCCTACACTCAAAGCACATGATATTATTTTTATTTGAGATTGATATGTTTGAGTTACCTAGTTCGGTGGTAGGTGCCGGAGTTGTATTTTGAGCTCCCTCATCTTGATTGGATGTTGAAGCTTCTTCTTGTTTCTCCGGTATGGAAGTTCTCTCCTCCCCCTCAATCCTTGAGGTGGATGCTTCTTCCACTTCCTCCACCAACCCGGAAATTGACTCCCTATCAACTTCCGATTCTACTTCCTCTTCCTCTTTGGATGTTGATGATCTCTCAACCTCCAAGTCCTCACTTCCTTGTGAAGATGATGCATTATCCTCTTCGGTCTCTTCCTCTTGGACCATTGATGGGCTTTCATGGAGCTTTGCCAAATCGCTCCATAGCTCCTTAGCATCCATGCATTCACCTAGGCTACACAAGAATTCATTTGGAATTAAATCAAAAATGAATTTGATTACCTTCTTGTTTTTCTCGAATCTTTGGAGTTGATCTTCACTCCATCTCTTTTTCTTGAGGAAACCACCTTTTGGTCCTCTGGGATACTCAAATCCTTCCATTAATAGAGACCATTCCTCAAGGTCTCTCATCATCAAAAACTCTTCAATTCTCGCCTTCCAAGAATTGAAACCTTCTCGTCCATAGAATGAATAAGGGACCGGTGTGTTGATGTCCCATCCTAATTGATCTTGGACTTCCATCTTTTACCCTCTAGCGTCTTGCTCCCGGTTGTTAATCCGTTGAAGAGCCACCAGGCTCTGATACCACTTGTTGGGGATTTGACGCCCGCTAGAGGGGGGGTGAATAGCGTGTGACCCGTACGTAGATGGAAATTGTTCGCGTGCTTGTCTACAATTCGTGTTAGCGCAGCGGAATAATAATAAAAGCAATACACGAAATACAATCACACACGAACACGATGATATAACGTGGTTCGGAACCACACGGTTCCTACTCCACGGATTGAGCTCTAACGAGCTCTAGCGATGCCAATGCAATCACTAATCAATAAACTCCTTCTCGACAACAAGTCGGAGGTGGAGAAACCTCGTACACAAGATTACAACAATAATCTAAAGAAATACAAGCAAATACAAAGGAAATGTAAAGAACACTTTACAAACTAGGGTTTGAGCGCTTTGCTTGTTGGTTGCTTGGATGAGGTTGAAGGGCCCTGAAATGCACCTGCAAATCGCCTTCAAATCGCCTCAAGTAAGCTCCCAAAAATCTGATTTTTGAGCCTTCCACGAGCAATGCTTTTATCCTCCCTGGGCCGATTTCCGACGATCGATGCTATGAGTCCCCTCATTTGCTAACATAGATGTGAGACAACGGCTCAATCCACGTTGGACAAGTTCCAACGGGACTCTCACACCGATCGCCAACATTGGCGGCCGATCGCTAACGCCGTAGTCGATCGCTTCAATGGCACGAGCATTTCGACACTCGGTCGATCATTGCCATCTCGCGATCGTTGCGTCGACATCTCGATCGGCTCTCCCATGAGCGATGACCCAGAGCTCTCAAGCTCTCAAACGGCAGTCGAACTCAAGTCGACTCCCGGCAGTCGAACCGGCCATAATACCAGTCGACTGCCAACCTCAAGAATAAGGTTTTAACCCAAGTATGGTGCCCCCATACTTGCTAGACCACCCTTAGCCTAGACCTAAGCCTTCTAGCCACCTCCATCAGCCTCACGCCTCTCGGATCCCTCCAAGTCATTCATGACTTTTCATCCATCGCGCTAGCCTTCAGGTGCTTCCATCGGCTATGTCATGCTAACGGTGTCTACACCGCCAAGGCACATTGGACTTACGCCGCCAAGACTCCGCTTGGACTTTACGCCGCCAATATCAATCCCCTTGGACTTCTCAAATGCCAAGACTCAAGCTTGGACTTTCCCTTGCCAACCCATGTTGGACTTTCCATGCCAAGACTCATACTTGGACTTTCCATTTGCCAAGACCCATGCTTGGACTTCTCATTTGCCAAGACCCATGCTTGGACTTCTCATTTGCCAAGACCCATGCTTGGACTTCTCATGCCAAGTGCTCAAGACTTGGACTTTCCCAATTGCCAAGTGTCCCACTTGGACTTTCTATGCCAAGTACCCATGACTTGGACTTTCCCTTGCCAAGACCCATGCTTGGACTTTCCCATAATCACATGGTCAACCCTGGTCAACCATCAAGTCAATTATAACCTGGGTCGATTGTATAAACAATCTCCCCAACATATTAACCGACATTAATGTCAAACATCAATGTCAATCCTATGTCTAACATACTTTGTCAAACATACTTTGTCAAACATCAAAACATCACTCGAGTCAAACTCGAGTCCTGGTCAATTGTGACCTGGGCCGATTGCACCAACACTGTTTACTTGTTAAACAGAGTCCCGACCAAGGTAGTCTCTACTACTCCATATGAGATATGGGCTAGTAAGAAACCTCATTTATCTTACTTGAAGATATGGGGTTGTCCTGCTTATGTGAAGCGGACTGTGTCAGACAAATTGGATGCTAAGTCTGATAAATGTCTATTTATTGGATACCCTAAGGAAACGAGGGGTTACCAATTCTATCATCCCTTAGAACAAAAGATGTTTGTTTCAAGGAATGTTGTGTTTCTAGAGAAAGAGTTTCTCTTACAAGAAAACAGTGGGAGTGTCGTTGAACTTGAGGAGGTTCAAGAGACTTCAGTAGACATTGAAGAGATACCTGGTCAAGCACTTCGACCGATGACTCATAGTGATGAGCTATCGGCTGGACCTATTGAGGCACCACATCTTCGTAGATCTAGTAGAGCACGCAATATTCTCGAGAGATATGGATTTCTCGTAAGTGAATCGAACGACGTGTTACTCATTAATGATGAGGAGCCTACTAGTTATGAAGAAGTGCTGACAAGTTCAGAAAGGGATAAGTGGCTTGATGTCATGAAGTCGGAAATGGATTCCATGTATGAAAACCAAGTTTGGAACTTGGTTGACCCACCTGAAGGCATAAAGCCTATAGGGTGCAAGTGGGTTTTCAAGAAGAAAACCGACATGGATGGTAATGTGATTACCTATAAGGCTAGATTGGTAGCGAAAGGATATCGTCAAAAGCAAGGTGTTGATTATGACGAAACCTATTTGCCTTTAGCTATGCTTAAATCCATTCGGATGCTCCTGGCCATAGCGGCTCATTATGATTATGAGATATGGCAGATGGATGTGAAAACAGCTTTCCTTAATGGAAACCTGCTCGAGGACGTGTATATGATACAGCCTGAGGGTTTCACATCGGTTGATAAAACTAAGGTATGCAAATTGCGACGGTCCATTTATGGATTGAAGCAAGCATCCAGGAGCTGAAATATCCATTTTGATGAGACAATCAAAAGGTTTGATTTCTCATAAAATCCAGACGAACCTTGTGTGTACAAGAAGATTAGTGGGAGTGCAGTCGTGTTCCTAGTATTGTATGTCGATGACATATTACTTATAGAAAACGATGTCTCAATCTTACAGTCAGTGAAGGTTTGGTTATCCAAGACATTCTCCATGAAAGACTTGGGAGAAGCAACCTACATCCTCGGGATTAAGATCTATAGAGATAGATCGAAACGGTTGCTTGGTCTTTCGCAGTCTACATATATAGACCGAGTGCTAAAGAGGTTTAGCATGTCGGAATCCAAGAAAGGTTTCCTACCCATCAGGCATGGGGTACACCTTTCGAAGTCTATGTGTCCGCGCACAGAAGACGAGAGGATTTGCATGAGTAAGATTCCCTATGCATCCGCAATAGGATCTATCATGTATGTTATGTTATGTACGAGGCCCGATGTATCGTATGCTCTGAATGTCACGAGCAGATACCAGTCCGATCCAGGAATGGATCATTGGGTGGCTGTTAAGACGATCCTTAAGTACTTAAGAAGAACTAAGGATGTGTTCCTAATATATGGAGAAGGGGACATGGTGATACGCGGGTATACGGATGCCAGCTTCCAGACAGACAAGGATGATTCCAGGTCTCAGTCTGGATACGTGTTCACCTTGAATGGGGGCGCAGTGAGTTGGAAAAGTTTCAAACAAGACACTGCAGCGAATTCTACCACTGAGGCAGAATACATTGCAGCTTCGGAAGCAGCAAAGGAAGCGGTTTGGATCAAGAAGTTCGTTTATGAACTTGGTGTGATTCCGGCCATTGTTGAAGCAATACCGGTCTACTGCGACAACAATGGAGCAATTGCACAGGCAAAAGAGCCAAGGTCTCATCAACGATCCAAACATGTGCTTCGCCGCTATCATCTTATCAGAGAGATCATCAGTAGGAACGAAATACAAATCCAGAAAATTTTCACTGAAAGAAACTTAGCGGATCCTTTGACTAAGGCATTACCTCAAAGTAAGTTTAAGAGTCATGTTAGAGCTTATGGTATTGGATACCGTAGCGATTGGCATTAGGCCAAGTGAGAGTCTGTTAGTAATATATGAGAGATGTCCTAAGGCAATCGCCTTATGTATGAACCATTTATATGATAAATGAAGATTCACTATTTGAGTATACATGTTTTATGTATTTGATTGGATCTTAAACTCATTTACTGAATGTCCACGATACGATTCACAGCATGAGAGAATTTGTGATTGGATCACAACTAGTGAGTATCTCTACATGTGTAATTGTGATGTATCAGAATTACCCCTAGTCGATGAATTGATGGATTTGGACACCATCAATTCTGTCGAGACTAGCACGAGGTATACTCCTTGGTGTATCAAGCGGTGATTCTCACTAGGTGGAGACATAGTAATGTCGAGTTGATCGTGGATGCTAGTTATGGTAACTAGTTCATTGGAGTGACCGGTAGTAAGACTTCATATGGTTCTCTGCATATATAGATATGTCAATGAAGTTCTTACTGTAGCTTAAGTGCGATGTTCCTTTGACTTGCGGTATTCAAGTCATCTTGATCATGGAGACTTATGCTTTGACATCTTAAGCAAACATCTCTAAGGAGATGTGGACTCGGGATGATTGGGTATAAGTCGAAGTGATCGAAGGTGTTTGAATAGCCTATAAAGGATTCACCACTCCTTGTGAGGAGATGTATACCCATGGCCTCTCGTCGGATTGTTACTAAAGTCTTTGGCCAAAGCATTACATGTTTAGAGTAAGGTACTCTTCGATACATGTGCAGTAACTAGAATCCGTAGGACGAGGAAATGATACTTGGGCTAGGTGTGACGTAGTCAGCCTAGTGGGGACTGACACTATAGACCATGTCCTGAACCAAGTGGGTATAAGATGAGTGAAGGGAATGGGGCACGATTCATTCGAGTTGCTGAAGGGTTTCAGAAATAGTTCTGGATCAACCGTTGATCTTTTCGGTTAATTGGGGATCATGATGTACTACTAGGTGCCACTCATGATCGTTCTATAATTAATGGTTAATTATAGACGGCCAACATAAACCGAGAACCTATTTGGTCACACGCACAACGAGCGTAATCCAAAGGATTTAAAACGAGCTTGAGAATGAGATTCTCAGACCGAGAGAAACTAGGTTTGGTTGGACCAAACATGAAGCGAGCATGAAATCATTTCAGTCGTAATGGAAGCGTGGATGGGCCGTGTCTTATGAAGACATAATAGATGAACCAAAATGGTTTAGTTTTAATCCAATGGAGGAGAATAAACCAAAGGGTTTGGTTTATTTTAAACGAATGAACCAAAAGTTGGTTCGGTTCATTTTAACTTAAAATAAACCATCATGGTTTGGTTTATTTTAACTTATCTTAATGGAGCGGGTTAACGGGCCTAATGGTTATGATTCAATAACCATTAAGAGAATTAGTTCTCTATAAAAGAGGGCTTAAGGGATAATTAAGCCCTAATCCAAAAACCCTAGCTCAAGTTGCCGCCCACCTCATCCCCTCTAAGAGTTGGCGTCAACCTCCATTGCCGTCCAACCTCTTGTGCCACCGTCCAAATTGTTGCCGGCGTCCAAGCTTCGGCCGGTGATCCTCCGGCGACCCTCCGGTGATCTCCTTTAGGTTTGGCATCAAGGTGAGCTTTATCTTCCCTTGGTTGGCCGGCGCCTATCTCCTCCACCAAAGCTGTCCAGTTTTCTGGACAGCTTGTTCTCCTCTCGTCGGAGCGTCGTTTGGACGACGGTTAGAGCTCCGACAGCGGCTAACTTACCGGGGATTCAATCTCCGGTAATCCTCTGAGGTGGAGGACAAAGGATTCGTCAATCGGTTGACGAATACCTCTCCGGAGAAGCGAGTTTTGAGGACTCATTTTTGGATCCGAATTTGGATTCAGATCGTGATCATCTCTCGATCACGTCGTCTTCAACACGAGGCTAGTAACCCGTACGAAGACGAAGCTCGTGGCTTAGCGAAGTCATCCAGAGGATACTCGGCGTGGATACGGATAGAGACGATTTTAGCGATGATCGTTCCGGTTGATGTCATTCCCGCTACACGTCATACGAAAGGTATAACGTAGTTAAATTTCCTTTTATTGCAAATTTAAAGTTACGGTTATGTCTACACATGTTGTACTATGCATGCGTGTGATGTGTGTATTGTAATAAATGTAAATTTATTAATTTTATTGCTTCCGCTGTGCTCATGTTTACGAAACATGATTGAACACACACACGCCGCGGTGCCGGAAACCCAACAGCAATCAGGCATGCTGAAATATTATAACATCTTATTTATATAAGACTCTTGAGACAAACTCAAAAGTCTTTTAGATCGTCTCTCATGATCTTTACTCCTAAGATGTACTCAGCTTCTCCTATATCTATTATATCATTTTCTGCTATCAGCATATAATGATAAAAATGACTTTTTTTTCAAGAAAATATAATGATCCTCATTGATCATTTCAAAATAATAAGATAAAACGACTTCATTAAATCTTATGTTTCATTGTCTTGATGCTTGCTTTAGTCAATATATATACTTTTTAAGTCTCCTTACTTTTTCCTCTTAGCCTTTAACAATGAAATATTCTGACTAAACTATATAGATTTCCTCGTCAAGCTCATCGTTACGGAAAATAGTTTTTACATCTATCTAATATAATTCCAAGTCATAATGCACTACAAAAGCAAAATAACTCGGATTGACACCAATTTTATTACAGAAGAAAATGTTTCTTCATAGTCAATACCCTCCAGTTGGGTAAATCTTTTTGTAACCAAACAAGCTTTATATCGATTAATCGATTCATCTGCTTTCCTCTTTATTTTGAGAATCCATTTATTCCTAATAACCTTTCGGTTAGGAGGAAGATCAACTAAGTTCCAAACATTATTTATTTTCATAAACTTCATCTCTTCTACCATTGTAACTTTTCACTTTTCTCTAACTCTACATCCCAAAGCTTCCTCAACTGATTAAGGTTCATCATTGTTAACTGGCAGTGTCATCATTGTCTCATTCTCAATATCAAACCTCTTATTAGATTTGATCTTACAAATACTTCTTCGTAAGTTGAATTATTGAGAAGTCAGCTCATGACTTGACAAAGTACTCCCACTCGATTGACTATGTAAAATACGAAAAAAAAAAAAAAAAAAAAACCTTGTTAGTTGAGAAATTGTCTTATATAAATTCTTCGGGAATTTACAGAAGTTTTTCCGGATTTAAAAGGAGTCTATCCGGGGAAGATTTAAGTGTAAATGGGGAGTTGGCTCGACTTGAGTTAACTCGGACTCAACCTAGATTAGAGTTGGGTCAAGTTTGAGCCAACCCAACCGAACCGGGTAGGGTTAAAACCTCGATCCCGATTATCCCGACCTCATTTCTCTGCCTCCCTTCCTTGCGCAATCTCGGCGGTGTCGATGCCGTGCCGATCGCCATCGTCTTCAACGCAAACGACAGCAGCGCCGCCGCCCTGGGTCGTCGGAGCTCTCCATTGTCGCCACCACGATTATCGCCGCCGATTGCCGTCGACGGTCTCGCGCTGAATCGAGACGCTATCGCCGTAGCCATTCTCTCCTTCCCCCAAGCTCAGATCGTCGTGCTTTTCTCTTCTCCGAGTCGGCTTGCCATCGTCGCGCTGGAGGTCTGCATTTGCACTGTCGCCGGCCATCTCGATCGCGAGTTGGAACGGTGAATGCGCGTGTGGTTGGGAGCTTGGATCGGCGGCCGATCGCATCTCACCTGATCTCTGCGGTAGCTAGGTGAGTGTCTTCTCCTTGATGTTGGATTGGGTTGTCTTCTTGATGCAATTTCGATTGAAATTGATCGTGAGTTCGGTGAACAGGGGAGGAGGAATGCCGGTGGAGATCTAGGACCGGTAAGTTGGTTTACCTTTGTTGCTTCTATGTTAATTGTTGTATTGTTCATGGTATTCGTTGATTTGGGATTTCTGTGATTTTAACGAATCTATCATCGCAATTGGAGAGGTAAGGTTTTCCCAATGTTGATCGGTGCCAAGTGTGTGTGGAAGAAGAAGTTGCAGAGTGTGTCCGATTGTGATTTGGGGAGTAATTGTATTGTTGTTGATTGATTGCAATATTTGAAGCTAGGTTGAGAGGGATGGTAAGCTACTGCTATAGCTTAGCTTCAGAGTGTGATTCAATTGTTAACATTTGATTTTTGGTGGAGAGATCAGCACGGTAAGATCTTGTTACCTTGTAGTTCAGTGGTAATTGCTGGATTGTTCGTGGTGTTTTCTGTTGATATTGATGCAGTGGGACTGTGAGGGTAATAGATATTGTTTTGTGGATTAGGGTTTGATCAGTGTTTGGAGTCGAGATTACTCCGGTGAACAGGGGAGGTGGCTGTCGGTGAAGTTTTGGTCGGTAAGTGTGTTTATCCTTTTTGTTTCATTTGTAAATTAAAGGAGTTGTGAGGTGTATTGGGCACAGTTGTGAGCTTCTATTACAACCCTGTTTAGAGTGTTGTTTAGATCTATATAGTGATCTTGTTGATTTAGGAGCGAGTTTGGTTTCGGTGTATCAAATTGGGTTAATTGGAGTTTCTACCTCGTAGACGAGGAAAGGATGTGAGTATAGGAACGATGTAGTGTTTAGTTCCTATGTTTGTTGGATACTTGTACTTAATCATTATTGCTATTATTGTACAGGTTTGGGATACGAAGCGGATCCGCGGCCGTGAGGATTATTCAAGCTTCGTATCAAGTGGGTAATATCTACCTGGTCCGGTAGTTTGATCAATTCCTGTGCATGATATTGGATATATGTTATTCTTGTTTACCTTAGATCCACTCTTATTTAATCACATGCTTGTACTGCCTTGACCTTTGAGATATATACTCTATTACTCATTGATTATCTAGCATGGATAGGAACTATAAACCCTATTATGTATTAACTGATAGATGTTCAGTAAGTACATAGGGTTAGGGTTATCTTTGAGATTTCAGATTGGGTTACTGTATTACATCACTAGGGTTAGGTGATGGTTTGGATTATGGAGTCAATGGTTATATCATATCTGTATTGGTAGTGCATTTATGATGGATCTAGTTATGCTGTATAGATAAGTGTATGGTTGTCAGTATGTGACCATGGACTGGAGGTCTTAGCGTGATGGTATATCCATTATGGATTGTGTGCCTGTGTATGGTTATATGAACGGTCGATTGTATATCGTTATGGACTAGAGGTCTTAGTAGGGTTGGTATCGGATGAGTATGACTCTTTGTGCGATAGAGAGTCTTGTGGATTGTAGTCTCGCGTAAGTTGACTTTTGTCGACTGTGCCTCCCGTGGGATAGGGAGTGTGGCGAGGATACATGTATGGATCTATGCATCATTACACTACATGCATGCCGCTGACCGAGTCTCCTTAGGTGAGACGTGTCGTCACCATCCCGCCTCCCGCCACTCGGGTAGTGGCCGCAGGTCGAGGGCAGAGCATTGTCGCACGTGCTCGCTTCTACCACTATGGATGGTGGTAGCCGGAGATGCGCGACTCGCCACCGTGCGAGTGGTGGTTAGCGACTCACCCACTATCGACGGTGGTCGTGTGCGATGTGCATTGTCCCGTGCGGTGCCCGCCTACTCATGGGTAGGGACGAGCGGCTAGCGAGGACCCCTGGGGTAGCATATAGCTCTATAGCGGGCTAGCATCGTTCATACTACCCAACCTGGCCACTCGAGAGTGGTGGCGGCCGAGTCGGATAGTTGTCATGTCGTCGCCACACCACACACCGGGTCGTGGTAGCGAGTGGGTACGCTATGACATGACCATGCATATGCATCACGATATATATGTATGCATGTATTTGATATATGTTTTACATATGCCCGTGAGATTATTGATTGAGCTATGATTGACGTTCGCTCATCATGATACATGTCATTTGCATTTTATATAATCGCTATGTGTTGAGCATGATATATGTGTCGTCCGCACGATGCATTTGATTAGTGTCCGCGTCATGTCAGTGGTATGGACTGGGTTGTTATTACAGGTGATCATATACTGTTCATATGTTGGCGTATTGGTCAGGTATGGGATTGACTTAGTATGTTATATGGTTATGTTATTGTAATCTGTTCAGGATGATATAGCTTATGGTGTTGCAGACCGTCAGGTACGTTGGTACATTATTTTATGTTCAGTGGATCAGTTTAGTATATACATTGAGTATGACTTTACTGTAGTTACTTGTTATTAGATTTGGATATGACTGTATGTCTATCGGACTCATGTTGTATACCTGTAGATCTTCACATGTATACTTGTAGATCTATCCTTATATGTTGTTCATGCACTTTCTATATATATTACCCCTGAGTTTATACTCACCACCCCACGGACCTGGGCTTCGTCGCCTGATAACAGTAGAAGATTCCTCGACGGCGTTAGACTCTGCGGTGATCCCATCTCGCCTGACGAATGGATGAAGGTGTATTTACGCGTTGTTGTATTCTTGTGGATTGATGTATTCCATATTGTTGTTTTGGGTTTTAGCCTGTATTGTTTCCGTATTTGCGATATACGGATGTGTTGTATATATTTGGTCTTCGATTTGATTTCTATTATGATTCTTGTCGTGTCAAGTCACCCGAGTGCACAGTTGAGTCATTGTATATTGTTTATCTCTGTATGTATGTTTCGTGTTTAGTGTGTTTTGATATGATGATATCTGCGTATATCATATTGTTGTTGTGGGCCTACGGGCCTTGTATTAACCCGATATGTTGCCACGTACAGGGGAGATGCCGTCCGTTTGCTTTTCGGCACGACATACTCTCGGGGCGTGACAATTTTATTGGTATCAGAGCCCTAGGTTGCGAAGTCCATTTTCGGATTTGATTTCGTTCGGACATCGAGTTTTGCTTTACTCGGTCTTGGTTTTGTGAGTTCTGGGATCTGACTGTTGCGGACATCTCCGAGCTACAAGGATTAAGGTATGTTAACTGTTATTACATATCCTTCTGTTGGCTATGCATTTAGTTGCTTATAACAGTGCATGACTTGTAGTATGTTAATCAGTATTAGTAACCATGGTGAGTTGACCACGGGAACGACATGTGGAGGTTATTAGATATGTACCTGCTGTCGAAAAGGTGAATTACCTTTGAGAGCCGACTGATACCGAGTCGGATAGCAGGGGTTAGTAGTCACATCTCTTGTGGAGATCAAGGATTACGGTCCTAAGATTTTCACTAATTATGTTAGTCAGATCATTACCTGAGGGGTAATGGACTAAGCGAGTATACTATTGCTGATGCAGATAGTAGAGGATTAGTTTGGAGATATTCATAGGGATTTTGATCTCTGAGTTGGTTATTCTAGGTTGTATAACAGTTAGGAGTACTTAGTACTTGACTGGGTTATACTAAGATAGTAGTGTTAGTGTAATACCATTATCCGGATTTTTGCCGGTACTTGGTGGAAGAGATAGAAAGTAACCTACGGGAAATAATGTATCACTTAGTCACAGTGCAGTGATGTTGTGAGAAAGTATTTTCCCACATCATTTTCTTTGACTCATTGTCAAGGAATTCTTGGGCTTTAGGTCGAGTGATCGTTGGTAATGGAAGTACCATGCAGAGTCGTTAGACTTGCGAAAGTTACGACCATTTAATAGCCCAAGAATGTGATTGGGTTGATTTTAGCCACCCACAGATTATCGGTTGACATCTTGATCAGGATGTTTGGATCTACTACTAGATCCTACCGGAAGTCCTTAGACTGAGTCATGTGTATAGAAATGACTCCGTAGTAAGTGTTTTAAGAGTTGGAGATTTGATAAGCATATATTGCAAGTCAAATTATTGGAATTAGAAGTCTCCGAATGTTGGATAAAAGGAGCAAGATTAAAATCGTGAGTCACGAGCGACTATTGGAGAGTTTTTCGATCATAGAAGACCGATTGCAGATTGTCAGTAGCTTCTCATGTTTATCAGCGAACTCAGAGGAAAGACTCCGAAAGGAGATTATGTGTGTGCAGTGCGGGTTACGACGAGACACAGAGTCAGATTATCCGATGGACCATTGTATATGTTTCTACTATAAGCAGCTAGTACCTACGAGGAGAATATGTACTTTGAAGACTCAGTTGAAGACTATGGATGATGCTTTCGAGCGGACGATCCACAACCTCGGAAGCCGAGATCATTATAGAAGATTAGGTTATCACATCAGCAGTGATCTACTACCCCAGATATAGTTGAAGTTCTTTGATACTTTCATCCGGAAGAAGCAAGTTACTCAAAGAAAGATCACCAAGACATTTCGTAAGACTCGACAGAATGCTTACCTTCCCAGGCGGGATTATGATTTATACAGAGGAGAGAGAGTATACGACGATGGTCGTGTCTATGCAGTATTCTCTAGTTGCAGCTATACCTTTCACAGAGATGGAGCGTGCTATGATGTTTACAGTCCTTCAGTCTTATGCAGCCGGATGTGTATCTTTTGCCAGTACAACAGTGTTTACCATCTCCGTTGCAGTTGTTTCAGATTGTACCTCACTTTCAGCAGTTGATTTCAGTTCCTCCAAGATAGTCTTTTGCATCTACATGAGCTCGGCCGTCCAGAACAGATGTTGGACAAGTTTACATGATTACTCGAGAAAAAGTATAGAAGACCGAAGGATCAGTCCTTCGGGGTATTACTTTAGGTTATCCTATTTGCGGATATATCGAGAGATACTGGTAGTTTACAGGTATCTTTATCTAGAACCTACTTAGATATGATTAGAAGAGTTCCTATCGACTTGTGGGTTAATGATTTTCTCTACCGTCAGGTGAAATGTTGACTAACGATCACGAAGTCAAGGGATACCCTTAGCCTTTGCTAGATATACCTCTACGATAGACATATCCTTACGGATAGTTGGATTGTTGGAGCGTTGATATAACTTGTATCTCGGATGTACGTATAATTCGAGGGTATGCGGATGTAGTTACGGATGAACTCTCGAGCTTGTCACTGCATGGGCAAGTGGAATATGCGATTGAGGTGATTTCGGGAATAGTCCTGATATTAGGGACCTCATACCAGGAGATGATTTTATGGGTATTAGTGTTACTAAACACTATGGGAGATTTATCTGCCTCAGTGTTTCTTCTTGAGAAGACTTGTAACTTTTTGTTTGCTAGAATGCTGTAGTTGCGGTGAATGAGTATCCTTCGTTAGGGATAGATGATTTGTTTAGATCAGCTAAATGACACCTGTGTATACCCTAAGGTTGATCTACGATTGGAGGTTGGATATTGTAGTGACCTAGTGTCATACAATTATCATTATCGGTGTGATGATTGAGCTATCATTAGCGTAGGGAAAAAAAGGATTCAGGTGTATAGAGCTGATTGATAATGTTGTTAGACTTATCAACGATTTTGTCGTTCATGGATTTGAGGAGTCAAGTACTCTTGGAGTATTTGAGATCGATTGTCATATCTAGAGGATATATGATTGGGGATATATTCACAATCTTGAGGGAAGTTGTGGTTTCCCTAGATTGATTTGGTATTTACCATAGATGAGGATAGAATGTTACTAGAGATACTATATCGACGACTTGTTGGACCAAGAAGGTGATGGAAATCACCTGGTCGGAAGTTGTGAAGCTAGGTTTCAGGGCCTAGATGATGACTGACTTTTGCATTAGTGTTAGTTAGTCCTTCCGTTGGGGATGTAAGGGTACTGCACATAGATGCAATATTTCAGGGATTAGGAGCGATCCCGATGCAGTTGAATGAGACGTATATTATGTGTATGCTAGTTGAGAAACTAGCGAGATTAGTCATTATAGTCTTCTAGTTACTTTCAGTTCTAGGTGACAGAATGAATTTTGGACATTAAATTAATTTCTCTTGTGAGAATAAATTTCTATCTCTGGGAAGGATAGTGGTTCCTAGAGTTGCATTCGCTTTAGGGAGAGTTGTTTCAGGAGACTCTTCATTCGTGAGTGATGTATTCGGAGCGTATCCGAAAATAGCGAGATTGAGACGTTCATGTTGGTGGAACGACATATAGGACACGATTGATTTCGTAGTTTGATGTTGGGTATGCCAACAAGCAAAAGTGGAATATTGTGATCGATAGGGTTATGTACCGTGATGAAGTGGGAGCCTAGTACGTTAGACTGGGTTGAGAGATTATCTAGAATTCGGAAGGGACTTGATCGGATTTGGATAGTCGATGATCGATTAGCTAGGTCCGCTCATTTTCTTCCGAGTCGTAAGATGGATTTCGTTGGATCGCTTGATGGAATTATATCCATGGGGCATCCTTAAGTATCATTTCTGATAGTGATTCATGATTCACCTTACGATTCTGGCAAAGTCTCCCATCGGTTACAGGTATAGAGCTCCACTCTGGTACAATTATTAACCTATTAATAGGTTGATTTAGAGTGTATATAAGAGCTGAAATGCAATAGTCGAGCTCAGTACCCCACTTAGTCACTTGAGTTGTGACTTTTCTCCGGATACTTGAGATGGTTGTTGTGACATCTCGTACTCGTACATGAGTCGGAAATTTGGTGACCAAATTTTTTATAAGTGAGGAGAATGTAAAATACAAAAAAAAAAAAAAAAAAAAACCTTGTTAGTTGAGAAATTGTCTTATATAAATTCTTCGGGAATTTACAGAAGTTTTTCCGGATTTAAAAGGAGTCTATCCGGGGAAGATTTAAGTGTAAATGGGGAGTTTCGACTTGAGTTAACTCCTGACTCAACCTAGATTAGAGTTGGGTCAAGTTTGAGCCAACCCAACCGAACCGGTAGGGTTAAAACCTCGATCCCGATTATCCCGACCTCATTTCTCCGCCTCCTTCCTTGCGCAATCTCGGCGGGTGTCGATGCCGCGTCGATCGCCATCGCTTCAACGCGAACGCCTGGCCGCCGCCTCGGTCGTCGGAGCTCTCCATCGCCACCACTTCGATTATCGCCGCCGATCTCGCCGCCTGGCCGACGTCTCGCCAGAATCGAGACGCTTATCGCCAGAGCTATTCTCTCCTTCCCCAAGCTCGATCGTGCTTTTCTCTTCTCCGAGTCGCCATCGCCGCTACCGGAGGTTCAGATTTGTCGCCGCCGCCATCTCGACGCGAGTTGGAACGGTGAATGCGCGCGGTGGTTGGGAGCTTGGATCGGCATGATCGCATCTACCGATCTCGCGGTAGCTAGGTGAGTGTCGCCGCTTTCTCCTTGATGTTGGATTGAGTTGTCTTCGATGCAATTTCGATAAATTGTAAAATCAGTTCGGTGAACAGGAGGAGGAATGCCGGTGGAGATCTAGGACCGTAAGTTGGTTTACCTTTGTTGCTTCTATGTTAATTGTTGTATTGTTCATGGTATTCGTTGATTTGGGATTTCTGTGATTTTAACGGTTATCATCGCAATTGAGAGGTAAGGTTTCCCAATGTTGATCGGTGCCAAGTGTTTGTGGAAGAAGAAGTTGCAGAGTGTGTCCGATTGTGATTTGGGGAGTAATTGTATTGTTGTTGATTGATTGCAGTATTTGAAGCGAGGTTGAGAGGTATAGCTTAGCTTAGAGTGTGATTCAATTGTTAACATTTGATTTTTGGTGGAGAGATCAAAGACGGTAAGATCTTGTTACCTTGTAGTTCAGCTGGTAATCACTGGATTGTTCGTGGTGTTTTCGCTGATATTGATGCAAAGGGGACCGTGAGGGTAATAGATATTGTTTTGTGGATTAGGTTTGATCAGTGTTTGAGTCGAGATTACCCGGTGAACAGGAGGTGGTCATCGTGAAGTTTTGGCCTGTGAAGTGTGTTTATCCTTTTGTTTCATTTGTAAATTAAAGGAGTTGTGAGGTGTATCAAGTGGGCTTGTGAGCTTCTATTACAACCCTGCTTTAGAGTGTTGTTTAGATCTATATAGTGATCTTGTTGATTTAGGAGCGAGTTTGGTTTCGGTGTATCAAATTGGGTTAATTGGAGTTTCTACCTCGTAGACGAGGAAAGGATGTGAGTATAGGAACGATGTAGTGTTTAGTTCCTATGTTTGTTGGATACTTGTACTTAATCATTATTGCTATTATTGTACAGGTTTGGGATACGAAGCGGATCCGCGGCCGTGAGGATTATTCAAGCTTCGTATCAAGTGGGTAATATCTACCTGGTCCGGTAGTTTGATCAATTCCTGTGCATGATATTGGATATATGTTATTCTTGTTTACCTTAGATCCACTCTTATTTAATCACATGCTTGTACTGCCTTGACCTTTGAGATATATACTCTATTACTCATTGATTATCTAGCATGGATAGGAACTATAAACCCTATTATGTATTAACTGATAGATGTTCAGTAAGTACATAGGGTTAGGGTTATCTTTGAGATTTGATTGATTCTTGTATTACATCACTAGGGTTAGGTGATGGTTTGGATTATGGAGTCAATGGTTATATCATATCTGTATTGGTAGTGCATTTATGATGGATCTAGTTGTCTGTGTATAGATAAGTGTATGGTTGTCAGTATGTGACCATGGACTGGAGGTCTTAGCGTGATGGTATATCCATTATGGATTGTGTGCCTGTGTATGGTTATATGGACGGTCGATTGTATATCGTTATGGACTAGAGGTCTTAGTGGGGTTGACTGTCAGATGAGTATGACTCTTTGTGCGATAGAGAGAGTCTTGTGGATTGTAGTCCTCGCATAGTTGACTTTGTTGACCTGTGCCTCCCGTGGATAGGGAGTGTGGCGAGGATACATGTATGGATCTATGCATCATTACACTACATGCATGCCGCTGACCGAGTCTCCTTATGGTGGAGACGTGTCGTCACCATCCCGCCTCCCGGCCACTCGGGTAGTGGTTGCAGGTCGAGGGCGAGAGCATACGCGGCCGCTTCTCGCCACTATGGATGGTGGTAGTCGGAGACGCGACTGCCACCGTATGAGTGGTGGTTAGCGCACTCACCCACTATCGACGGTGGTCGGTGATGTGCTTGTCCCGGTGCGTGCCCGTCACTCATGGGTAGGGACGAGCGGCTAGCGGCAGGACCCCCGTGGGTAGCATATAGCTCTATAGCGGCTAGCATCGTTCATACTACCCAACTCTGGCCACCGAGAGTGGTGGCGGCCGAGTCGGGATAGTTGTCATGTCGTGCCACCTAGGCCACACCGGGTCGTGGTAGCGAGTTGGGCACGCAGACATGACCATGCATATGCATCACAGCGATATATACGCATGTATTTGATATATGTTTACATATGCCCGTGAGATCTTTGCATTTGATTGAGCTATGATTGTTGCACATGTTTGTTCATCATGATACATGTCATTTGCATTTTATATACTGTTATGTGTTGAGCATGATATATGTGTTGGTCCAGACCGATGTATGCATTTGATTAGTGTCATGTCATAGTGTGGTATGTGGTGATCATATATTCATATGTTGGCGTATTGGTCAGGTATGGGATTGACTTAGTATGTTATATGGTTATGTTATTGTAATCTGTTCAGGATGATATAGTTTATGGTGTTGCAGACCGTCAGGTACGTTGGTACATTATTTTATGTTCAGTGGATCAGTTTAGTATATACATTGAGTATGACTTTACTGTAGTTACTTGTTATTAGATTTGGATATGACTGTATGTCTATCGGACTCATGTTGTATACCTGTAGATCTTCACATGTATACTTGTAGATCTATCCTTATATGTTGTTCATGCACTTTCTATATATATTACCCCTGAGTTTATACTCACCACCCCTGGACCCTGGGCTTCCTGTCGCCCAGATAACAGGTAGAAGATTCCTTGGACGTTCGGAGCTCTGCCAGCTGATCCCATCTCGCACCGGACGAATGGATGAAGGTGTATTTACGCGTTGTTGTATTCTTGTGGATTGATGTATTCCATATTGTTGTTTTGGGTTTTAGCCTGTATTGTTTCCGTATTTGCGATATACGGATGTGTTGTATATATTTGGTCTTCGATTTGATTTCTATTATGATTCTTGTCGTGTCAAGTCACTCCGGAGTGCACAGTTGAGTCATTGTATATTGTTTTATCTGTTGTATGTTTCCGCTGTGTTTAGTGTGTTTTGATATGTTGATATCTGCGTATATCATATTATTGTTGTGGGCCTACGGGCCTTGTATTAACCCGATATGTTGCCACGTACAGGGGAGATGTCGTCCGTTTGCTTTTCGGCACGGCATACTCTCGGGGCGTGACAGACTAGGTTCAGGTATCTCACGTGACACCTATCTTGTTGATAATAACTCATCCTCCTCAAATAGAGAAATTGTCTTATCAACCTCACCTCTAACTAAGAACTCAGTTTCAAGAAAAGTAGCATCTCTTGACTCTATTTCGGAGATGGTTTCATCTTGTTGTTCACCTATGAAAACATAACCATTGGAGGTATTAGAATATCTTATGAAGATATATTTCTTACCTCTAGATCTTAGTTTTTCATACTTATGAGAACTATCATGAATATAGACAACTGTCCCCCAATGTCTCAGATTAATTAAATATAACTTTCTGTCTATCCAACGTTCATATGGGATAGATGGAATAGATTTAGAAGGCATTTTGCTAAATATATAGGTCGCAGCTAATAATGCATCTCCCTAATAGGAGATCGTCAAATTATCCTGTGTCATCGTAGACCTAACTATTTCAAGAAGAGTCCTATTTCTTCTTTCAGTAACCTCATTTTGCCGTGAAGTTCCTAGGATCATTAATTGTCTAATAATCCCTTTATCATTACACATTATTTTGAACAGATTAGACAAATATTTCTCTCCACGATCAGTGCATAAGCTCTTAAGCTTACGTTTCATTTGATTCTTAGTTTCGTTCACATAACGAATGAAGCAATTCAATGCTTCAGATTTTTGAGAAATCAAATACACAAGATCGAACTGAGTGAAATTTTATATAAATGTAATGAAATAGGAACCTCCATGCCTAATCTTTACATTCATTGGACCACAAATATCCGAATGAATTAATTGCAATGGAGAATCAACCCTAAAAGCCTTACTAAATAATTTTTTAGTTGCTTTTCTAGCAAGATAATGCTCATATATAGACAAGTTAATCTTAGCACGAGAACCCAACAAACCCTCTCTAGCTAACTGATTCATACGTTTTTGTCCTATATATAACGTAGCTTGTCAAATCTCATCAGTTATATATGCATCACTAGTAAGGGTAATGTTTGAAAATCAATCATCAATAGCAGAATTGACATCCGGTTCCATATTAAGAACCATAAAACCATTTGTTAAGAAATCATATCCAATTGACACTGAGTCAATCTTAAGTTCAATACACTGACTGTAAAAATTAATACAATATCCTAAATCAAGAAGACAAGTTACAAAAACTAGATTCATTCGAATCTCAGGAGTATACAGGTAGGGGTGTAAATGAACCGAATCGAATCGAACTTTAAAAAAATGTTAGTATTCAAGTTCGAGTTCGAATTTGAACTGACATATTAGAGCTTGATTCGAAGTTTGAAAATTTAATAAATTTGGGCTCAAATTCGATTCGAATCAAAGCTCGAGTTCGGATTTGATTCGAAATTTTCGAATATTAATTCAAACTGTTTGATCACTATTCGAATTGAGATGATTTAATATTCGAAAATTGATGCTCGATTTGATATTCAAAAATTGATACTCGATTTAATATTCAAATTTTTTTAATAAATAAAAAATTAAGGTTCGAGAACAGTTCGTGAACAATCGAATAATATTATTTCGGCTCGAGCTCGATTCGAAAAATATTTGCACATATTCAAGTTTAGCTCGAATTCGATAATTTCAAATTCAAACCGGCTCGAAAAGTTCGCGAACCAACTCGATTCGTTTACACCCTAATAAACGAACCAATACTCAATCCTGTAGTTATCTAGAATAAGAAACTCCTGCATCTCGAATCTGTAGAATAGACGGTCAAGTTTTCCCACGTGTCCATCAACTCCATAAGTTGGGTTATACTTTATCCTCTGGATAGCTTCCCTCAGTTTATTTCGTAACAAATTGTGACGAGTCATTGTAGTAACTATTCATGCCATCTGAAAATTGAAATTAAATAAGTAGTACAAAATCTACTAACCAGTATAAAAATTAACTTATTTCAATTTATACAAGCATAGAATCAACACACTTAATCAAGAAAAATTAAATTTTCTCGATTTTTAGGAGTCTTAATCGACTGACCCATTTACCAGTCGATTGATACCTTTATCAATTGACTGGAACAACTATCAGTCGATTGACACTTCTTTTTGGATAACTAAAAAACCTTAAGCAGTCAACTGATACCTTGGAAACTTGACTTGGTAGTGTTTATTGAGAACTCGAACCTCACATGGTTTGCTCCAAACACCCTAAGCACCTGAACACTACGTGTGATATTCTGTTTTCTCAATGTCTCTAGCTACCAACCCTAGTTTACTAAGCCTAATTTGAGTTGTTGTATTTTGAGTCCTAGTTGTTCCAACAACTACTCGGTATTTAGGTCATGATATAAATCGACCATAGTCAACTTTTCCAGTCAGCCAATGCCAACTCCTTTACTCAAGCTCGAGCATAGCACTGATATTCCGACCACCACTTCATGACATCTCGATCACCTTGTGCTTCTATCGAGTACTTAGCACTGTATTCACTCAGTCAAGTACCAATCCCAACTCTCCTTAGCCAAGTATCAACACTGTGTTCACTATTCCTGAGTACAGAGTACACAACCCAAACACCAAGCACGTAGCCTGAGCACCTTGTACTTCGTCCGAGTATCTAGTGCTATTTCCGATCACCCAATGCTTTGGTCGAGCTGTGCTTCGCTCCTGCGTGAGCAGATTGTGCGCTCTATCCAAGCGTGTTTCTCCCTCGAGTAGAAGCGTCAAGCCCAATGCCGAGCGTTCTGTACATCTCACAACGAGTCGAGCATAGAGCACTTTTGCTCGGTGCTCGAGCACTCTGTGCTCGTCCTTCGAGCACTCTCGAGCGCACAACTCGGGAGCTTCATCACCCGATTCGTAGTGTCGAGCACCGCTTGTTCGAGCATTGTGCGCCTGCCGCGATGTCAAACACTTAGTGCTCGAGCATCTCGTGCCTGAGCATTGCGTACTTGGTGTTTTACTTTTTCCGTCATACCGAGCACCTAATGCTCAACCACCGCGCACCCAAGCATTGCGTGCTCGAGCATTGTGCACCTCACAAGGTGTGGAGCACCAAGTGCTCGAGCACTATGCGCCCAATTTCTTCTCGGCGAGTGACCCATACAGTTGCTAGTTTTCCATTCGGCAAACGCCACGATAATTAGTTTCACACTCGAAAATTATCCCGACAGTGAGTTCCCCACTCAGGAATGCCGCTTGACCATTGGGAAATCGCCAAGCGCTTCACGCTCCTAGTCACAAGCACGTAAAGTGCTCGTGCGACTGTATTTCCCAATAGGGCTCCACTCAACAATTTTCATCGTTCGTCGTTTTCTTCGCAGTGAACAAGTGAATGCAGAGAAATTGACGAACATTTAAGACAAAATTCATGCTAATTACTGCAAACCTATATTTGATATGATACCAATGTAGACTTTGCTATATAAAGTTTGCATGAATTTATAGACTATAAATAAAGTACTATAAAAACAAACTTACAGTGAGTTCGTCAGAGTTCCTCAAGTCTCTTGTTGATTATCTATAAGGAAGATAATCTTTCAATCTCTTGTACTCGTCGTCTAAAGAACAATCATTAGAATGAACCGGTCTTGCTATTCTGCAAATCAAATTCTTGTGATTTGAATGTTCTCTTCGAAATCACAGTACACAGTCTCTCCGTTATCCGACATCCACAACAATCAAACTCTCTACACCTCCTTATCTTTACTTGGATGCATCCTTTTAAGGGTTTTTCTGCAGCATAAGTAATGCACTGTACCAAGTGCATTACGTGCACACATTGCTATACATGGCAACGTGTGCAAGCAATTGAAAAAAAAACTATCTACATAATTCCACCTCGAGTATCCCTTGAAGAGGGAATGTCTGAGGGGAAAGGTTGCATTGTTGTAACAAAGGGGTGTGACAAATTGATGGAGGCAATTATGCATGAGAAGGATGTGTTTGTGGAAACGGTCACGACTCATGAACTAAAGGGCGAGTCAGCTAGAGGCATATGTTACTCCAAGAGACATAAGTGACGATTGAAGAGTCTATAAATGAGGAGTAAGGTGAATGATAGAGGGACATTGAGTTATTTTTAGAACTCAATTCATATCCTTTCTATTTTATTTCTTTTTCTGTCTAATTTAGACATCGGAGGAATATTATTGGAGCACCGATCGATTCCTTCTTATTTATGTTATATTGGATAGGATTATTTCACTCTGCAAAATATTGGAACCGCAACACAGTAGTTCCATCGGTCTGTCTCACGACCATTGTAAGGGAGGTAAATTACGGGAGCCGTATGAATCTTGACGTGGTGGTCAAGATATATGGGAGTCATTTGAATCTAAAAAAAGACTTTAAACTTCTTTTGGAATTGATCCATGTCATTTTTATAAACATCGTCGTATTTTAACCACCATAGGAAAGGATCATTTCACGATTAAGCAAAGAAGCTTTCTCGTGAGGATCGGACTAAAAAAAAGGAAGTTAAAAGTCGACCGCACTAATAAGATATTAGTGAAAATGAAAGTTATAATATTTCTACTTTATCATGGTTTAATTTATCGTAGATTATAAAATTTTCTCAACGACAATTGAAATTTGTGGTTAAGTTGTGATAGGTTTTGATTAACCCTAAACCTTTAGAGGTTGGGCAGAGTCTTACGCAAATGTTTGTGAGCCCATCATTTAATAATTGAATTGAATAATTATTTAACTTACTTTGCGTTCACTTTTTTCGTATATATAGATGGGAATCGAAATTTCTCTCCTGGATGTTAAATATTTTTATTCGATTTAAGTTGATTTTGATTTAATGAATGGATCAATCAAACTATTATGCTAATATTAGGTTGTTCCTCGGAAGGAACGCGTTACAGGGTTCGACTGTAATGTCTCGGCAAGGACCGCTACATTTTCAGAACTCGGGTGTAGTGAAAAATATGCTAGAATTCACGTTGCAGGGTCCGACTGTAACGTATCGGCAAGGACCGCTACATCTCCATGAGAACTTGAGTGTAGTGTTAAATAAGCAAGAGTTCTCACACCATAGGTTGGATAAGAACAAATATTATATAAAAACTAGTAGTCTAAGATTTGGTACATGAAACATAGGAACCCTCACTGGTAAAACAATGGAGATAGTAGATACGATGATTAGAAGAAAAATTAATATTGTGTGTGTACAAGAGACAAAATGGGTTGGTGAGAAGGCAAAGATGATAGAGAACTCGGGTTTTAAGTTATTGTATACAGGGAAGAGTAAAACAAGAAATGAAGTGGGTATTATTGTTGATAGTTCGTTAAAGGATGAAGTTGTAGGAGTAATTAGAAAGGGGATAGAATTATAGCTCTCAAAATAGTAGTGGAGAAAGAAACTATAAACGTAATTAGTGTATATGCACCTCAAATAGGATTAGATGAAAATACCAAATTAAGGTTTTGGGAGGACTTGGATGAAGTATTACAAAATATTCCGTCAAATGAGATGATTTTAATAGGAGGTGATTTAAATGGGCATGTCGGAGTGAAAATGATTTAATATGAGAGGTGCATGGGGTTATGGGTTTGGAACAAGAAATGAAGAAGGTAAAACTATATTGGATTTTGCAATAGCATATGATCTTATACTAGCTAATACATTTTTTAAGAAAAGAGAAGAACACTTAGTCACGTTCAAAAGTGGAAATAATAAATCACAAATTGACTTTCTTATGGTTAGGAAGAGAGATAGAAAGATTTGTAAAGATTGTAAAGTTATTTTTGGAGAAAGCGTAACTACCTAACATAGGTTAGTAGTATTGGATATCATACTTCAAATATAATATTAATAGAAGGAAAATATACACAACTCCTAGAATTAAGTGGTGGAAGTTAAAGGATGAGAAACTAAATATATTCAAAGAGAAGGTAGGAGTACAAGTATTAGATGAAATATACAGTGACCCTAATACGATGATGTGGGATAAAATGGTATCAAAATTGAAAATAGTAGCTAAGAGTGTACTTTCGGTGAGTCAGGACATACACCACCAAGTAAAGAATCTTGGTGGTGGAATGGAAAAGTGCAAGAGAAAGTCAAGGAAAACGAATAACATATAAGAAATTAAATATTTGTAAAAATGAGGAAAATTTGAAAAAATATATAATAAAAAAGAAGCTAAGAATGAAAATTTAGAAACTTTTGAACGGTTATATCGAAAATTAGATACAAAAGAAGGGGAAAGAGACATTTATAGAATAGCTAAAGTGAGAGAGAGGAAGACAAAAGATCTTAATCAAATAAGATGTATTAAAGATGAATGCAATAGGGTACTAGTAAATGATGAAGAAATAAAAGAGCGGTGGAAGAGATATTTTCATCAACTTTTTAATAAAGGTTTAGGAGACCAACTTAATTTAGGTAATTTAAGTAGGTCAAATGAGTATAGAAATTTAAATTTTTATCGTAGAATTCAAATTTCAGAAGTAGAACAAGCTTTAAATGGAATGCAAAATGGAAAAGTCGTTGGACCAGATGATATTCCGATAGAGTTATGGAAGTGTCTAGGGAAACAAGGTATTGAATGGCTTATAAAATTATTTAACATGATATTGAAAACAAAAATGATGTCTAATCAATGGAGGGTAAGTATCCTAATTCTCTTATATAAGAATAAGGGAGACATACAAACTTGTGAAAACTATAGGGGTATTAAACTAATGAGTCATACCATGAAACTTTGGGAAAAAGTAATAGAAAAAAGATTAAGGAAGGAGACCATGGTTCTCGAAAATCAATTTGGATTCATGCCAGGAAGGTCGACAATAGAAGCTATACATCTTCTCAGACAACTAATTGAAAAGTATAGAGAGCAAAAGCAGGATCTACACATGGTATTCATTGATTTAGAAAAAGCTTATGATAGAGTTCCAAGAGAAATAATATGGAGAATTTTAGAAAAAAGAGGTGTTAGTGTAACATATATTGAACTAATTAAGGATATGTATAAGGAAGTAACGACCAGAGTGAAGACTTCAGGTGGATTAACTGAAGCATTTCCAATAAAGATAGGGTTACATCAAGGATCAGCTTTAAGTCCCTATCTTTTTACACTAATCATGGACGAACTCACTGGACACATTCAAGACACAGTACCGTGGTGCATGTTGTTTGCAGATGATATTGTTTTGGTAGATGAGACACGTGAAGGAGTAAATGTTAAACTAGAATCTCAAGTGAAACACTAGAAGTGAAAGATTTTAAGCTTAGTAGAGGAAAGACAGAATATATGTAATTTAAATTTAGCAATATTAGACGTAATGAGACAAGTGTTAAGATAGGAGATGATGAGTTATCTGGAATTGAGAGCTTTAAATATTTAGGATCATTTTTGCAAGATTATGGAGGGATTGAGAGAGATGTCTTACATAGAATATAAGCAGGATGGTTGAAATGGAGGAAAGCATCGGGTATTTTATGTGATCGTAAAGTGCCTCTAAAACTTAAAGGGAAGTTCTACAAAACGGCGATTAGACCTGCTATGTTATATGGAGTTGAATGTTGGGCTACGACTCGAGCATATGAGCAAAGAGATGAGAGTTGCAGAGATGAGGATGTTAAGGTGGATGTGCGGACATACGAGGATGGACAGAAAGAATAAGAAATGAGAGCATTAGAGAAAAAGTTGGTGTTGCATCTATTGAAGGAAAGCTCCGAGAGACACATTTAAGGTGGTACGAACATGTACTTAGACGGCCAATAAATGCTCCAGTTAGGCGATGTAAAACGATACCAAATATACACATCAAACGAGGAAGAGGAAGACCAAAAAAGACTTGGTTAGCAACAATAAAACAAGATAAAATTTATTTAAATATAGATGATGATATAGTAGGGGATAGAGTCCAATGGCGTAGAAGGATCCATATAGCCGACCCCATCTAGTGGGATAAGACTTTGTTATTGTTGTTGTTAAGTTGATTTTGATTGCGTAGAGTTGCCCATTGTAACAAGCAATTGACCAAGCTAGACTTGAAGTTATAAATTTAAAAATATAATATTTTTTATTTTTCAACCATTAGAAACTTTAGAATCCAGAAATATTTTATTATAAAATACGATATCGAATTTATAAAATTAACTATATGATTAAGAGGAAGTAGATCAATGTTAATTTGCTTTAGAGGAGATAATTAATTAAGTCGAAAAGAAATTGTAATAATTTTCATTTAATAAGATGTTAGGAGAGTCTAATGCTTTATTAATAATTTTACATTGTTTTAAGTAGGAGAACAAAATATTGACCCAATATGACGATTAACTTAATCTTCAAAATTTCTGAATGAATCTAAGCTTTTAATAAATTAAAAAGTAATATTAGATTATACATGGTTATTTTTGTTCTAAAACGAGACTCTTGTTTTATAAAAGTGTTGTGATGGAAAATAAAATAAAGAAAATTAGTCATTTAGTTCTATAAATAAAATTTTAAATTTTGAAAGTGAGAGAAAAACAATGAATTTTATCTTAGTCAGTTAACCTTTTCATTGGCATATCACCACTTCTTGAAATTTATTAATTTTCTAAAAGAGAAAACAAGTTAACGTAGTTTATAAAATAATAGTAGATTTTTTTTATCCTATTTCTTTTATTTATTGGATAATTTGTTTAGTGACTGAAATTGTCTTACCAAATAGTTTAATTTTAGAGAATCCCATTGTTGGAATTTCTATCCTCTTTCTGTCGTTTTTTTAATTAAATCAAATTATTTGTTAATCTATGTCACAATTTCTTCTCAAAGTTGTCTATCTTATTTTCTGGTTAATTTTAAGAGAATTAATACTTACACATAATTAATTTATTTACAAATCCGACTCATGAATAAACTAATGTCTTAATTTGCTTCATGCAATCAGACTAACCTCGCAAATATAATCCAAATAGTCTTAAATATTATATTTTACTATTCTCACTTTTGGAAGAAGGTTTATCTAAAAATTTCGTAAAATAATTATTTGTATTTTTATCTATCTAATTAATTATAAAAATTAATTTTTAATATGAAACCCCACTCGAGCCGTTGTCAACATAAAAGATTCTCTTTAGAAAATTACTTATAAATTAATGTGCGTAATCAACAAGGTATCTGCCATTAATATTTTTTAAATCTTTTTATATTATTTAATTTGATCTACCTACGACATTTTAATCTCCGAAGGCGATCCTGTCTCCAATAATTTTTCATATAAAAATGTCATGTATAATCTTATACGACATTTTCCAATAATTTATAAGAAAAATTACTCGACCCACTTTCGGTTCCTTTCTATCTAATTTCCATTTTTGTCGGTCGGGCGGAATCTCACAGTTCTTGCTTTCTCATTGGAAATTATTTTTTCCCCCTTTTATTTATTTAATTAATGTGACGCTTCTTTTCTTCCAGACATTTTCTAACGGATCGATTCTATTCGAAATTGAGTCCGAATTAATCCATTAAATTCGAAATTGAAATCGATTCGAATGAATCGATACTGAAATTGAATCGGAACCGTTTCGATTTCGATTCAATTCGATTTAATTCGGTTCAGTTCGATTTTAGAACCGATTAGAAATCAATTCCGAATCGATTCGGAATCAGTTTTCTGATTCCGATGTGGATTTGGTTCCGGTTGCTAATTTAAAAGTGAAAATTCTTATCATGTTAATATGTCTACAAGATTATTTTACGATAGAAAAAAAAATAGAATCACGAGTACATTAGATGAATTTGAAAGTTCAAGTTCGAGGAAAGTGATTCAGAACTATTTCAGAATCGATCCGAAATCATTTCGGAACCGATTCGAACCAGTTCAGATTGAATTGATTATAAAATTAAAACTTTGAAATCGGAATCGATTCGGAATCGATTTTGAACCGATTTCAACATCAACAGATCTGGAATCGATTATAACAGAATCAGAATCGGAACCGAAGAACCTGTGCAGTAGACATGCTTATCGATTCTTCGGTTCTGATTTTGATTCGATTTTGATCGATTCCGGATTTATCGATGTTAGAGTTTCGAATCGATTTCGAAATAGTTCCGGACTAATTCTCAAATAGTTCTAGACCACTTTTCTCGAACTTAAATTTTCAAATTCATCTAACATATTGATGATTTTATTTTTTTTATCGTAAAATAATTTTATAAACATATTAGTATACTAAAAATTTCCACCTTTAAATTAGTAATCGAAATTAAATTCAAATAGAAATCATAATCGACTCTAAAATGATTTCGAATCAATTGAAATCGAACCGAATCAAATCAGAAAGATTCCAATTCAATTTCAAAATCAAATTTAACGAATTGATTTCGGATCGAATTCAATTTGTCGAGCATGCCTACCTTGCGGATGGGAATTGTCTTTTTCCTTTAAATAAATAAATAAATAAATAAATAAATAAATATATATATATATATATATATATATATATATTCTTATTGTTTGCGCGTTTAGGTTTTACCACGTATCCAAACTGCATGTCACATCGGCCATCAAGTCAAGGCCATTTGCTCGTTTCCTCGCTGTTTGCTTAGCCAAGAAGGAGTCACCTCCCAATGATGATAAAAGAAAATATGTGCTTCCCTTCGGGGTCACACACTTATATTCATAAAATTAATTGAGCTATATTATTTTTGAGTTTTTTTTTTTCGACGATGCAGATCTGCACAGAATAAAAATTTTTAAAAAGAAATTATGAAAAAAAAAATTGATTAATTAATTATTGAGCATGTCGGGTAAAAAGTTATCCTTAACCTGTGAGAACAAAAACAAGTAGATCCTCTTCCCTTTAAACACCGCGTTTCTTGCGTGTTATGCTTTTGTTTTAGTTCTTGCTTCGTTTGATATATTACGACGTGCATGAAATCGACGACATGGAAATTCCCCGAATCCTTCTCTTCTTCACCTTCGCCTTTTCATCTCCGAGATTTAGATTTACGTATGAATTCTCAGATTTGAGTTCACGACTCCTTCGAATCCCACCTCGAATTCGCCATGGCTTCTCTCTTCATCAAAGCTTCCTTCTTCCTCCTCCTTCCCCTGTTTCTTCGCGCAGCAGCATCGGCGGTAGCAGAAGAGAACTGCCGTGGCCTGCGCGAGCTAAATGACCACGCAGCCATTTGCGCTTATCTCAGAGCTCACCCCTCCGCCTGCGCCCCTCAAGGCTTGATCGACTACCTCCAGCTCTTCTACTGCTCCTGCGGCAGCCGCCCCTTCCTCGGGCACTCCCTTCTCGCTCTCTGTCTCCTCTTGCTCTTTTACCTCCTCGGCGACACCGCCTCCGTCTACTTCTGCTCTTCCCTCGAGGGCCTCTCCGGCGCACTCCGCCTCCCGCCCACCATCTCTGGGGTCACGCTTCTCTCCCTCGGAAACGGCGCCCCCGACGTCTTCTCCAGCCTCGTCTCCTTCTCCGCCTCCTCTGGCGTCGCCGACGTCGGCCTCAGCAGCATCCTCGGCGGCGCCTTCTTCGTCTCCTCCGTCGTCGTCGCTGTCATCGCCCTCGTAGTCTCCGGCGGCGGCCCCGCCGTAGACCGCGCCAGCTTCCTCCGGGACCTCTGCTTCTTTCTCCTCGTCCTCGCCGCTCTGTTCCTCGTACTGGTCATCGGGAGCATCGGCATTTGGGGCTCCTTCGCCTTCTTCTCCATCTACATTGCGTACGTCGGCGTCGTATGGATCATGCATCACCACAAAAACAGAGACACCGATCTGTTGATCCCAATTCTCCATGACAGAGCCCCAGAAGAAGACCCAGAAGCCAAACTAGTTTCCGTAGAATCTCGCCGATTGAAGACGAACTCAAATTCTCCGGGGGCATTCTACTTTAGCCGGTTCATCTTCATTCTAAAGATGCCGCTCTACTTGCCCAGAAGACTAACAATCCCTGATGTGAGCGAAGAGAGATGGTCCAAGCCATTCACCGTTGCTTCAGTAAGTTTGTCACCTCTGTTCTTGGTAACCCTTTGGCTCGCCCAAACAGGGGAAGTAAGCACGACAGAGAAGTTAACGCTCTACCTCATCGGCAGCTCGATCGGTTTTCTTCTTGGATCTATTGCCATGGCCACCACTGAGCGTTCGGCCCCTCCAAAAACCTGCTTGCTCCCGTGGCTTGCAGGTGGGTTCTTGATGAGTGTGATATGGTCTTACATGATAGCAGGGGAACTTGTTTCCTTACTCGTCTCTATCGGTGAGATAGCTCACATCACTCCCTTGGTTCTGGCCTTCACTGTCTTGGCTTGGGGCAACTCATTAGGGGACCTCATTGCTAATGTTGCTATGGCGATCCATGGAGGAGGTGACGGAGTTCAGGTTGCCATCTCCGGGTGCTACGCAGGGCCAATCTTTAACACGCTGGTGGGACTGGGTCTGTCTCTTGTGTTGGCTTCTGCGGCTTCTCACCCTGCTCCATTTGTGGTGCCTAGGGACGGCGCCATTTTTGAGACATTGGGGTTCCTAATCTGTGGCTTGCTCTGGGCTCTCATCATTCTGCCAAGGAGAGGGATGAAGCCCGATAGGGTGCTGGGGATTGGACTTCTGGCCATCTACTTCACATTTCTGTGCTTGAGGTTTCTCGAGATCCTCGAGTTGATGAAAGTTAGGAAATCTCTGAAACAAGTTCTGTAGTAGATTTCGCAGTCGTAGATTTTGCAACGACTTTAGTCCGAAAGACACATTGCAGGAGATTATTGCTTCCCTCGCTGTTGCATCATAAGAATGCAGTGTGGTCGAAGAGAGTTTTTTTTTTTTTTTTTCACTGATGTCCCTCGAGCAATGGAGACGATCGAAGGACAAAACATTGAATGATTGTTGTGTTTCTCCACGTTTATAGTGTGATTTTCCCGGTGCTTTGACATGGCCTTTGATTCCCAAGCGAGGGCCACTTCGCTTTCGAAACCTTCGTAAATTTGAACTTTTCTTAAACTGCTAACGTGTATGTCAGTGAAAACTTCTTGTTCACGATTTCAATGCACAGTGCTCATTGCAGCCAAGAAATTACTGAGAGAAGATGAATCGATCATGGCGGAGAGGCCATACCTAAGCTTCAATCCTTCTGGTGGAGGTAGTTCTGGTCAGGCACATAAGAGGACCATGCATTCAATCTGCTACTGACCATGCATATTTCTCTTTCTTGAAATTTCTCTCGAGCACTCGAGGTCAGTATCCATGGTTCTTCTTTGGCTATGAAAAAAGAATAGGAATTTATGTGACAAACTGAATGTGACTGCAAGCTTTAGCTTGGTTTTGAGTTTTATGTGGATTGCCTTTGCAGACTGGTAGGCGTCTTTGAGTCGTATGGAAGGAACTCTCCTTGAGAGTGAGAGGTAGATGGAATCAGTCTCAGTATGTAGGGTTCCTATGGCAAGCTGGTATTTACTGGGAGACTGAGTGATTTATTTCATCCAAAACTGTTATTTTCATCATTGATTGTTGTCATCGACTAAAAAAATTGAATGTCTCTAGGAAGATGCATAGATGGTGTTGTGTCTACTTCACTTCATTATCCTGGCATGCACATCGAGAACGAAGAGTGAAAGTCAAGGATTCCTATACTTAATTTCTGTTGGACCCTTCTAGTGGAGTTCAATTTGGATAAGCTATTGAAATTGGGCAGGGTGAGAGACTAACCAGCTCATTTCGCCTCACTCAATGTTTACTTGTAAAATTAGACAAAGAAAAGAAGAGGAGAGAGAATGACTGACACAAGACTCTCAACTTAAAAATTAAACTCTCAGTCCCACAAAAAAATACAGTAGGACGGTAAAAATAGAAAGAATTCAATTTGGTTATCTATTGCCGTATGGTTCTTGATGAATTTAAAAAAAATTTGATGGTTCTGAGATTTAAAAATTTATTTGATGGATAGAATATGATTTTCAGTATTAGATTGTCATTTAAAGATGACATGAATATGGAGTCCGGATGATAAATATTTTTTTAATTTTATTTTTGACGATCGATGGAGGACATTTGAATTTAAATTTTATCCGACTCAGTTATCAATAAGATGTTATGAAAATCTATGGAATAGAATTGATCATTCTCAGAAATTAATCGGATCGAATATTCGAATATTTTAACGTCAATAAAAAAAAGAAAGTAAACTCTCAAATTGAATTTATGGATGAGTACGATTTTGAATGAGAACGGGGAGTGATTGATTTGTGAAGAATTTTTTATTTTTTATTTTTTTTAGAAAATAAAAAATAAATTTTTTATGTTTTTCAATTTTCGGATGATATTTTTTTATTTTTTGAAAAACGAAAATGAAAATAGAAAATATTTTTTTTGTATTTTTTAATTTTTTCAAAAAATACTCTTTTATTTTATGAAAAACGAAAATAAAAAATATCAACCAAACATATTTTTTTATTTTTCTAAAAAATAAAAAAAAAATGAAAAAAAACTTCGTCTACCCAATACCACTAAATTTCTCTCACACGGAAGAGACGAGAAAAGAGCACAAGTTGCTTTTTTATTTTCTATTTTTTTAAAACTTATTGGATAAAAAACTTGATTTTTAAAATATTTATTATACTTAAAAATTAAAAAAAATCTTTTTATGATTTCTCCGAGTCCTTTTATCGCTGGGAGCGGTTTCTTCTTCTTTTATTCTGGGCGGAATAGGCGTAAAAAAAGTGCTAAAAGAAATTTCTGATTGCACCGGAGTGAAAAAAAAAAAGAGGAAGTAAAATTATTAGCAATTTGGTCCAGAAATTAACCTTTTATGTGCAAAATACGCATGTACAGAGTACAGACGAAGAAAAATGAGACATAGTTTAATTGCGAATAGTAGTTGAATCAAATTGCAAATGTTTAAGTGACCTGTCTCTGGCGTTCAAAATGCGTATCATAAGCCCTAAAGCACTTCCTACCGCCCGCCCGCTTCTCTCGGCTTCTCCCGCCGCCACGGCGCAGTGAACCAGCGTTCCTTCTCATCCTCCTTAGCAGCTCCCAGCGTTGGGTATTTCCCTCTCGACCACTCTATTTGTTCCTTCCTTTCTGTCAAAATGATGCAGCAGCAGCGCGCATGCCGCATGCTAGTAGAGTTCCAATGAAATTCCACGATGAGTGATGACGGATATTATGCTATGTTTGTTTTTGTTTTTGGATTTAAATGTTTCTGTGAAGTGGTGTGTAATAATCAGCTTCTGTTACCTAGATTCTATCTTCATGATTTTTAACAATGATATTTAAATTGGCGATTTTTTTTTCCCCCCTAGATATCTGCTGACCATGTGTACATGTTGATAATTTGGAAATATAACGGACTTGAAGCAAACTTGTGTATTTTGTTCACATAATAAAATTACTTTCTTAAATTCATCTTTATGCTTTTGATATTGATTGCATATGTGTGCACACGTATCACATTGGCAGAGGCTCAACTGTAGACCATCTTCATATGCCGTGCAGAACCTTGAATCCTATTATACTCATATTCGTACATCTACAAGTTTTCTTTTTTATACTTCTAACTATCGTACATCTACAAGTTTTTTTTTTTGATACTTCTAACTATTGTTTACTAACTGGAGTGACGAATCTATGCATGTTGAAATTGCGGAGATGGATCCTGCATGCATGCCTATGAATACTGATGGTTTTGTTTACATCTCTGTAGTTGCTCGGGAACTCAATTATGAAGCTGAGATTTTTGAGGTTGGGAGTTCTGGAGCATTTGAAGGGAAGTTTTTCACAGTCGAGGTTTCCCCTATGTAAGATCCTCTGTCAGAAGATTCCTTCTATCGTTTTTATTTGGTCAACAAATTCTGATGCTAGCTGTTCTGTTCTGTTTCTGTTTTCCACAACTGGTAAATTATTATTTTAGTTGGGGATGAGGTTATGGTGCCTTGAAAAGAACCTATGACAATCATTCTTGCATTCATATTCTGAGTTGAAGTAGCAGATTTGTCTTTTCATTATCTTACTATAAATCTTTCGTGTTTGCATTTCTGTATCAAGGTCGACGAGCATGTTTCTCAACTATATCTTTCAATGATGGTGAAGAGAATAATGAAATTGTGGATGATTTTGTGGAAGAGAAGAAAGATTTGGAACCACAAAGTGTAGACCCCATTAGAGGATGGAACTTTAGAGGAGTGCATAAGGTACAGTCACTTTGGATATTTCTTCATTTCTATCACAGGTGCATGCAATTTGTCATTGCTATTTTATTTTTTTGGAAATCCACGTTGATGTGTCTTTTGTTTAGGCAATTATTTGTGGCAAAGTTGGTCAGGCTCCTTTACAGAAGATATTAAGAAATGGGAAGACAGTGACCATATTTACTGTTGGAACTGGCGGTATGTATGACCAAAGGATTAGTGGAAATGAGCATTTGCCAAAGCCAGCTCAGTGGCATCGGATTGCTGTTCACAATGAGCAACTTGGGGCTTTTTCTGTTAAAAAAATAGCAAAGAAGTATTTCATCCTTTGCCTTCTTTCACAATAATTTTTCTCGTTTAGTTTCTTGAGTTTAGTACCTTTCATTTTTTCACTACGGTCAATATTATTATGTTAACTATTATTCTTCCTGTGGGGCTTCTGTGCTTTGGTGTCTCATTTCAGTTCTTCTGTCTTCATTGAGGGAGATATTGAAACTAGAGTATACAATGACAGTATCACTGGCCAGGTGAAAAATGTACCGGAGATTTGTGTGCGTCATGATGGTATGTGGTCACGCTAATCAATATGACTCAATTTGTTTGCATATAGTAAAATTCCTGTACTTTATTTAGCTTTTCTTTGGTTGAACAATTATTTGTGCTGATGTAGAATAGACTTTAGGTTTTATGTGCATCGGAGCATTGGAGAAAATGTCAAAGTTCATCAAGAACATATATTGATGTTCACTGAAATTCATATTATCTTGTAGGCAGTGTCAACCATTTTGGCTAACAAGTATTTCATCACTTGTGAATTTGCAAATTGCTCCAGCTGCAACTCAGGCAACTTATCAGAAATCCGACATGTGACAATGCACTATTATCTCATATAGTCACATCCAATGCTAATGAAAATTAGCTATGAAGGACCCTTGGTGAAATTCTTTTTGATTTGCAAATAAAATCTGGAGTTAATGATGTTAGGATGACAACATTGTTTTTTCTCCATGCAAACTGTGCAATAGAAATGTTCAAGATTAAGCTGCATTTATTTTGTGGAAGGTCGATTCCTAGGAGTTGTAGTTATTCTTCACTTATGTGACATTATCCATGTAATAATGAAGCACAGACTACAGCTGTAGTCAATGTTGTTATCACAATGTTTTGTTTTGAGTTAACATAAGGTTTCACTTAACAATTTTATGCTCGAGTAGTACATTGTAAAGATACGATTGCTAATACATTCCAAATCATTTATTCACCTGGGTATCTGCATGTAGTTTGATTCGTCAAAATTGACAGGAGCAGATTCGTTTTTTGCCATGCTGCCTAATTACTTGTATATTCTTCTGTTGAGCATTTTGTAATAATTAAGGATTGGGCTAGATGCAGGTGTTCTGTTATTTTGTTTAGATACAATGGCATTAAAGCTATGTTTACATAAACAAATCGTGCGTTTCAACACTTTTAGATTGCCATATCATTAGTCTCTCACCAACAACTCTTTAGAAGCTATAACTAATCATTGAGCATTTACGTAGCTTTATTGTTAACTTATTTTTCACTATCCAATGTGCTGATACATATTTGTGATGCTTGTAGGAAAGGTTCGCTTGATCAAGTCTGGCGATGCTAATGCTAGTATATCTCTCGAAGGATTGAGTATGTTAATCTCTGCTTTGACTCTATTTGCAAAGTTACTTTTGACCCTAAATGTTTAAGCCTAAATCTCTGTTGGTCCACAATTTTTTGTATCTGACCAAATTAGGGTGTAGCATCTAACAATCCCAATCTTTTTACAGAATTCTTTAACTCGGACTATCGTTGGTATTAGGTAGGAAGGAGTAGGGTTGTTAACGAACCAAGCGTTCATGAACGAGCTTGGTGTTCGGCTCGATAAAAATTTGTTTATGTTCATTTAATATGCATCAAAGTCAATTCATAAACAAGCTTAAACAATTTGATAAATTAAATAAACAAGCTTGAACACATGTGTTCAGTTTATTAATGTTCATGAACAGTATTAATGAAAAAATTCATTTAAAAATTATTTATGAACTTATTTATAATCATTTATAAATAAGGATTAAAATATTAAAAGTTTAAAATAAACAAATAAGCTTCACTTAAAAGCTTGTTTGTTTATTTTAAATTTTTAATATTTTAATCCTAAGAGCTTGATAATTTTTAAATAAACCGAACTTAAATAAGTTTGAATCAAGCTTAATTCAAGCTTGAATTTAGCTTGATTAGAAGCTTGATACCCAATAAACAAGTCAAACTCAATCCAAATTCAATATCTAAAAAAAGAAACTAGCCCAGATTGAATAGGTTTTTCAATAGCTTAGTTAATTTTAGATTTGGTTTGACTTGATTTAATTATCTTATCAAATAAGTCTGAACAATATAAAATTTGATTTAGTTTGACTCGTTTACCTAGGAAGGAGCTTAATAGACTAGATGGTGAAACATGGGAGAATTGGCAGATATAATATGATTAACGGAGACAAAACCCCAAAATAATACTGCATAACTTTAATATGTAAATGAGCAACACGAATTTACCAATTTACAGATTAAACTAAATTTTAAAAAGTTGATAATTTTTTGTTGCATTACTTTATCCTTTAGAGAATTTTAATAAGAACTCATAAAGTTGTTTTTTTTTTGTAAAAAATATACAATTAGTTTTATGTTAATTTGAATGACACAATGTTTTTACAACACGATTAACAAGAGAAAACACAAATTGCCAGCCTAAGCTGATTATTTTTAACTTTCAAAACTAAACGTCCACCTTGCTGATATAACTGACATTGTAGTCTATCCTTGAATCAGAATTTTGATATTATGAATCCTCCACAAACACATTAACACACACCAAAATCAAACTTGTTATTTGTCTAAGATTAGATGTTTCCTGCCACAGCTTGTCATTAATAAGTGATACAAAATTCATCTTTGGTTGCAGGGGATGGATTGTTTTGAATATCCTGGTTCTCTAGTTTCGTGGTTTGAAACTCGTCTGCGGATTGAAGTGTGGACTCGACAGATTCAGCTTAAAAATCTCGTGCGATCTGTATGATTGCGGTTGAAAATATTTTATGGATACCTCTTTCGATCGAATAAGCTTGATCCATGTAGTATGTTAAACGAAGAAGATAATCCCCTCGCCTCTCTCAAGTTTCGCACAATTTTTTTTTGCCTGATTCACCCTTGTTTCTAATCTTACCATGTTAATGTTCTTAATTAGCATGTCATCTAGTAATTTTCATTTATATTATTCTTCTATTACGTTCCTGCTAAATCTATATGCAAACACGACAAAAAAATCCTTGAGGTCGCTGTCAAAACTTGTCTTCCGCCACTAGTTGAAAACGCAGGCAACAATGTGTCAGCAACCAAAATAAATAAATAAATAAATGCAAAAGAAAGATCCTTCAGGCTCTCATTACTGAGCCAATGACCGATTGTTATTAACTTGCACGAAAGGTTTGTTGGAATAGTTATTTGGCCTATCGTGATATTTTTTCTTACATTATATTCGAGTATCTGAAAATATTTATTCTTTTTCAATTTAATTCTTTTTATAAATTTTGAATGGGCAAGATGGGATAGGGTGCAATATTTATGCTTTATCTTCTATATATTTTAGCATGTATATTATTTTCCTTCTCACTTTGTCATGAGACAGGGTGTCTTAGCAATTATGGCTTCACTGACATAATAATTATGCAAAGACATGGGAGTCAATTTCTTATCCACCAAATTGAAAATGAAGTTGAACAATGAAAAAGATTTTTCAACACAAAATAATTTATTTTTGAACCTAATTTGTAATGAATCCATTTCATCGTATAATTTTATTTATTTATTATTATTCTTTGGAAATTCAAATAGTAGCGTAAAGACACGTGTGAAGGTGTATAATTAAGAAAAAAAAATACCATTTGCGATAATGCATGAAATCGAACTTTCGGATATCAAATATTTAATCGATAAAAAAAGTGTTTATTAAATTTGAAGGAGGTTTTGTAAATGTTGGATTTTTTTTTTTTATGTACTCATATATTCAATTTAATATCTTAGCCTCTTGAATCCATCGACATACCCCATCACATACCAAATGAGATGTAGAAATCTAGAAATAATTTAAAAGATAATGGAATCAAACGAGATCATATGAACATTTCTTGTGCCACGCCTCATATATTCATAAACTCTTGTGCCACAACTCATATATTCATAAACTCTTCCTTTCATATAAATGAACGAATCGATTTTGAAAAAGAATTTAAAATTTTCCTCTGAACTTAGATGATCTTTTTCTATCTTGATAATCACATTAAAATTAAAAATCAATCATAACTTATCTCTTTCACAATAACTTTTGAATTTGTTGTGAAATAAACTCTTCGGTTGTTTAATTCATTCACCGTTTAATAGCTGTTCGCTGGACATATATCTAAATAAATGGGATGGTTTTCAAAACACAATCAGCATTTAATTTAGGTAGTAATTTGAAGTAAATTTTCTTAAATATTTTTTATTAATTAAATTCTATAATATGTTTTTTAAAATATAATAAATATTAAATTACACAATTGAATAATTATGCACTGGACCACAGATTCGTTCCGCCCTCTGTTTCATAGAAATTATCATGAAACAATACTAATTGTTGGATTCGATAGCAGTCCCCATCAAAAGAGATAAGATAGAGTAAAAAAATATTGAAATGATTCGCCAGATGTTGCAGTTTTAGTGGAAATCGTAATGCAATTCCGACGCCGCTCGTCTTTAAATCAAACTCTGCTTGATTTGTTCCTCCCCCCTCGGGAATTTGAAGGTCTCAAATCCTTTCCTTGAAGCATCAATCGCGCTCGCAGTGAGGAAGGGAGTGGAAAGGATCCATCTTTGTTAATTTCTCGTCGCCAAAATCGGATTTTTAAGCTTCTAGGGTTCTTTGCGTATTCTATTTTTGTTGGAGAAAATAGTGCTCGAGTACACTTTTTTAGGTGATCTGATACAGAATCAAGAAACAAGAAACCACAAATTTTGGGCATTTATTCGACACCGAAGAGATCGGAGGTTTTGCGCATCGATTCCTCGAAGAACCATTCCAGATTTTCGGTTTCTTGCGTGCTTATTTGGTTCCTATTGTGTTTCAGGAACAAGAAGAGACGATGCTGAGGAAGAGATCCATACCGGTTGCGGGCAAGCCCTCACCTTCCTCCAGCCATGGCCATGGCGGTGCCAAGAGCAAGAATCCCTCTTCGCCTTTGCCCCTCTTCCCCAATCGATGCCTCTTCAGGAGCTTCTCCTCCAAGGGCTTCTCCGACCACGAGGTGGTCGCCATGAACCCTAACTCCATTCCCGAACCCAGACACTTGTTTTTCTCCAAAAAGCAGCAGCCCATGAATCTTCCTTTGGAATTGCAGTCGGAGGCAATTGGCCTTGCCATTGTGGACGCTCTCATCGAAGACGCAGCCCAGGGGAGGATGATCCTGTTCGGGTCACAGTTGAAGGCTAAGAGTCCATCCATGGAGTCGCCAAGCTCGCCCATTGAGTTCGGTGTCAAGAACAAAGACTCACTGTTGGCGTTGGTCTCCCCTGGCGCACCCTTTTCCCCGCCGGTGTTCGCCGTCAGGAGCGCGTCGGTGACAGAATTGGAGAAGTCGGAGGACTACACTTGCGTCATCTCGCGCGGGCCGAATCCGAAGACCACTCACATCTTTGACGACTGCGTTCTGGTGAGCTGCGGGGTCGATGAATTGAGTACAGCGAGGAAGAAGAGTAGTGGTGCAGGAACGGGAACACACAGCGAATAGAACAGGGATAAGGTTTTTAAATTTTGATTTAGAAATAAAATGAACGAGAATAAATTATTTTTTGTATCCAATTACTAAAATACCCTTATCAATTGACTGACCACTCTTCTGCTTAGCGAATAGTTCGGAAGATACTGGAATAACTGGATCCGCAAAGTAGATCCGATATGAGTTGCTCGTTTGGTTTGGTCGAGCCGGTTCAGGGAGCCCTGCTAGTAGTCTTGTTCTTTTAAATGAACAGGTTCTTTTTTAATTTTAAAGTAGATGGATTTTCTCTAATATTAGATAAATTTTAAATACAATATATATAGCTTTTATTTTACTCCTTTTTCCACGGAAATAAACAAAAATACTGCAACCCTTGGTTCCTTCTGTTTTGTTTTAAGAGCTCCCGTCGGATCAAATTGTGAATAAGCAGCTGATAGATACTTGGCCTGAAAGAATCAGTTTGAGAAGATGAAGATCCAAGGCAGACATACCACATGCACGAATTGAACTGCTCAGGCTTAGAAAACGGCAGGCACACCATGTGTTCCTTGTTTGAATCTAAGGATGCAAATATGGATTACAAGAGTTGCTTGTAATGGTTTGTGGTTCAAATGTTGGGGCAATCAAGGACATGATTTGGATTGAAAACTCTGATGCAGCTAGAGAAACTAATACTGATTACAGCACATGCTCAGCGTTGTTTCATGCACAGTAACCCACCTCTCTCAATAAAACATGTGTAGTTTTGTAACAAAAATTGATCTATTACTACCAAAATCTAACAACTTAAGTTCCATCTTTTAGCTCGCACCATATGGCGATGCATGCTCGATCAGCAATGGACAAAAACAATTAATGACGGTAGCAACTTCATTTTCTTATTAAAGGTATTCATTGTTCTGTCGTCGTGGTTCAAAAGCTGGAGTTGTACTGCAAGATGAGGACAAATCGGGATAACAAGAGATAACACTGGACCAGCCCCAGATTCCTTCATCAGTCCTTGCTCTGTCTCAAGTGGGGAACTATAGATGAAGCAGATTCACTGAAGCCATGGAAGAAACACAGCACTTCCGTCTCTGCATCAGGTCAAGAGATCACCGCCCCTATCTATGAGGTTGTTCCATCCATCCATCCATCCATAGCTTTCCCGGGCACTGCGCCGAGCCAGTAAACAGTGTAAAAAAAGAAGAAAACAACAAAAGTAAAAGAGTGGAGAAGTTACTGGCCTTAAAGCCAGACCCCTTACCTCAGTTGTCAGATATTAGCAGGTTCTCTGGCAGTCATGGAGGAGTCGTTGATCGATGTGGAAATGGTAGAGTGTGGAGAGTACTTGTTTCAGCCTTTGGATGGGAGCAGGTTTCTGCTTTAGCAGACATTGCTGGTTTCTGTGTGCTTACTTTTAACTGCAGTAAATGAAGAGATAAGAAGTTATTGTTCTTCATGCTTCAGAGATGAAGAAGTTATTTACTGTCGCGAGGATCTTGTGTCACTAAACGTGCTCACTTATCTCTTTCTATTTTCCCATTAGGAAGCTAATGCAAGTTTAAAGTGTACATCTGCTATTTACGTGCGCAGTGGGTGTGTAGAAAGCAAGCATGGTCAAAAGAACAACTGCTTAAAGCCATAAGTTTGCATTGTGGTTTCCCTCTAAATAATCTACATCTTTGACCAACAACACATCACAAGAACTGCAAATAATAAATATTAATTAATAAACAGATAAGTATGAATTCTTTGAAGATTTTAGAGAGGATGATGATTAAGCTAGAACCAGCAAGAAGACAAAAAGAAGGGATAACTATAAAGAGACATTTCGTAATAAATAGAATCAGCAGACAAGACAAGTGGAACAAGCGAGCTGAGGTAAATCGAGTCAGAGGTTCACCTACTCGACGCCACCCATTTTCCCACCCACTGCCATTTTCAAGCGAGCTGGTGTCTGGAAGTGGGCCCCACTCACTGAATCAGATTAAGATGGAAACTGGGTAAACTTCAACCCCGGTGGACGAAGATACGCGCTCTTGCAGTAAGAGCGCCAACAGTAGCAGGCCACGTGCATACTTTGCGTGGGTCCGGGCAACTATGGACATTTGTGCACATATTGAATGTGAGATCAAGATACGCGCGTGTTGAACCAAACGTTCTGCAGCAGCAGTGTAGCAGCGCCAATTTCCGGTTTCGGCGCGCTCGTGACTGGCATACGATTTAAGTTGCCACTTAAAAAATGAATTTTGCCCTTCCACCAGCCCGTGAGGGCTGATTGTCCAAACGCGCCACCTCATCCTGTTCGTCGACGAAGTCGTGACTTAAACCTGGAATCAAAACACTGCTCGCCACTGTCCACTCCTGCAGCTGCAGGAGACTTCAGCTCAATTGGTAAACAATTGGTAAATGCATAAAAGTAATTTTTAATTGGAAAAGGATCAATTTTTAAGAATTTATTGTTATGAATTATCCACGGATTTTCTTCTTTATATTTATCAATAATTTTTTATTTCAGTCAAATGAGGTCATTAATAGGATGATTTTTGTTTTTTTCAATGTCTCTGCGTCGAAAGAGAGAGACTGAGAGGAAGAAGAAAAATAAAAAAGAAAGCAAAGCAGAAAAGAAAGGGAAGAGGGAGGCAAAGGCGAGACTTTGAAATCTGAGTACGTCTTATGCGCTCATCCCGCTTTGCCGCCTCTCTCTCTCTCTCTCTCTCTCTCTCCCTCGCTCTCTTCTACTGCGCAATGTGAAGCTGGGCTTAAATGGCGACGGGGGGATGGTATTGACGAAGTACAATATAGTGCGAGAAACTTCTACTTCTAACTGTTTCTTTTCAAGGTTCCAGTGATGAATACTTGATGTTGGCCGAGATCCAGCTCGATCCGCTACGAATGATGCAGTTAATATCGTTCCTCCTGTGCTCCACGTTCTGGGCTAATCGTTGGTAGAAATGCTCGTTAGAGTTCTTGTATGTGTTCTTCCGTTCCACACTCTGTGTAGGAGGCATTTTCCCTTCCGTTTCTCTTCTTGATTTCCCAAAAGGTCCACATTTGGGTCCGTTTCTGATCTCTGCTTTTTATTTCCTGTCGTTAGCAGTTAGCACATTAAATTAATTTATGGTGTGTGACATAGGTTTCTTTCCAACATTTGGTCTTAGTTTGGAAAAAAAAAAGGGTTTGATTTTCAGTGTTTTGTAGGAGTAACATCGTTTTACTATATACAAGTTTGGAGAAGGTTGGATGTGAAATGGAGCAGTATGAGGTATTGGAACAGATAGGGAAAGGCGCTTTTGGGTCGGCTCTACTGGTGAAACATAAGGTCGAGAACAAGCGGTGAGGGTTATATCTCCATCTCTTTTTCTATTGCAGTTCTATGTTTGCTCCATCTGCATATCATCTTCTTCCTTCCCCTCGTCTGCCTCATTTCTAGAATGCTATCTCATTCTTGCGATTGTTTCTGCAGGTATGTTTTGAAAAAGATACGCTTGGCACGCCAAACCAACAGGTCCCGTCGGTCTGCGCATCTGGAAGTGAGAACTTTTACTTTGTCGACGTGGAGCATATTCATGGCTGACCCTGTTTCCACATCTTGGCCATTTTTTGCATATTATCAGGCCATTTTTCTTTGATGACTCCTCTAGGACTATGATGGCTATTGGATTGTAACCGGATCACTATTTGAAAGTTATTAGATATACCGTATACGGGGCTTGTCCAACTCTATAATAATTGATATTTCCAAGTTTGAGCCTTTTTCATTCATCATGATGTTTTAAGCAACATTTGCTTTCTTCAGATCTTGTGGCAAAGTATGCCCCAAACATAGTTTCGTTGGGATTCACATGTCAGTGGGTTAAGTGTCGACTGCGATGTTAACTGAATGTGGATACTTAAATTTTCAGTGGACCCTACTCTAGTTAAAACGTTTTATGTATAGTGGTTTCTTTTGTTTTATCACCTCTATAGGAAAAAAAAATCAGCTTGTTCATATGCTGCATCACAGCATGTATTATGAATAGCGAATTCTTGCTATTTATTCGTTTTGCTTATCTTTGCCACTGTTGCAGATGGAGTTAATTTCAAAAGTAAGAAACCCATTTATTGTGGAGTACAAAGATTCCTGGGTCGAAAAGGTTTTCTAAAATTTTCCATCCTCTTAATTTATTATCATAATGTTTTTTCTGCTTCTGCATTCAGATCCTAAATGAATGTTGTATAACCACACAGTTGCCTAGGTTAATTCCTCTAGTGTTCTAAGACAATGATATATAATTTAAGCTACTATGTCTCTCCCTATCCAATCATCTTTCTGTAATGTTATGCTTGAAATCGACCTTCAGCTTAGGATTATTATTTTTATATTAGTTTTCTTATTTCTGACCAAGCAGGATTGGGTTCTCTTGTGACAGTTGCATGCCTAGCTTATAAGAGAAGGAAATTGGAGAAGTGAAACCATAGCGGCCACCTTGGATTTTGTTCCCATACATTAGCTGCAGATAGGACAGGGAAAGGGTTCACATGTTTTGACTTCTGTCCTGTTCATTAAAGATATCTGATATGATTTAGGGTTTACAGATTGTGTTGTTTACAGAACTTTGTATGTAGCTGTCAATAATCAACTCCGTGCTGCATGGGTAGGATACTATGTTCCAATGAACAACTCTAAAGTTGATTCCATGGAATTTGACTTCTTGATACTTGTCATCAGATTTAGGAGATAGTGGTTTCGTGATTTACATATTAGTGGAAAGGTTGGACATTTTGGGAGAATCCTATCAGAATATCTCCTCACTAAATTTTTTTATTATAGATTTGATTTGAACATTATATACAACTTCTTCCAACTTTCAACTAGTGATGTGGTATTAAATCTCATAATGACCTCTGCACTGGTTTTCTTTCAGGGTTGTTATGTGAGCATTGTTATAGGTTATTGCGAGGGAGGTGATATGTAAGTTTTGTTTTAAGTGTAGTTTAGAATCTAAAAATTCATTTATGCCGAGATTTAGATATGGATGTGTCATGTTTTCATGTTACAGGGCCGAAGCCATAAAGAAGGCCAGTGGCCACCTTTTTCCTGAGGAGGTAATTGATCTTAGTAAACCATATCTAGTACTCTAGTATATTTTTGTATTATTTGTTCTGTTTTCTGCACTTTCTCCTTTACCAAACCATCTTCAATTTATTTTGCTGTGTGCAAACAGAAACTGTGTAAGTGGCTTGTGCAGCTTCTTATGGCTCTTGATTACTTGCACAACAATCATATACTACACCGTGATGTAAAGGTAAGTTGCATTATCATGGTAATTAAATATCACTTTTATATTTGGTAGAATTGATGGTAAGTTTCGCGCTTAATGATTTCCTTTCACTACTATTTTATAGTGTTCAAATATATTCCTTACTAGAGATCAAAACATACGTCTAGGTATGTTCTCCCAATTTGTGTCAAAATTTTCAGGTTTGTATAAAGTTTTATGGCCATCAATCACACATAACTGATTATCTGCAGGTGATTTTGGGCTTGCTAAAATTTTATCTTCAGATGATTTGGCTTGTTCTGTAAGTGTTAAATATGATTATTGACAAAGCATCTTAAAAGATTCTTCATATTTCCTTATTGTCAAGAACCTTTTGGGTCCTGATACAGGTTGTAGGAACACCTAGTTATATGTGCCCAGAACTTCTAGCTGATATTCCTTACGGTTGCAAGTCTGATATTTGGTCTCTAGGTAAAGTCCCTTTTCCTTTTCTTTGCGAGTACTAATCAGCAGCTTTCTTGTATTGCTTATGAATTCAAATTCCTGGTTCAGGATGCTGTGTCTATGAGATGACTGCTCTCAAGCCTGCATTCAAGGCTTTTGTGAGTTTTTATAACTCAATTATCAAAATACAATTCTATTGCTTCTTTTTATTGGGTTTATAATTAGTTAAATTTGAATACAGTTTTAGGACAAAGATCTTATCTATTATTTACAATTTTTCATGAATTGTTAGTTTTGTCTATCGCTGTTTAATCCGATTAGCCCTTTTATCAGTGTTTTAAATTTTGGATCATTGTTACTGTATGCTTGGAATTTACTGGCAAGGCTAGTAATCTGTGGGCAGATTGTCAATTTCAGCAAGTCTGTCACTAACAGTGTTTTTGCCAATTTTAGCACACTACCATATGAGTAGTACACTATAAAGATGATTATTTTAAATAGTTTTTTAAATTTTTTTTACTGTTGATATGGTCCAACTGGTATCTGAGGTACCATTTCCTACACGTTATCAAGATTGTCATTCTATTATTTCTTTATATGCTGCCTTTAACCACCATTTAGTTTTTATTGTATGATAATATCATTGTGTGGTTATACATTGCTTCCTATTGCAACAAATGAAAAGAGAAATTCTTGTAAGGAAGAGGAGACAAGAGTTTGTAACTTATTCAATCTTGATCTATTTCTTAGCTTTGCTCTTGTTCTGGGACAATTCTGTATTTCTGTTAGTCTAATCTTGGTGGACACCTAGCTTTACATAACATGAAATGAAAATGTAGTGCCACAGTTGCAGAAGAACAGATTTCTTATGTCCTTAATCCCTATCTTGATATTTTTCCCTTCATATAGTTGCTTGATTACATGTTTTATTTTGAGCTTGTGATAGATTGATGAACATCTTTTCATAGAATCATTAGATTACTACACAGAATGCCCTCGTGGGAAGGGCTTAGTGGCTAGTGCATACAGATGTTGTACCATAGGACAACGGGTCAATCCCTCACAAATATGAGCGTGTCGTTCCTCCATACATTGGTTACTTGTCTCAAAGGCCAAAGGTCTACTGTGATTTACCTCTCTTACGATGGTCCGAAGGTGAACTAGTAGGGACCGTTAGGTTGCGGATTCCAACCTTTTGCACTATTAGATTACTACAAAGAAATATCCTGAAGTCCACAATTATCTTATGCCTCGATACCAAAAGATCTTTCAAGCTGGATTGTGAATGTAACATTTAAGCAGGATTACCATTCTTCTTTATAAAAGTTTCTTTATATACTGTGGATTAACATTTAACAGAACTTAAGTGAAGAAAGTCAGTTTGAGTTTATTTGCCTTTTTAATTCTTCAAAACTAATTATCCAGTTCAACTGACAATAACATGTAAGTTTGTTTCTTATCTTGCCATTTTCTTGCAAGTAGGATATGCAGGCTTTGATAAACAAAATCAGCAAGTCCATAGTGGCTCCTCTGCCGAGTTCATATTCTGGCGCATTGTAAGCATCAGCTCCTCTTTTATTTTGTCAGTTAGACACATTAACTAATCCAAATTGTGCTTGCATTTTTTTTTGTTATTGTTTGCAGTAGGGGACTTATTAGAACTATGCTCAGAAAAAAACCAGAATACAGGCCAAGTGTATGTATTTTGACACAAAAAAAGAAGCAAATATCGGAAGCTTCTCTTTTATTCTCTAGTTTATTTTGTAATTCTAATACAAGTATAATATCAACAGGCTGCAGAACTGCTCAAACATCCACATCTTCAACCTTATGTATTTCAAGTCAATCTAAAGTGCAATCCTTCAAGGAATATGCTTCCTATTAACCAAGTTCCATACAATCCTGCAAGGAAAATCAGATTTCAAGATGATGACGATGATCCTGTGTGCAAGGATAAGGAAAAAGGAAAATCTTTAGGCAATGAGAGGATCTTGAAACTCAACGAGCCTGAGAAGCAGGATACTATAGATTCAACTCAGACTATTAAAGATTTCCCAGATTATAGGAGCCAGAAGATAAAGCATCTTTCAGTTGGCAGTAGCCAAGTCGTGGAGATGGGTAGCGACAAAACAATCAGTGAACAATCAAGTGCTTTGAAGACCCCCAAAGAAATGCTTAAAACATTCCTGATTCCTAGGACACAAGTGGAACCCTCAAAATCATTGCACACAAAACCAAGACGTGAATCGGTATGGCCATGACACTGCTGTTGTGTTTCTTTCATTGAACATAGTGAGGATTTACCTATTAGATATTTATTTGGATATTTAAAATATAGAACTTTCATATCCTTTCCTGTTTGCATAGACCTTAGTGAGTATCATATTCAGAGCATTAATAGACATCATAGCTCACATTGTTTTGCTGGTTTGGACATCCCATAAGCAAAATAAGTCTGTTTGCCTAGATGATCAACCTGAATCACAATCTCCTTAAATTTGTAGCTCCAGTCATTAAGATTTCATTTTGGGATGTTTGCAGCACTGCATTGTGGTCGCCATTGTACTAAACAAAAGATTTCATATTATACTATGAGGTAGATTTTTATATATCATGCCTATTTAAAGTCCATTCATTGAGTTAGTCTTAAATTCTATGAATTACATGGAGAAATGCTATCTATCCAGAAAATTCAATGTGCATCGATGTCACTAGAACTCTTATTACACAAGATCATTAGTTATCTGTACTCACTAATATTTGGATTCTTAATGCAGCTTGGATCACAAACTCCTGCTGATAGAAACAGTCAAACTTCTCGAAGAGCATCTCTTCCTTTGTCTACATTTGAAACTCGTTCTAAATCAACTTATAGCGTTCTTCACCGAGCTGATTCCCCTGACGTCTCAGTCAACTCCCCTCGAATCGACAGAATTGCAGAATTTCCATTGGCTTCATCCGAAGATCCCTTGCTACCGATTCCCAAATTATCACCTCATGGCTCCTCAGCCACCCCACATTATGGAGAACATTCTATCACAAAGGACAAATGCACTATCCAAACTTACCGAACGGAAGGTGACAATGGAAGTGATTCTTCTGATCAAAATCCAACAGCAGCAGCAGATGCTTCTAGTCGGGGATCAACAGAATCAAGGCAGCGGAGGTTCGACCCTTCATCATATCAGCAGAGGGCGGAAGCATTAGAGGGATTGCTCGAATTCAGTGCTCAGCTGTTGCAGCAGGAGAGATACGAAGAGTTGAGTGTGTTGCTGAAGCCATTCGGTCCAGGGAAGGTCTCTCCGAGGGAAACGGCGATATGGCTAACCAAGAGTTTCAAAGAAACAGCATCATAGCGTAGAAACCCAACTTAAGGCGCTCGTTTAACAGAAGTTTGGATGCTAGTAGTCTCAGGAGATTTTTTTCCAGTTCCTTGATATGAAATAGCTTGATAGGCTCATAGTTTATTACGAGTAGATGATGTTTGTAAAACCTCCGTGGACTAACAATTTGCATACTATTTGAAGCTGTTTCAGTAGTCCCCTTTCCTGTCTATATATCATTTTCTAGCAAGAATGTGAATTTTCTGTGTAAATGCTCGGAGAAACTCCACAGTTACTATAATGTCGAAAGTGCATTTTACAGAGAAATAATACAGCAAGTTCACTCGATAGGTGTTTATCATTTGACAGAAACTTACAGAACTATCAAGTGAACATTTGCTAACAAGAAAAAGTTCATTTGATTTGACATTAAAATGAAAAGGTTTTGGTATGGTAAAATTATAACGAAAGTATTTACTGATGTAGTTTTGTTTAAACAAATACTATTTTGAATATTTTTCCCATTTGACGGCATTTGTGAAATTATTAAATTTGAAAAGATAACGACAACTATATTCTTTTTATATATGAATAGTTTTGGAAGGGCGAATATGCCCTTTCAATTTTCTTTTGTTGACATTTTTTTTTTATTTGCTTTCCGTCGCCTGTCGCTTCGTCCCTTTCCGCTCGATTCCTCTTTTTTTTTTTCTCTTCCTTCTCGGCGATGTCTTCGTCCGCGATCCCCCGGGGACAGGTAATTTTCTCGAGTTTCTCCTAGTTCGATATCTTAAAATTTTCCTCCTTTAAAACTGTTTCCACCACTATTTTTAAGGTGGATCTCGTTGATTTCGTGGACTGGAGCGGCGTCGAGTGCCTCAATCAGACAGGGAATCACCCGATTGCCAATACTCTGAAGCAGGTGGCCTATTTTTTGTGCCAGATTTTTCATAGTTATGGCATGAATGATGCCATTGTTTCTGCCGTTGGAATGATTTTATCGTTTATTTTGCTTCTTTGTAAATTAGGGTTACCGGGATGACGATGGTTTGCATCTGGAGAGTGACGCCGACGAGCAGCTTTTGATTTATATCCCTTTCACCCAAGTGGTTAAGCTGCACTCTGCTGTGATCACGGGCCCGGAAGAGGAAGGTGCTGTCTTTTCTTTGCTCCAGTCACCTACGACCTATGTAAAACCAACCTGCTCTTTTTAATGTTCGATATAATTCATCATTAGTTCAGCGATAATAAATATCAGGCAGGATTAAAATTTGAAAGGATCTTTCTTTGTCGATCGCTTTATAAATAATAACACTTTATGATACGATTTATCATATGGTAGCCCTTTCCGTTCTTAGTGTCTTCTCTGATTTTTTTTTTTTGGCATGTCGAGTAACTGCTTAGCATTTATATTATTGCTTCAACTGCTTGATCTTGCTACTCAGACGACTCCAATTCCAACTGAGTATGATTTACATATATACATCGTTTTTTTTGTTTTGTTTTGTAAATTTACATAGTAAACAACCTGTTCCGTCCCACCTGTGGACTGCAACCTTATGTTTCTATTTTACTTAGAAGTAAGATAGAACAAAAGAGCTAAAAGGAAAATAAAGAAATTTTGCCAATTTCTCTAGTTACCATGGAAGGAAATAGAGGAGAGGAAATTAATTTCATCCAATTCCTCTGTTTTGTTTCTACCCATGATGGTGAAGCATCTAATAAGAGCAAATGAATTGTGTAATTTCTTTCCTTTGGATTTGATCCAAGTAACGATGACCGGAATACAATGGAAATAAGATAATATAATTCATTTCTCTTCGTGCTCTTCACTTAAACTACTTCTTCTTCCTCCTACTTTCTCCCCTCGAATGTAAACCCAACATTAAATTTCAGTGAGAGAAGAGTTCTAAGAATTTGAAGGGGCAATTTAATCAAAATTTTTGAAGTAGATTGTCTATAATAGTCAAGGTAAGATGACCAAAATAGAAGATTTGTCGTAAACTTTGGTAAATAATAGGTTGTCTGGTAGTTGTCCTTTACATGGCTGAACAATGTCAAATAGGAGAAGAATATAGTTTAGTAATAAGGTTCGTTGCATGTAAAAATAGCTTTTCTTTGTAGTTACCATGATAGGAATAGGCAAAGTTTCTATACAAATGTTACTTGTTGGCATAGTTATTTTGCATTATTTTGTGACTTGTGTGGATTAATATTACATTGCGAATGCCAAGGAGAAAATAGTGTGGCTTTATGCATAGGAACCAATTTTCTCTGTTCCAATATGTGTGTTTTGTTTGCATGGTTTTTAAAATACATGAATAGGGAACACTTTACAAATGGTACTTGCTGGCACAGTTTTTTTTTACATTATTTTGTGACATGTGGATTAAGATTACATTACCAATGCCAAGGAGCAAATAGTGTGGGTTTATGCATAGGAACCAAGCTCAATTTTCTCTGTTCCAATATGTGTGTTTTGTTTGCATGGTTTGTAACATACACGAATAGGCAACACTTTACAAATAATACCTGCTGGCTTTGTTGGTTTGCATATTTTTTTAATGATTTGTAGATTGAGATTAAATTGCAGATGCCAAGGAGAAGATAGTGTTGGGTTTATGCATATGAACCAAACTCAATTTGTTTTTTGTTCCAGTACATGTTTTGTGTGCATGATTTTTTAAAATACATACAAGGGATACTAGTATTTTAGCTCATGAGTTCTTCAATTCGAGACTTGTTTAATATCAAAATATGGTAATCCATCAAGATTTACTATTTGAGTTGATTAATTGTTGAAACTAAGTTCCTTATTCATTGAAAACATTTATTGTTGAGATTGAGATGATCATCCTTGCATCAAATCTGAGGCTTTCATATTGCTTCAGTTGTTTAGTACCCCTTATTGAAGATTCTGTATTGTTTTGGCTTCCTCAGCAAGCCTATAGAAAAATAGGCCAATATAATAGATGCTTACAAGTTACACCCTGTAAGAGTGAGTAAGCATTTTGCATAACCTGTACTCTAAAAATTAGCTTCACATGCTCATTGTACTGTTGCACGAACTATTCTTGTTTAGTTATATTTTTTGTAGGAGTGATCATACTTCTTTTTATAATTGTGTCACTGTTTATATCCCACTGTGCTGATATAGATATCCTTTTTAAATTACTTAGTAAATGACAAGGCACCTTTATTATTCTTAAACCTTACTAGATAATACTGCAGTTCATTTCTTTTTCCTAAACACAATTGTGAAATGTATGCCACCCCATGTTTCATCTGTGAGATCCATGTATCACAATGTCGATGCAAGAAAAGTTGATTTCTGAGTTCACATGTTATAAATGTGGTACTTCCTGAGTTGATTTATTTTTCCTTTTGAACTTTCTGTTGATATGGCAAATCTCTTCTCTTAATTATCAGGTCCTAGGACAGTAAAACTCTTTGCAAACAAAGAGCATATGGGCTTCAGGTATACTGTATAGCTGCTAGATATCCTTGTTATCAAGATTACAAATTTCCCAAAGAAAACAGGTGGTTAGAATTTTGCTACACTCTTTGTTAACACTTGATAATTTTGCAGTAATGTTAATGACTATCCACCAAGTGACTCCCTCAGTTTATCACCTGACAATCTAAAGGTGAAGTACCTATGCTTTCTTGTGATTTTTAGTATGCTATCTTTTTTTTATTTTTGTGTTAATCTGTAGATTTTGCAGCTACATTGCTTTCAATGCTTGTATGTTTAATAGTTATGGTTCATATATGTTGAAAATACAGGGGATGCCAGTCACCTTGAAGTACGTCAAGTTTCAAAATGTTCGCAGGTAAATGCTCTGTACAAGTATATAGAATTTTATTTTACTACAACATTCTTCAAATATGCAAGTAAATGTCTTCATGGGCTGATTTATACAATATTTCTCCAGCTTGACTATTTTTATTGAGGACAACCATGGTGGTGGTGATATCACAAAAGTTCAGAAGATTATACTCTATGGAACAACGTGAGTGTCCGTGTCATATTTGCATAAATTTCATTCCTAGATTGCCTAACTTCTGGTTCAATCATTGACATTGTGGAAACATTAATAGAATAATTAAATTGTACATCTTTCGACCCATAGAAACCCACATTGTCTTCTTCTGTTTGTTCTGGTAAACCTTATTTGTCTCATCAAAAATCACATTTCAGTCTTACTATTTACAAGTATATGCTTGCTATGGGCAGACCCCACATTTTTTTTTCTGTATCAACCAAGAACTGTATAAAAAGTAGAATCCTTTTTAGATTAGGATCACTATGCAGATTCTTAGTTTAGCGGTTATTGTAACTATGATATTGTAATTAAGCATATTTTGTGACCAAATCATTACTGAAGTTTTTATGCTTCAGTGTCAATTATAGCTCCTAGCAGAAGTTCAACTCACAGGCTTTAGTTTGCATAATTTTGTGGTCATATTTGATGGTTCATTAGGACTCCCAGCAAAAGTTTAATTTACAGGCTTCAGTGTCAATTATAGCTGGCACACTGCAGCTTTTTTGAGCATGCTTAAATTCTAGTCAATATAGCAACATAAATTTCTGATACTACCAAATCTCAACCGTTATTTCTTTATCAGATTATACATGTCTAGGCTCCCATTTTTGGTGCACAATTTTATTATTCGGTAAAGTTCTATACTAGAAAATTGTTTGCACCGCAAAGACTGATCTGGTTATTTTGTTTGGATGTCTGCAGGGTGGATACAACGAATATGAAAGACTTAAAAAAGATAGAAGACCATTAATCAAAGATCTGTATTTCCACCCAATTAGATGCAAAAGACGAACATTGCTCGGGGTAGTACCCGAAGGAATATATCATGAAATCGAATGAGTTTCTACCTTGTAGGTTCTACATAATGTCTTTTTTTTCCCCCTGCTTTGGGTATTCCTCCATGACGATCCGAGACGATTTTATTTGTGGCATGGTGGAACATCATGAACGATAGTAAATTTGCTGCCACAATAGGAGAGGAGTTTTTGCCTCCTTTCTTGCGATGGTACTGGTGCTTCCATTGATGTTTGGTTGTCCCAATTGATTAGTCGGCATTAGTTTGTTTGTCTCTGACTGAATCAAATATAAGTTCCTTAAGTTATCCAGGCATCCCTGTGCAAAATTGCAGGTCTACTTACATATGCTACATTTTTGTGATGGTAACTAGTGTAGTAAACTGACCCGTATCTGGAGGCACAAACTGATTTGGGACATCGCTAGCTTGTGAATCCACCATCGAGCCATGCATTTATATTTCACGATTGTCACGCCCGCTCCTTGATTTATTTTATTTCCAAGTTTTTACCTTTGACAAAATGGATATGAAATTTTTTAAGAAAAATAAATAAATAATTTTCGTTGACTTTTTTAAAATAAAGATTCTAAAATTTTGTCTTTTTATACTCCACATGCTTGACACTGTACATCTTTGAAAAAACACTTTGAAAAGTAGTTACTCCGTCAACACTTTTAAATCTTTGAAAAAACATCAATAGGGAAATTGTGCCCTTATTTTATGAAGAAAACACGATGTTTGACACTGTACATGACAAGACGAAAAACTGAGACAAAACTTATCGAGTTACAACATTTTGATATGCTTGACTGATGAACTATACTATCAATTATTAGTGATACTGTTGTTATCTTTTTTCTGTGAATCGGATAAGAGAATTTACGTGTAAGATATTATTCGAATTAAATAATCGGCTCGACAAAAAAAGCAAGGTAGAATGATTCGGGCACAATCGTCTGAGACAATTGGAACGGGAGGACAAGTCGAGATAATCGACACGGCGAGGCGATTGCGGAGATCACTTCGTTATGAGATGGACAAGAATCGGTTCGGCCTAACATACCCAGAAATAGATGGGGCGGATGATAATCGGCTCGGTATAGCAAACTCGAAAATAATTCGGTACGGGAAAAAGAGAAGTGGGTTCGGGCTGCTGGGAAGAACCTAAGGGTTATGCCACATGTGAGCTATAGATTTAAATTAGTTTCGTCAAAGGCAAATGGTTGAAAGGAAGAGGTTAGCATATTTCCCGAAATGTAGATAAGAAGTTGTTACACAACATAAGGGGCCCCATATAATATTCCGAGGAGTCTTCGCTCTTCGTGTCTATAACAGAATGATTCTCCGGATGGGCGTGGTGATCACGTGTATGACGAGGAAAGCTTGCGATGCAACAACTGATCAAAGGAGGAGAATAAAAGAGAGAAGCAGGACAGAGAGAAGGTGATCCACATTATTCCAACCAGCAAGAGACGAAGACACATTCAAGAGGAGGAGAGCAACCACTTTGCCGGAAAATGAGGGAAGGAGAGTGGTGATCTCTATCTTTCTTGTACTATTTCTTATATTTTGACCTAATTGTAAGAGGTTTTCTTCTCTATCTCCGGAAGTTCTTTCCGTGAAAGAGGACGTTCATAGTGAAAATGCTTTGGCACTGTAGCCGGTGGGAGAGTTCACCCCCGTGAAGTAGGAATCTTCATTCCGAACCACGTTATATTCTGTGTCTTTGTTTGTTGTCTGTGTTGGTTTGCGCTTCTCTACTTCACGTTTTATTTTTATTGTTGCGGCCGGAGAAAACTCCCTAAATTTCCTTCGCGTCCTACTGTATTTAAAGGGAGTCAACAGATCTTTTTCCCCATCGCCGCATCAATCAGCAGTCTTGAACAGATTCAGGATGTGGGCTACAGTGAAATGGCTGGACAGACATTGATCGTAGCGGAAGATTGTTAGTGTCATATACAACGTAGCTGAAGCACACCAACACTGCCAGTCTACCCTACAATCATGGTAGACTGTTCCAAAGGTGGAAAGAAAATCTGTATAGGAAGATGTCTTTCATACGGCTAAATAGATACTGTTGAATGAGACTAACCATTGTTAGCCTTTTGAGCATAACAAATTCGAAGGTAACAATTCCTGTTTCATCTCTTGCTGCCCGGCCAAGAATTATGTGGCTTTTGTGGTCGTCAACGATTTCATCGCTGCTTTTGTTAGCCTTTTACTGTTAGATCAAATCGGAGGATCGAAACGCCATGGTGGACGAGCAGTAACGTTTTTGGTTCCACCAATGGCTTATTTCATCTCCTTCTCAGTCGGCAACTCCAAATGTTCCCCATCAGTGCCGACCCTTTTATTGCTTTTCAGCCGCCATGCCTTTCGAACATCGCCAACATTAGCCAGCTCTCATGTGCTTATTTTTTTGAATGACAACCAGTATTTGATTAGTCAACATTGACAACTAAAAGATCCGGTGTATCAGTTTTGCAAGAAGAAAAGAAAAAGGCATACATAGCTAAACAAAGACAGTTATAATGCCATTGTTTAACCTCTTTCGAGGAAAAGACAATGATACTTGGTGATACGCATTACTATGTTGAAAGATAGCCAGCATTTACCTCTCAGAGAGCTCCAATATTTATAGGTGGCTGGCTCTTCCTTTAAAAAAAAAGAAAATCATTCTAGCTCAGTATGTTAACTGCATTAACAAGAAGCCAAAAGAAATGAGTTGCATTGTCAAAAGGTAAAAAAAAAAATGGAATCATTTCAAAAGAAAAGAAAAAACAAGTTGCACTTGTAGGAACTTTGTTAAGATAGCATCAGTAGCGTAGAGTCTAAGGTAAGCGATGGAGGTTTAGACTGGTAATTAATACACAAAACAACTAAACCTACTGCTTAAAGCTTTTTATTTTCACAAAATAGAACATTTAACTTGATCCCACGTGTTAAAAGCCTGTTTGCTTGCACTGAGATTTGACTCGGAAATAACATAAATTTATGTGCATGTGTGTTTTTACTTGTCAAATACTGCAAGTTCAATCTACTTCTAGCTTTTAAATACGGATCACTGTCTCAGTATCACATCTCTCATCCAAGACATTCGATTCATAAATTAACAATTTCCTAAGGCAAAATGTAACAGAAAATAAGTTTCAATTATGCGATCTAATTTCCGTAAGAAAAATATTGAGTGGCCATACTAAAGAATAACAATGGTATAATTATTCTAAATGGATCCATTAAATATTTATTTTAGTTTAATATTGATTGACAATTTAACGTAATCTTTTCCTTTTTCGGGACTTAAAATCCAGCACAGCAGGATTAACACACGGTGGACAGAGTTCAATGGTATAATTACCCTACTGAAGAAAAAAAAAATTCTATTGTGATTTTACCTCCACATAACCATCGTCAGCTAATGGCGGAATGAAGAGTGGGTACGACGTTATCTATCGGACTTCTTATATCTCCGCCAAATGCCTTTCCAACTGCTGCTCCAGTGCCATGTGGCAACCTTCAAATTCTAAATATCTGAGGGAAGGAGGCAACCCCTTCTCTGGCAGAGATTGAATTTGCGGGCAATTATCTATTCGCAAAAGCTGCAGGGACGTAAGGGTGTACAACTTTGTAGGCAGGGATTGTAGATTCTTGCAATCGGAGAAACATAAAGAATGGAGAGACGTCAAGCTTTGCAATGACTCCTCATCTTCCCCCTCAAACATAAACGCTTCACAAGAGGATGATATTTTAAGAGAATCTACAGATGCTAATAATTTTTTTATGAGAGATTGTTTCACAAGCGCTGTGTCATCAATCCGTAAATTCCTCAGTGGCGATTCCTCTACTTGTGCCATTCCTTGAAAAAGTAGAAGCTTGGGGCATCCTGTAATGCTCAATTCCATGAGTGATTTTGTCGCTAGCCCTTTTACTGATCTCAAGTCATTGCAATTCTTGATTTTTAAAAAGGACAAATCAAGAAATGGTCCTAATGGTAAAGAATCGAAATTGGGACAATTGCATATCGTCAAGTTACTCAATGAGGTCAGATTATGCAGGCATCCAGGCAGTGATTTGGAAATATTTCCACAATCAGACAAACATAGTATATCGATTGACGACGGGAGTTGAAAATCAATGTCCTCGTCTTGGGTTTCGCTCATGAGCCTCGGGCACTCTGCTATTGACAATGAGAATAAAGAGGTGAGTGCTTTCAACCTTTCGACTGGCATCCACAACAGTCGTTCACATTTATGTATACGAATCGCCCGTAGATTGTGTGCAAGCAATCCTTGTTTTAGACTCGTCAAATTTGGACATTCCTGAATGGACAACCGTTCAACAGATGCAGGATTGGTCATTTGGCTATTCTCATCAATTTCATTCCAAAATCTTGGATAGTCTACCAGCCCAACCTTACTTATACTTATGAATCTTAGTGAAGGAGGAAGGGGAGGTAACTTCCGCAGCTTTTGGCAATTTAAAATATCAAGTTCATCCAAACAGGGAAATAGATTTCTATCATCGGAGCAATAAAACTCTTCCCATTCTGGCATTTCTTCGAAACGGAGGGTATGTAATCTAGGAAAACAACTGCCTTCTTCTGTTGTGGCAAAGAATCTATCGCCTAAGATTTTCACTCCTGGCAAATTCCGAATCTTAAGAGACTTGAGACAAGGAAGTTGTCCAAGATTTGGGAGATCCTCCAACATGGTGATGCCCTGAAGTACCAACTTTTGTAGTCTACAGTGTTTTGGATCGAGCAATTCGCGTAAATTTTGGGACTGTACTGGAATTCTCACAAGGTGGAGGGACTTCAATTGTGATAGCTGCCCAATAACTGATAGATCGTTCCACCTTTTACAATTTTCAAGTTTAAGTTCTTCCAATCTAGAATATACTTGTTCGCGTAGCCAATTGGGAGGTCTAGCACCGTTGTATCCTGTGATTGTCAAACTTTGTAGGTTGGGATGCGGTTGGAGACCTTCAAGCACCTGCTCTGACATGTGCAAATTACCGTCTGAATCAGATTCTTGCAGAGATGTCCATTCTAACTCCAACTGATCAAGGAGTTCTTTGCTCTCCAAATTAGCAATATTTGCTTCTTCCTTGTTCTCCACATTCTCAAGATTAATTATACGTAGTGTTCCACCGAGCTGTTTCAAACCGTTTAATTCAGAAATTTTGTGTCCATTATCGTTCAGCACTTTGAAAGCAGACAAATTCTGAAGAGAAGTAAGCTTCCCGATCCCTGTTATCTCGCTAATAAGCTTATCTGCTCCATGAAGTTGCCTCAAGTTGATCAACTTCATCATGCAATGCGGGAGACTTTCTAATCTACAAAAATATAATATCAATGTCTGCAGATTGTACAAGTCGCATAATGACTCGGGCAACCTTCGAATTTTGTAATTGTCAGATAAGTCAAGATAGCGGAGATGTATCAACTTGCCAATACTGTTAGGCAACTCTTCCAAAACACAATTCCCCAAGACAAGCACATGAATGTTTTTTAATCTTTCCAAAAAACCACAAACAGACAGAAAGTTCTTGCTAGGGTATCTTAATGGAAATATTAGCGTTCGTAATTTATTGCAATGAGAGAATTCTGTTAAACGTCTCGTCTGCATACCTTGTTCGTCGTCGTGCACTGAAAGATGACGAATGGTGCTAGGAATTTCATGGGACTTGCCTTTTTCGATCCTGTAAGACTCGCCCACAGATATGAGTTCTGCAAGATCATGTATGAGGTCATGCATTACAAATTCTCTTCCTTTTGTCTTTTGAAAGAAAGACCTGTTAACTAACTCATGAAAGTAGTTGCTTCCTAGCTCCTCCATTCTGATACTTCCTTGAGGCACTATGAATCCTTCTGCTACCCATATATTGATCAACTGAGTTTGAAAAAATATATAATCTTTAGGGAACAAGGAGCAAAATGCAAAGCATGGCTTAAGATGAGGAGGAAGATATTGATAGCTCAGTTGTAGCGCTGGCATAATCCCATTTTCTTCTTGGGGTAGCTGCCATATTTCACTGTCTAAAATGCTTTTCCAGTGTTTCTCATCCAACTTCTTGCTCAACAACCCTCCTAGAGTTTTTGCTGCAAGCGGTGATCCCTTTAACTTGCAAATCATCTTCTTCGCCATGGCTTCCAAATGTGGATGATGAACTCCACTATTTGAAGAACCAAATGCACATTTCTTGAAAAATTCCCAAAAGCTCTCCTCATCCAGACCTTGCAGACGAATGGCATCCACATCACCAACCATGTCAGCAATCGTCTTAGAGCGAGTTGTCACCAATATCTTGCTACCAGGCTTTCCAGACCTCAATGGTGCACAGAGGGTCTCCCATTTGTGCCTGTCCTCGTTCCACACATCGTCCAATACAAGAAGAAATCTCTTTGGCATGATCGTCTTCTGAAGAATCTGTTGAAGAGTAGCGAAATTCGTGAGGTCACGATTATTCTCGGTTGCACCCTCTATAATCTCCCTGGTCAACCTATCTGTGCAGAAATTTTCAGAAACACACCCAAATTCTGGGCTCAAAGTATTCTTTCACGCTTCTGTCATGGAAGACTTCCTGAGCTAGAGCGGTCTTCCCAATCCCACCAATCCCATCGATTGTCAAAACAGAGACTCCACTTTGGCCTGGTTTCAGCAACAAATCTTTGAGATTTTCCAGCTCTTTGTCTCTGCCAAACAATTGAGGTTCGATCGAAATGGAGCCCGTGGCCCGGCTTGCCGAGGAAATCCATTGTTTCTTTCCTCTATCATCTTCTGCGTCTGGCAAACTGTAATTTTTCTCAAGAGCAACTGAGATGTCATCTAGCCTCTCCTTTATTTTCCTCATTCTCTGCACATCATCATCATCATCTCCTTTTCCGAGAAGGCGACTTGCGTAACTAGAAAATGCAGTTTTTATCTTTTTGCTCGGAGGAGGAGCGGAGTAAGAGGAAGACGATGCTCGGTTACCAGCCCCATCTCCTTGTTGCTCGATCTGCTGCTTTAGAATTCTGTATTGGAATTCATCCAATAAGTCATCAGCATCATAAGCAGCATCCTTGAGGCGTATCAGCAACTCTTTCAATCTCTGCTGCTGGCCCTCATCTTTGATCCGCAAGGTCTCCATGGCGCTGATGATCGACCTGGCGCGGGCGAGAGAATCCTGCAGCTTCTCGAGGTCATCTTCAACTCCTTGCTGCTCACCGAACAGTCGGACAGCGTGATCGGCGGCCTTCCCGACCAAGGCACCCATGAAGGCCTCCGCGAGCCATCCCAAGCCTGTGAGCACGAACTCAGTCATGATTGCTAGCTGGTTGTCTGTTGCTTCCTTCTTCCTTGGAAAACAAAGAGGGGAAGTTTACAAACAAAGCGTGAGAAAAGAATGGAGAGAAAATCTTTTATTCCTGACTCTGGATGCAACTTGCAAGTCAAGATACTTTCTTCACTCAACAAATTGTATTCGTCCTGCAGTGGCTGTTGATTAGAAATTTAAAAAAAATATGATTTGTGAATGCTATCATTTGTTAATAGCAAAAACTTTTGCATCTACAAATACAAGTCTTTTAGCTCAGTTGGCATATTAATCTACAGCATGAATTGGTCTTTTAGCTCAGTTAACAACTTTTAAGATGAAGAATCAGACAAGTTTTTAAACATTTTCTTTAGAAAAACAAAACAGAAGGAAGTGGAGCGGAAATAAAATAGTCTGGACGGTACAATTATTGGAGCAAAAATAATCAATTTATGGGTCTAGTATCACATGCAGTCGTCCATGTTTTCCATGTCATATGTTCAATATTATATTTAACAGTGGGAAATTTTCTAAGTTGGAGTTGCTTTTCTACGCTGGACAGTAAAAGTCGACGCTTGACAGACGAAGCTCGGAAGCAACTTCCCATTCTAAATATCAAACTAATATGCATCTCTATAATGAGTATTTTAGATGCAAAGAAATTTAAATAAGTTAGTTAATTTTTAAGTGAAAGTTTTACTACTTGTAAAAATCTACACGAATAAGTTTAAGAAGATCACCTTTCAAATTCAACTGACAAATGACAATAATGAGAGTTGTAATTTGGTAAAATCAAGGAGGATGATTTGGAGAACGGCGATTTAAACAGTGCACGTGAAGTTTAGAAATATTTAAACAACACCTTATATTTTTATATTTATCAAATAACACATTTAATTCTCTATTTACCTCTCTTGTCAAAAAAATCTGTACCACTATAGTACTAAAATTATAAATTTCAACACCACTGTGATGCTGAAATTTGAATTCCTAGCACTACAGTGGTAGTACAATCCCAACACCACCACTGTGGTGTTGAAATTTAAATTTCCAGCACCACAGTGGTAGTGTAATTCCAGCACCACCATTGTGGTGCTGAAATTTACAATTCCAATACCACTATGGTGTTGAGATTTAAATTTCCAGCACCATAGTAGTGGTGCAATCTCAACACCATCATCGTGGTGCTGAAATTTACAATTTCAGTACCACAGTGGTGCTAGAAGTTATAATTCCAACACTACCATTGTGGTGCTGAAATTTATAATTCCAATACTACTGTGGTGTTGAGATTTGAATTTTCAACACCATAGTAGTGGTGCAATCTCAGTACCATCATCATGGTGCTGAAATTTACAATTTCAGTGTCACAGTGGTGTTAGAAGTTGCAATTTCAGTACCACTGTGGTGTTGGGATTTAAATTTCCAGCACCATGGTGGTGGTGCTGGGATTGTAATACAACTGTGGTGTTGAAATTTGAATTCTCAGTACCACGTTCGAGATTTTTACTGTGCTGCAGGTCTGTTTGGCAGGAGGAGTAAAAAGGAAATTAAGTGCGCTATTTGGTAAATATGAAAGTATAGGACGGTGTTTGGACAATTCTAAATTTCACGTACGCTGTTTGATAAATTACCGTTTGAAAAATTAATTAAAAGGACGGGATGTGATAAACTAATTAATTAAATATTTAAAATAAATTATTTTTTAGTTGAGACTATAAATGTTCTCATTCGATACGCGATTGTTAAGAATGAATTTTTTTTTTTATAAATTAGATACTGATCATAAAAAAATTAATTGAATTGAATTACTTTGTCCAAAAATTTTAATTTATATATCCTACTTATTCAATCCTTCTAGGGTCATGTCGTTTAATCGGTATTAATGAAAAAGTGTATTAATATAATTAATTTCAGTAAAGTAAAAAATATGTGATTGAATTTGTTAGTTTATCTCATATTTTTTAGGTTAGAAAATTATCTCAATATTGATAGATGAATTTGGCAAAATAAATTCAAACGGTGTTTTGAATAACCACGCAAAAGCAAATTACAAATAAAAATATTGTCTATGTCAAAAATTAAAATATAAAATTAATCTATGTTAAATTTAGGCGTCATGCTCTAAATAAATTTTGCTCATTAGATGTATATCTTTGAAAAGACTCCAATAATACCGTGTAAAAATCATGTTAAACAATCTGAAACTTAAAATTTAAAAGAAGGTAGAGCAGTAATATTTAAAATCAGTATTGTTATCGTTGTTTTATGATACGACAGAAAATAGGCAAATAGGTCAGGCCTTACGGTAAGGGAACCTACTTTAGCTTAGGGCATACAGGAGAGAGGTGTTGGATATTATATCTTTTATAGATTAAATGCAAAAGAAAGTTGAGTCTGCTACTTCTTAAGTATCTTCAGTCAAGATGCTTCTTATTAAGACCATCGAGCTCCTGACAAATAAGATTAGGATGAACCGAGTCAAAAGTCTCCTAGTTGCAAGCCAATTGGGCGCTGAGTCAAGAGGCTGATATGGAAATGTTGCCGAGTCGAGAGACTACTATGGAGATGTTGCCGAGCTGAGTTGAGCGCCGAGTCGAGAGGCTTCGACAAACAAAGAATGGCTTGGGCCGAGTCACCGAGTTGGTAGTCTTCTCGTGCTGGGATGTCGGATCGAAAATTGCTCATAAGGTACTGCCGAGTCAAACTGGAAGACTTTGTCCGTCGAGATTGGAAACGATTCGGAAGATGTTGCCGAGTTGAACTGGAAGACTTTGTCCGTCGAGATTGGAAACGATTCGGAAGATGTTGCCGAGTTGAGCTGGAAGACTTCGTCCATCGAGTTGCCGAGTTGGGAGACAGAAGTGGTGAACATCACATGAAGAAACTGCCGAGGCCTGTGTTTATACAGTTTCCTTAAAATAGATTCGTCATCTTTGATAGGGTACTTGCGAGGTTTAGTAGAACGTCTATTTCTCAAGATACAATGACAAAATCGTTGACTCAAATAAACATAAGTAGTTTGTGACGAACTGAACATATACCTAAACACTATTACTATGGGGTTGGAAACAAATAGCAATCGTTATTATTCTCAAGTTCGCAATTCTATCTCCTTTTATAGATGAGACATATTAATGGTGAATCGAAAGGTCAATCATAATATCGCTTTGATTCGTTTAATCTACTTGAATCGAAAGGTCAGCTATAATATTGCCTTGATTCAACTGATCTACCATTAATTCATTAATTTTTGACCATTTATATCAGAGTTTCAATGCTTACTTTCCACGGTTTGACCCGAAAGATGGTGGAACGTCTTTCCCATCTTTTCGTTTTACCAATCAACGAATTTAGAAGGATGACAGAACATCTTCTCCATCCTTCCTTCACTTTTCCACTCAAATTCCAATAATTCCCCCACATGAATGGAAATTAATGCATGATAGCATTCAGCAGTCAAGTCCAACATAGGATAGGTAGGTTTGACCCACCCTTTGAACCTTCCCTTGTGGAAGTATGTATGCATACTGATTGACTAGTAGACACGATGTCCTTGAACTATTCAACCGTTTATGTAAGGATTGATGTACTTCACACTGAACTCACTCTAATGCAGTTCAGTTCTTATAAGTGTGTTCGTTAGGTCGAATACGCCTGATTTTGTGAGGTCTAAGAATTATGTCTTCAATTCTCTTCGAAGCGGCCTCACTTCTTTCTGGCATAGGTAATCTTTTGAGAGTATTTCTCACTACTCTTCTAGATCATTAAAAGTCGTATGTTTAACCTTCATTCTTTCATTGTTTCTTAGGTCATGCCCTCTTACAGTGAGCTTACTTAGTCAGTACAGTTAGGTTATCCCTTTGAACCTAGTTCTTGAGATCTCCAGTCAGCATAGGTTGAGTTTCCTTTACACTAATATTCCTTATCGGCATTGGCATTAAACCTATCCTCAGAGATGAGCTTGCAACTAATTCTCGATTTAACCCTTTGGTTAGCAGATCCGCTAAGTTATCTTTTAACTTTACATAGTCAATAGTGATGATAACACCCGTTGAGAGTAGTTGTTTAATGATATTGCATCTACGACGTATATATCTAGACTTGTCATTATACAAATGACTCTATGCTCGACCAATTGCTGATTGACTATCGTAATGTATACAGATTACCGACACAGGTTTCGACCATCTAGGAATATCTTCTAAGAATTGTTGTAGTCATTCAGCCTCTTCATCACATTTGTCAAAAGCTACAGACTCAGATTCCATCGTAGATCTGGTTATTACGGTTTGCGTAGAAGATTTTCAAGAAATGACTGCATCCCTCAAAGTGAATACATATCCACTTGTAGACTTCGAGTCTTTTATGTCGGATATCCAACTTGCATCACTGTATCCTTTGATTACAGCAGGATATCTTATATAGTGCAGTGTATGATTACGAGTGTAACTTAGATACTGCAGTACTCTAGTTATCCCTTTCTAGTGTTCAACACCTAGATTACTCATAAATCTGCTCAATTTTCTCACTGCATAGGTCAAGTCTGAGCGTGCACAACTCATTAAGTACATCAGACTTCCAATAATTCTGGAGTACTCTATCTGAGAGATATCCTCTCCTTGATTTTTCGATAGATGTTGACTTATATCTATCGGAGTCTATGCCAATGCAGTATCACCCTTGATGAATCTTTCAAGAATCTTGTCCACATAATGTGACTGACTTAAGACAAGTCCTTTTGTTGTTTTAAGATTTTTAATTCCTAAAATCATATCAACAAAGCTCATGTCTCTCATGTTAAATCTTGAGTTCAACATTACTTCAATTTTACCACCTCGGACACCAAACAAGAATTTATTAGGGTTGAGTCAAATCTCGTATCGCCGCAAGGTGTCAAAGGTTTCTGTCATATCTCTAGTAATGTCGTCAGCTCGGGTGGACTTAATGAGGATGTCATCCACATAAACTTCGATGTTTCGACCGATCTGCTATATAAAAACTTTATCCATCAGCCTTTGATAAGTGACACCAACATTTTTAAGCTCGAAGGACAAGACTTGGTAATAGAAGGTGTCATCTGAAGTGACAAAACTGACTTTCTCCTGATCTTCCCGAGCCAATGGAACCTGGTAGTACCCTTGATAGGTGTCCAACACGCAAATAAGTTCGCACCCCAAAGTTGAATCAATTAACTGATCTATCTAAGACAAGGGGTAACAATCTCTGGGACATGCTTTATTAAGATTATGAAAGTCTATACCTACTCTCCACTTACTTCCCGGTTTAGATACTAGTACTACATTGAAAAGCCAAGAGGGGATTTGTACTTCATGAATGTGTTCAGCCTGCAGCAGCTTCTGTATTTTAACTCGTATAATCTGATCTTTTTCAGAACCGAAGTGCCTTCTTTTTTACTTTACTAGTTGAGCCCCAGGTAGGATGTTTAATCTATGCTCCATTATGACTCGAGAGATCCCCTTGTTTTGATCCTTTGGCCAGGCGAAAACATCTCAGTTAGCTGAGAGACATCTGATTACCTTTTGTTTCAACTCTAGAGACAAGTCGACTGCAACTCGGATAGTTCTGTGGGGTTGGTCCAGCCAGACTTGCATTACTTCATCTTCGCCCAAGGGCTCTTCTCGGAGGGTGTAGACTTCCGTTGGCTCCATCTATCGACTCTTCTTGGAACACGTTCAGACCTCTCCTCCACATAGCACTTCCTAGCCGCCTTTCGATCTCCCTCAGCTTCTCCAACCTGGCTATCCATAGGGAATTTGATCTTTTGATAATAGGTGGAGACGATGACCTTAAAAGAATGCAAGACTGGTCTCCCCAAAATAACATTGTATGCTGAGGCGATGTCTACCACAGTGAAAGTGGTAATTCTGGTTCGATGATGGGCTCCCTTCTGAGAGATAGAGGCAAGGCAATTCGGTCGAGTGACAACACTTCGTGTCCTGAAAAATAAAAAAGGGTGGTGTTCATCGACTGAAGCTTGGCTTGGTCGAGCTGCATGCATACAAAAGCTTTCTTAAATAGAATATTCACTAAGCTACCTGTATCCATAAATACTCGAGCCACATCATAGTTAGCTATTGTGGCTCGAATCACGAGAGTGTCGTCGTGAGGAATGAGGAATCATTGCAGGTCTTCGGATCCGAAGTTTATTAAAGGTCCTTCAGCCTGCCTTCGACTAGTCTCCACTTCCATATTCTCCATGTGCCTACCATAAACCTTCCTAGCTCGGTTGGAATCTCCATCAGTCGCTCCTCTTGCAATCATGTTAATCGTACCTCGGTGCGGAGCATTGGGCATGTCTTGCTGAGAGTCCTCCATGCAAGGAGTTCATTGCCTTAGGGGGAATTCAAGGGATTTTTTGGGGTCTTAGCTCGATGCTCAGATTCATCAGGTCGAGCCCACTTGGCCTGTCTCGCGAGGGTGTGCTGGGCTTCTATCCTTGGTTCTTGTCTGGCTTCAATCCGTGGTAACCCAGGTTGAGTTTCCATGTTCCTCTGGTATTCTTGCACTACTTGTCTGATCTCGTTGGCCAGCTTATGACTCTCTTGAGTGGAGTGTCTGTACACTTGATGGAAAGTGCAAAATGGCTAAGGTTGTTTCGACATAGCCGACAACTTGGTAATCTCTTGGATGACTTGGATAACCTTGTCTTGAGCTTGATGAGGTACACGATTGTGGAAAGCACAAGGGGGTCGAGCGAGAGTAGGAAAAGGAACTTTTTTAGCTGGCCGAGGCGGATGAGATTTGTTGGGATACTCGGCAGATTTGTGCTCATCGATAACTCTCTCTACTTTCTCTAAGTTGATGTATACCTCGGCCCGCCCCAGCAAAGCTTCAAAATTGATTGGAGGTCTTTTTATCAGGGACTTGGAGAATCTCTTCGTATTAATCCTTGAGAAAAGGCATTGACCATACTCTTAACAAGATAGAAGAGTCATTCATGGCCACCCGATTGAAACGATGTATATACTCTCTCAGGGACTCCTGATTTCTCTGCTTTATAGATAGAAGGTACTGGACAATTTTATGATATCTCTTGCTGCTAATAAAGTGTTGAAAAAAGAGAGTGCAAAGATTAGTGAAGGAATAGATGGACCCTTGGGGAAGTCAGTCGAACCTTCTTTGGGCGGACCCGATTAGAGTGATAGAGAAAATTTTGTATTTCACCCCGTCAGAATAATTATGCAGTAGGACAACTTTCTCGAATCGGTCGAGGTGCCCTTTAGGATCGGAGGAGTCGTTGTTGGTGCAATCGCCTCAGGTCACGATTAACTAGACTCGAGTTTGACTTGAGCAGTATTTTAATGTTCGACAAAACGTATGATAATGTGATTGTCATGGAAAGTCCAAGTCTTGTGTACTTGACATAAAAAGTCCAAGTCTTAAGTACTTAGCATGGAAAGTCTAAGCATAGGTCTTGACAATTGGAAAATCTAAATTTTGAGTACTTGACATGGAAAGTTCAAGCATGAGTCTTAACAATTGGAAAGTCCAAGTCATGAGTACTTGGCAATTAGAAAGTCTAAGCATGGGTCTTAGCATTTGGAAAGTCCAATATGGCAATATAAGTCTAATGTCTTGATTGTGTAAAGTTCAAGCATGGAGTTTTAGTAGCATAAGTTCAAATGGATCTTGGTATTTTGGAAGTCCAAGGGTGTGATATTGGCGGTGTAAAGTCCAAACTGTAGTCTTGGCGGCACAAGTCCAATGTTTGGCAGCATAAAGTCCAAGCGTGTGTCTTGACAGTATAAACCCAAATATACCTTGACAATGTAGACCCGATTAACATGACAATAGCCGATGGAAACATCTGAAGACTAGCGTATAGATAAACAAGTCATGGATGACTTGGAGGGATCTGATAGGCATGAGGCTGATGAAGGTGGCTAGAAGGCTTAGGTATAGACTAAGGGTGATCTATCAAGTATGAGAGGATCATACTTAGGTTAAATCTCATGTTTGAGATTTATCAGTCGACTATGGTTATGGACCAGTTGACTGGTCAAGTGTTTTGACACTTGACAGCTTAGTCGACTCTGAGCAGTCGACTGGGGTTATTATCAGTTGATTGGAGCTCAACTGCAATTGCGTGGCCTTGGCAGCCAACTGCCAAATTTGGACAGTCGACTAGCCTTGATCAGTCGACTATCATGGAGGGCAATCGACTGTTGTTTGTGGCCACGAGCACAGAAAGTTTCGTAATCAACTGGACAGTCGACTGCTAGGGTTTGGGAATCGACTGCTAGGTATCTATTAGAGTTTTTTCAGCGTGGATATAGCCGTTGTGAGACAACAACTACAAGGGCAGTCAACTGCTAGGCGAAAATCAGTCCGAGTTACAGCTTTATAAGGAGCATTGATGGAGGATTTCGGTTCTTGGGGTGATTTGAGGCGAAATTTTGGTGCATTTCAAGGTCTTCAAGAGCAGTCCAAGCAACCAAACAAGCAAGCAAAAGCAATCTTCATTGTAAAATTTTCTTTACTTCTATTTCATTGTATTTATCTTGTTTATTGTTGTAAATATTATACGAGGTTTCTCTACCTCTGAATTATTCTGAGGAGTTTATTAATGGTGGTGTATATCACTAGAGCTCACTTGAGCTTGACTCGTAAAGTAAGAACCTTAGGTTCTGAACCACATTATATTCTTGTCTAGTGCATGTGATTGTGTTGTTCTTTAGTTTATGATTTATTCTATATTCCGCTGTGCATACTAACGACAATTGTAGACAAGCAACACGACGAACACGATCAAATTCCAAGCGATGAATGAAAATGCTATTCACCTCCCTCTAGCGTGTCATCAACGTTCCTACAGCCGCTATATTCTCCAATTGACAGTGATTTGAAATGCTTGGGCAATTTCTTGGCCACGATATCGGGAGAAACGAGGGTACCTCGACTGGCCAGTGGAGCTTTCCCTTTCTTGGGATCTTTGATAGGTGGCTTACAGGAGATCACCTCTTTGGACGATTCCTGCAGAGACGCCATTGAAGAAGACTCAGTCGACAGTGAAATTATTGGGACTACAATCGGGGGAGCTGGGGTTGAAGGAGCGGGCACTTGGGCAGGCATTTAAGCTGGGGCTGGAGACATCGAAACTGGGCTAGGTTTTGCGAGAAGTGTCTCCTTAGAACTTCCACGGTAGTAGTGACTAAGGTGATGACATTCTCTCTCGTCATAACTTCCTCTGCGGAGCTTTGATTCCTGAAAGTATCTCTGTGGTCCCTCATATGTGTCTCAGTTAAAAAATACAAAAGACATTCTCACATATGACACTAATTATGTTGGGACTGAAACACCGAGACAAAGGATTTCGTGGTAGCAAGGATGACTCGGACGAAGGCTTTGCTGACTCGGGTGAAGACTTTGTTGACTCGGGTGGGAGGAAGGTGATTCGCCACGATGAGGATACCCACTCCCGTTGTCTTCACGCTTGTCAGCTGGGGACGTCTGCTAGGAGAGACTACTGGAGCAGCGGAGAGCATAAGCTTGGGGAGTAAACAAAAGTTAGGAGGGCGCCAAGAGGGATCTTGATGACACCCCTTTGACGCTTAAGTTAGAGTCGACAAAAGAGAGTGGATGACAACAAGAAAAAGAGCGGAGAGCGTGAATCTAACGAACTTCCTCCAGCTATCTTTATATAAGCTGGGAGACCAGCGCAAACTCCTATGGGTCTGTACGAGGGGTATGAGCTCTTTAATATGACGACCTAACATAGAAGAGCATGATAGGAGATACTACCTCATTAAAAGTGGTAAACACATGAAGCTTAATTAATATAGCATGCGTGGTTGATAAAAGATAAGACTCTATTAATGCGATGGATGCGTCCCATCAATGGAGGTATGCAGAGATATCTATTTGTCACATAGTGCACTTGTCACGTGGTGTTCTCGCCTTAGCGGGCTTGAAATAAATAATCTGAAATAAGTATATATGTCGAGGTACGAAGGAAGAGACTTCTATCGAAATCAATAAGGTAGCATTTGGTAGAGAGAAAATTTTTCATTTTTTATTTTCTGTTTTTCTTTTTCAGAAAATAGAAAACGAATTTTTAGTGTTTTCTAATTTTTCAGAAAATACTTTTTTAATTTTTGGAAAACGAAAATGAAAATAGAAAACGATTTTTTAGTGTTTTTCAATTTTCCAGAAAACACTTTCATTTTCTAGAAACGGAGATGGAAAATACTAATCAAATATATATTTTTCATTTTTTTCAGAAAATAAAAATAAAAAATGGAAAAAAACTTCTGTATCAAATGACTCCTAAGTCCGTCGAGACACAGATGAAAGGATTATTGTCGATATATATATATATATATATAAAGAGATGGTTGTCGAGATACAGTGGAGATACTTCTATCGAGATCCGAGTAAGTCAAATACCACCGCCCTTGACCAAATCTTAGGAGTCCCACCTCAGCTCGGAGGTATTCTGTCCGCATCCACTGTGTTGGGTCGTGCACACTCGTCCATCTTTTCCATGTCCCATGTGCAATATTATATTTGACAATGTGAAATTTTGAAAATTTTAGTGCTCGTAAAAATCTACGCGAATAAGTTTTGAAGAAAACCTTTAAAATTCAACTGTCAGTAAATGACAATGACGAGAGTTGTAATTTTATAAAATTATGAAGGTTGATTTGGCAAATCAATTAAAAGGACTGGATATGGCAAACTAAATTAAAATTTTAAAATAATTTATTTTTAGATTCAGATTATAAATTTTCTTATTGGATACGTGATCGTTAGGAATGAACAAAAAAGGCATTTTGTAAATTAGAATCGGATCGTAAAAAATTAAATTTAATATTAGAATTAATTTCAGTAAAAATATATAGTTGAATGTTTTTTATTTTATCTCATTTTGTAGTTAGTAAATGATCTCAAAATTGATAAATGAATTTAATTGGGCAAAACAAGTTCAAACAGTATCTGAAATAGCCACCCTGTACAATAAATTACAAATAAATATATTATCCATGCCATAAAAAAATAATAAATTAATCTACACTAAATTTAGGCGTTATACCCAATGAATATTAATTTTGTTCGACGCAAAAGGAAGTTATCTAAGTTTGATGTATATCTTTGAAGAGACTAAGTTAGCTAAGTTAGATGAATATATTTGAAGAAGGCTCCAGCAATGCTAAGTAAAAAATACAAAATAAATCTGAAGCCTATAACTTTGTAACTTAAGAATCGAATATAAAATAAATACAAGGGAAGTAATATTTAAAATTAGTATTATTATCTCGGCTTTATAATTTTAGATCGCTAAATTCTCTTCATAATCTATTCTTAAATTACTCTTATATTCTGCAAGCCATGCTAAGCCTTTCAGTAAAAACTCCATGACGATATTATTGATGATTCCTTGTTCCTTGGAAAATAAAGAGGGAAGAAATATGAAGACGAAGAACAGGAGAAGTTCGTATAGTATACAGGTGTCAAGTCTTGACACCTGATGCAACTTGCAGGCCAGGTCTTGCATGCTTTGGCATCCAAATTCTTTAGTGCAGTAGATAGCAAGGTGCAATTATTAAAGCCAAATAGTTAGTGTAATTGTGTTTAAGACAAACGAATCAGATTATAGTTTAATTAGTACTTTACCAAAACGCCTACATAATTGATATTTGCATGTTCCTTCAATTTCTTAAGGAAAGATGCCTAAGACCTCTGTTTTCCCTTAGTTTTACTTCCAAACTGGTGATGTCATAGATTTATTCACGAAGAGATGCTCCAGATCTTATTTTCTCTAATTATACCCCAAGTTGAGTTTCTTAAATGGAAAATAAACAGTCTGTAGCAAGATTTGAGCACTCGAACTATATTTTTCAACACTTGCAAAGTTTAAACTGATAAACTTAAGATGCAGTCAAATATGACATATATAGGTTTGTAATTTTATAATGCAACTGATTTTTATATTAAATATGAGATAAATTTGTAATCTGCAAAATGCTGCTGATTTGTATTTCAGTTTATGCTATTGAGAATGACAGAGCAGAAAAGTGCCAAAAGACTTGAGCCAAATAAAAAAAAAAGTATAAACGCTTAAATTGGTACATCCAAAAGGGAAATTTAGGGTACATTTGTGATTTTCATAATACAGAGTTGAAAAAAATCATAAAAACCTTGTGAAAAATTGACATAGAATATGCTATAACCTGATTTGCAAATTAATTAACCATAAAATTTAGGATTAAAATATCCAACCCTAAAAATTCTAAATTGTATAGTTTAGGGCGTCTCGTAGTTAAACATGACATAGCTTCTAAATATGAATCATTGTCTCGTCATCACATAAATTAACTTCTTAAGACAAAAGTAGAGAATAAACAAGTTTTGTTTATGCAATCTAATTTCTTCAATCCAAGTATTAAGCAAATTAAGAGGCGATACCAATGAATAATAAATGTATAACTATTCTATTGAAAAAAGAACACTATTGTGATTTTACCTCCATATAAACGTTCTTGGCTAATGGTGAAATGGAGAGTGGGTAGGTTTCCATGGCTTAAGTATATATCTACCAGTGATAAAGTGATCTGATTTGTTAAACTCTGCCAAGTGTCTAACCAACTGCTGCTCCAGTGTAAATTTGTGAGGGAAGGAGGTAACCCCATCTCTGGCAGAGATTGGATTCGTGGCCAATTTATTACTGGAACCATCAAATAACTTCCCATTTTATAGAATTAGTAAATTTAAGTAGCTAGACTTTGATAGCTTTATCAGTGTGATTACAATTCACATTTTGTTTTTGGATTAGGATCATTATGCAGATTCTCAATTTAGCAGTTTATTATTATGACAATGATATTGAAATTAAGCATGCTTCGTGACCAAATGAAGCTGAAGATTTTATGCCCACATGGTAGAGGCTCTAGGTCATATTTGATGGCCTGTTCATTGAGACTCCAGCAAAAGTTCAACTTAGGTTTCAGTGTAAATTATGGCTGTCATACTGTGCAGCATTTTTGAACTTGCTTAAATTCTAGTCGATATAGCAATATATCGTCTTCGTTGAAATTTCTGATACTACCAAATCTCCACTGTTGTTTCCTCAGTGGATCATAAATGCCTAGGTTTCCCTTTTTTTATTCAGCAAATTTCTATACTTTAGAAAATTGTTTGCATCGCAAAGATTGATCTGGTTCTTTTGTTTTGGTTATCTGCTGTTGTATCTATAAAACAATATTATTAATTAAAGAAAAGTAGCAGTTAAAAATTTTTAATTTTAATTTTTGGACTTTTTTTCTCTTTGAACCTATTTATATCCTAAACATAAATCCCTTAAGTCACCGTTGTTGTCATTATCTTTGTGTCATCTAGCATTATCCTTAAAACATAAATCCCACGAGCTATAATTATTCGCTGTCGTCATTGTCATCGTGTTCTAGAGTAATTAGCACGATTAATTCCTCCATTTAGATGAGTTTTTCTTATTTGTCTCGCTTCGTTTTCCTTGTGCATAATTTAATTTATGAAAATAGATATTACAAACAAATATAATAAATTTTAATTTCATCTCTACTTTTATTGCTTGATTATTTTCTATTTTATTGCTTGCCCTCTTTTAAATTTGATTTTTTTTCCTATTCATTTCTGGTTCGAGATCAACTGTAACCTAAATTACTTAATTATTTATTTTGATTGATAAAGTAAAATATACACTATAATGACCAATTAAAATAATTATCTATAACAAAATGATCACATATAACTAAACAGAGAGCTTTTACTTTGTGCTCATTGGAATATTAATATTTCTTAATCGAATATACAAGGAAACGACTCCTTTTGTTGGAGAGTTTGGTTACATAATTTGTGAAAAAAATTGAAAAATTAGTAATGGTAAATTAAAGATATAATAAATCTTGAGAATAATAGAATAGTTAGCTTCAAACACAAAGAAGACTTTTGAATTTTTCTGCTTTTACTCAAATTGACATGATCTCCTCACTAAAGCTAGTTGGATCGCAGATCATTTATTTTATTTTTTTATGTAAAGTATCTTGCTAGAGGAATTACAATTTGTTTGCCTTATTTTTATTTTTTATATGAAATGAATTATGAATTTGGATGAATTGTGAGTTGTTCACTTTAAATATGTATGTATATATACATGCACATGATATATTTCGATGAATTACGGATTGTTCTTATTTATATACTATATATTTTCAATTCATTGGGTGAATTTTAGATCACTCACCCTTAAATTTTATATGAGAAAATTTCATATTAGATGGATTATAGATTGTTCATCCTATTAATATATAATACATTTTTACTAGATCGGTTGCAAATTATTCACTTTTACTTTATAATTTCATGTGATATATTTTTGTATTAGATGGTACAGATAGTTTAAGAAAGAGTGCATGTTTCAATTATGTGTGGACGGTAAGTCATCCACTCATTTAAAAAATAGTAATATTGAATTTTTAAATAAAGCAAGACTATGGGAAATTAAGAATTGATAAAATTAATTAAGAAGAGATTAATATTTCTTAATCGAATATACAAGGGAACGACTCCTTTTAGTGAATTACGGATTATTCATCTTATTTATATACTATATATTTTCATTGGGTGAATTTTAGATCACTCATCCTTAAATTTTATATGAGAAATTTCATATTAGATGGATTATAGATTGTTCATCCTATTAATATATAATACATTTTCAAATTATTCACTTTTAGTTTATAATTTCATGTGATATATTTTTGTATTAGATGGTGTAGATAGTTTATTACTTTCTTTACAGAGTGCATGTTTGATTTAAGTGTGGACGGTAAGTCATCCACTCATTTAAAAAATAGTAATATTGAATTTTTAAATAAAGTAAGACTATGGGAAATTAAGAATTGATAAAATTAATTAAGAAGAGATTAATCAAATTAAATATAAAAAACTTCAATATATATTGTTCTATGGATTCTTATAAAATATACATTAGGTATTACTTTTTTTTTTTACCTACTTAATTTGCATATTTATGCCTACTTTTGTTAGTTTTTGACTTCTAAATTAATTATTACTAAAATAGTTGTATAACGATACTGGAGTTATTTTAAAAGTATGTACCTAGTTAGTTATTTTATTTTATTTTTTCTATATTTTGCTTTGGTATTATTATAATTCACGCGTGAGTAGCAAAATTAATGGTGTGACAAGCATTGGCGTGACATCTACCAATATGAAAGACTTAAAAAAAGATCATTAATTAAAGATCAGTATTTCCGCCCAATGAAATGCAAAAGATGAACATTGCTATGTACTAATGTACCCACCGGAATATCATGAAATCGAACGAGTTTCTGTCTTGTAGGTTCTACAGAATGCTTTTCCCCCCTGCTTTTGGTATTCCTCACTGACGATCAGACAATTGATTTTATTTGTCGCATGATGGAACATCATTAACTATAGTTAGTTTATCCAGGCACAAGTGTGTACAAAATTGCAGGTCTACATATGGTCCATTTTTGTGGTTGTAACTCCGGTAGTAAAGCAGTAGGTTTGGGACGTCGCTTTAGCTTGGGAGTACACCAACGAGCCGTCCATTTATACTTCACGATCGTCACGAACACTCCTTGAGATATGTGGTGCGGAGCATCCTTTTTCAAGGCACGCCTGACAGTATGAATGTATTTAGTCTTGTTTCTGAAACTCTTTTATTCCCAGTTTTTACCTTTAGAATAATAGATATGAAATTTTCTAAGAAAAATAAATAAATATTTTTCGTTGACTTGTTCATAAAAATTCTAAAATTTTGTCTTTTTATACTCCACATGCTCCATTGTAGTTACTCCGTTAACACTTTTCAATCTTTGAAATAAATCAACAGGGAAATTGTGCCTTTATTTTCTGAAGAAAACACGATGTTTGACACTGTCCAATCCATGACAAAACAATGAAACTGAGACAAACGTATATCAAGTTGCTACATTTTGATTTGCTTGACTGATGGACTATACTTTCAATTATCAGCGGTCCCGAACAGATTGAGGATATGGAAATGGCAGGTCGAACATATTGAATGTAACTTGGTGTCATGTACGATGTAGGTAAAGCATACCAACTTTCACCGTACAATCATCGTATAAACTGTTCTAGATAGTGTTCGAGTAAGACTAACCATTGCTAGTATTTTGAGCATAACAAATTCCAAGATAACAATTCCTGTTTCATCTCTCGCTCCCGGCCACGATTTCTATGGTCAACGATTTCGCCGTCGTCTCAAATGGTTCTGTTAATTAAATCGGAGAATCGAAGAGTCATGGTGGACGAGCAGCAACGTTTTTGGTTCCTCCAGTGGCTTCTTTCATATCCTTCTCAGTCGGCAACCCCAACGTCAACTATCAATGCAGACCCTTTGATTGCCTTTTAGCCTCCACGCCCCTTCAACCTCGACACCGCCAACGCTCTCTTGCTTTTATATTTTTTAACAGTGAGAATATATTTTTGAATTACCACAACTATTTGATCAATCAACATTTACAAATTTATTCTTATAAAAAAGGCAAGAAAGGAGGCAAATTCACCATCGCTTAACTTGCAAAAATAAAGTTTGCAAAGACACACATAGCATAACCAAATGATCCGGTGTATCAGTTTTGCAGAAAAAAAAAACAAACTAAGACAGTTATAATGTCCTTGTTTAACCTCTTTCAAGGAAAAGACAATGATACCCGATAATACGCATTACTTGTTGAAAGATAGCCAGCATTTTACTTCTCAGAGAGCTCCAATATTTATAGGTGGCTGGCTCTTCCATATTTTTTTTTTAAAAATTCATTCTAGCTCAGTATGTTTACTGCATTAACAACAAGCCAGAAGAAATGAGTTACTTTGTCAAAGGGGGAAAAAAAAGAATCATTTCAGAAGAAAAGAAAAAACAAATTACACTGGTAGGAACTTTGTTAAGATAGCATCAGTAGCGTAGAGTCTAAGGTAAATGATGGAGGCTTTAGACTGCTAATTAATACACAAACCAACAACTAAATTTACTACTTAAAGCTTTTTAATTTCACAAAATAGAACATTTAACTTGATCCCTGCGTGTTCAAAGCCTGTTTGCTTGCAGTAAGATTTGACTACTTTAATAGCAGAAATAACATAAATTTATGTGCATGTGTGTGTTTTTATTTGTCAAATACTGGAAGTTCAATCTACTTCTAGCTTTTAAATAAGGATCACTGTCTCAGTATCACATCTCTCATCCAAGACATTCGATTTATAAATTAACAATTTCCTAAGGCAAAATGTATAAAAAAAGTTTCATTTATGCGATCTAATTTCTGGAAGCAAAATATTGAGCGGCGATACCAATGAATAGCAAATGTATAATTACTCTACTGAAGGAAAAAAAAATACTATTGTGATTTTAGTCATTTTACCTCCCCATAACCATTCTCAGCTAATGGCGGAATGAAGAGTGGGTACGACGTTATCGATCGGACTTCTTAATCTCCGCCAAATGCCTTTCCAACTGCTGCACCAGTGCCATAAGGCAATCCCTTCTCTGGCAGAGATTGAATTTGCGGGCAATTATATATTTGCAAAAACCGCAGGGACGTAGGGGTGTACAACTTTGTTGTCAGGGATTGTAGATTCTTGCAATCTGAGAAAGTTAATCTATGGAGAGACGTCAAGCTTTGCAATGATTCCTGATCTTCCCCGTCGAACATCAACGCTTCACAAGACGATGAGATTACAAGGGATCTTACAGATGCTAGTATTTTTTTATGAGATTGTTTCACAAACGCTGTGCCATCAATTCCTAACTTTCACAATGACCATGTCTTTTCTTGTGCCACTCCTTGAGAAAGTAGAAGTTTGGGACATCCTTTAATCTTCAAGACCAGCAGAGATTTTATTCGTAGCCCTTCTATTGATCTCAAGTCATTGCAATTCTCGATTATTAATAAATCCAAATCAAGAAATTGTTCTATTGGTAAAGAAACCAGATTGGGACAATTGCTTATCCTCAAGTCACGCAATGAGGTCAGGTTATGAAGGCAGCCAGGCAGTGATTTAGAAAGATTTCCACAATCAGACAAACATAGTTCTTTGATTGATGAGGGGAGTTGGAAATCAATGTACTCGTCTTGGGTCATGCTCATGAGCCTGGGGCACTCTGCTATTGACAATGAGAATAAAGAGGTGAGTTCTTTCAACCTTTTGACTGGCAGCCACAACAGTTGTTCGCATTTATGCATACGAATCCCCCGTAGATTGTGCGCTAGCAACCCTTGTTCTAGACTCGTCAAATTTGGACATTCCTGAATGGACAACTGCTCAACAGATGCAGGATTGTTCATTTGGCTATTCTCTTCAATTTCATTCCAAAATCTTGGACAGTCTACCAGTCCAACCTTAATTATTCTTATGAATCTTGGTGAAGAAGGAAGGGGAGGTAACCTCCACAGCTTTTGGCAATTTAAAATATTAAGAACATCCAAACAGGGAAATAGATTTCTAACATCGGAGCAATAAAACTCTTCCCATTTTGGCATTTCTTTGAAATAGAGACTGCGCAATCTAGGAAAGCAATTGCCTTCTTCTGTTGTGGCAAAGAATCTATCGCCGACGATTTTCACTCCCAGCAAATTACGAATGTCAAGAGACTTGAGACAAGGAAGTTGTCCGAGATTTGGGAGATCCTCCAACATGGTAATGCCCTCCAGTATCAAATCTTCTAGTTGGGAGAAAAACTTACAGTGTTTTGGATCGAACAATTCATGTAAATTGTGGGTCTGGACTGGAATTCTCGTAAGGCAGAGGGACTTCAATTGTGATAGCTGCCCAATAACTGATAGATCGTTCCACCTTTCACAATTTCCAAGTTCAAGTTTTTCCAATCTAGAATATACTTGTTCGCGTAGCCAATTGGGAGGTCGAGCACCATTGTATCCTCTGATTGTCAAACTTCGTAGGTTGTGATGCGGCTGGAGACCTTCAAGTACCTGCTCTGAGATGTGCAAATTAACGTCTGAATCAGATTCTCGCTGAGATGTCCATTTTAACACCAACTGATCGAGGAGTTGTTTGCTCTTCAAACTAGCAATATTTGCTTCGTCTTTGTTCTCCACATTCTCAAGATTAGTTATACGTAGTGCTCCACGGAGCTGTTTCAAACCGTTTAATTCAGAAATTTTGTGTCCATTATCTTTCAGCACTTTGAAAACAGACAAATTCTGAAGAGAAGTAAGCTTCCCGATCTCCGTTATCTCGGGAGTAAACTTGTCTGCTCCATGAAGTTCCCTCAAGTTGATCAACTTCATCATGCCTTGCGGGAGACTTTCTAAGTTATTACAACCAAATAATATCAATGTCTGCAGATTGTACAAGTCGCATAATGACTCGGGCAACCTTCGAATTTTGTAATTGCCAGACAAATCAAGATAGCGGAGATGGATCCACTTGCCAATACTGTCAGGCAACTCTTCCAAACCACAATACCCCAAGATAAGCACACGAATGTTTTTTAATCTTTCTAAAACACCACAATCAAGAAGAAAACTCTTTCTAGTGTATCTTAATGGAAACACTAGCGTCCGTAATTTATTGCAATGAGAGAATTCTGTTAAACGTCTCATCTGCATACCTTCTTCCTCTTCGCGCAGTGAAAGATGACGAACGGTGCTAGGAATTTCATGGGACTTGCCTTTTTCAACCCTGTAAGACTCGCCCACAGATATGAGTTCTGCAAGATCATGTATGAGGTCATGCATTACAAATTCTCTTTCTTTTGTCTTTTGAAAGAAAGACCTGTTAACTAACTCATGAAAGTAGTTGCTTCCTAGCTCCTCCATTCTGATACTTCCTTGAGGCACTATGAATCCTTCTGCTATCCATATATTGATCAACTCAATGTCAAAAAATCTATAATCTTTAGGAAACAAGGAGCAAAATGCAAAGCATGGCTTAAGATGAGGAGGAAGATATTGATAGCTCAGTTGTAGCGCTGGCATAATCCCATTTTCTTCTTGGGGTAGCTGCCAAATTTCACTATCTAAAATGCTTTTCCAGTGTTGCTCATCCAACTTCATGCTCAACAACCCTCCTAGAGTCTTTGCTGCAAGAGGCAATCCCTTTAACTTGCAAATCATCTTCTTCGCCATGGCTTCCAAATGAGGATGACGAACTCTATTTGAAGAACCAAATGCACATTTCTTGAAAAATTCCCAAAAGCTCTCCTCGACCAGACCTTGCAGATGAATGGCATCCACATCACCAACCATGTCAGCAATCTTTCTAGAGCGAGTTGTCACCAGTATCTTGCTACCGGGCTTTCCAGACCTCAATGGAGCACAGAGGCTCTCCCATTTGTGCCTGTCCTCGTTCCACACATCGTCCAATACAAGAAGAAATCTCTCTGTCGTGATCTTCTCCTTGAGAAGCATTTGAAGAGCAGCGAAATTCGTGAGATCAGACTTCTCTTTGGTCGCATACTCTATAATCTCTCTGGTCAACCTATCTGTGCAGAAATTTTCAGAAACACAGACCCAAATTCTGAGCTTAAAGTATTCTTCCACTCTCCTGTCATGGAAGACTTCCTGAGCAAGAGTGGTTTTCCCAATCCCTCCAATACCATCTATTGTCAAAACAGAGACTCCACGTTGGCCAAATACAGATGCAACTTCCGGTTTCAGCAACAAATCCTTGAGATTTTTCAGCTCTTTGTCTCTGCCAAACAATTGAGGTTCGGTGGAAAAGGAGCTCGTGCGCCGGCTCGCCGAGGACATCCATTGTTTCTTTCCTCTATCATCTTCTCCATCTAGCAAACTGTAAATTTTCTCAAGAGCAACTGAGATGTCATCTAGCCTCTCCTTTATTTTCCTCATTCTCTGCAAATCATCATCTCCTTTTCTGAAAAAGCCACTGTTGTAATTAGAAAATGAAAATTTTCTCTTTTTGATCGGAGGGGCAGCGGAGTCGGAGGAAGACAATGCTCGGTTACCAGCCCCATCTCCTTGTTGCTCGATCTGCTGCTTTAGAATTCTGTATTGGAATTCATCCAATAAGTCATCAGCATCATAAGCTGCATCCTTGAGGCGTATCAGCAACTCCTTCAATCTCCTTTGCAGGCCCTCATCTTTGATCCGCAAGCTCTCCATAGCGCTGATGGTCAACCTAGCGTGGGCGAGTGAATCCATCAGCTTCTTGAGGTCATCTTCAACTCCTCGCTGCTCACCGAACTGTCGGACAGCGCCATCGGCAGCCTTCCCGACCAAGGCACCTATGAAGGCCTCCGCAAGCCATCCCAAGGCTGTCAGCACGAACCCAATCATGATTGCTAGCTGCTAGTTGCTTCTTTCTTCTTTCTTCCCAAGGCTGTTGTTACTTCGGACGCACTTGCAACTGACAACTCTAGATACTTTCTTCACCCCACAAATTGTAAATTTAATAGATATTATATGATTTGTGAATCCTATCATTTGTGGAACGCAAATTTTTTTGCAGCTACAAATACACGTCTTCTAGCCCTGTTTCGTATTAATATGGGCTGCTATTAGTCCACAGCATGTATTGAACGAAGCACGCTTGGCGTTTTGATCAGACCGTGCGTTCAGTTACACTTTAGATGAAGAAAAGTTCATAAATATTTTCTTAAATAAAAAGAAATGGATAGGAAAATATATAGTCTTGACACATGGAGAAGGTACGAGTATTGGAATAAAATAATCAATAGGTGGGACGTTTTACATGTTTTGTCGATAGTATTTACATTTACATCAAAAGAAAATGATGGAAGAGGATTTTTGCAAAAATAATTAAAAGGGTCTGATATGATAATCTAAATTGAAATTTTTAAAATATCTTTTGCAACGTGGCTCTACTAGCATCATGTGTTTTAATCTGCATTAATGAAAAACATAGAATTAATCTCAAGAAATGTATGTGTTAGACTTTGTCATCTTATCTCATTTTTATGTTAGAAAATGATCTCAAAATTCATAGAATTGGTCAATAAGTTAGAACAATATTTTTCATAGCCATATGGCATATTAATCTTTGTTAAATTTAGGTGTCATGCCCCATATGCACTAACTAAAACTTCACCCATCATGCTTAAATTACAGAAAAGTCAAATCTATGCAGAAGTCAACTAAGTTAGATTTTTCAAAAATCATATTAAACCTATATAGAACACAAGTATAAAATGAAAAATAAATATAAAAGGAAGTTGAGCAGTAGCATTAGAAATTATTATTATCACTTCTTAAAATATAAAATGGATAAGGAAGAAATCTGAAGACGAAAAAACTGGAGAAGTTCAGAAACAAAATGAAAGGCGTGGAGAGGAAAGTAAACAGTCTTGACACTTGATGCAACTTGCAGGTCAGGTCTTTCTCTGGCACCCAAATTCTTTTAGTGCAGTAGATAGCGAGGTACAATTGTTGAAGCAAAATAGCTAGTGTAGCTTTGAACAAATAAGTCAAATTATAGTTTAAACATGAAGTATTTACTACAAGATCTTTGAAAGAAAAAAAAAAATCTCAATGAGAAAAAATATATCTAATTCACATTTACATATATCACAATAATAATTATTATAACACATTTTGGTGAATGCGAGTTATAAAGGACAAGCAAATTTTCTCGTAGAACTCCACTTCTTTGTCTATATAGTTTATCATCAAGGGAAAAAACTTTGATTTTTTTTTTTTATGCCTGCAGGTCCACTATGATAAATATTCTAATTGAGATATATTTCTTGCGAATGCAGCGTCGTCAAAGGATAACAGAAACAACAAATCAAGTCTCAAATTTAAGTTGATTTTATCCCACAATTGCAACATACAATATATATGCAGCCATCTTCTTTGCCTTCATCGCCATCATTAATTCTCTAGTAGAATGACTTTTCCTACAACCTTGTGTTCGTAGACATCAGAACAACAACGTGCCAGAGAAGTTTTCACCGATTTCCAGTATTTGAAATTAATTCATAGGGAAATCATACTACAAATTTTCCGTGGAGAAAATAAAATAAAAGAAATAGAACTTTGGTCTCCTTCAGGTAAATGCTTTGTACAAGTATATAGAATTTTTTTTTACTACAACATTCTTCAAATATGCATGTCTTTATGGGCTGCTGATTTATACAATATTTCTCCCGCTTAACTATTTTTATTGAGGACAACCATTGTTAAGTTTGAAATAAAATATCCTCTTCTCTTCCCTCCCCTCTACTTTTCCCCGTACGCAACCCATCCCCATGCCCATCCCTCTCATGCGCAACCCCTTTCTTTCCTCTCTTCTTTCCCTGTTTCTTTTTCCCAGCCACTGCCCGAGTTTTCCTTCGCCTTCTTCTTCTCTTCTCAAGCGCAGCAAGGAGCAGCGCAGAACCTCTTCGGCAACAGCAACCCCTCTTCTCTTCCTCTTCCTCTTTGCTTTTGGTTGCTTCTAGGGCCTTGTACAGCCACCGTCGGAGCCGCCGGAGTTCGCCGGAACCAACTGAGGCCGCCAACGAAGAGGAGAAAAGGGTTTCTCTTCCTCTCTTTTCGTTTTTCTAGCTATTTGATGATTGTATTCCTAGTCAACAACCACCCTAAATTACTGTCGCTGTTTCTTTTCCCTTTACCTTGTCGTTCGTATATCACAGCAGTTTCGTTGAAGCTTGCCGAAACCAAGCAAGCTTCCAACAACAAAAGCATTAGGTAGAGGCCCTTATAAAAAAAAAAGGGGGGAAATAGATCTTTCTTCCCTTTTTGTTGTTTTAGCAGTGTTTCTTTTTGATTCTAGTAAGCAAGATTTATTCTTCAATTCCGGCATCATAAGTATGTTAAGCAAATTCGATCCGATAAGTTAGGAATTTAGGGATTCGACCGAGTAAAGAGATCAACAATGATCTAACAATTTTGAGTTTTAGACAATGTTTAGAAATTTTGTTATGATTCTTATTGTATATTATTTGAAATTTGAATCATTTTTTTTATATTGTATTTGTAGATACTAGTTCGAGCGGAGCTCGGTGATCGATCGAGATTTGACATTTTGCTGTATATAGAGGCGGGTACATTCGATCCTTGGACTCTACATGTTCCTTGTGCATGAATAAATAAGATAATTGATTTATTTATATTTGTATAATTGTTTTCAAAATTAGGGATAAAAATGATATTTACAAATAGCGAAATGGGTAATAAATAATTAAACTGATGGAGGGTAAATAATTGATATTACTTTCTGTTCATATGCGGGTTTTATATGGGGTAAACATGGGATGGGTTGTTTTACAAATTTTAAATGGATACTCCCTCTTCTTAGTTGATCTTTATCTGTTTATATTGCTTGACCTTCCTTACTCATGATTTTTTTCATCTGTTGATACTTGTACCTTTTAAAGATACAATATGTAGATATAAATTTTATGTTGGTGATTAAATAACTTGAATTAGGTTGATCATGCAGATTTATCATAAGTGTACACATATAGTTGAACAAGTATGATAAAGAATTAAATTTGAATATTAAAGAAATGAAGGAGAAAAACTAAAAGTGAAAACCTTGAGCCTGACTTGATACCAGAGTACCTGACCGCCCATATGCTGTTATGGTAGCGTGTTGTCGCCCGCGGTCAGCATTTTATTTGCGCTTCGGCGCCTTGTTGTTATCCCTCGTTGTATTCCACCGGTGATGAGGCTTTTAGCCTATACGTCAGATGACGTTATATACACTCTGATGATATTGGCTCCAGTTATTCACTATTTAGTTGATTTATCAGATTATTGTCGATCTATCAGATTGTAGTTGATTTATCAGTTTCACATTATTGATAATGTCTATAAAGATGATATATACATATATATGTATGTATAAGAACTTGGAACAAATTAAAAGACTTAAAACAGAAATGAAAGAACAAATTGAAATTTACAAGCTCCTTTGACCTCTTAAACAAGATTAAATTCATGCACAACTTTCTTTATTACCCGCTTAGCAATCTGTGCTAATGTCTGCTTTCTTTGGCCTCCAGTTTTGCAGACTCGAGCACCCTTTTGATAGTTCACTGATTTCGCTGTACATAGAGTTGCTCAGAGATATCGGTCTACCATCTTCCCGATTTGGTTTTATTTCGATGTATTTTGTTTAGTTTCATTGATTTTCTATTTAGATGTATTTTCAGCTTATGTAGAAAAATCTATCTTCATTAATATAGACATTTTATGGAATTTTTGGAGTTTCTTCTATTATATGGTCCTTAGATTCCCTTACATACATGTCACCGAGTAGGGTACCAGACTGACACCCTCGGGGCGTGACAACCATGATGGTGGTGATATCACAAAAGTTCAGAAGATTATACTCTATGGAACAACTGTTGAATGTGGATTTACATATGATTATTGTAACTGTTCGATTGTACCGTATTGATTCAAATCCGATTAAATAATCTACTTATTAATTTATGGATTTTGATTATAGGATGTAAGAATTTAATATGTAGAATTCATTACAGTACGAATTATTATTAATGATGAGTTGATAACGGACCCAACCCGATTTCTATAAATAGGATATGATCTCCCCAAGGGCTAGTTACTCTGATAGACTCCTCGCATCTTATCGGCGAAAAGTTTATGACATCGTTACCCTAAAATTCTACAGAAGACCTATCCTTCTTTTGCAAAAACTCCGGATTGGATTTCAAGGAAGAGGAACGATGGTCGATCCATTGTAATAAAATTCTATCATTTTATTTATGTTATTTGTTGCCATAGAAATTGATAAAACTACTTTACGAATCCTATTATATTCTATTTGATTTTTTTATACATATTTAAATCCGTGGATTTTCATCAACAACGCGAGTGTCCATGTCACATTTCAAAAATTTCATTCCTGTATTGCCTAACTTCTGGTTCAATTATTGACATTGTGGAAACACAATTAAATTGTAGATCTTTCTTTGTCCTGTTAAATCTTATTTGTCTCATCAAAAATCACATTTCAGTCTTACTATTTACAAGTATATGCTTGCTATGGGCAGACCCCAAGTTTGTTTTTTTTCCTATATCAACCATGACATGTATAAAAAGTAGAATCCTTTTTAGATTAGGATCAGTATGCAGATTCATTGTTTAGCAGTTATTGTAACCGTCATATTGTAATTAAGCATATTCTGTGACCAAATCATTACTGAAGTTTTTATGCTTCAGTGTCAATTATAGCTCCTAGCAGAAGTTCAACTCACAGGCTCTAGTTTAACCTAATTTTATGGTCATATATTGGGACTCCCAGCAAAAGTTTTAACTTGCAACCTTCAGTGTCAATTATAGCTGAGATACTGTGCAGCATTTTTGAGCATGCTTAAATTCTAGTCAATATAGCAACATAAATTTCTGATACTACCAAATCTCAACTGTTATTTCTTTATTAGATTATACACGTCTAGGCTCCCATTTTTTGGTGCACAATTTTATTATTCGGTAAAGTTCTATACTAGAAAATTGTTTGCACCGCGAAGACTGATCTGGTTATTTTGTTTTGGTTGTCTGCAGGGTGGATACAACGAATATGAAAGACTTAAAAAAGATAGAAGACCATTAATCAAAGATCTGCATTTCCACCCAATTAGATGCAAAAGACGAACATTGCTCTGGGTAGTACCCAAAGGAATATATCATGAAATCGAATGAGTTTCTACCTTGTAGGTTCTACATAATGTCTTTTTTTTCCCCCTGCTTTGGGTATTCCTCCATGACGATCTGAGACGATTTTATTTGTGCCATGGTGGAACATCATGAACGATAGTAAATTTGCTGCCACAATATGAGAGGAGTGTTTGCCTCCATTCTTGCGATGGTACTGGTGCTGCCATTGATGTTTGGTCGTCCCAATTGATTAGTCGGCATTAGTTTGTCTCTGAATCAAATATAAGTTCCTTAAGCTATCCAATCCAGGCTAAGGAAATTGTGCCCTTATTTTATGAAGAAAACACGATGTTTGACACTGTCCATGACATGATGAAAAACTGAAACTGAGACAAAACGTATCAAGTTGCAACATTTTGATTTGCTTGACTGATGAACTATACTTTCAATTATCAGCACTCTCGAACAGATTCAGGATGCGGGCTACAGTGAAATGGCTGGACAGACATGCATATTGATCGTAGCGGAAGATTGTTAGTGTCATATACAACGTAGCTGAAGCACACCAACACTGCCAGTCTACCCTACAATCATGGTAGACTGTTCCAAAAGTGGAAAGAAAATCTGTATAGAAAGATGTCTTTCATACGGCTAAATAGGTACTGTTTGAATGAGACTAACCATTGTTAGCCTTTTGAGCATAACAAATTCGAAGATCACAATTCCTATTTCATCTCTTGCTCCCCGGCCACGAATTCTGTGGCTTTTGTGGTCGTCAACGATTTCGTTGCTGCTTCAAATGGTTCTGTTAGATCAAATCGGAGGATCGAAACGCCATGGTGGACGAGCAGCAACGTTTTTGGTTCCGCCAATGGCTTCTTTCATTTCCTTCTCAGTCGGCAACTCCAAATGTTCCCCATCAGTGCCGACCCTTTAATCGCTTTTCAGCCCTCCATGCCCTTCGAACATCGCCAACATTAGCCTGCTCTCATGTTATTTTTTTGAATTACAACAACTATTTGATCAGTCAACATTGACAACTAAAAGATCCGAGGTATCAGTTTTGCAGGAAAAAAAAAAGAGAAGACATACATAACTAAAAAAGACAGTTATAATGCCCTTGTTTAACCTCTTTCAAGAAAAGAAAATGATACCTGGTGATACGCATTACCATGTTGAAAGATAGCCAACATTTATCTCTCAGAGAGCTCCAATATTTATAGGTGGCTGGCTATTTAAAAAAAAAAAAATCATTCTAGTTCAGTGTGTTAACTGCATTAACAAGAAGCCAAAAGAAATGAGTTGCATTGTCAAAAGGGGGAAAGAATCATTTCAGAAGAAAAGAAAAAACAAGTTGCACTTGTAGGAACTTTGTTAAGATAGCATCAGTAGCGTAGAGAAGGTAAACGATGGAGGCATTAGACTGGTAATTAATACACAAATCAACAAATGAACCAACTGCTTAAAGCTTTTTATTTTCACAAACTAGAACATTTAATTTGATCCAACGTGTTAAAAGCCTGTTTACTTGAACTAGGATTTGACTCAGAAATAACATAAATTTATGTGCATGTGTGTGTTTTTATTTGTCAAATACTGACAGTTCAATCTACTTCTAGCTTTTAAATACGGATCACTGTCTCAGTATCACATCTCTCATCCAAGACATTTGATTCATAAATTAACAATTTCTTAAGTCAAAATGTAAGAGAAAACAAGTTTCATTTATGCGATCTAATTTCTGGAAGCAAAATATTGAGAGGCGATACCAATGAATAGCAAATGTATTACTCTACTGATGAAAAAAAAATTCTATTGTGATTTTACCTCCACATAACCATCGTCAGCTAATGGCGGAATGAAGAGTGGGTACGACGTTATCTATCGGACTTCTTAATCTTCGCCAAATGCCTTTCCAACTGCTGCTCCAGTGCCATGTGGCAACCTTGAAAGTCTAAATCTCTGAGGGAAGGAGGCAACCCCTTCTCTGGCAGAGATTGAATTTGCGGGCAATTATATATTCGCAAAAGCGGCAGGGACGTAAGGGTGTACAACTTTGTTGGCAGGGATTGTAGGTTCTTGCAATCGGAGAAACATAATGAATGGAGAGATGTCAAGCTTTGCAATGATTCCTGATCTTCCCCCTCAAACATCAACGCTTCACAAGAGGATGTGATTACAAGATATCTTACAGATGCTAATAATTTTTTTATGAGAGATTGTTTCACAAACGCTGTGTCATCAATCCGTAAATTCCACAGTGGCGATTTCTCTGCTTGTGCCATTCCTTGAAAAAGTAGAAGCTTGGGACAACCTGTAATGCTCAATTCCTTGAGTGATTTTGTTGCTAGCCCTTCTACTGATCTCAAGTCATTGCAATTCTTGATTTTTAAAACAGCCAACTCAAGAAATGGTTCTAATGGTAAAGAAACGAAATTGGGACAATTGCTTATCGTCAACTCACGCAATGAGGTCAGGTTATGCAGGCAGCCAGGCAGTGATTTGAAAATATTTCCACAATCAGACAAACATAATTTTCCGATTGACGACGGGAGTTGGAAATCAATGTACTCGTCTTGGGTCATGCTCATGAGCCTCGGGCACTTTGCTATTGACAATGAGAATAAAGAGGTGAGTCCTTTCAACCTTTTGACTGGCATCCACAACAGTCGTTCACATGTATGTATACTAATCGACCGTAGATTGTGTGCTAGCAATCCTTCTTCTAGACTCGTCAAATTTGGACATTCCTCAATGGACAACTCTGCATCAGATGTAGAATTAGTTACGCTGTTACATTCATCAATTGCTTTGCAGAATCTTGCGCAATCTACCAGCCCAACGTTATATAAGTCGACGCATTGTATTGAAGGAGGAAGGGGAGGTAACATCCGCAGCTTTTGGCAATTTGAAATATGAAGACTCATCAAGCAGGGAAATAAATTTCTATCATCGGAGCAATAAAACTCTTCCCATTCTGGCATATTTTTGAAACAGAGACTGCGCAATCTAGGAAAGCAATTGCCTTCTTCTGTTGTGGCAAAGAATCTATCGCCTACTATTTTCACTCCCGGCAAATTCCGAATGTCAAGAGACTCGAGACAAGGAAGTTGTCCGAGATTTGGGAGATCCTCCAACATGGTAATGCCCTCTAGTATCAAATCTTCTAGTTGGGAGAGGAACTTGCAGTCTTTTGGATCGAATAATTTTTGGAAAATTTGGGTCTGAACTGGAGTTCTCCCAAGGTAGAGGAACTTTAATTGTGATAGCTGCCCAATAACTGATAGATCGTTCCACCTTTTACAATTTCCAAGTTTAAGTCTTTCCAATCTAGAATATACTTGTTCGCGTAGCCAATTGGGAGGTCTAGCACCATTGTATCCTGTGATTGTCAAACTTTGTAGGTGGTGATGCGGCTGGAGACCTTCAAGCACCTGCTCTGAGATGTGCAAATTAACGTCTGAATCAGATTCTTGCAGACATGTCCATTCTAACACCAACTGATGGAGGAGTTCTTTGCTCTTCAAACTAGCAATATTTGCTTCGTCTTTGTTCTCCACATTCTCAAGATTAGTTATACGTAGTGCTCCACGGAGCTGTTTCAAACCGTTTAATTCAGAAATTTTGTGTCCATTATCCTTTAGCACTTTGAAAGCAGACAAATTCTGAAGAGAAGTAAGCTTCCCGATCTCTGTTATCTCGCTAATTAACTTCTCTGCTCCATGAAATTGCCTCAAGTTGATCAACTTCGCCATGCCATGCGGGAGACTTTCTAAGTTACAACATAATAATAATGTCTGCAGATTGTACAAGTCGCATAATGACTCGGGCAACCTTCGAATTTTGAAATTGTAAGATAAGTCAAGATAGCGGAGATGTATCAACTTGCCAATACTGTTAGGTAACTCTTCCAAACGACAACTCCACAAGATAAGCACACGAATGTTTTTACCGATTTCCACTGTTTGGAATTAACCTACAGGGAAACCATACTACAAATTTCCCGTGGAGAAAGTAAAAAAATAGAAATAGAACTTTGGTCTCCTATGGTAATTAAGTTGCACAATTGGCAAACGTAAGAGTAGAATTACATCTTATAGATTACGTGGTTGTCTAGATCGATAAAGATAAAATATAGGAACGATACAAAGTACCTGAAACACTAAAGATTGATGACATGCAAGAAAGCAAAAAAAAAAAGAAGATAAAATATATCAAGTTACATTACTAATATATTTTCAACTATCAGCAGCCCTGAGCAAAGTGAGTAACGAAAGGAACAAATTGACAATGTCAAGATACAGTGAAACAGCAGCCCAGATATATTGATCATAGGTAAATCGTTTGATCAGATTGTCTGTGTCGTATATGATGTAGCCGGAAAACACCAATGCTGCCAGTCCACCGTATATCATCATAGACAGTTTTCCAAGTGGAAATAGAACCTGGATTAAAAGTCGATGCACCATAAGCTATCGAAGCATTATTCATTCAGCTAAATAGAAAAGCTAAACAAGTAGGCTAGCATGGATGACCTGGATGAGAACAAAAACCAGTAATACCAAGACAGCAGCAAAAAGAAACGGGCCAAGAAAGTTGAAATCATGGCCCCTCCTAGCAGCCCAGAATGTGTACAGAGTGAGACTGACCACCACTACTGCTGTGAGAATAGCAGCTTCCAAAATGACTTTTCCTGTTTGAAATCAAATCTTATTGGATGAGGAACGGAAAAAAAATGTTTATGAAGTTTTATATTCCTATAAACTAAAAAGACCTACGATTGAATTTTTTTTTTTTTTTTAATTCATAAGACATGGAGGATTCTAGAAAGCTAGACAAGGGGGAAAAATATAATGAATTAATCAGCAAAATTCCTCTGTGTTTTCTTCTAACAACTAACAACTATCCACAAAGCAATATGTGCATACTAAAAGTGCAAGAAAGACCCAAATTCAATCTGAAACTAGGTGTCAATGCATATGTGCAAGAGAGGGTTCCAACTAATAATCCAGAATGGCAGATATGCTGTGACATATTAAAATAAAAGTTTAGCATAGCTCAGGCCCTTCAGATATGCCTAGAATTTGGTTATTAAAAGAAAAGGCTAATATTTAACCAAGAAAGACTTAGGGAGAAAGACATTAACTCCCATCAAAATAAATGGTCGCTTTCCAACCATCCATCTAGTTACGTGAATATTGCTTTTTCAAAACTTTGCTTATAAACAAAGTCATTCAGTGTGCAAGCATCTCCAAATAGGCGGTTTGAACGATTCCTCAAAAACAAATTTAACAACTCTGAAATTTCAAATCCAACTGCAAGTGATAAAGATACAGCTAGAGAGGAAGAGCCAAAGAAAATTGTGTTTTTAAAAAAAAAAATAGAAACATTCTTACTGTCAAATTCAGCCATTTTAATAATGATGCAAAAAATATACGAAGGCATTTCATTCTAACTTTTTTCTATTTTCCTGGAAAATTGAGAAATCGTTCTTAGTCGTCTAATAACAAGGTTAAGAAAGACCATCATTGCCACGGAAGGTGATTGACAATGAAAATACCCATGATCATGAAGTAGTTTCGATCTTTGTTTTGTCACCTTTTTCCTTCAAATAAGTAGTTACAGTTTAAAGAATTGTCCATGATACAAAGATCGGAATGTTATGTAATTCATATATCACAAAAGTAGGAAAGCACCGAAGGTGCCCAAATCATGTATTTTGTTCTGTCAGATACTCATATATTAATTTCTTGCAACAGTAAGAGACAGGAAGATACCGCTTGTGAATGCACAACTCATCCCAACGGCAAAGCTGATCGACACAGTGAACAATCCAAGAAGAAGAAGATTGATAGGATGCCGTTCTTGATACATATACAGAGGGCACAAAACTGCAGCACACAAAAACGCAAACTCAATTAAAAAAAAAAAAACATCAAACAACAAAAAGGATCGCTAACATATAACCAAGAAAAATCGAGGATAAACAAAGAGAAGGATAAATCCATACTGATAAATGGAAGGATCACGAGGAAGATGTAGAGCCCCAAACCGGCACTAGAGGAGACGAAGAAGTGGGGGATGGGTTTAACCGAGACGACCACTGCGGCGACGGCCGCCGTCATCACCAATTGGACGGTGAGGATGAAGTAAATCTTCCTGATAAACGCCCATCGGAGCTCCGGGCTCTCAGTCATGTTGGGGTAGAGATCGCTCGGCCTGCCGGCCTCCAAATCCACGCCTTTCGCATACTTGGGCCACATCGAGATAGAATTCGCTTGGTGATAAGGCGGGGAAGGAAGGAAAGACTCAAGATTCGACGCTAGGGTTTCCGAACTCCAATGGAAAGAAGAGAGATGGAACGATTTGGAAGAAGAAGAAAGATGCAGATGATCACTTCCATGTGCGGGTCATCTTAAGAAGACGAAGCAGTCCGGACCGGACTGAGGAGTCGTCTAGGGAAGGAATTAAATAAGAAGAAAATAAATATTTATTTCGGAATTTGAATCGGAAAATCATCAATTTTTTGTTTTACACCTATTTGATAAATAGCATTTTTTGTAGGTTTTCTGTTTCACTCTCGTAACTTTTCTCCGTTTGTGAATAATAATAAATAAGATGGCCAACTTGACTCCCAGCCCTTCATGTTGCACCATTTGATTGCTTGACCACTTAATTAAAGTGTAGTAACAATAACAGTCCATTTATATCATCAAATCAAAGATTGTAACACATCGACTGAAATGAGTTTGAAATACTAATGAGCTCGTAAACATTTTAAATAATTTTACATAGATTTGTTATATATATATATGTTTTTCAATATCTTATTAAACTCAAATCCATATTGTGGTCACAAAGCACCATAGCACCATACAATAGAAGTTGAACAGCTAGCGCTTTTACTCCCTCTGGTATTGCTGATCTAAGGGGCTTTTCATTGAAAATGATAAACTTATAAAAGGTAAACAACTAATCTAAAACCACAAGGAGAATTTCAAAAAAGTACCGAAAATTATTGGTGCAGTAAAAATTTCTTTAGAAATAAAATATTTTTCTCAATGGAACATTTTTATAGCGGGTACAGTGGCCCCCAGTTTGGTTTTTACGATGAAAGAACGATCAGATTTAGGATGGGTAATTGTCATGTCGATGAAATCCTCATTCGACGTCGATTAGTTCAACGGCCAAAAATTTCCCAAGTAATAATCCGACGGTTGCAAGTCCGAACGCGGGTGTGCGTCAGGACTTAGGAGGGAAGGAAACGCAATAAACTATATTCTGCTTTGCGGAGTCATTATTCGTCCGGCCGGGTCGTCGTTGACGTTGACTGGTTGACTTGGTGCTGACGCGGACAACACTGAAATTACATGTGGGTTGATTAATAATAATTAGTGAAAAAAATAAATGAACATTTTTTCTAAAGCATGTTTATTTAAGTTAAAGGATGCCAAAACTATTTGTCATAAATACCTCGATGTTACCATTGCACTATTACTAACTGTTTAAAATTAGAGAAAATCGACACTCACTTAAGAAATAAATAAATAAATTTGAATTTTACTGTGGACAAATATTTTAAAGATCCATAAAAAAATTACACCTCAAATTTATCACATAAATTAAATTAAAAATAATTATTTATATCTAAAAATAATCGGCAAATTCAGACTTCTTGATTAAATATAAACAAGCATTCAACATCTCTTGTGCAAGTGTAGTATAATGTGATAGTATTCATGATCGATTTTTAGATTTAAAAAAAAATAAATAAATTATAAAGGACTTCACTCTGGTACATTAATCTTGAAAGAGGTCAAAAATTTAATAAAATATTTTGTACCAATTGACTCCAAAATCTTTCAAAAAATTGAGAATCTATCTAACTAATAGCCTCCGCCATCCGTCCCAAAGTCATGGCGAGAGGAGGATAAATCACGTGATTTGTCCCTGACATGAAAAAAAACAAAGGGGTCATCGACGGGAAGGATTTTAGATCCTCATCCTAATTGTTCTCTTTTCCAAAGTGATCACCCTATTTTATCATCGTGCCATCTCCGAGGGGACCAGTTGACTCCAAAATCTTACTGACAAATACTCATGTTACTAACTGTTGAGCTACAAATCCGGGGCTATTATTTAACTCGCAGGGACGGAAGAAAAGATAATAAGAAAAGTCTACGCTGAAGAGTTGCCATGTAATTGCAAGGGAGGTGTATCAGAATACTTCCAGTTGCACCGCTTGGATATATTGAATGCTCTATCACCAGCAACCTCTTCTTCGCTCACTGCATCCGATAATTCTTTCAAATCCTCCGTCGTCAGCTTCACCTTCAAAGACCCAATGTTCACGTCCAAGTTCTTTATCTTGGTCGTCCCTGAAAATTGAAGACACAATTTTGATGTATGTAATCAAGCAGGATTCATGAGAAACTGAATTTATTTCCATTTGCTAGTTTCATGTGATCGAGTATCCTAATGGCTGTGTCTTGTAGCAATGTTTTTCAATTTGCACGAGATTAAAGGATAAAGCTGTTTAAGAACTTGAACTATCCCATCAAAGCTTGCTGATATCAAATGAACGATGATGAATTACACTTTACAAATCACAAATTTCTAGTTATGCAGTTAAAAGGAAGATTCCCAATTGGAAATGAGTTAGGATTTGTTTGGGAGGAGGTGAGGGAGGGGTAAGTAATGGAAGGGTAAGAGTAAATAAGGAAGAAAAAAAGTTTATCCCTGTTTGGAAAGAAATGAGGGAAAGGGAAAGGAAGAGAAAGGGAGGGAAATGGAGATGAATTTATACCCCTCCTCCTCACAAAAATTGGACTTTTTCTTATCCATCAATTTGAGGTGTAAATCTTCTTTCCCTTCCCCTTCATTCTCCTTCCATTACTTATACTCCCCTTTCCTCCTCCCAAACAAGGCCTTAACGAAGCTTTAACAGCTAGCAAAAGATGTTTAGATTTTACCTTTACACTATCGGTTTTGTTAATACAACACATGCTTCACCTAACAAGTTCACAACATCTTCATCCATCCATCGAACATCAGTTAATTAAATTTCCCATTGTTCGTGCACATTCCATTAATAAATTAATCAACCTTAAACCAAGTAAAACACAACAGGGATCCCGATAACAACAGTAATATGATGCGTGCATTATCAGGATTTTCCAAAAAATATAATACCTGGGATAGGAACCACATCGTCTCCTTGATGGAGAACCCAAGCCAGAGCTAGTTGAGCAGGCGTGCACTGGTGTTTTCTTGCCAGATTCTCTACTCGAGCGTACAAAATTTTGTTCTTTTCAATATTCTCACCTGCAAATCTTGGGATATTGTTCTTGCAAATAATCAATAGAGCCAAACTCATGGTTAGTAATCAGCAGCAATGGAAAATCACATAATGCATTTTCTAGATGGAGAAGTGTCTATACCAAAGGTGAATCAGAAGACAAATTTTCAATGACTCCTCTGCCAGCAAAAAACCCACGACCGAGAGGGCTGTAAGGAACAATTCCAATACCAAGTTCCCTGCATGGGAATTGGAGATCATATTTGCAAGATGAGTGCTCGAAGCTTTTTCTGTATCTTCCGGATAAAAGTAATGTAATAATGAAAAATTATATATATAAGTTTGCAACAGAAAAAAATAGTGGAAGTATTTCCTATTGCATGTTGTTTCTCATTATGGCAACACATAACATTGAGACACTACGATAAATTGTGTCAACGTGAAATACTGTTGAAATGACTGACAATGCAAAACACAAATTGGAAATGAAACCTTTATCACTGATTGATATCCCTTATCATCTGCTTCAAATGAAAATGAATTCCTTTCAAACTTAGTGTGTAACGTACTGTTTCATGTTACTCCACAGCTATGATATATATTTTTAGAACTCACGGTATAGGCACTAGCTGTGAACAAAATGGAGAGCAAAACAGACCTGCAAAGTGGGACTATCTCTGGTTCGATATCGCGAGTCCAGAGTGACCATTCCATTTGTACTGCGGTGATAGGATGCACAGCATGAGCACGCCTGATGGTGTTGGGACTAGCCTCCGAGAGACCGATGTACTTCACTTTGCCTTCTTCCACCAACTTCTTAAGCTCCCCCATCTGCCAATCGATCTCAATATTTATCAATCGTTACCATAAAACAACCCATTTCCATACAATAAACAATTCAGAAATCTTCACAACCAATCCTTACAGTCTCCTCTATCGGCACAGTCTTAATTATCAACTCGGTGCTGATAGTAAAGATCAATATAGTCCACCCCGAGCCTCCCGATACTTTCCTCGCAGCACGCCCGCACATATTCAGGCTTGCCATTGACCACCAAACCTCTCTGATCATGGGCTACAATCCCAAACTTTGTGGCCACTTGAATCTTTTCTCGCGGCAATTGCTTCAAAGCCTAAACCCAATTAAACCATCAGTTTTCTCTTTCGGTAAGCAGCGGGCCAATTTGACAAAAAGTGAAACCTTTCCGAGCAAGATCTCGTTGGTACGAGGACCGTAGGAATCTCGTAGACCTTTTTTAATGGTCATCAGAATAAAAATGGATTTCCGCAAACAATCTTATATCACGAATGATTCGACTGGAAAAAAAGCTTTATTTCAATGACAAAATATCGAAATCATGCCTCCTTTTTTTTTTCTTCTAATTTTCTAGATTAAAATTTCACTTCTTTTTCTGAACAATTTGATTCCACTGGGAAAAAAAAATCAAGAATAAATTTAAAATTTAAATAAAAATTAATTTAATTTTACAGATAACTTTATTAATAAAATTTAATTTAGTTAAATCAACTAATTTTATTCTATAATTTATCTGGTCGAGTAATTTAGTGGACTACAATTAAATTATTTTAAGTTTTTTTTTTTTTAATTTCCTCGAGAAATGATCTATAACCGCCTACCTCTTCTTCGCGTTCTGAGTTTGTCGTCCGTGCATGTTGGAAACAGAAACACCAAATAAATTAAGCAAAGAGGGGCTATCACACATTTCAAAAAACAAATGCACCTTTTAATGATCATATAATTTATACGCATTTGGTCTCAAAATGTCAGATAAAAAACAAGCTGCTAAGCTATCCATAATAGATTACTAGCATGATTCGCTTATCAAAGTTTAATGGCTCAAATAAACTCTCTTCTTTTTTTTTTATTGTTGATAAAAGGGGTTTTTCATTGAAATAATAACCGTTGAGACGTGAATGTTGAGGTGTTCAATTGGTGAAAGCGGTAAAGACTTGTTGACTCAGACGGAAGGGCAATTGATACAACAGGAATCCGAGAGGAAAGGCCCCTGTGTAGGAAATGAGTTGAATGACTGCTCCTGTACAAAAAATCAGATTAAGGGCGCCGAGAGAGATCTCGACTAAATCCCTCTGACACTCAAGGCAGGTTAGTAGGAAAAGAATGGTGTAAATGAAAATGAAGACAAGAGCTTCTAAGGTGTCTTACCTTCATTTCTTGACGGAGGGTCATATATATAGGAGAGTTCACCTACAGAGAAATACGGTATGCGTAGGCAGTATGACTATCTAGAGTACTAATCTGCTCTTAGAGGTAATAGGGATCATTACCTTCATAAATGCAGCAGCTGCATGAATTACAATTAATGTCTGTCGTGTGATTGATGGGAGACAACTCTTTTTTAATGTAGGAGACAGGCTTCTGAGGATCAATATCGGCGTTTGTCCTCTAGTTGCAGGGAACCCATGATGGGGAATGCCTTGTTGGCCACCTGAACATGATTGTCTGTCACATCTTTCAGTCGATTTGGATAAGATATTCTTGGAAGAAACGTACAGCCAATGGGACCTGGTACAGTCTCGAGACGGGGCCGAGATGATAAAGAATAGTCGAGATACTATACCTACGGGAGATAATACGGTTGATACGGAGAATAACTGGGACACAATGCGTCTTAATAGAAGTGTCGAGACGCAAAGCGTCTCCACAAAAATGCCGAGACGCAAGGCGTTTCAATAGAGGTGCCGAGATGCAAGGCGTCTCAATAGAAATGCCGAGATGCAATACGTCTCAATAGAAGTACTGAGACGACCTAACACCTACTGTAGACGAGTTGACATGGTACTGTACTGTGATGGAATGATTTGACTGTCCAACTGTCATCACCATATAGAAAATAGACAGACGGTTCTACTTGATATCAAATAAAATTATAAAAGGTGAAACAACTAATCTAAAACCACAAGGAGCATTTCACAAAAAAAAAAGTACTGAAATTATGGGTGCAATCAAAATATCTTCTGAAAAAAATTCAAAAGAAATCATAATTATTCACTTATTTAAAAAATAATAATATTCCCTCTTCAATATATGGATTTTATAGTATTATAAAGAAAAATAAATTATGGGATCAATTTTATAATTATTCATTATAGATCATTTAGATAAATTTTATTTTTGACGAATATATACTCATCGAACATTAATTTTTATTTATCAATACAAATCTATGATCATCACGGTACATTTACACCCACGATTACTCATAAAAAAATATAGAATTATCATATTAACGATCTTCTTCAATTGTTTCTATTAACGAAGAAGATAAATTAAGAGTTCAATTAGTAAATATAAAAGAAGAAATCGATTAATAACTCAATTTAAAAATTATTTTTACATATTTATGTAAACTGAGTTAATTATGAGACTACGGCCACAATTATTCACGCATCGTGACTTGGTGGGTACAGTGAAGGATCAGGTTTAGGATACGATCCTATGAGTCCATGTAATAATCCGACGGTTTCGAGTCCGAGTAATGGTGTGGGTCATGCTTAGGAGGGAAGGAAACACAATAAATATTTCATTATTTGTCTGACCGAGTCGTCGTTGACGTTGACAGTGGAGTAGGGCTGACGCCGATAGCACTAGAATTGCATGTGGGTTGATTAATAATAATTAGTGAAAAAAATTAAATGCCCGTTTTTTTTTTTAAGTTAAAAGATGCCTAAAAGTAACCATTGCAATATTACTAGTTGTTTCATAACCCAAAAAAGAAACAAATAACTATAAGGAGCCAAGAACTGACGAGGTCACAGCAATTGACAAATAAAAAGATGGAAATTTAAATTTTATTAAGGATGAATATTTTAAAAATAACTTTTAATGATGTATAAATTATAACGAAAAAAAATCATTTATGTTGGAAATTATTTCAACTAACAGTTCACTGTCATTCGTCCCAAGACTATTGACGAGAGGGAGGATAAATTATGAGGGAGACTATATCCCGGACACGGTGACAAGACAGTGAGAGAGTCATCTGAATCCAGAGGAAATTTTAGATCCCTTATCCGGAATCGATCCCACTTCGTATCCAAAATAACTACAGTGCCTCATTCGTACACTGCCATGATTCATGGGAAGGAGGCGTCCCACGTCGACATTCGCACTAAACTCCACTGCACAAACCTCGAACTCGAAATCTTTCTCGAGTGTTCTCCACCTCTTCCTGGTGTCTCCGCCGTCCACGTCGCCGCCCATACTGCATGCGAAGACAACTGCCGTCCACGGCACGCTCAACCCCTAGCCCCGCCTCTCCACTCGACGTGGCGTCTCTTCCTCCACCCCTTCACCTTCCCTTCTCTTCCCTTTCTATAAATTCCGACATCCCCTACCACACCAATACACCATAGCAATTAGTTGTCAGCAAGTATTCCATTGATCACCGCTTTCTAGCTCAGAGATTGCCATGGCCGCATCATCAGCAATGCTACAGTCATGCGTCGCATGCTCCAGGATTTACTCTGCAGCTCTGCCTACTAATGCTCTGTTGCTGCCCAAGCGCGTGGGAGTACGTGTGTCGCCGGTGAGGTGTCAAGCTGACAAACGTCCTCAGGAACCGCCGGTCGCCGTCCCAACTCCGGCGCAGCCTCTTCAGAGTACTCCTCCACCAACTCCGAAGCCCAAGGTAAACACAATGAACCCATAACGGATGTATATTCTCTTTGTAAATTAAGATTAATTAGTGAACGGACCTACTTCCATGGACGACGCAGGAAAGCACAAGGTTCTTTGACATCCTCGCGTTCAGTGGGCCGGGGCCGGAGAGGATCAACGGCCGCCTGGCGATGATCGGCTTCGTGTCAGCGATCGCGGTGGAGCTCGCGAGGGGGGACGACCTGGCGGCGCAGCTCATGAACGGAGGGCTGCCGTGGTTCGCCGGCACCGCCGCCGTGCTGTCGGCGGCCTCGTTGGTGCCGCTGCTCAAGGGTGTGAGCGCACAGTCCAAGTCCGGAGGAATCATGACGGCGGAGGCGGAGCTGTGGAACGGGCGCTTCGCCATGCTTGGAATAGTGGCGCTGGCCTTCACGGAGTACCTCAAGGGAGCGCCTCTCGTGTGACATCAGAAGCAAATAAGAACAAGATCGTGCATCCATGAAAAATTCCACAGAATTTTCTTGGGAAAACATAGTTAAAATCACTGGACACTTTGTAAATGTTCACTAGCATTCAAAGTCGAAGGTGATAAAACATACATGCTCTTTTATTATAAACTTTTTAGTCCACATGGGAATCAATCCTCTGACAGAATTTCATCCGGATGTCGAACTGCTTGGATAATAAGTCATGTAGCTATTATTCAACTAGCAGAGTCGAAAGAAAAGATAACATAAGAAGAAAAGTCTATGCCGATGAGTTGCCATGTAATTGCACGGGAGGTGTATCAGAATATTTCCAGTTGCATCGCTCGGATATTTTGAATGCTCTATCACCAGCAACCTCTTCTTCGCTCACTGCATCCGATAATTCTTTCAAATCCTCCGTCGTCAACTTCACCTTCAAAGACCCAATGTTCACGTCCAAGTTCTTTATCTTGGTCGTCCCTGAAAATTGAAGACACGATTTTGATATTGTAATTAAGCGGGATTCATGAGCAACTGAATTTATTTACATTTGCTAGTTTCATGTGAGTATCCTAGTGGCTTTGGATGGAAGATGGAAGGTCAATAGCCGTGTCCTGTGGCAATGTTTTTCAATTTGCACGAGATAAAAGGATAAAGCTGTTTAAGCACTTGAAATATCCCATCGAAGGTTGCTGATATCCTATGAACGATGATGAATTACACTTTACAAATCACAAAATTCTAGTTATGCAGTTAGAGTTAGATTCCCAATTGGAAATGAATTAACTAAGCTTTAACAGCAAAAAGTATTAATTTAGATTTTACTTTTACACTATCCGCTTTGTTAATACAACACATGCTTCACCTAATAAATTCACAACATCTCCATCCATCCATTGAACCTCAATTAAATTTCCCATTGTTCGTGCACGTTCCATTAATAAACTAATCAACCTTAAACCAAATAAACACAATAGGGATCCCGATAACAATAGTAATACGATGCGTGCATTATGAGGATTTTCCAAAATATATATATATATAATACCTGGGATAGGAACCACATCGTCTCCTTGATGGAGAACCCAAGCCAGAGCTAGTTGAGCAGGAGTGCACTGGTGTTTTCTTGCCAGATTCTCTACTCGAGCGTACAAAATTTTGTTCTTTTCAAGATTCTCACCTGTAAATCTTGAGATATGGTTCTAGCAAATACATCATAGAGCCAAACTTATGGTTAGTAACCAGCAGCCATGGGTAATCACATAGTACATTTTCTAGTTGAAGTGTCTATACCAAAGGTGAATCAGAAGACAAGTTTTCAGTGACTCCTCTGCCAGCAAAAAACCCACGACCAAGAGGGCTGTAAGGAACTATTCCAATACCAAGTTCCCTGCACGTGTGCATTGGAGATAATATTAGCAGGAGTACTCGAAGCTCTTTCTGTATCTTCCGGATAAAAGTAATGCAATAATGAAAATTTATATATTTAAGTTTGCAACACAAAAAAAATTGTGGAAGTGTTTCTCCTATTGCATGTTGTTTGTTTCTCATTATGGCAATACATAACATTGAGACACTACGATAAATTGCGTCAACGTGAAATGCTGTTGAAATGACTGACAATGCAAAACACAAATTGGAATGAAACCTTTATCACTGATTGATATCCCTCATCATCTACTTCAAATGAATATGAATTCCTATCAAACTTAGTGTGTAACGTACTGTGTTTCATGTTACTCCACAGCTATGATATATATTTTTAGAACTCACGGTCTAGCTAGGCACTAGCGGTGAGCAAAATGAACAGCAAAACAGACCTGCAAAGTGGGACTATCTCTGGCTCGATATCGCGAGTCCAGAGTGACCATTCCATTTGTACTGCGGTGATAGGATGCACAGCATGAGCACGCCTGATGGTGTTGGGACTAGCCTCCGAGAGACCGATGTACTTCACTTTGCCTTCTTCCACCAACTTCTTAAGCTCTCCCATCTGCCAATCGATCTCAATATTTATCAATCGTTACCTTAATACAACTCATTTCCATACAATAAACAATTCAGAAATCTTCACAACCAATCCTTACAGTCTCCTCTATCGGTACAGTCTTATCAACTCGGTGCTGATAGTAAAGATCAATATAGTCCACCCCGAGCCTCCCGATACTTTCCTCGCAGCACGCCCGCACATATTCAGGCTTGCCATTGACCACCATACCTCTCTGATCGTGGGTCACAACCCCAAACTTTGTGGCTACTTGAATCTTTTCCCGTGGCATTTGCTTCAAAGCCTAAACCCAATTAAACCATCAGTTTTCTCTTTCACAGTCGGTAAGTAAGCAGTGGAGCGATTTGACAAAAAGCGAAACCTTTCCGAGCAAGATCTCGTTAGTACGAGGACCGTAGAAATTGGAGGTGTCGAAGAAGGTGATGCCATGGTCGAAAGCATGCTTGATGACGGCGATGCCAGATTCATCGCTTAGAGGGGCGTTATAAACCCCAGTGAGACCCATGCACCCAAACCCTAATTTGGAGACCTAAAAGAGCGATCTTTGAGGCGGGTTATGGAAGATCGTAGAACTCGGAAAGAAACGAAGCATGATTAAGAAAGGTTAGGCGTACCTCGAAGCCCTGGGTGCCAAGCTTCACTCTTGGAATCTGGATTTCGACATGATCGGCCATTGCTTCGGAGTTGAACTGGGGAGAAATGGAGGCTCGGAGAATTTATAGAGGACGGGTGGAATCGATTGAGCGGAGGGATTCGTTTTCGCTGAAAGCTAACGGCACCGGAAAGTATTTGCCAAATGAGGTAAGCAAGGACCTCATGAAAGATTGACCGAAAGAGATACAATTATTCAATAGAGTAGAGAATTTTTCCAAGTGAACTCACGTTTTTTCTTTTAATCCACGTATTCAGTTATTCTAATTTTGAAAATGACCGATTTAATCTCGTAGACATTTTTTTAATGGTCATCAGAATAAAAATGGATTTTCGCAAACAATCTTATATCACGAATGATTCGACTGAAAAAAAAATTATCTCAATGACAAAATATCCAAATCATCGCCCTTTTTTTTTCTTCTAATTTTCTAGATTAAAATTTCACTTCTTTTTCTGAACAATTTGATTCCACTGGGAAAAAAAATCAAGAATAAATTTAAAATTTAAATAAAAATTAATTTAATTTTACAGATAACTTTATTAATAAAATTTAATCTAGTTAAATCAACTAATTTTATTCTATAATTTATCTGGTCGACTAATTTAGTGGACTGCAATTAAATTATCTCAAGTTATTTTTTTTTATTTCCTAGCTAGAGAAATGATCTATAACCGCCTTCCTCTTCTTCGCGTTCTGAGTTTGTCGGCCGTGTGTTTTCACGGGGATGACATGATGGTAAGATAGAGCGGTTGTTTTGGAAATGAATTGGGATCGATTTCGGAGGAGGGGTCTAAAATCTTCCCTGGTATCAGATGACTCCCCCTCTGCTTTGTCATCGTGTTCGGGATATAGTCTCCCTCGTGATTTACTCTCCCTCTCATCGCAACCTTGGGACAGATGACAAAAGACGGTTAGATTCCCAACTTTTGAAGTTGGTCGTCCGTACATGTTGGAAACAGAAACACCAAATAAATTAAGCAGAGAGGGGCTATCACACATTTCAAAAAACAAATGCACCTTTTAATGATCATATAATTTATACGCATTTGGTCTCAAAATGTCAGATAAAAAACAAGCTGCTAAGCTATCCATAGTAGATTACTAGCATGATTCGCTTATCAAGGTTAATGGATCAAATAAACTCTCTCTTTTCTTTTCTTATTGATAAAAGGGGTTTTTCATTGAAAATAATAAAATTATAAAAGATGAAACAACTAATTTAAAACCACCACGAGCATTTCAGAAAAAAATAGTACTGAAATTATGGGTGCAATCAAAATTTCTTCCGAAAAAAAAAATTCAAAAGAAACCACAATTATTAACTTATTTAAGAAATAATAATATTCCCTCTTCAATATGAATTTTATAGTATTATAAAGAGAAATAAACTATTAGATCAATTTATAATTATTCATTATAGGTCACTTTGATAATTTGTTTTTGACGAATAAACATTAATTTTTATTTATTAATACAAATATATGATCATCGCGGTACATTCATGTCCATGATTATTGATTAAAAAATATAAAATCGTCACATTAATAATTTTATTTTCTTTTTCAATAAAAAAGATAAATAGAAGAAAAGACGAAATCTTTGAAAATGTTTTTTTTTTTATTTTAAAATTATTTTTATATATTTATCATAGTTCCGAGACTACGGCATTATTCAGGCATCAGGCCTTGGTGGGTACAGTGGACCGTAGTATATATGGTTTCTAGGAAGAAAAAAGGATCAGGTTTAGGATACGATCCTATGAGTAACTATCATGCCGATGAAATCCTTAATCGGCGTGGAATCGTTCAACGGTCAAGAATTTCCCATGTAATAATCCGACGGTTTCCAGTCCGAGTAACGGTGTGAGTCGAGCTTAGGAGAGAAGGAAACGCAATAAATATTCTGCTCCGCTGAGTCATTATTTGTCTGACCGGATCGTCGTTGACGTTGATAGTGGATTAGGTGCTGACTAGAATTGCATGTGGGTTGATTAATAATAATTAGTGAAAAAATTTAAATGAGCATTTTTTTTAAAGTTAAAATATGCCAAAGTATTTTATCATAGATACTTAAAACTAACCATTGCACTGTTACTAGTTGTTTCATAACCCAAATAAAGAAACAAATACCTATAAGGAGCCAAGAACTGACGAGATCACAGCAATCACACACTGACAAATAAAAAGATGAAAATTTAAATTTTATTAAGGATGAATAATTTTAAAATTAATTTTTAAAGATGTATGAATTATAATGGAAAAAAAAAAATCGTTTATGTTGGAAATTACCGAACGTCTGCATTGTATATGAAAACTAAATGGAAAGCCTGCTTGTGCACGAAGCAAGGATCGATCTTCCCTGGTGCTTCCATAATTGATTCGTACCCTGCCAATCTTCTCCCTCGTTTCTTGGGACTCCATGGCCATGATTCATGGGAAGGAGGCGTCCCACGTCGACATCCGCACTAAACTCCACTGAACAAACCTCGAACTCGAAATCTTTCTCGAGTGTTCTTCACCTCTCCCTGGTGTCTCCGCCGTCCACGTCGCCGCCCACTCTGCTTGTCAAGACAACTGCCGTCCACGGCACGCTGAACCCCTAGCCCCGCCTCTCCACTCGACGTGGTGTCTCTTCCTCCACCGCTTCACCTTCCCTTCCTATTCCTATAAATTCCGACATCGCCTACCACACCAATACACCATCGCAATTAATTGTCAGCAAGTATTCCATTGATCACTGCTTTCTAGCTCAGAGACTGCCATGGCCGCATCATCAGCAATGCTACAGTCATGCGTCCCAGGCTCCAGGATTTACTCTGCAGCTCTGCCTACTAATGCTCTGTTGCTGCCCAAGCGCGTAGGACGTGTGTCGCCGGTGAGGTGTCAAGCTGACGAACGTCCTCAGGAACCGCCGGTCGCCGTCCCAACTCCGGCGCAGCCTCTTCGGAGTACTCCTCCACCAACTCCGAAGCCCAAGGTAAACACAATGAACCCATAACGGATGTATATTCTCTTTGTAAATTAAGATTAACTAGTGAACGGACCTACTTCCGTGGACGACGCAGGAAAGCACAAGGTTCTTTGACATCCTCGCGTTCAGTGGGCCGGGGCCGGAGAGGATCAACGGCCGCCTGGCGATGATCGGCTTCGTGTCAGCGATCGCGGTGGAGCTCGCGAGGGGGGACGACCTGGCGGCGCAGCTCATGAACGGGGGGCTGCCGTGGTTCGCCGGCACCGCCGCCGTGCTGTCGGCGGCCTCGTTGGTGCCGCTGCTCAAGGGTGTGAGCGCACAGTCCAAGTCCGAAGGTATCATGACGGCGGAGGCGGAGCTGTGGAACGGGCGCTTCGCAATGCTTGGAATAGTGGCGCTGGCCTTCACGGAGTACCTCAAGGGAGGGCCTCTCGTGTGACATCAGAAGCAAATAAGAACATGATCGTGCATCCATGAAAAATTCCACAGAATTTTCTTGGGAAAATATAGTTAAAATCACTGGATACTTTGTAAATGTTCACTAGCATTAAAAGTCGAAGATTATATACCATACATGCTCTTTTATTATAAACTTTTTTAGTCGACATGGGAATCAATCCTCTGACAGAATTCCATCTGAACGTCGAACTGCTTGGCTAATAAGTCATCTAGCTATTATTTAACTCGCAGAGTCGGAAGAAAAGTCTATGCTGAAGAGTTGCCATGTAATTGCAAGGGAGGTGTATCAGAAAACTTCCAGCTGCACGGCTCGGTTGTAGCGAATGATCTATAACCAGCAACCTCTTCTTCGTTCACTGCGTCGGATAATTCTTTCAAATCCTCTGTCGTCAGCTTCAGCTTCAAAGACCCAATGTTCCCGTCCAAGTTCTTTATCTTGGTCGTCCCTGAAAATTAAAGACGCAATTTTGATATATGTAATTAAGCAGGATTCATGAGAAACTGAATTTATTTCCATTTGCTAGTTTCATGTGAGTATCCTACTGGTTTTGGATGGAAGATAGAAGGTCAATGCCTTTGTCTTGTAGCAAAGTTTTTCAATTTGCACGAGATAAAAGGATAAAGCTGTTTGAGAACTCGAACAATCCCATCGAAGGTTGCTGATATCCAATGAACGATGATGAATTACACTTTACAAATCACAAATTTCTAGTTATGCAGTTATTCCCCAAATTGAAATGAGTTAACGAGGCTTTAACAGCAAAAGGTGTTCAGATTTTATCTTTACACTATATATACGCTTTGTTAATACAACACATGCGCCCCCTAATAAGTTCACAACATCTTCATCCATCCATGGAACCTCAGTTAATTAAATTTCCCATTGTTCGTGCACATTCCATTAATAAACCAATCAACCTTAAACCAAGCAAAACACAATAGGGATCCCGATAATAATAGTAATATGATTGATGCATGCATTATCAGGATTTTCCAAAAAATTATAATACCTGGGATAGGAACCACATCGTCTCCTTGATGAAGAACCCAAGCCAGAGCTAGTTGAACAGGAACACACTGGTGTTTTCTTGCCAGATTCTCTACTCGAGCGTACAAAATTTTGTTCTTTTCAAGATTCTCACTCGAAAATCTTGGGATATTGTTCTTACAAATACATAGATCATGATTAGTAACCAGCAGCCATGGAAAATCACATAACGCATTTTCTAGATGGAGAAGTGTCTATACCAAACGTGAATCAGAAGACAGATTTTCAGTGACTCCCCGGCCAGCGAAAAAGCCACGACCAAGAGGGCTGTAAGGAACTATTCCAATACCAAGTTCCCTGCATGTGCATTGGAGATCATATTGGCAAATGGAGCACTTGAAGCTCTTTCTGTATCTTCCGTATAAAAGTTATGTAATAATGCAAAATTATATATATAAGTTTGCAACAGAAAAAATAGTGGAAGTGTTTCTCCTATTGCATGTTGTTTCTCATTATGGCAATACATAACATTGAGACAAATTGTGTCAACGTGAAATGAATCTGACAATGCAAAACACAAATTGGAACGATACCTTTTATCACTGATTGATATCCCTTATCATCTACTTCAAATGAGTATGAATTCCTATCAAACTTAGTGTGTAATGTACTGCTTCATGTTACTCCACAGCTATGAGCCTATGATATATATTTTTAGAACTCACGGCTCCTCTCTGTGAACAGTGATTTTCACTGTTAACTCTGCTGTGAACAGTGAAACCACTGTTCACCGATGAAATCGGTGTATAGACGCTCACCACTTCGCCGCTCAGCTGAAAATTTCATATATATATATATATATATATATATATATATATATATATATATATATATACTCCCAGCCGTCCGATCAACCGCGCATTGTCGTCGTCATCGCCGCGCCGTCCGACCACCGGACCGGACGCGATCGACGCCTCACTCGCCGGCGGTCCGACGGGGAGAGTTTATCGGTCGGTTAACGACCGAAATCCGACACTAATCGGTCGGAAATCACCAAAGATCGCGTCCGACAGTGGCCGCGATCGGGCCGGATTCCAGCCGAATTGCGACCGGAATCCGGCGTCGAACGGACCGGCAGCCGACGCCGGTCCGTCCGGTGTAATCGGCCAGCCGTCATTCGGCCGGAATCTGGCTGAATCGTGGCCGAATGGCGGCCGACCGATTACACCGGACGGACCGGCATCGGCTGCCGGTCCGTCCGGCGCCGAATTTCGGCTGCGATATTTGGTGATTTCCGGCCGGTTAGCGTCGGATTCCGGCCGCTAATCGGCCGGTAAACTCTCCCCGCCGGACCGCTAGGGAGTGGTGCGTCGATCACGTCCGGCGGCCGGCGATGATCGGACGGCGCGGCGGCAGTGATGCGGGGTCATCGAGGAGCGGACGAGCGCATAGAAATCGATCGCGCATGATATCATTTATATATATATATATATATACAAAACAGACCTGCAAAGTGGGACTATCTCTGGTTCGATGTCACGAGTCCAGAGTGACCATTCCAATTGTACTGCGGTGATAGGATGCACAGCATGAGCACGCCGGATCGTGTTGGAACTAGCCTCCGAGAGACCGATGTACTTCACTTTGCCTTCTTCCACCAACTTCTTAAGCTCTCCCATCTGCCAATTAATCTCAATATTTATCAATCGTTACCTTAAAACAACCCATTTCCATACAATAAACAATTCAGAAATCTTCACAACAAATCCTTACAGTCTCCTCTATCGGCACAGTTTTATCAACTCGGTGCTGATAGTAAAGATCAATATAGTCCACCCCGAGCCTCCCGATACTTTCCTCGCAGCACGCCCGCACATATTCAGGCTTGCCATTGGCCACCAAACCTCTCTGATCATGGGCTACAATCCCAAACTTTGTGGCCACCTGAATCTTTTCTCGCGGCAATTGCTTCAAAGCCTAAACCCAATTAAACCATCAGTTTTCTCTTTTACAGTCGGTAAGCAGTGGGTCGATTTGACAAAAAGTGAAACCTTTCCGAGCAAGATCTCGTTGGTACGAGGACCGTAGGCATTGGAGGTGTCGAAGAAGGTGATGCCATGGTCGAAAGCATGCTTGATGACGGCGATGCCAGATTCATCGCTTAGAGGGGAGTTATAAACCCCAGTGAGACCCATGCACCCAAACCCTAATTTGGAGACCTAAAAGAGCGATCTTTGAGGCGGGTTATGCAAGATCGGAGAACTCGGAAAGAAACGAAGCATGATTAAGAAAGGTTAGACGTACCTCGAAGCCCTGGGTGCCAAGCTTCACTCTTGGAATCTGGATTTCCACATGATCGGCCATTGCTTCGGAGTTGAACTGGGGAGAATGGAGGCTGGGAGAGTTTATAGAGGACGGGTGGAATCGATCGAGAGGGGATTCGTTTCCGCTGAAAGCTACGGCATTGGAGATTATTGGCCAAATGCGGTAAGCAAGGACCTCATGAAAGATTGACCAAGAGAAACAATTATTTGCCCTAGTATACGGTGTAACGATAACAATAAGACGGAGGAGGGTCAGGGCCGTGACACGTATAATATTATAGATGGATAAAAATAAAATCTGAGATTTAAAATTTTTATTTAAATTGAAAAATCCTTCTTCATTTTTATCATATCTTTCATTATTTATTTTGATGATGAAAAATATTAGGGACGAATTAATCACCTTTACTACCTATAACAATGAGACGTAGAAATATTTTACCTACTAATGTAATTTATTTTTTTGTTGAAATATATTTGACAATGGATATATAAAATATTTATATTTAGTTTGGTACAAAAGATGATGTTTCATTTAAATATTTTTCATCGTCGATCCCATAACTAAACGAAGAAAAATACATCACAGTGGAAGATATATAGGCATACCGCTAACCCAAAAGATTGATCTTGAAAAAAATTATATTTAATTATTCTATATCAAATTATCTAAATTAGAAATTTATGATTTCGATATTAAATAATTTTATATAAACAGTGAGATTGAGGAGGTATGCTTTTCGAATTTATCATTATGATGGATGAAAAAATTTTTATAAGACCAATGGGATCGAAAACTTGATTAAAAAATGAACAATTATTCGATAGAGTACATAATTTTTCCAAATTGACTAAGTTGTTTCAACGGAAAAATGTTTTTCTTTTTCTCTATTTTTCTAGATTAAATTATCCATTATTTTTCTGAACAATTTGGTTCCACAGAAACAAAAAATCAATAATAATAAACTTTAAACTAAACTAAAATATTCATTTAATTTTACAGATAACTTTATTAATAAAATTTAAGAAAGTTAAATCAATTAAAAATTTATCTGGTAAGTAATTCAGTAGTAGACCACAATTAAATTATATTAAATTATTTTTCAAAATTTCCTCGAGAAAATGATCTATAACCTGCTACCTCTTTTTGACATTCTTCGCTTTGGTTGTCCATGAATATTGGAAATAGAAACACCAAATAAATTAAGCAAAGAGGGGCTATCTCACATTTAAAAAAAAAACAAATGCATCTTTTAATAAAAATTGAATATATTTTTCTAAATATTTTCACTTAATTAATAGCCTCATCATATATATATTGATATGCATTTGGGCAGGGTCAAAATGTCAGATAAAAACAAGCTGCTAAGCTATCCAAAATAGACTTGTAGCCAGCAGGCTACATGAGCTTCCAGGCCTACACTCCAACGCTTAAAATTTGTACTTGGAAAAATGGCTGGAGGGAACAAGTCATGCAATCCAACTCTTGCAAGTTGCATCCGAACTCAAACTCTCTCGAAGAACACAATCCATTGGACTCTCTCATTTGTCTGTAATTCTTAACTTACTCCTGCTGCATGAGTCTACTATCGATATGATAATAATTGGCAGTAAAGATTATTAAATGTTAGCCTTTTCTTCTCCATCACATCGCTAGGCCAGGGCCTTTTGTTACCCGTCAAGCATTGGCATGCGTGAGCGTACGGGGAATGCATGCGTTGCGACCTACCACCTGCAACCTAATGCTATGATACATACTGCTCATCAATGGCCACTGGACTGTCAACCTCGACCCTAACCCTAGCGTGCATGATCTCTATTTACCCCGCTCGACTATCCTGTCTGTCGTCTGCTGGTTACTTCTCCACTATCACAAGCTTTAAATTAAAAACTTTAGTCAGTTTACTTTTATTTTCATAATTCACAGCATTCTAGTCACTTCTCTATGCATATGGATTTTGAGCTTTATTTCACACTCATATATATCATAAGGATTTATACATCTCACAATCATAATCTTAATTTTAGCTATTTTAACATGCTACAAAAAGATCTGCTGCATTCTTAATCCTTTACACAGTTACGTTATTCTTCAGTTTATGCTTTTTTTTTAAGGAAAAGAAATCTTTTCGAGGATTGCCATAAACAATTCTAATTAACCAATGGATAAAAGAACAGAGAGACAGGTGTTGTTTCATGTTTCTTCCTTCTATATATGTCTCCCTTTCTCTTCTAACTTTTCTCCACACCTTCCTTGAACACACCCCTCTCTCTCTCTCTCTCTGTGTGATCAGTATGGTGCACCATAAGAAGCTGAAGCTGCCAGCATGATCTGATCTTATTCATGATCCAAGTTGTGAAGATTATGGATATATGAAGAAAATTTAACTAGCAGATCATGTTGCAGTTTCATCTGCTGATGGGAGCACGAGAATAACTATGAGAAGATCTTGACTCCTGTTAATCATTAGATTTTATGAGATCTTGCCAGATATGGAAACCACGTAGATGGTCAGTGGCTATTTATTTCTCAATAATCTATTATAAAAACTCACTTAAGCTTTATTTATCATATTTTATATCGTGGCTTCTCGTCAAATAGTTCATCATGGAAGATGTAGGGGATTTTTTGTACTAAATGCTGGTTTAATTTTATGCCAGTGATAGTATGGCATCAAAGGATTTCAAAATTTAAGTAATTTGATTTTTTTTTTAATTTTTAATGATAAATCTCGTTTAATTCCTCGAGTAGTAGTTAGGAGAAAGTGATTAAGCTTGTTAACATCTATAAGTTGTTCGATTGTTAATTAACTCCTACCTTGTCGTCTTTGTTTTTTTTTTCTTTTTGTTTAAAAATAACGAGTGAAATTCTTGTTGTTATTTGTCAATGATATTTAAATTATAGACAGGATGATTAATATCATGGTATGTTTCGAAACAAAACGAAGGTATAATTAATTATTTATGAATATATTTTCAAACTCTGTAACAAAATGCTGCAATGAAAAGAAATGCAGGGATCGACAACGATATATATATATAGAGCGAGGACATGAGAAATGAAGAATTAATTAAAGAAGCCATGATCTGTTTAACTTAATGGAAATTTTAGCTTCACATAGTTTTAGGCATGAAATGGCATTAAATATTCCTAGGACGACGAGTTTCTAAAATTTAGGAAAATGATTATAGTTCCGGTCGTTCCAAATGACTTGTTTTCTGAAAATATCCACAGAACATAATTTCAGGGAAAATGATATCCATTTTTTATTTTCAAGGAAGATATGTGATGTGGTTGTATTGTTCCATGAGAAAGTCAATTATTTTTAATTAATTAACCCATAACAAGCCCAATGCAATTCATCACAGGCTCGAACTCTACATGCAAGTTATATATGCCCAGTTTAGCTCACAGGTCGTGCCTTGCTTGGCCTAAGTGGACACATAGGGCTTTCTCATCTCGAGTTGGCAAAGGACTGGCTGACCCTTAAAGCTAAGGATTGGGTACTACGTAAGGCTGGCTCTGCAAAAAAGCAATTTAGTTTACAACACATTCTTCTAACCTAAGTAAACAAAATCCCAAGTGTTTGCAGCAGTCGTCCTTACGAGATGAAATGCAAAGTTCTAAACTAATTCCAATGGCAAATCATGATAGCTTGTTAGCAACAACAGTACTAGATATACAACCTCAGCAAGGCATGGCTTAATGATGATGAAAGGTGGTGGTAATCATGACGGCATCTAATGTTTTAGGCAAAGTAGAAGAGGAGGACGCCACTTTATCGAACTGCTCCATGTTAATCTTCCACCCACAGGAACAGCAATAATTAGCTCAGTATTAAGAATTAAAAAGGCTCTAAGATACTCTAAGCCAACTAGATCTATATGTATATTTGTCATCGAGTAAGCTTGAAGAACACAGTTGAAAGTTTTGTTTATGAAGCTATGATGTCTTGGCTTGGGATCAGCTTCAATGCTGATCAAAGCTGGAAGTTGTTCGCTCGATTTAGACTAGAAAAGAGAGAAGCTAGCTAGTAGGATAGAGTAACACATGCACAGTTCTATCTTTTGCAAAAAGAAAGGATTAAGAAAAGAGTTTTGCTTTAAAAAAGCCCAGCAAATTGATGAGCCATGAGGAATTTTAATTTGGCCACCGGCAAAAGGGTGATCATTGTATATAAGAAGTTCTGTCTAATTCTTATGCAGTCACAGAGTTAGCAATTCTGACCACCATTCTAGCTTGTTTAAATTTCAGAGCATGAATTGTTAGACAGTATGAGCAAAGAGATGGGGAACCAAAATGTCACCGGCATTCGAGGTCTGGCTTTTCTTCCTTCGTCGATCGCATCGATTTTTGTTGGTTTCTTGGTGTCATTTTGAAGATTTTGATTGCATCGTCAGCAGGTGAAGAGGTTGAAGTCGATACCACCTCAAATGTTGAAGATGGCTACAATGGAAATAGGAAAGAGGAAAGAGGATCCAATTTTCATGAGCTACCACCATCCGACGACAAGAAGCAGATACTAAAAGGTACTATTTGAGTGTTTTATAGCGAATAGATTTTTGCTTATTATTTGTTCAACTACTGTTAATTTGCTGCAAAAAGTGTCTTCTGAATTCTGATAATAGTTGATTCATTGCGAGATAATCAAGCACTTGAAGTAAGTTTTTGTATCTGAATACATGGTAACTCATTTAGGATTTCATTTGATTAATAGGAGAAGAAAAGACGAAAGGAGAATACTCAACTCCATTGGTAGATCTTATCTACGCAGACGGAGAAGAGATTCTGACTAGTAGCACAGATTCTTTAAAACCTAATGAAAATGCTGATAAACTAGATAATTCTTCGATCAACATGAGTGATGGCATAATGCATGAGGAAAAAGCTCTGTTGACAGAGTCTATTGAAATTGTTCCTCTAGTTGATGCTGAGAACGAGTGTTTGCATAGAGAAGATGATCAAAATGAAACCAAAGAGCTATCCAAAATAGAGCCTCCAGAAAATGGTGCATCCATAGCAGTGACTCTTGATGATCTTGAAGCAGACATTCATGCTACTCGAATAAAAAGAGAAATAGAGAACATGCCCGAGACTGAGGTAGAAAATCAACTTGAGTTCCATTCTGGTTCAGTCGTCTCTGATAATGCTATGGCAGTAACTGAACTGATAGCTGCTCCAGTCTCAAATGGAATGAAAGAAGAGGAAATGAACTACGAAAGTGAATCACAAAACAAGGAATGCCAAACGGTCCAGGACATCAAATTAGAAGGGCAAAGTCCATTTGAATTACCATCATCTTTGTTCAGTTCTGATGCAGTAATGAGTGAAGTGATAGCCACAGTAAAAGAAGAGAGAACGATGGAGAGGAAAAACACAGATGAGATAGCTACTTCAGATCAACACTCAGTCAGCGAAGCCAATCATAATTCTGTTGGCATGGCAAGTAGGGATATGGTGAACTTTGAAGAGAAGGAAGTCGCTCGGAGGCTAAATTTAGTAGAAAAAGAAGTACAATCTGTGCCGCCGCCATCTGAACCACATGAGCTGAGACTTAATGTTGCTCAGGAAGATCAACGGTTGCAGAAATGTTCAGAAGAGCAGGGAAAACCTGCAGAGGATTCTGAAACAACGAACGAAAGGCGTCTGATTTCCACTTGTCTTGCTAGCGAATGTCCCGACATCTACTTGGAGCTCCCAAACTTTTCAATGCCACAGCCTTCAGTTCAAGCGGAACCATCCGATACTGAATTCATTGTTATTCAGCCGGATAAAGGATTGCCCGAGTTGTTGAAGGATCTTGAATGGCAAATTGCTGCAGAAAAACTTCCCGATCAAAGCGTTACAAATTCCAAAATTTCCAATAGTGAATGCCTTGACATCGATTCCAAGGTCCAAGAAGTTACTGAGGAAACTACCGAGCCAGATTTTGAATCGGGGATGAACGATATCGGACAAAGTCAATCAGTTTTACCAATGAGCAGTGTGGAAGATAATCCAGTTGTGCAAGTCGAAAATGGCGAGAAGGTTTTGGATTCTGTGGCAGTGTCAAACACCAAAGCACAAGAGCAATCTCTTCATGTAGCTACGCATAATGATGACATAAGTCCTGAAACATTTGGAAGCAACAAAGAGTTCACTTTTGAACAAAGTCACAATCAGATGATCTTAATGACGAGCAAGATCCAAACGAGTGAGGAAGTTATATCAATGCAGAAGATGGAAAATGAAATAGTGCTAAAAGTTGAAGATGGTCCCGAGAATTATGAACCTGCGGTCGAGTTTAAGACTGAAACAAACAGTGAAGAACAAAGATGCAGTCTTCAGACATCTGAAACAGATACCGGTAACGTCCTCGAAGCATTCATTCTTCAACCGTATCGAGAAATAACAAGTGAAGGAAATTTACTGCTGAAGCGGGAAGATCTAGAAGAAGGTTCAGTTGTCCCTGCAATAGAAAATACAAATAGTCACAATGGTTCATCAGATGGCAACCCCCAAGAATGTCAATCAAGCAGTAACGCAGCACAGGTGGTTTGTGTCGAACAATTCGAAGGAAATCCTTCGGAACAAGAAGTCATCAACGCGCAGATACATTCGAACAACAATGAGTTGGAAACTTGCAATGACCACGTTGAAGCGGCAAGAAGTGATTCTAGGAAATTGAAAACGCCATTTCTCAGCTTCATGAAGGAAGAAACTCAAGTCATTGACACATCTGAGAAGAAGGAAGACATCCATTTGAACAACAATGAGGGCGATGCCGGGAAGTCGCCGTGCGAGGAGACCACTGCAACACCACCAAGTGGAAAAGGGAAGCACAGACATAGATCTTCCCTCTTCAGCAACTGGATCTGCTGCACAACAGCCACGGATTAACTACTTCGGCTCATGATACAACGGGCAGAAGCTTTGATTCATAAGAAATTTGAAGATGTTTGTTGTCTGAACAAAGATTTCTGTGACTGGTTCAGACAGAGTTGCATTTTTTTTTTTGTTTTGCTTTTTCAGATTTTTTTTTTTTTCATTTTTGATGGGATTGTGAGAAGTTTGGATTTTAAGGTTGGAATGTATCACAAACAAATGAATTTTATAAAATGTGGGCTATGGAACACGCATCAATTACGGTACAAATTAAACTGAGATAATTGTTCTTTTGCAATCCAAAACTTGTCTGCTTTCTCCAATAATTAAAAAAGAAAGCGTGCATTTTACCAACCATGAAAATCAATGATCCGGTCTGAGTCGGTAGCTGAACCGGAACGGATCCGGTCCATTTCGATGACGCCAATAAACCTTCCTTCTTCCTCTTCGGCGGCCTATCGCTGGCGTCGCCGTCCTTTGATCCTTCCCCCTTCGTCTTCGAATCCACCCTCCATTCCTCGGGTTGGTTCGCAGGGAGGCGGCGTGAGGGACATAGGATAGTTGGCGGCGGCCGCGGTAGTGGTGGCGGCGGCAGTGAAGCGGCGGCTGCTGGTCTCGTGCATGACGTGTTCCATATGCCACAAATTAATCCGGGATGCCACCACCATCTCTGAGTGTCTGCATGCGTGTGGGTACGACTCCTCCTTCTCTTCTTGCACTATAATCTGAGGCCCGACGTTTCTTCTGGTTCCTCCAATTCGGCGTCTTGATCCTCTGGTGTTTCTCTGTGGTTGTACATGTTGTTTCAACGTGGTGTTCCTAGTCTGGAGTTATTCGATCTTGGATTACTCGATTCGTCGGTTTCTTGGGTGCAGGCTCGTGTGAGAATCCGATCTTCGATACTTTTGTCCCTTCACTTTGTTCTTTCCATGGAAGATTCTGAAAATTGGGTATCTTTAGGCATGAAAACTTACTTCTTTTTGTTTTGAGTTGTTTTCCTACTTTGTTATGAGGCATTATCATGGCATATGACTCCAAGTATATATTTTTGCCTACATATCGAGAAAGCAGGAGGTTGATACGTAAACTGGACCGTGAAAGTTAAAATTTTCATTTCCTTTTTCTCGTACATGGAATGAGTAGTTTCCTCCTATCTGATAGACCATTTTTTGCATGTCTTTTTACGTGAATGGATTAGTGGGGTTGGCCGGTTGGGTACTTGGGTACAAAACTGAGAACATCTGCACGAGGTGAATTACCTGAAATCAGTGCTAGTCCACAAAAATTCTTGATAAAGGAAGCATCTAAGTGACTATTCTGACCGTGGACTCGCAATTGGGACAAAAGAATAGATTGTCTGTGAAACCATAAGAGGCAAGGAAATATATTACTCATTTTATTGTTGTACTTTCCAAGAAAACTACTGTTTGACTCAGATTGATTTTAGCTAAAACTTCAGTCCAGTTTGTCTTGAGATCCAAATCCACTGCCTTGCTTTGGTTGTATGGTAGCTGAGATCCTCAATGTTAGCAATTCACTGCTAGGTAGTATATGTTGGAATTTGAATGGAAATTATAGAAATATGAAGAAAGGATGAAGAAGCCGTTCTGTCATCCTTTTAAACTTGTTGATCAGTAAAACGGAAAGATGAGGAAGATGTTCCGTCATCTTCGCGTCGACAACCGTGAAAAGTTCGCATTAAAACTCGATATAAATGGTCGAGATTGATGGATTAATGATAGATTAATCAATCAAGGCAGCATTATGGATGACCTTTCGATTCACGTAGATTAAACGAATCAAGGCGACATTATGGTTGACCTTTCGATTCCACCATTAATAGGTCTCCACTATAAAAGGAGACATGATTGCGAACTCAAAAGAAAGAGAGCTCTCTGTTTTCCAACCCCACAAAGGATAGCGCTCAAGTGTTCGCTCAGCCACGAGGACAACAGGTTGTTGGAGTCCACGGTTTTGCTGCTTATCTCGGGAAATAGACGCCCTACTAAATCTCGCAAGCACTCGCCTGAGGAGGACTAACTGCTTTTAAGGAAACTGTATACACAGTTCCCTCTAGCCTTTAATCGCCTGCTTCACTCGCAACCAATTTCAGAATTGGTTCTCCGCAATCAATTTCGCAATCGACTTCGCACTGGTTCTACAACCACCTCAGAATTGGTTCTCAGAATCGCCGGCTCAGAATCGCAATTGGTTCTCCGCAAACAGCTCGCAATTAGTTCTCGCGAACAACCGACACCGCAATCGCGGTTCGCAATCGACTTGCTAGCCTCGCAATCGATTCTGCGAATCGTTCAGAATCGGCTCAGATTCACTACCGCAATCGGGTTCTCGCATTCGCTCTGCAACAACCAGCTCTGCAATTGGTTCTACAATTGGTTCTCGAACTACACCGACTTCTGAACAATGACTGCACTGCGCAATCCGCAATCGCTCTGCGGTGGCTCACAATTGGCCGGAGACTTCTAATCCGGCTCGAAACGGAAGAAATCATTCTTGATTGAGGACGAAAAAGGAAGTGGTCGACTCAACAGACAAGTCCGATTAATTTTCGGACTTTCCTTTGTTTTTCCGTCAGGAAAGGTATACTCTTTATATTCCAACAAACTTAAAACAGATTCAGTCTGTTGAGATGACCACAGCACAAGAAGTTGAGATGCAACAGACTCAACGTGTGATGGCTCCCTCCGCTCCGATTGGTAGCGTTCCAATCAATCATGGGGAGAAACCAGAAAAGTTCACGGGTTAAACTTCGCTTGGCGTGCGCAGAAGATGCTCTTTACCCGACCACGCGCTAAATCGCCTCGGTTCTTGACCGAGGATCCTCCCAATGTACTCGAGGGCACGTGCTGATGCACAAACCTTCAATATTGTGGAGGCATGGAATCACCTGAGTTTACGTAGAAACTACATACTCAACTGTCTTGCCGACTCGCTGTACGTTGTGTATAACATGAAGAAAACGACTAAGGAGTTGTGGGAGTCCTTGGACAAGAAATACAATACGGAGGATGCTGGTGCCAAGAAGTTCATCGTAGGCCGATTCCTGGACTACAAGATGGTAGACTCCAAGACGGTGATCAGCCAAGTTCAGGAGCTTCAAGTGATTTTACATGAGATTCACTCGGAAGGTATGGCTCTGAGTGAAACTTTTCAGGTGGCTGCGATCATAGAGAAGCTATCGTCCGACTGGAAAGACTTCAAGAACTATCTGAAGCACAAGCGGAAAGAGATGAATGTGGAAGGACTTATTGTTCGTCTTCGAATCGAGGAAGACAACAAAAGTTCGGAGAGAAATATGTTCTCTCAGGCTACTGTGAAAGCCAACGTGGTCGAGCACGGTCAAAGCTCGAAACGGAAGAATTTCAAGTCTTCCAAAATGAGACCCAAAGGAGGGGTCAATAAAAAGAAGTTTATTGGAAAGTGCTTCAACTGTGATAAAGTCGGTCACAAATCTTGAGTCGTAGCCGAAGAAAATCCGAGGCCAACCTCGAACGAGGGGCTGAGGAGGATGATCTCTCACGGTAATCTCGAAATGAACCTAGTGGGTTCAAACCTGCGAATGGTGGTTGGATCGTGCCACCAGACACGCAGTGTGCGATGAGTTACTCCACAACTTTGAAGAAGTTAATGGAGAGAAGCTGTATATGGGGAACTCGGCAACCTTGGACATTATGGGCTAAGGAAAAATAATGCTGAAGATGACCTCGGGCAAGGAGCTCACTCTGAACAATGTGTTATACGTTCCGGAAGTTCGAAAGAATCTGGTATCTGGATTGTTGCTAAGCAAGCATGGCTTCCGCATTATCTTAGAATCGGACAGAGTTGTACTGTCCAAGAATGGAATGTTTGTAGGGAAGGGTTATGTAACTGATGGGTTGTTTAAACTAAGTGTAATGGCCATTACGCCCAAAGTTAATAAAGTTGAAAACTCTTCCACTTATATGCTTGAGTCTTCGTATTTATGGCATGGTAGACTAGGACATGTTAACTACGATGTGTTGAGTAGATTGATTAACATGCGAAGCATACCTACATTCCACCTTGACCCAAAACATAAGTGCGAGACTTGTGTTAAAGCAAAATTGACACAGTCATCCTTTCAACAAGTTGAAAGAAGCACTGAGCCACTCGGCCTAATCCACACGGACATGTGTGACCTAAAAGGAACACCGACACGAGGTGGGAATAAGTACTTCATCACTTTTGTTGATGATAACACAAAATATTGTATTGTGTATCTTCTCAAAAGTAAAGACGGTTATGATAGAAATTTATTCTCTATAAGAATGAGGTTGAAAACCAACTTAATAGAAAGATTTAAGGTGGTTCAGTGACCGAGGCGGTGAATATGTATCACCGTCGCAGATTTGTGTCAACATGGTATCGGACACGAAACAACACTCCATACTCGCCAAAGAAATGGGATTCTTGAGCGAAGAATCGTTCTCTGAAATTGATGATGAATGCTCTACTATTAAGTTCTGGTCTACCAGAGCACTTGTGGGGGGAAGCTGTGTTAACAGCTAATTACCTTTTAAATAAGGTGTCCCGAAAGAAAATAGAAAAGAGCCCTTATGAGTTGTGGAATGGTAGACAGTTATCCTACAAATACTTGCGAGTGTGGGGGTGTCTGGCCAAAGTTTTGGTGCCGGATCCAAAAAGGATCAAGATCGGACCAAAAACTGCTGATCGATATTTATTCGATATGCACATAATAGCGATGCCTATAGTTTTCTTGTGATTGGATCTCAAATTCTGAGATACACAAGAACTCGATTATTGAATCGAAATGCCTCATTCTTTGAGCACGCGTGCTTAGTTTAAGGCCCGAGAGGATGCTAGCTCTTCTAAACGGGTACGGAAGACAAGAGTAGAAGAAATGGATGAACCAATTGAGGGTAAGCTCGACGATAAGAGAGCTCGGATGGAGAAATCCTTTGGATCGGATTTTCTCACCTTCACGATGGAAAGTGATCCCCGAGTTACTCGAGCGGTAAACTCGATGGACCTCGATGGAAGAAGCGATTGCATTTGAGATTTCATCAATCTTGCAAAATCATACTTGGGAATCGTAGATCTTCCTTCCGGAAGTAAGGCACTAGGCTGCAAGTGGATTTTCAAGAAGAAAATGAAATCAGAAGGCACGATAGAAAGGTTCAAGGCAAGGTTGGTAATTAAGGGTTACCGACAACGTGGCGACCTTGACTATTTTGATACCTATACTCCGGTATCAAGAATAACGTCCATTAGGGTGTTATTAGCGATTGCCACTCTGTGGAATCTGTATACATCAAATGGATGTAAAATCGCCTTTAAACGGAGATTTGTAAGAGGAAATCTACATGGAACAACTCAAGGGTTCTTCTCGCCCGGGCATGAAACCAAGGTATGTAGATCGATCAAGTCAGACGGCTTCAAACAAGCTCCAAAGCAACGATGAGAAATTTGATAGTATCATATTCGATGTGGATTTAAAATCAATGAGAGTGATAAATGCATTTCTACAGAGAAAGATACGAAGATGGCTTAGTCATTTTATGTTTAGATGACATACTTATCATCGGGAGCAATGATAAGATAATTAAATCCACTAAAGTTATGTTGAACTCAAGATTTGACATGAGAGACATGGGTCTTGATGTGATTCTTGGAATTAAAATTCTTAGAGCGTCGGAAGGACTTATCTTAAGTCAGTCCCATTATGTGGATAAGATTCTTGAAAGATTCACCAAGAGTGATACTGCACTGGCACGGACTCCGATAGATATGAGTCAACATCTATCGAAAAATCAAGGAGAGAGTACCTCTCAAATAGAGTACTCGGGATAATTGTAAGTCCGATGTACTTAATGAGTTGTCAGACACGACCACTTAGCCTATCAGTTGAGTAAATTGAGCGATTTACAAGTAATCCGGTGTTGAGCACGAAAGGGATAACTAGAATACTACGGTATCTACATTACACTCGTAATCGTGGATCACTATACAAGATATCCTGCAGTCGAAGGATACTACGATGCAAGTTGGATATCCGACATAAAAGACTCAAAGTCTACAGTGGATATGTATTCACTTTGGGAGGTGCGACCCGTTTCTTGAAAATCTTCTAAGCAAACCGTTATAACCGGATCCACGATGGAATCGAATTTGTAGCTCTTGACAAATGTGGTGAAGAGGATGAATGACTCGACATTTCTTAGAAGATGTTCCTAGATGGTCGAAACTGTCGCGTGATACGCATACATTGCGATAGTCAATCGGCAATTGGCGAGCACGAGTCATTCAGATAATGGTAAGTCTAGGCATATACGTCGTAGCATAATAACATTAGACAACTACTCTCATCGGTGTTATCCGCTGACTATGTAAAGTCAAAAGATAACTTAGCGGATCCGCTAATCAAAGGGTTAAATCGAGAGTTAGTTGCAAGCTCATCATTGAGGATGGGGTTAATGGCGATCAAGATAAAGCGTTGGTGCAAAGGAAACCCAACCTATGCTGACTGGAGATCCCAAGAACTAGGTTCAAAGGGACAACCTAACTGTACTGACTAAGTAAGCTCACTGTGAGAGGGTATGACCCAAGAAACAGTGAAAGGATGAAGGTTAAGCATACGACTTTTAATGATCTAGAAGAGTAGTGGGAATACTCTCAAGAGATCACGTATGCGAGAAAGAAGTGGAGCCGCTTCGAAGAGAATTAAAGACACAATTCTTAGACCTTCTCGCGAGCAGCGTGTTCGGCCTAACTGAACACACTCGCGAAGGCCCGAACTATATTAGGAGAGTCGTGTGAAATGCGTCCATGCTTACATAAAGCGGTCGAATAGTTCGAGGACATCGCGTCTCTTAATCTACCGGATGCAAACATACTTACACAAGGAAGGTTGAAGGGTCAAACCTACCTATCCTATGCTGGACTTAACCGCTGAAGGCTATCATGTATCAATTTCCATTCATGTGGGGGATTGTTGGAATTTGAATGGAAATTATGGAAATGTGAAGAAAGGATGAAGAAGACGTTCTGTCATCCTTTTAAACTTGTTGATCGGTAAAACGGAAAGATGGGGAAGACTTTCCATCATCTTTCGTGTCGAACCGTGGAAAGTTCGCATTAAAACTCTGACATAAATGGTCAGAGATTGATGGATTAATGGTAGATTAATTGAATCAAGGAAGCATTATGGATGACCTTTCGATTTACGTAAATTAAACGAATCAAGGCGACATTATGGTTGACCTTTCGATTCCACCATTAATAGGTCTCCTCTATAAAAGGAGACATGATTGCGAACTCAAAAGAAAGAGAGCTCTCTGTTTTCCAACCCCACAGTGATAGCGTTCAAGTGTTCGTTCAGTTCGCCGAGGACTGCTTGTGCTCGTTGGAGTCCGCGGTTTTGCCGTTGTATCCTGGAAAATAGACGTCCTGCTAAACCTCGCAAGCACCCTGTCGGAGGAGGACGAATCTGTTTTAAGGAAACTGTGTATACACAGGCCTCGGCAGCTTTTTAATTGACTCTGCAATTCACTCTGCAACCAATTCTGCAATTGGTTCTGCAACCAATTCTACAATTGGCTCTGCAACCAATTCTGTGATTGGTTACGCAGCTGCCGACTCTGCTCGCAATTGGTTCGCAAGCGGCCTGCGGTGGTTCTGCAACAACCGCTGCGCAACTAGTTACTGGCTCTGCAATCGATTCGCGATTGACTCTGCGGATTACAGCGGCTCTGCATCCACCGGCTCTGCGGCCCGGTTCTGCAATTCGCTCTGCAACGGCCGCTCTGCATTGGTTACGCTGCAATGGCTGCTCTGCAACAATTGACTCTGCAATTGGCTCCGCAACCAGCTCTGCAATTGGCTCTGCAACCAGCTTTACAATTGGCCGGAGACTTCTGATCCGGCTCGAAACGGAAGAAATCATTCTTGATTGAGGACGAAAAAGGAAGTGATCGACTCAACAGACAAGTCCGATTAATTTTCGGACTTTCCTTTTTTTTTCGTCAGGAAAGGTATACTCTTTATATTCCAACAGTATAGACAGATACATTAGATATCCAAAAAAAAAATGTGTCCAACTGAGATAATGGAGTAATTTTTTTCTACCTCCTGAGCCTTCAAATAGACTATTATAACTAAAAGTTAGCTTTTCTCAAGAAGATAAAGGTTTTGATTTAGTTTTTTCTAGTGTCCATGTTTAACTTTTCAAATTTTATCAGACGACTTCAAGTACAGAGCCATTCAGCACTACTCCCATCAAACATAGATCTAGTCGAAGGGAATCGTATCAGCATAGGACTGAGCTCTGTAAACATTTAGATTGTCTATCTGAAGTGACAAAATCTTTCAAGCCCACTTCACAGGATCCTGTTTTCAAGTGAGAACTCATCAGTGCACATAGTGGGGAAGCTAATATCTGACAAACTAAGAATAAGCAACTTCTACACAAGTCCAAAATTAAGAGAAAAATGGCATCATCCGAATGCCTCCCATAGCAGTAAAATCCAAAAAGTTGCAAGGAATCCTTGGAAAACAGAAGGGTACTGTGTCCTCAGCTCAAGCACCAATTGATGCAGCAACTGAGCGGGCCATGTGACAGAAGATTTGCGCCATATATGGTTTCAGTTAATTGCTTTTTTAAACCAGTTATGGAGTTTTCTCTTGTGGAGATTGTATTAATCATCATTCTTACTTTATTTCGGTTTAGATTTTGTTCATTTTGATGTATTCTTTTTCAGGGAAGGAGATTCATTACTTCCCCAGATCCCAAATTATTTAAGGCTAAGTGAGTTTAAGTATCATGATTATACAAACTTGTACACTCTATCATTTGAAATTTGAATTTGCTTTCCTTAACTTTGACATTTCTAAATTGACCTTGCTGCTGTTTTCCTTAACTTTGATATTTTGTATTTTGGCTATTGGTTCTGATTTATGTTGAGAACCATCAACCTCAGCCCCGGGCCTGCATGAACATTTATCAGTTGAATTAAGCATTTACAGTCACTGTTAAAAGGGTTTAGAAAGTGGATTTACATCAATGTAGCAGATCACAGTATTGGGACCTACACGGTTAATCATGTATATCTGTGTAACCACAATTACTATGTAAACGAACTCCCAGCAAGGAAATTTTAGTCGATACAAAGAATCCAGTCACTTAACTTGCATAAGGGATGATAATAATTGGTGCTGCAAAACTATGACAAACCTGGTCGCACTAATTATAATGATCTTTGGCATTCTGCTTCTGCATTGCATGTGAGGACCATGTTAAGAAAATAACTCATGCTCAATAAATCTTATTTCTATTGTATTCATCTAGTTTACCTACCATTTGATGACTTTTCTGGTTGCAGAAATTCAGAGATGGTAACGTGCCTGTTTCTTTCCAGAAGTAACTTGTCAGGAAGCTTAATCTTCACAGTGAAGCCGAGGTAAGTAATAGAGTTTGCCTAAAGTCGGTACATTTTGATTGAATGCAACAGTTGAGACTGTATAATGATTGAAATGAATGCTACTCTTCCTTTCTTGTTCATAACTTGATAAAAATGATGAATAATTTACTAAAATGCCAGTCGCAATAAAGTTGCTTAATGTGTGCAAGGAAGAAACAGCTACCAGTGGCAACATTTGTCAGAAGCAGCTTTGGTGAAATTAGCTGATATATAACTGAATATAGTACCATTGCCTTTTGCTGTTGTCAGCTCATTGAGTGATCATAAATATGGGAGGGTACATGAATTAACACAATCAATTTTACTCATGAAGCTCAAATATCAATCAGTACAAGGATGTCATAGTATATGTAAACTGGGGCTGAAGTGTTGATTGAAGTTGCTCTGGTTAGTGACAATTACAATATGATCAGTTCAATACAACAAGGCTTATTGGCACCCAGTTCCTAATCAAGTCCAGATCAGGTAATCTTGACTGCTAAGTAGAACCAGATTGTTAATGATTATTTCCATGTATGATAAGTCTTAGGTACTGCTTTTGTTTCCTAAACTTGGTCTAAATTACACTCTGCTAGATACATTGCCAATCTTTCGTCCAATGAGATATACCTGCTTCTATATTTGGATACTTGATGTAGAAGTAGCTACTACAGAATTAGGATGCATCCAATATATCTTCTACATCCATTCTAATGGACCATGCCTAATTAGCAGTAGCTCGACCAATTAACAATGAACAATGACTTTTTCTCTGCAAGCGTAACTGTGTTTGATCATTCCAATTCTTCTCTACAATATGATCCTGCTCATTAGTACGTCGAAACAATCTTAATCATATAACTTCATGAAATAAATAATCAGTGTGGCAGTGATTAGCCATATAGATTCAGATATCCTCTTTTTAATCCTTCATTTGGCTGAATTTTTTCTTAAGCAACAGATTTAGTCCAAATTTCTTTTAACAAAGAAAATTATATAATGAGTGCATGCACTCCCCTTGTGATGCTTTGTCACTTGTGCATATTTCTCATTCATGAGCTGTATTTGTAAGCTTCTAAGAAGACTATTGAGCCGCATCAATAACATTCACAGGGTTTGATGATACCGGTGACATGTTATGTTACTCGGACTCGGATATTCAATATCCTGACATCTTATACAAATTTAGGTATCTTTCATGGCTATTTCTAAATTCTTCAATTCACAACCAGTGGGATGGGCGTTTAGGTGTATGAACCGTGTGTCGACCATCGAATTATGCAATCAAGACGCCGAGCCATAAAGTGATACGTTATGGCTCGCTAATTTCTCGTGTTTTCATTGTGCCAGAGTTATCCTCTTCAGCTCAACTACCCTTCACTTGATGGCGAATACAAGTGGGCATCATGTTCCGGGGCCAGCCAGTGAGCCCTACTGCATCTCTACACAAAGTACTTGTTCAGTGGCTAACAAGGGGATCATCAGAGGCTGCTGCCTTAACCTCCGGCAAGGAGTACGCCATGGTGCTAGCCTACGGTTCAATGATTATCCTCAAGGGTGCTCCATTGTCTACTTTTTGTTAATCCTCTACCATTTGTTCATCCAATCGTTGTACACTGACTTGTTTGTTTCACGGTGGTTCTTGCATTAAATCTGTGATATGATAGTAATTAAGAGGCAAAATCAATGCAAGTCTTTTTAGCATTGTGAGGAATATCTTGTATTCTATTGACTTAATTACGTGTGTTTTTCCAAATTCATTTTCAGAGTGACTCGTCCAATGATACATCAATTCAAAAAAGTCAATTATGAAAAAAGAAATAATTATTGGTAGCCATCAAAGAAAATAACAGATTTTGAAAATAGAGAAACAAATAAAAGAGATGTTGATGACTTTTTGACATTTTTGAATTATTATAGATAAATGATGTGAAAGTTTAATCATTTTTAAAAATAAAAGAAGTGGGCTTTTGTGATTAGATAATTAAAATTTATAACACTCGATAACACCGGTCTCCAACTTGATCACCATAACAAACAAAGAACATTTAATTAATTACTTAAGCTATACTTTAAAGTCCAGTCGGGAAAATTACGGATCCAAGTTTCTCAATTTACATACGAGACAAACAACAAAGTGAAGATTAAAAAAATGTGAAATACAACCTACGAATTAAAAACGATTAGGTTAATACAAAGTCAAAGTCAATGATAATTAAAAAAACAATTAAAAGATTTCATGAGATATCGAATCATTTAATTACTTCGTAGGTGTACATAGGAGGAGTCTATGAAATTAATACAAATGTATCTGAATTTAATAGAGATTTCAATGAATTAGATTCTACATTTAGCTTAATCTAGTAACACAGGTCAATTAATTCTGTCTTGATCAAGCAAATAATGGCGATGACAACTAAGGATCGAATTTCCTTCTTTAAATAAAATTTTCATATATTATTTATATACAATCCTAAATTCGACGAAATGCTTAAAATTAGGAGTACTCACGTATCATCTTCGAAATTGATCTAGATGTGATTATTTTCATTTTATTAATGAGTACATTTTCAAAAATATGTGAAATACAAGGGTTGAAACGAAAACATGCTATTATTGAAATCGATCCCTTCAAATTCCAAAATAACAATTTAGTCATAGTTTCGTGCTCCGGGTATTGAAGTAATAAATAGGAGGCGATTGGGGAAAAATTTCCAACCTCTCTGCCCTGCTGTTGGTGTTTCCTGCACACGTCCCAATCTCATGGGCGCCATCGGAAGGCCACCACCAACTCGACACTAGGGTTCTTCCCTCCCCCTTCGCTGTGGTCAGCTCTTTGATCCTGTTTCTTATCCTCGTGTTTTCTTGCAGTGCTCAAATTGATGTCCTTTTTGAGGATTTCTCAACATTTCTTGAGCTCAGTAGGAAAATCCGTGTAACAATCGCTTAAGTTATCTGCTTTCTGATGTTTTGAATCGAGTTCGGTGGCCAAAATACGGTCTTGATTATTTCTCCTTTTGCATGCCGCAGTAGGTTTAGAGTTGGACGTGCTTTTATGTTGGAAAACATTGGGTTCTTTTTTGCTCCTTTGCTTTAGATCTCTTCTTATATAACTTGATCGTGGATCATTTTTTTCACTATATGTGTTTGTCGTCTAGAATGGATGAATTCTTAGATCTTTCTTATTTCTGCAGTTGAAACTTTTAATCCTCCAGAACTGTCCGAAATGGGATTTTTAGGGTTGATTTAGAGCTGTGGTTTTGAGATGGAGGAGGTGGAGAAAGCTAATAGAACTGCAATCGAGAGCTGTCACAGAGTTCTTAGCCTCCTTTCTCAGCCTCAAAACAAAGCTCAGTTTGCTAACTTGTTGAGTGATACAGGGGATACTATAACAAGGTTCAAGAAAGTGGTTTCTTTGCTCACGAACAGTTCTGGCCATGGAAGAGTTAGGGTTGCCAACAAAGTCATATCTCCCTCCCATCGTAAGCTCCTCTCGGACAACCAACTGTTGTCAAAGATGGAGCAGAGTCCTAATCCACCCCAGCAACTTCCAAGAACTATTTTAGAAGGGAAAATTCAGTTTTTGGATTCAAGTGCTAAAAACCCTTTTCAACTATCTCAAAGGAGCCTATTTGAGAATCAACTTGGACCACATGCCTCATCATCAAGTCAGTACCGGTTTCTTCAGCACCCACCGCAGAATGATCCAAGGCTTCAGCTTCACCACCAGATGAAGCTTCAGGCTGACATGTTTCGTAGGACTAATAGTGCTATTAATCTTAAATTTGAGAGTTCTAGTCACACACCTTCTGCGTCAACTACAAGGTCCTTCTTGTCATCTCTAAGCATAGATGGGAGTGTGGCTAACTTGAATGGAAAGTCATTCCATCTGATTGGTGGACCGTCTTCGTCTGACCCAGTGAACCTGCATCCTCCACTCAAGCGGAAGTGTGTATGTAGGGCGGAGGATGCGAACGGAAAATGTGCCACAAGTGGCCGATGTCATTGCTCAAAGAGAAGGCAAGTTCATGGATGTTATTTTTCATTCAGAGATGGAACTATGATTCTTGGGATCGAATTCAATTGTTGTTAACTCTATTCTTATCTTCAGGAAGCTAAGAGTTAAGAGAACCATTAAGGTGCCTGCTGTCAGTAATAAGCTTGCTGATATCCCGCCGGATGACTATTCGTGGAGGAAGTATGGACAAAAGCCAATAAAGGGATCTCCTCATCCTAGGTATGCTATCTCATCCCAATCTCCATTCGTATGCATGTTATTTTCTGAGCTGCTTTCTCTCTTTCCACAGTTTAGATCATGCACTTAGGTTTATTTCAATTTCTTTAATTTGTTTTCTTTTTGCGGCATAGCTAAAGATGAAGCACACCAGTTCAATAACTTTTCACTAAAATTTAACTATTGTGCATCTTTTATTAATTTGGAGAATTGATTATTTAGCTTATCTCAAGGCTCTCTTCAAATTGAATATTTTCCCGTGTTCTTTTGTTTTTGTGTGTGTGTGTGTGTGTGTGTTGTGTGATAGATGATAAGTAAATGATAAATTGAGAAATAGTTGACTTCTCGAACAAAGTCCTTCTGACCCATTAATTAACCCTTGTTTACTTGTTCAATCAACAATTTTAGCTATCTCTTAATAGGACATTTATGCTCTAGCAGAGAGATCTTTAACCACGTTAAGAAACAATCATCATGTTTCATGAAACTCTCTCTTTGAATTTCTTGTCGGTTTCTCTGCTTATGCTTTTAGTTGCGATGAAACTGCTTATTCTATTCAGTAAAGTTTTGCATAACCTTATTGGAAAAGAAAATTGTGTAAAAACAATGCAGGGGATACTACAAATGCAGCAGCATGAGGGGCTGCCCTGCAAGGAAACACGTCGAAAGGTGCTTGGAAGACCCTTCAATGATGATTGTTACCTACGAAGGTGAGCACAACCACGCTCGGTTGCTTACCCAGTCTGGCCAAACATAGAGGCAATAAAGATTTTGTCATCATTAACACCCTCCCACCGATCATCTTGTTCCTCACCTTCTTTCTTTAGTCATTGCAAGCATCTCTTCAACCATTAGAAAATGAGTTTCTGCAACTTCCAGCATCTTTTTGCAACTCAAAGAGGAGGGAAACTACAAGGAATTCCCTTCCAATCCATGTACAAATGTTACTCGCTGTTCAGAAAATGGAGAATGGTTTATTGGAAGCATTTCCCTCGTTTTCTGTTGGAAATTCTCTGCATTTGTTTAATTAAGCCTGAAACAGAAGTAGAATCACTGTCACATAGCAAGACTCTAAATGGGAAATGAAATCGACCGCTCGACGGAGATTTGCGGCACATTCTACTTTGCTAGAATGAGTCCACTCACCACTCTTTGTATCATTCATGTCATTGCTTGCCTGCATGTTGTCCACCAGATGGCTCCTCTTTGGTGACCAAAGATAAGGTATGTGACGAACCTTGCGTTGTCCAGTGGTCCATGTCTCCATGATGAGATGCCTCTATGCACTCTTGAAACTTACTTCATCGATGGAACGTCTTCCAATGCTGCCCAAAAAGATGAGATGCTTCTCTTGAAACTTCATTCGTGGAACATCTTCCAATGTTGCCTACAAATGAGATGCCACTTTGTCCTCAACTTCTCTCTTGGATTTACTTCATACTGCCACCCTTCTTTTTGGTTTTGTTAAATCTTAATTGGTGATCATTATGCTTTTCATGTAATGGTCAATTGCATCACCACTTGATGATAGGACTACCTGGACCCGTAGAAACTATTTGAAGTGCTTCTAAAAGATTAGATAGAGGATTCCACTTGCTTTGCCAACATCACCAGAACATAAACAAAAGTCAAAAGTTGGATGGAAAATTTTGGAAACAAATCCACGCAAGGTTTGTTGGTGCTCTGACATAATAATTCATCACTATTTGCTTACTTCCATTCTCATAAAAACTTCCATCTTTTCAATTTTGATTTTTGTTATCATAAGTTATCATGACCTTGGGGACAAAAGCAGTAGAGACAGAAGAGAATCGAACAAGGAGAAGTAAGAAAAAGGAAAAGGAGGCGAGGAGAGGAGGGAAATTTTTTTGTATTTTTTGTTTTTTAGAAAAGAATGCGAAAAATGAAACAACCATGATTCGACCGCTAACATCCATAATAACATCTCAGTTCCTAATGTAACTTTTCAATGAGTTGAGAATCAAAGAACAAATATGATTACTATCGAGCCAAGTTGACAAACCCTTTTGCCTTTTTTAGGGTTCAAGCAAGCATGTTCCATTTCCCTTTCCTCTAGTCCATCGACAAGTGGCCATTTCATTAATAATATCCTCTTCGAAGCAACTTTATTAATTGCAAATCTCGGAAAATCCTACTTTGTTGGTTCTAATTCTACTTAGCATTAGCTAATTGTTTGATGTCTGCTTCCCAAGTCTAAGTCCAAAGAATAAAATTTACTTTAGATTCTTCCACAATCTTGGTAGTTAAGTCCTCAAGGGAAGAAAGGATAAAGTTTAGTTTGATTCTTTCGCGAACTCATGTTTGTATATATACGTAACTTTGTCCATAATGTAAGCGATTTGAGTGCCGAAAGGCAAAGTAGATGTTAATCGCTTATAAAGACTACAGTCAGAACTCAAATTGTGCACTAAGAAAGAGATACTTAGTGGTGGTAGAACCCTATATATTTCTGCCTTGTCAAAGATTCTCATTGATCATGTGTTATTTTATATTCATAAATATGAATATAATCGATCGAATGATTTTGTAATATCATAAACTGGTCAATATTTTTTTTACATAAAATATTGAATTCTTATATTCTCAGATGGAATGAGAACACAAGACTTGACAATCAAACTAAGTCTAATTAATATATATATAGGATGAAAATCTACTTAGCTTAATTGATTCTTAGATAATTATTAAATCAATTATTTTTCAAAAGCTATTTAAGAAACAAGGTATCAAATCAATAGACCCGATCGATGCTCCATAATCTAAAGGGCTTATTTTGCTAACAGGCCAATTGGTTCCTCAGATAACATATTTTGAAGTTGTTTTCTAGCATCTATATATTGTTGTTCATGTAGCAACGTATACAGCAATTGTACCATACCAGGAATTAGATTAAATAATGAAAAAAAAATCAATTATAAATATTGGATCATAACTTATCTAAAGATATGCAATGCGTAACTAAGTTAATTTTTTTTAAAATATAAACTATATGTAAAGGCTTAATAAATTATGCGTCTACGCGAGACTAATGAAAACTTTAAGGACGATAGAGTTATTTAATATGTGTTATGTAATCCTAATGCTAATCTAGTACAAATAGGCAAATAAATTTGAGATCTCATGCCTCGATCCAAGTTTCGGTGTTCATGTAAACTAGAGATGTTTACCAACACTTTCATAGAGGTTTCTTTTTTTTTTCTTTTTTCGCATGTGTGAATCAATATAATCTATATATGCCATTAATTAATTAATGGTCCCAACTAATATGCATTTAATTTTGTAAAATCTAATAGCTTTGAAGTGGCTTTCATATAAGGCTTTTTTAGCTCAATGTTCAATTTGCCAAACATGGTTTCATCATCATTATCATCTTTAATACTTCCTTAATTTGCCTTCAAATGGCAATTAGCTCAACTTAGTGTTATAATACTTAGTTTGATCGCCATATATAGTAGCTTTGGCACATTAAACTCATCGTCACTTAACTCCAAACTAAATCCACATTGTTGTCATCTAAATTTTAGCTTAATTTAATCCAATTGAAAAGGTGTTATGTAGTAGGATCCTTCAACCTAATAGCATCCTTTTGGACATGGACATAAATGGCTCACCAATAACATTTCGTCCAATAAATTAATTATAATGAAAATCATCTTTTATGTGGATGAAGTTGAGCGAACTATGGTATTACTTGTTTTTCAAAAGAGTTAGGAAGTTGACATCAATGGAGGGACATTCGTAGAGACGTATGTCATTTTTTTTAGGTCGAGATCTTTGTCATATCACATTAAATAAATAAATAAATTAGTTAGATTAATGAGATAATTTATATAGTTTTGCAACTTCATTATTTATTAAAATGTACAAAATAGAATAAAAATTGCTTCTAACTAAAGTTGGTCTTTCATGTGAGTCTTATTTTATTTTCGACTAATCATTTGTTTGTGAGATATATCGAGAATAATAAAAAAGAACTAATCATTTACTGTGGGGCCTTTTTCGCTTTGGGCGGGTCCCACGTGCAAGTGCCAGGGTGGGGTTGGGTCGGAGGTGAGTGGTGACCATATATATTGAATAATTTAATACTCCACAGCGTTACGAGTAATATACCGTAAACTGACGGAGTTGGTTTTTAACAGTTCTGCTGTTATCGTTCTGCATCGTAACGGAACTGGCAATGAGCTACGGCCTACGGCTGATAAGGATTCCCGTTTTCGTCCCGTTATTTGCAGTGGAGTTCAGCCGTGTGTCGTGGCGTATCGGTCGTTACGTGTCGGTTGCCACTTGAAAAAAGCATTTGAAAAAAACTTAAATCTGTTTGTAACCTAAACACTTTTTACTCGTTCCGCCCCGACACACCATCAATCAGAAGTCGGGTATTATTTCGAGTGCGTATGTATAGGTGAACAAAGTATATTTAAAAGTAGTTCGCGCGTCGGGTTATCTGTTGGATTGATGTCAGGGTCCCGTCACCGACATCTACTAGAGGTAGTCTTACCGCTCTCGAAGCGACAAGCGGGACCTCTTTACCTGCGAACGACTCGAACGCAGAGCGCGCGAAGGTTCCATCCAACGCCGTCATGTTACGGCGTCAAATAATGCGCTGCTATATATGGCGTAACAGGGAGCTCGACGCCGCGACGCCGTAGAGAGGACGAGAGCCGAGCTCCCAAGACAGGAAGGAAAGCGAAGAGGCCGGCGGACGGAGGCAGTGGAGGAAGAGGGGAAAGTGAAATCGCAAGGCATTGGTTGGTTTTTCCCCCTTTATCTCGTTAGGCATTGGTGTCTGGTTTTCTTTGGAATCTATTGCGGGAACGATCGAATCGTAGTTTGTGATTGTTCTTGATGGGATGAGGTAGTCACATTTGGAACCTCTTTTATCTGTTGGAATTTTTCTGGTCTCATCCGGATTGGGAGTTATCGATGTTTGTATTGGCGGCTTAAGAATGTGCATTAGGATTTAGGATCAATTTTGAATTAGTCTTTCTTCCTTGACCGATGGTTTTGAAGCAATTTTTTACTCCGACTTTTTTCTTTCTTTCTGGTGCATTTTGATTTGATTTTAAATGTGCGAAATAATATATTTCCTTTTCTTTCTACTTGTGTGGGTTAGCATTTTGCCTACTTGGATAGAAATAAGAAAAAGAAAAAAAAAATGGAGCTTGGGTGGCTAATGAGATGAGAAATGCTGATCTGATTTAATTCTATGTTGAGCAAAAAAAAATTCTAGCAGCTTCATTTTTTTTTTAATCCAATTTCTTTACACTGATCTGTATATTTAGCTGAAAAAAAAACTCCTCGGAGTTTAGGTGGTGACTCTGGTCTAATTCTTAAGATTGCAAAAAAAAAAAAAAAAATCTAGCGACTTCCTATTTGTAGCTGGTCTAATTCTATTGGCTGTGCAAAAATATTCTTACAATTTTCGGTTAAAAATTTCAATCTTGGAGATGCGGGGTATCGATCCCCGTACCTCTCGCATGCTAAGCGAGCGCTCTACCATCTGAACTACATCCCCTTTGCTATTATAATTCTATTTTGTGAACAACAATTATAGTAATTTCCTATGCCTGCATATCAATTTTTAAAGGCATGTATTATTAGTCCACATACCTGTCACGTGCTGAGCGAGTCTGAGCTACATCGCTTAAAAGTTTTATTTTAGCAGTAAATCTCTCCTCAGAATTTAGGTGGTTAATAAGATGAGAAACCATCTGAGCTACGTCCTCTTGATGTCCTGTGGCTTACCTACTTAATCGGAAAAAATTAAAAATTGGAGCGTTCTTGGATAAAATTAATACATCATGTCATATTTCTTGCTGGTTGTGTTAAACTGACTTGTTCTTGGATGAGTAACATTATCTTCTAAGAATTTCAAGCTAATTTTTTTATCATATTTTGATATATCACTTGCTGGTTCTGTGAAGCTAGCATCTTCCAAAAGGCATTATCTTCATGCATGGTCCAGTACACAATTACAACCGCTATCAGTATTTTCTAGATCAAAAAAAAAGAAAAAAAAAAAGAAGTGACTAGATATACTAATTACATTTGAAGTTATTCTTCAATCATACGACTAGGCTCAGATTTTCTTTGTAGCATTTAATGATGCTTTTATTCAATTCCTTTTCACTTTTCTTTCATCTCGATTGTGTGATGTTCTTTGCGCTCTCATGTGTCATTTGGTGGTGATTCTTAGTAGCTCCGTCTTGCTATGAAAAGCACATAAATTTATGGTAAATTTCATCCATAGTGTTGATCCTTTTACCTTAGCTATTAATACTGAATGACAAGGACTAAAGTTTTTTTAGAAAGTATGGTTACCTCTTTGAAATTTGTTGGATGCATAGTGCTCCCTGTTTAAAATCCTGAAGTTCCCTGAAATTGGTTAAGATAACTACTTGTTGAATTTCTAATACTCAATTAAATTTTGGCCAATCTTCTTATGGTGTCTGTATTGTTGTTTGCTACATTTTCCTTGAGTTTCTAGTTTCAACTTAATATTTTGTTTCTGCTTTTTTCTGCTCCTTGAAATCTTGTTCTTCATGTTTGCAACACTTTTTAGTAGAGTTTGTACTGATTGTTTATGAAAGACATTTTCCAAAAAACAAAAAAGAAAAAGAGAGACAAAATGGAGATGCAAGAAATAAATTCTCAATACCTCTTAATTGCTGAGCAAGATATTTTTCAACAAAATTCCTACCAGTTATTATGATATTTGTATTGTTGAGTAATATGCCTTCTATGGTTTCGTATGTGCTCCTTGTTCTTCATGTCTACAACACTTTCAGTGAAACTTTCAACGGCTATTTATAAAAACCATTTTCTACCCAAAAAAAAACCCAGAATTGGAGATGATGGGTACGAATCCCTGTACTTCTTGCATGATAAGTGAGCACTCTACCATCTAAGTTACATCCCCTCAATGACTACTTAAATCTCAATACAATTGGTAGTTGTTTTTTTTATAAACTTTCTGTAATGTCGTCTTCTTGTGTTATTGACTTCTATTAATATAATTTTTTTCTAAAGAATTGAAGCTAATCTTACTATCATATTTTGTTCTCCGGCACCTCTTTTTTTTTTTCTGAAAAAGTTGTGGGTCAGGATTAGGACTCATTAACTAGAACTGCTCTTTCTAACACTAGTTGGTTCTGTTAAACATCTTCTATAATTATCATATTCTCGTCGCCGAATTTAGTGCTCTCCAAAAGACATTATTCACCATGAACAAACAGTCGCAATCAACAGTGCTGGTATCCGTATTTTTGGTTTAGTAAATCAAATTAATAATGTTAATTATGTTTTAAGTTATTCTTGCTGCCATTGTAAAACTGTCAGGTTTTCTTTATAGCATCTAATTATTTTTTGAGTCATTTACTTTTATAGTTTGTTTTCTCTTTCCATTTTGTATCTATGATGTGATTAGACTCTCGCTTGCACGGGTGATCTATTGGTGATTATAGGCACCCCCTTGTGCAATGGAAAGTGATATTTGACAGAATTTTGTGCAGCAAACTATTAATTCTACCCTTTATAATTTTTTCCTTTAGTATAATTGTTAAAATTCTTGAAGAAGTTCCCACACAGTGATTGAGATAGCCAGATGTTGAAATTCTAGTACTTGATTAGGTATCACTTTAGTTTTTATATTTCTTTTCCCGGAAGTTAATATTTTATTGATGCTTGCATTCTTTTTTACTTGCATCTTCCTAGTTATTTAACCTTCATATATATGCGTCGTTATATTTCCATTGTGTTGGTTCTTGTCGCAGGTTAATGGGTATGGAAATCATTAAAGTGGCTTCTGATAGAGGGTCAGATTATGCAGTTAGCATAATAGACGAGGATTCTCACGAGGAGCGGGAGCAAGAACTGTCTCAGCTCAGTAAGCGGTGTTTGGATGATGACACAGTAGAAAATAAGCATATTATTCACAAGTCATCAAGTCAAAGAAAGAAAGTTGCCCCGAAGCCTGCTAATTCTGGAAATGCGCATTCTAACCCCACTGTTCCTCATCCATTCACTCTTGCAACTGAAAAGCGTGCTTTTGGTGGACATAACTCTATTATTTCTTCAACTGTGAATGCAGACAAACATGATACCGTTGATGATATCCAGTCAGCACACATCCCAAACTATTCTCAGGTGGCCCATCCCTCAGTATAAAAATTGTTTACTGTTCCAATGATGTCATTTCTTAATCTTTCCTTGATAAAAACTAGAGCATCCGTGTAAATGCTCTCTATTGAGCAGTTCGTAGGATGTCATTAGGTTGCATTCTTTAGCTTGTCCTGTATATTCTCACCGTTCACTTCTGGTCATAGTAACAAGTTTCTCTTGGTATATCTAGTGATGATTCGCATCAAAAAGTTCATGGAAAAAAGAAGGAACTTTTCACCGTTATCATTGCTTATGGCATATCAACATATCAAGAAGAATTCAAATTTTGACATAACTTGTATGCTTGGCATTTAAAGTTCTGTTGGAAAAGTGTTTAGGAAATCTGAAGAATGATCAACTGCGAAATTAATCCTGTTGGGTTGTAATGCATTGCAGAGGCACTCCCTTCTCACAACCAGGAAGCCGTTGCAACTTCACAATGAAGATTCTCACTCTATTGCTTTGTATCCTTTACTCATCATTGTATCTTACCTCTACTCTGTTTATACAGTGTATTAAGTTCTCCTGAACTATATCACAGAGCAACCCCATCTGTAAGAAATTTGAGAAGCAAACCAACGGTAGCGACTGCCCCTACTTTCAGATGCAGTGAGCGTGCAGACAAGAGAAAGGAGGTATCATCTCTATGTACTAGGTCTAATTTAACTGTTCTCATTTTAACCAAGTCATTATTAATCCTTTGACCTCTGATTTCTTCAGTTCTACACTAAGTTGGGAGAGAAACACCTAGCTTTGGAGGAAGAAAAAAATCAGTCAGAAGCTAGGAAAAGGGTATGCTTTCTTTTGTTAATACTCTGCCAATGTCCACGCTGATGTGCACAATGGAAAACTTTCATTGTCATAATTTCAGTTCTCCACATTTCGCTTGCATTTATGAGACGCTTCATATAACATATATATTATACTAAATGGTTAGTTCAATCCCATGAAATTTCACATCGTGGTAGACACTGCATGTATGAGAAATTTCATAAATCATAGTTATGTGAAACATAATTTATATGAAAATTAAATGGTTGAATTGAATTTAACAACACTTAAATTATATTGCATCAACCAAATAGAAGTAAACTCTTCGTGGAGATTATAATATTCTTGGCAAATCTCCTGTCAGTCATTTCCCAATAGCTCTAAGTACGACGACTTATGTTTCTTGATTTGAGGTAAAGCAGTTTTAGAGGAATTTTGATTGTGAATGCATGGTTAATCTTAACTGTCTAATTCATCAGGAAGAGCAAGAGGCAGCTTTGAAAGAGTTGAGGAAGAGTTTAACATTCAAAGCACACCCGATTCCTAGTTTCTACCATGAGGGCCCTCCTCCAAAGGCCGAATTAAAGAAGGTAATGCCTTGGAGCTTTGCATTTAGTGCCCTTGCAATCCAACATTCAAGCAAATTAAAGATAAAGTAAATAGATTGCCATTTTACAAGTGCATGGAGTTCCACAGATTCTGTTGCAAAGTTCATTACCAAAATTCAACTCATGAGATCCAAAATTCCAACTTAAATAATATTTAGCTATTTCATGATGGCATGTGTCATAGGATTATGATGCTTAGCTATTTCACATCTCGCTTACTTGATAAACTACTGAAAGGTTCATGTTTAATGTGCATGTCTTGCATAAGCCCGCATCAAATATCCAAAACAAGCCTTCCACTTACATCATGAAGCATGTCTTGACTTCTAATACTTTCCCCTATTCTTTCGCTCGGTTTGTGATTACGCTCTACAATTTTTTTCTTTGAGTTTTTAGCCATTCCTACCACTTTCATCTCTTACTTTTCTGTGATTGCTACGTTTCTTTTAAGTCTGATTTCATCAAGTCAAGCTATTTTCTTTGTACAAAGGTACCTCCTACTCAAAAGAAATCACCCAAACTCACTCGAAGAAAGAGCTACGATGTCACCCCTGCTGAAGGACACGACTGTACTGGAGCTTGCAGACGATCTCATTGTCCTTATGCCAGTGTCAACACTGAAGCCATGAAGAAGAATGTGAAAGAGAGAGAAAACATCAAATCTGGGCGCACTACTATCGGCAATAGATCAGAGAACAGCTGCAGTCATGTTGCAGATGGGAAGTGAGTTTGGCACTTCAATTTACCTCACAAAGATGACTTCACACTGTCTCAGACTCTTAATTTACGCCCTGTGTTGAAGCTTGTGATGCATGTGGAGACTTTCAGATTAGATGGTGTGTATGATGTTTGATGCTGCAAATTGTGTTATTTATATACATGCGTATACGAACATGTAGCATGCTTACTATTTATTATTTATTTCCAGGGGAAGAGAGGTGCTTGTATTTATTTGTGTTGAAGAGCGGCGTGACTGGTTGTTATTGTTTGGTTTGATGTAATTTTATGTAAAAACATTTCTCGAGATTTCAGCAGTAGCATTTGATCGGAAGGAATTAGGTACTATCTGACTCTTATCTTTCTCAACTAATGCAAAACTTAATATTTATATGCATGAAACGATCAAAGCGAAAATGGGAAACAGATCTAGTCCAATTTAACTCGAAAACCGGATGTGGTGAAACCAGATTATAAAATAAAACCAACAACTGGTCAGAGAAACTCAGTTGGGTAGATGGTTGGACTTCTGCTCCTTTATTTTGGTAACTTTGGTTTGGTCAACTAGTTCTACCAGTCAACCAACTCCCCAGTAGCATAGCCAGTTAGCTGTGGTTGGTTCTCCAAACCATTGCTGCCAAGAGCAGGATTAATTCAATTAGCAGTAAAGAAAAAAAAAATCTGGGCACCCATGAATTGTTGTTTGATTTACAAAATCTTCTGCCAAAGCATAATTTGGCTTGCCGGAAAAAAAAAAGGCAGTACAGAAACAATTCGAAAAATACCTTGCAGGGAGAAAAAGTCATCCATCTGTTAAAAAAATAGACACAGGATTTACTAGTTCAAACTTTATTAAATGGTCCTTGAAGCAGATAAAACAGACAAACAAAAGGAAAAACAGACACTATACCTTAAGGAGGGATCCTGAAATAAATAAGCAGGCAACCAATACGCTAAAGACCCCATCAAGACTCTACAATGATGAAGGTCCTTGCTATATCCTTGAGGAACATTTCTTAACGTACAGAAGGCGGGAAAAAAAAAAAACTCAACTTGACTCCTCTTGATTGCCTATCAGTCTACCATAATCTATATACGAAAAGGAGAGGATACTGACTACCAGACTGCCAACAATGTATCATACAGGCGCTGCACATGTTGTTCGGAAGTGACCCGTTTGATTGCATCGCTACAATGCACGATTCGCTTAACCCGGCCCTTGATCTTCCGAGCGGACTCTCTTCTTTCTTGGCTTCGCAGGTGGCCTAAGTGATTTGGGTGGATTAACTATGAAGGCAATCTGATTATTGCCATTTTGATTTGAGTCAGACATTTCCCTCCAAAGGCTCTTGTCTGGAATTGGATGTATAGTTTGCGAATATGCCTTCCGATATGTTGCCACAGTGAAGCAGCTCTCAGTGTACCGATGAACATTCTGTCGACAAGAGAGAAGTGCAGCCACTCCATGAGCACAGGGCAAGCCATAGAGCTGCCAACCTCGGCAAAGGCAACAGCGGTTGCGGATGTCCACAATTATGCTGCCTTCACGAGGAGAAACGACTTCAAATTCTGCTTCATTTGCCCTTCCAACTTGATAGCCCCTCGCATGTTATATTGCATCAGAGACGCCCGTTCAGCTGAAGGCACAAGGATTGTCGCCCACTGCATGCTTGCTTCCGTCGCTCATTAAACCAAGTCATTAACTGCCGCCTGATGTACTCCATCATCTGGATTATTGGGAGTGAAGAAGCTTCAAGTATCCAACCATTAATTGACTCAACAATATTTGCTGTCAGGTGTCCAAATCGTGTTCCCTCAAAGTAGGCAGTTGCCCAAAGACGTGGTGGAATCCTTCCAATCCAGAAGGCAGCTTCAGGTGATATTTGCTCAATTTCTCTCATTTTAGCATCAAATTCATAATCTGTGAGAGCATGAGCAGCTCCCCAGAAGATATCAACAAGTGCAGAGTTGCTGAACTCTTTGCGGAAACTCTCAGTGAGATGGTGCATGCAGAATCCATGGAAGGCAGTTGGGAAGTTGAAGTCGACGCCATCTACAATTCCTTTCTGCCTATCTGACAAAATTGTGAGCCTTGGCATGTTCTCTGTATTGGCCTCAAGTAAAGCATGCAGTTCAGACAAAAACCATATCCAATTTTCATCGCTTGCCTCATCAACCACTCCAAAAGCTAGAGGGAATAGAGCACCATCTCCATCAAATCCAGTGGCCAAGAGTAAGGTTCCCAGATATTTGCTCTTTAAAATAGTCTTATCTAACCCAATCAACGGTCGGCACGCATTTACAAAACCATATATTGAGGCATAGAATGAGATGAACAATCGTTGAAAACAATCATCTTCTGGATTTTTGTATACACTCGCAATGCTTCCCAGGTTTGTCCTCTTAATTTGTTCACAATACTGTGGCAAGAGCCGATACCCTTCTTCAAAAGAGCCACGAACTGCAGCCATAATCCTCTCCTTTCCTCTCCAGGCTTGCTTGTATGACAAAGTTATTCCATGCATACGGTGGATCTCTTCGAGTATCTCCTTTGGCTTGCACTGTGGGTTCTCCCGAAGCCGTTCCTCAACAGAATTTGCCACCCATTCAACAGATGCCTGTTGATGCCCGAGATGGTAAATTCCGTTGCATGTATGCATCTCATTGATGGTCCTGATAGTGAAGTTTGGCACACCAGTGAGCTTTGCCGCATGAATGCGCCATGGGCAACCCTCAGCGGCACACTTTGCTGTGAAGCGCGTCTTATCTGACTTAACAGTTTGAATTTCGAAGTGGCAAGCAATGGCTGCGTCTCGTATAGCTCGTCGACAGCTCTTGACATCAGCAAACTCTTGTCCCACAGTGAGCTGGTGGTCCGGATTCACAACCAGTGCTCGGGCCTGCAACACCTGCGGAACTACTAGCTGACCCTGCAACATCTCTTGTGTCAATCCAAGGGCAAGCTCCTGCTCATGGTCCACGGATAGCTGGTCCAAGCTATGATCAACACTGAGATCATGGGTCTCAGCAAGAGTCAACTCATGGTTGTCCGATATACCCAACTCATGACTCTGCGCAAGGCTGTCTTGATCAGCATCATGATTCTGTCCTAAAGCTAGCTCCTCACCATCTTCACGGCCATGGTCATGATGGTGCTGATGGTGATGGTGGCCCAAAACTAGTTGACTCTCATTTGAATGTCCAAGTGCAAGATCATGACTGTGGGATTGACCTAGATCGAGGTCATGATCATGGGGGTGTCCAAGAACCAAACCATGTCTCTGTCCAAGGCCTAAACCCTGGCCTTCACCAATAACTAGCTCGTGGTTCTGGCCGAGAGCTAAACCAGGATTTCCAAGAACCAAATCATGGTCGGCCATTGCAAAGCCTGCAAAAGAACTCAACACAGCTCTAAAACTAGTCCGTCAATAGCTGTCAAACTTCAAAACCATGATAGGCAATGCGAAAACCCCCATAATTAAACAATCGACACCAATAAAACCTAGATCATGAAAGAAAAATTACAACTTTGTGATAGTCTGAAGTCCAAAATTCCAACTTCCCATCTTCACAACCAACGACGCAGTAGTATTCATATAAATTGGACCCAAACCCTATCGATTTGCTTCAAAACACAAACTTCACCGAAAGAACACAACATCTGGAAATAGAAAAGCAGCGAGAATACCTCGTACACGCTAAATGCTAACTCGAACGCTACCAGCCTCGAAAGAAGTACGCCAAGATCAGATATTTGACGAGGGAACGCCAAAGGCGCCGCAAAACGACGCAGAACCAGAAGGGACACGTCAGGCGGAGTCGAGATGAAGGAGGAAATCTAGGGCTCGTTTGAAGCCTCCTTCAGTAGGCGGGAAGGAGGGAGGAGGAGGAGAAGAAGAGATTTGAAGGGAGGGCGAAGGGATTTAGAAGGCGAGGAAGGGAAGAAAAGGAAGGGTTTGGGGAAGGAATAGGGCAAAAGGGCAGAAGCGAAAGGGAGGAGATGGCCGCCGATGCGAGAAGGAAAGGGGGCATTAAGGTCAACATTTGGCAACGACGCCTGTTATTATGCAGTAACATTACAGGGTTGCCCTTTCATCCACTTTAACGAGCCGGATCCGTCCCCCTCTGAATCCGATAACGTAAATGGGAACATTCGACCCATAAAGTCATTATAATTTATCATAAATATATATATCTCCATTTCACAAAGCATATCAGAGTGGCGCAGCGGAAGCGTGGTGGGCCCATAACCCACAGGTCCCAGGATCGAAACCTGGCTCTGATAAAAGGTTTCGCTATTTTACGCCATTTTTTAAGTATTTGGTTTGATACTTTGATTTGTCTGGTAAAGGCCAATTTTGAACCCAAACCCAGCCCATATCGAGTCTGTAGGGGGCCAAGAAATGATAGCAAATGGCCACATACTTGTTAGCCTGCTACAGGCATATTTTCCATGCTCACACCATACATAAATAAATAATCCTTAAATATATAAAACATATATATATAATAAAAAAATGTACCTTTAGCACTAACAATAATTAGGAAATAATTGTAATTTAATTGTCTTATAGTTTTGTTATTATTTACCTGTTATAAAATAAATAAATTGAGTTGAATTACGCTGTGTGTATTCTTACTAAATGAGAAATAATCTTTTTTCAACTTAATCTTTATTTTTTAGAATGAGTTTAAATTTGTAAAATATTATAAGACGTCGCATATTATCCAAAACTTTATCTAGACAATTAAAAGCCCTTTTTAAAAATACTAATTACGATTTATAAAAAAAACATATTTATGCACAAGTAAAGACATTGCAGACGCCAACTTTGACCGCCTTGAAATCGATCGATCGATCGATTCTACTGTGTCTGAAATATTATCCACGAATTAGACAATCCAATCGGAAATATGATCTCATAGATGATTACACTAATCACCTTAATTAATTCATCGCGAGTCGGGCAAAGTATAATTAATTGTAGTTGTTAAGGCAGATATTGACTCGGCATTCCCAATCAATTCCTTGAATCAAATTTGAATTGTGTGTGGTATACGAACCATACCAAATACAAATTATTAAGGTATATTTTAATAATTTTACAAAATATGAAATGACATTTTAATAATTTTAAAAAGTTTAGGTATATTTAAAAATAAAAATAAAAATCAACTAAGTAAGTTAAATTATAATATATTTGGTATTAGTTAATTATGAGAACAAAGAGCAACTGTTGTTGGTGCATTAAGTTATCTACTCATTCTACTTTATTTATTTTAAAATTCAACACGATAAAAATGTCATCGTCTTCGGATATATTTAATAGTAATGTTTTTTATTTATTCCTACCTGCATCAATCAATTCATGGGGAAGCATAATATGAATATCCCTCTCATTTTTTTTTATTAGTTTAATAATACTAAAATTGAGCAAAAGCACCAATTGGCATTGATTTAATCAACAATTACTAATATTTGGTCAAAAAAAGGCGAAAACAGAGGAAGAAGAAGAAAATGAAGCATATAAATGCAGGAAAATCAAACATCGCCATGGCATGACCACCTTCCTTCCCTTTGCCTCCCCTCCTACGTCTCCTGCTTTCCATCTTCGCTTGGATTCGATCACCGCGAGAAGGAGCCGTCGGTGGGCGGAAGGATGCGGATTCCGCCGTTGATCCTCCTCCTCCTCCTTTCTGCCTCCGCTGCCGAAATGTTTACCGCGCATCGTCGTCCCTCCGACGCGTTCCAGGCTGGTCTGAGGCTGGAGAGAGCGCTGCCGACGAAGGGCGTCCGCCTTGATCATCTCCGAGCGCGCGATCGCGCCCGCCATGGCCGGTCCCTGCGGGCCACATCCGGCGCGGTGGATTTCCCCGTCGACGGCTCCGCCAATCCCTTCATTGTTGGGTGCGTATGCGCTTTCTCTTTGCGGAAAGTTTCTCTCTTTTTTTATTTTATTTTATTTTTTTGCTCATTTTGCGCTCTTGCTTCCCTTTTTGTGGAACAAGTAAACTATTTTGGGTTTGTTTAATTCCTATGATTCAGAATTGAATCAGAATGTTCGTGCTGTTCTTGGATTTGTTTAATTCTATTTTTCTGTTCCCGATGGAATTATTAAACCAGGGGCTGCCCCTAATTTAGTCTTCCTCTACTGCGCTAGCTCGGTGTTTCTTGTTTTACCAAGTTTCATTTTGTTCAGCTTGCAAAAACGAAGAAACATGTCCGACAATTTAATTAGTTGAAACATCTGAGTCAGTTTACGTTGACGTTTAAACTGCCTAAATCTCTCTGGCTATGCTTCTTCAGGCTTTATTATACACGCGTGAGACTGGGAACCCAAGTAAAGACTATTATGTTCAGATCGACACAGGGAGCGACGTCTTGTGGGTGACTTGCAGTCCTTGCGATGGGTGCCCAAGGTCTAGCGGGTTGGATGTAAGACCTCTCTATCTCGATCAATTAACATGAAGTTGCCTCTCGTTTTACTACTTGGGTGATTGCGTTTTCAGGCTCAAACATGTTCGTGTCAGATATTTGGATGCATGACTTCTCATTTTTCTCATGTGCAGATCCAACTGGACTTCTATGACCCTGACAAGTCATCCACATCTACAGTTCTTACTTGTTCCGACGATCGTTGTACATCTGCCCTCCGAACTGGAGAGGCTGTGTGTCCTTCTGGCTCTTCACGTGATAATTGCAGTTACTCCTTCCAGTATGGCGATGGGAGTGGAACTGCCGGTTATTATGTATACGATACCATCTACTTTGATACGATTACAGGAAATCAACAGTCAGCAAATTCTTCAGCTCAAATTGTTTTCGGGTATGTAATCTCGCTGACAGCCAACAGTACAGTGGCATACTATTAACGTATCTAGTCTTGTTTTATAACTTTTATCTAATGCAATGTGTTTTCTTCGCTATCGTCTCTTTGACCATGAGTGATGGAAGAAAGCTTTTCCCCTTTTCTTATTAGATTAATAGAAGCAAATTCTTAAATACGTTTATGGACTTGAAATTAACTTTTTACACAGATGTAGCGACTCTCAGTCAGGGGTGACAAAGTCAGACAAGGCAGTGGGTGGGATTTTGGGGTTTGGTCAGAGTGGTTTGTCTGTCATTTCACAACTGTCTTCTATGGGCGTTGCATCTTCAGTTTTCTCTCACTGCCTGAGCGGTTCAGATACTGGTGGAGGCATCTTGGTGCTCGGAGATTGTGGAACCGGGCATTGTCTATACCCGCTCGTGCCATCCCAGTAAGTGCTTACTGATCGAAGATTTTGTACTTGGAATTAGAAGAACCAGCCATGTTAATCGTACACTAGTTCTTGCCTAGCATTGTATAAGTACATCTTTTAGGTGTACTATGAATGTTTGCGTTTTGAATACTGATTTTTTTGAATTTTCTGGCTAGTTTTGAGCTTCTAGATTTTTAATATACTGATCGCCACATCAGGCCTCATTACAATATAAATCTAGAGAGCATCACTGTCAACGGCCAGGTGCTGTCCATTGACTCATCAGTCTTCACCACAACTGACACTCGAGGGACCATTGTCGACTCTGGTACCACATTGGCTTACCTCGCCGAACAAGCCTATAGTCCTTTGGTTAACGCAGTAAGTTAGCTTCTTGTTGCTTCTTATACCTAAAACATTAATTGCAATGTAATTAGCAAAATATTGAGAATCTTTCTACTGATTATCACCCTTTTATAAATCTATTTTGGCATTCCGTTCTAATCTACTGATAATTTCCACACGCCTACTTGCAGATAATTGCTTCTGTTTCATCGGCAGTGCGATCGATCCTTGCTTCTGGTGGAAATAAGTGTTTTGTGACTTCCAGCAGGTTTTTCTAATGCACAACATGATGCTTCTTCATTTTGGAGCAATTTTACTTGTACAACAGCTTCATGCCATGTCTTGAATTTACTAATACAGTCAATACGTCTCTTGATTGTCTCTTGATTACAGTCTTGATGAATCATTTCCCTCTGTTACACTGAACTTTAAGGGTGGCGCTTCCATGTCACTAAAGCCCGAGGACTATCTATTACAGCAGGTTGTTGACGTAAGTTACTTTCTCATGCTATCGATGTATTCTCGACCTTCATATGAGTTCTTTTATTAGTATGATGTCTCGAGAAAGCATTACACCATTATAGTATCTGATATGAATATCAATTATCTATGTCGCAGGGTAATACTAACATATGGTGTATAGGCTTTCAAAACAACCAAGGTTCAGAAATAACCATTCTAGGAGGTTTGTAGACTAAACCCTCATTCACTTCGTTGGGTGTTGGATTATCTAGCAGTGATTGTCGTAATTTCCCTCGGAAGCATTTACTAGTATTAATGATTGTTGCTGAATGATAAAATGAAAAGATAATCCAACAAAAAATTCTCAAGATTTATCGATGCCTGTGTAATGTAAGTGAAGGCTTCACATATGAAATCCACTGATTAACATATTGACATCGATACACATCGACTTTAGATTTTCTGTATCTAATTGTGATTCACATCCTTCTCTGCAGACCTTGTTCTAAAGGATAAGATAGTTGTTTATGATTTGGCTAATCAGCGCATTGGCTGGAGGAATTATGATTGTGAGCCTCTAATCACTAACAAATCCTTTTGTTCCTTTTACGACCGTTCTGTTTTGCAAGACTGCTCAAACCATGCCCTACCCTGTATTTATATATACAATTTTCAGGTTCTCAGTCTGTCAATGTTAGTACATCATCTAGCAGGAATCAGTTCCAAAACACTGGGCAATTCAATGTTAATGGAGCATCACACATCGTCTACAACAAGCTTCTACGGACCAGAATAAGATTTTTGTTCTTGTTTCTGTTCTTTTCTGAGCAGCTTACCAAGACAGTAGATCACACACAGAGAATTTCTTTGATTCTTAACGATAGAGTATACACATAGTATAACATTGATTTTTTACTGATGTAATTAGATGGATATTGCTGTCATTTCTTTGTAAGTTCGATTGTAATAGACGTCGATGAGTTTGTACATGATTAGGCTTCATCTTATGAATTGACTTTTCAGAATATAAAATTCAATTCGATCTGAATTCTAGATCAAGTTTAGGTCAGAAACTAATGGAAATCTAGATCAAATTGTGCCACTTCCTAAGATCGATCATATGGCATTTCTAACGTGATGGGAGGGAGGATCATTCGCTTTTGAATGCCTCATTTCGAAGCCTTTGAAGGCGACGATCATGGTCTTGTGAGATATCTACTTCTAAAATCATAGAAAGAGAAAGACCAAGATCCAAGTCCATGAGTACCTTCCCCAGGGGTTGTCCTGCTATGGCATGAAGAGGAAAAGCAACTTCTGTCTTTGTCCTTGCGGGTACGAGGTGGCTAGTCCGTGGATCATGGAGACAATCCACCTCGCATGCATGCCGGTCACGAGCATATCTTCGAACCAGTACCTCAGATCGAAGAGCCCAACTTCTCCTTGGCTCTCTCAAACAGAAGGTCGCTGCATCGCTCTTCTGGGAGACGAAAGATACGAACTTTTTCAAGTAGAGGATGATGCACGGCACGGGCCATGTTTCCGAGGAAGAACAAATCAAATCTCGGTCAAGTTGGGAAAAAAATTTGTGAAATGGGGGAAAGCGAAGCCACGAACCGTATTGCTCTATGGGGATCGATCTGTATCCAGTGCCCGACCGGAATGGCGTCGCAGAGCTCTAGAACTGGAAGAGTGGCGAGGAAGAAGGCGACGAGCTCACCGGTCCAACCTAGCCTTCGCCGCGCCGTCCCCACCTCAACCCTAACCCGGATGCTCTTACGGAGGCGTCGGCCAGAGAACGCCACAACAACGAAAGGCGATACAACTTTCCGGACCACGGCGATCAAGAGAAGCCTCCGAATGCCGGAAGGGTTCGATTCTTCTGCCGGCCTCACACAGGCATCTCGATCTCCGGATTCTCGTCGAAGAAGCGTTACCGAGCTCGGCGAGCTGAGACAATGAGTGGTGAAAATTCGAAGAAAGGAATAGATAGGAAAAAATAAAATAAAATAATTATACTTTTTGTCCAAAAAAAACCTCATAAAAAAAAAGAGTTAGTGTAATAAATGGGCCTCATGGCGTAACAAATGGGCCGGATTTCCCCACAATAAATTTGATCACTCAGAGAATTAAGATTTTATTAAAGGCTAATTTAATCATTTTTATTAAAAATTGTAATCTAATCAAAGATAAATACTAGTTGGAGCGAGGTGATGGTCACTCAGCACTAGTGCCCGAAAGGTTTAGTGCATCCTAAAGATGAAACATATTAATATGTAAATTAACTTTTGATAATGGTGTAATTGTTTATCTTCTTGCCATTTTCATTTTTTTTTAAAAAAAAATTATGAGTTCTTAGTTGTTAAATGACTACCATGATCCTTAATTAGGCGAAAAGGTTAGCACTAAACGTTGGACCTAACAATGATGCAATCAGGAGGCTGTTTAAGCATCAATTTGGTTAATGTGGGGAAATCATGTATATCATTAATTTAATGAGTTTGATTAATTAACTATTATTATATGTTCTCAATCAACCACTCCATTTCTTCTTTTTTCTTTTTTTTTTTTTTATTTCCTAAAGAAACCTATAAGTATTAGATATGACATATAGTCATTATATATTTTGAAGCTAAAAGAAATTCAACGAATCCAGTTTTTCTAGAAAAATTTGAATAATATTATCTAATTTTGATTTTATAAAAAAAAATATGTATATTTTTGAAAAATAAAGTGGGTCAATGGTCATTAAAGATAATTAGGAAGACGAAGAGGAGGACATCAAAACTCTGTCCTTTTTTTTTTTAAACTTGAAGGTGGAAAAGTTAATTGCTTACCTAACCATCTTTCATTAGATGGACATTCTTAAAGAAAGCGATTAAATTGTCATTAAAGAACTTCTAACCTAAATCTAGTCACTCAAATCACACATTTATAGTCTTCATTGTAAATTCATGTAAATCATAAGAGTAATTTCAAGGAATTTATAATAGAATTTAAGACTACAAGTTCACTCCTCTTTTTTCTTTTAATAATAGAATTCATAACAAATTTGTCTCTCCTACTTAATCAACTCTCGTCGAACTAAAGAAGCAAAATAAAATTTGACAAACTAGCGTCGAAAATTGTTCACCTTGCTCTTGCCAAATCCTTGGGGGTTTTTTTAATCTTTGTTTTAATAAAATAAATCTCTCTCCCATATATTAGGAGGAAACGAGTCATATTTGGAGAACAAATTCTCCAATTGGATATTGGATCTTCTTCCTCAATTCTCCTCGTATCGCCACATAAAATCATATACGTGTGTAAAGAAAAAAAAAAAAAGTATAAGAAAATAGAATCAATGACATATTGGTGAGTGGTCCTTATCAAATTAGGCCAATTGAGTCTCAATCAATAATTTTACAAGGTGAGAAAATGTGGCCATGTCTTTGTCAAAATTGTGCAAGAAAATCCTTGCACGTTTCTCCTTTTTTTTTTTTCATTTTATTTTTATTGTTTGGAACTTTGTGCCCTTTCTCATTTCCCCTCATTTTTCATAATTTAGAATGAGGAGTTAGTGTTCTACTTTTGAATTTTTGTCTCTATTAGGTCTAATAGAATATTACCTCACTTTGGGACATGTAAAAGTGTTTTAGTTGGTCAATAAATAAACATTAAATGAGATTTAGCCATACAAAATTATACAAATAAAGCTCTAGGATATCTTTTATTTTCTAAAAAAAATCTCAAATAGATTCGCTAGGACTAGTCTAAACTATAATTTGTTTATTATCAAATCCAATTCTCTAACACGATTAACTTGTGAGTTTAAAGTGCGAAATAAATTTAATATTTAAATCGGTGAAAAGATGAATTCATTAGAGTGAACGAATTTCCTTAGCATTAATGGGAAACTAGATACTCCTTGAAATTTTCACAGCTTCTAGATATTTTGTTATTATTAATTCCATTTTTCATGGGATCTTAGTGAACAACGCACAAGATCTAGAACAGAAGATTTTCAAGTCAGTTTGTCGTTTAGAATAATCAAATCTTTAATTAATTTTGCGTTGAAACGTACTTGCGTACTTCTCTGTTATACTCTTAATAATCGGGGGGTGTACGGACACGTGGCAAGATTTTCTAAATTATCTTTTGGGTTGGACCTTACGACGTGGCTGTGTACGAAAATTTCCATGTATTTCGTCGCATTAAAATTTCACTCCTCTCCTTAAAATTTACTGTTTTTCATTTGATCCGCCGGAGTTGCCTTAATTGCAATTTACTCTCACGTTTGATTCAGGATTATTTTAGATAACTTTGATTATCCACTTAAGATTATCTATAATCATCTTGATAATAGAATATGCAACTCGGAATTATATTATTTATGGGGATAAAAAAAAATTTGATTTCGGAATTAAAAAATATTTTTTTTAAAAAAAATTATTCTTTAAATTTTATAAAATCTCAATTTTGTCCATATATAATCAAACCCTTAGTTGATTGTTGCTACTACAGATTGATTGTTGTCGTGTAAATCGCCGTCGATCACCGATTATCGATTATTAAATCGTCGACAACCGCTATCCATCATTGGCCGTCGGTTGTCGATCGTATCATTATCGATTACCACGCATCGTCCGTCATCCACGGTCAGTTCGTTGTCGACAATCGCTCGTCGATTGTCGATAGTGGTCATTGCTCGCTATCGCCTCTGTTGTTGTTTGATGTCATCGATGGTTGTCAGATGTCGTCGTTGATATCGATACCAATACCATCATTTTTCAGAGTAAACCTAATTTGGAAATTGAATCGGAAATAATATAGTAAAATATTAAACTATATTATATACTAAAATCTCGAAATATATAAATTTTTATTGCATTACTTATGAATCAAATAATATAAATTGTATTTTATTCTTCATAATTCTAATTATATGATTATCTGATAATTATATGACTAAGATTATACATGATAATTTGAACCAAATAGAATTGTCTCGCTTGTAATATTTTATTTGGAATTATTTTTATTAAAAAAATATATAATTTTTTTAATACTCACTCTTTTAACAACTACAATTTTAAATGACTAAATATAAAATAAAAAAAACTTATATTTTATTAAAATTACAAACAAATGAAGTAATATTATATTAAAATATTTGTTATTTACTTAGTTAAAATTATTTTTGTTATTGTCGTCGTAGTCGACGATATCAAATAATTAGCGATTCCCACGCACTTATTAGATAAAGATGCTTTTAGAAAAGTGCGGTGAAAAAGAATAAATTATTAAAGAGAAGATGGCGCGGTGGATTTGCGGCCCCACCAACACAAAGGAATCGTTTTAAAAAGTCGAAGCTATCCACACCAACTATCATCTCTGATCTCTCAACAAAAATAAAAATAAAAATAAAAATATTTTTCTTAATTTTTTAAATAAAAAAAAAGCATTTTAACATCAATCTTTTCCTGATAATATTACCGCATGGTTTAAATGTTTTATAAGTTTTTACTCGAACACCTCTTTAGATTTACTCATTTAATTTATTACTTAGGCCAAACATTGAGAAAAATATTAAGGAAAAGCATTTAAAGAATGATAAAATATTAATTTCATTTAGGTATTTTTAGGTGAAGTAGATATACCAATGGTACTTCTCTTTCTTGCTCGGAGGGGAATCCAAATGGCCTTTTATAACACTAGAGCCTAGAGGGAGGATTCTAATTAACTAAGCACTTTCTTCTTTGAATTATAAATAAAATAGTGAGAAATTCGATGATAAAATATTGATCTTAAAGGTAGAGATCAGGCATGCAAAAAGAAAAAAAGACAAAAAAAAAATAGTGGAAAGAATACAATTCAATTCACAATTGATGATTAATAAATTTTATTATGTTTTTTAAATTATCACTCTATGCTTTACTAATATAAACTATCATTATTTATCCTTAAAAAAGAATTAGAGTTGAAGTAAAACATGGTACCGTACCACGATAGCTTTAAAATTGCTAAAGTAATAAAAAAAAAGAAGATAACTTTAAAACGTTATATTGCACTAAATAGTTGCCCAACTAAAACATTTCGATGAACTACACAAGTCACTTTGAGAGTGTGTGAAATACATGATGTAAAATTAGAAATTTAACAAATAATAAAGAGCAAAGATAAAATAATAATAATAATAATAATAATAAAAATCTTGGATGAAATTTATTTAAGGGAAATATCGTATTACCCAAAGGTTGATTTGCTTCTTTCTAAATGCTTAATGTCGTCGAAATGCTCAGCTTGGGAAACCTTCTTATTTCGGACCTTTGCAGGGTGTTTTTTATGTTTTTAATTTATAAAGAGTTTTTGTGAAAGAAAGAAAAACTTACGGGGTAGACTATAATTTTCCGCAATATTAACTGCAGTTCGTGCTCTTGCTCTACTGCATACGCTTGACTGCCCCTCCGATTCCTCCTTGCTTCTTCCCTTCGCCTCTCATGGCCGAGAAGGCGGTGGACATGGACGCCGTCCTCAAGGAGGCCGTGGACCTGGTTATTTCTCAACTGCTTTTTTTTTTCTCGTGTTTTAGTTTCTTCTTTTTGGAGGAGTTCCTTGATTGTGGCAGTGGATTTGTGCAGGAAAATATACCTTTGGAGGAGGTGTTTGATAACTTGCGATGCGGTCCTGGAGGCCTCACCTCCGAGCAGGCCCGTCAGCGCCTCGAAATATTCGGCCCCAACAAGCTCGAGGAGAAGCAGGTGTTCGATTGATTCTAACTCTCCTCCTGCCACCCCACTCAATTTTTCGTGTGTTTGAAAAGAATGATTATTGAAGTCGGTTCGTTGACGATTTCGTTCAGGAGAGCAAGATTCTCAAGTTCTTGGGGTTCATGTGGAACCCGCTTTCCTGGGTTATGGAGGCCGCCGCCATCATGGCCATCGCCCTTGCCAACGGAGGGGTCGGTTAATGTTTTTGCCTAATTGAAGCTGTGATCGATCTTTTTCTTGTTACACTAGGCGTCTTACCTGTTGGTGTTTCTGTAAATTGTTTCCTTGAACAGGGAAAGCCTCCAGATTGGCAGGACTTTGTTGGGATTATCACTCTTCTTATCATCAACTCTACCATTAGCTTCATCGAAGAGAACAACGCCGGCAACGCAGCTGCCGCCCTCATGGCTCGCCTCGCTCCCAAGGCCAAGGTCTCAAATTTTCCCCTTTTCATTCGATTTCCACTGTTATATTTCGTTTCTTAAACCGAAGGCTAAGTGAAAAAAAAACATTTTTTCTTGTTTAAGCAACTGATATGATTACTGTTGATGTCGGATACTATAGGTGTTGAGGGATGGCAAATGGAACGAGGAAGATGCAGCAGTTCTTGTCCCAGGAGACATCATAAGCATTAAGCTAGGGGATATTGTTCCTGCTGATGCCCGCCTCCTTGAAGGGGATCCTTTGAAAATTGATCAGGTTCTTGGCTACTCCACTATCTGTAATAAAAGAAATTACATGATCTTATATTAATTCTCTTTGAACTCAATTTGGCAGAGTGCCTTGACTGGAGAATCATTGCCAGTCACGAAAGGCCCTGGTGATGGAGTTTATTCTGGATCTACTTGCAAGCAGGGTGAGATTGAGGCTGTAGTTATTGCCACTGGCGTGCATACATTCTTTGGAAAGGCTGCCCACCTTGTAGATTCAACAAATCAAGTTGGTCACTTCCAAAAGGCAAGACTCTTGGTTCCTTGTTTATTGAATTTGTTTAGTACCCTTTACCATGTAATAAAGTAGGACTGAAATTATCATCTACCTGTATGCCAACCAGGTGTTGACTGCAATTGGGAACTTTTGTATTTGTTCAATTGCGGTGGGAATGTGTGTCGAGATCATTGTTATGTATCCAATCCAGCATCGTGCTTATCGGCCTGGAATTGACAATCTTCTGGTTCTTCTTATTGGAGGGATTCCCATAGCCATGCCTACTGTTCTGTCAGTCACAATGGCAATCGGCTCTCACCGATTATCTCAGCAGGTGAGATAATTTAGATCAAGAGTTCAAATAAATTTGATTCAGCACATTTCTTTTATAGCCAAGTGCACACTATTGAACTTTCACATGCATGGACAACACTCATATTTATTTATTTTTTAAAGCATATACTTTCTTTCCTTGAAGAACAATACTGCATCTGATCATCCTTCAATTGGTTTTCCCTTAAGCGATGGTGTGTCTCTCCCTATGCTGCCCTCTGGGGGTGCATGAGAGGTTCAAAACTTTTTTTTACGTATTTTATCCATTATAATTGGAACGACAACTGTTTCTATGAATATTTCTTGAAGGAAATCTTTACAATAACGTTTGATAAAAATGACAGAATAACTTCACTATTTTTGCTCATATAGAGTGTACAGTTGAATGCTATACAGGATGAATCTTATTTGGTGGTTGTAATATTTATTGATTACAACATATTATTGAACTTTTTGCAGGGGGCTATTACAAAGAGAATGACTGCTATCGAAGAAATGGCTGGTATGGATGTGCTTTGTAGTGATAAGACTGGGACTCTGACACTAAACAAGCTGACAGTCGACAAGAACCTTATTGAGGTTGGAAATAGGAATATTTGTTTGTTGATGTCACTTCTCAAATTGACATTTATGCAACATCAACTGTTTGTTTAGGTTTTCTCAAGAGATGTAAACCAGGACACTGTGATTTTAATGGCTGCTAGAGCCTCAAGAACAGAAAATCAAGATGCTATAGACACTGCTATAGTTGGGATGTTGGCTGATCCAAAGGAGGTCAGTGGATACTTCTATGATATTCAAGTGCTTTTAACTTGTAGCTTATACCTGTCGTGGGGAATTGAATCGTTTTTTTTTTCTTTTTCTTTGTTTTTCATTGTGTAAAAGGCCCGAGCTGGTATTCAAGAAGTGCACTTTCTGCCATTTAATCCAACAGACAAGAGGACTGCTTTAACTTACTTGGACGGTGAAGGGAAAATGCATCGGGTCAGCAAAGGTGCACCAGAGCAGGTATTGTTTGCTAGACATCTAAGAGAATCCTTCTTTCATCTACTTTTAGATGTTTATGCTTCTATAAGGCTGAAATTGAACCTACAGATTCTAAATCTTTCACATAACAAGTCGGAGATAGAGCGCCGTGTTCATGCAGTTATTGACAAATTTGCAGACCGTGGGCTTCGGTCACTGGCAGTAGCACATCAGGTGAGTTAGAAATCCCGCCGTATATATTTTGTACTGGTTGCACCTTGAGAAATAATGTTGTTGGTTCTTCATTTCAGGAAGTTCCGGAGGCTCGGAAAGAGAGTCCGGGAGGTCCTTGGCACTTCATTGGTCTTCTGCCACTGTTTGATCCCCCCAGACATGATAGTGCAGAGACAATTAGGAGGGCACTAAATCTTGGTGTCAATGTCAAAATGATCACAGGTCTGTTCCTTGATTGAGTCTCTAGTATCTTATTTTCTTACACTAAGTCTTTCCCAGTGCAACTTACGATTTATTTGATAATTATCTGTGGATGACTTTTTTTCCGTCTGGTCAGGTGATCAGCTGGCAATTGGAAAGGAGACAGGCAGCTTAGGTATGGGTACAAACATGTACCCTTCATCTGCCTTATTGGGGCAGAACAAAGATGAATCTATTGCTGCTTTGCCAGTTGATGAACTAATAGAGAAAGCTGATGGCTTTGCTGGTGTCTTTCCAGGTATTGCTATTAATTTGATCTTTCTTCTATTGGCTCACTTTTGTTCAACTTTTAACTGAGAATCCAAGTGTAAACTTCTTCCTTTCCTTCTAGAGCACAAGTATGAGATTGTTAAACGTTTGCAAGCAAGGAAACATATTTGTGGCATGACTGGTGATGGAGTGAATGACTCCTGCTCTCAAGAATGCTGATATTGGAATAGCAGTTGCGGATGCAACTGATGCAGCACGTAGCGCTTCAGATATTGTGCTTACTGAACCTGGCCTGAGTGTAATAATCAGTGCTGTCCTTACGAGTCGTGCAATATTCCAGAGGATGAAGAACTATACAGTAAGTTGTGTATACGATAAGCATTTGAAGATAGATGTTGACTTTTTTTTTTTTTTTGAGCTTCTCTGCTAAAGTAGTAGTGAAAATTTGCAGATATATGCAGTCTCCATTACAATTCGGATAGTGGTAAGTTTTCCTCATCAACTCCATACACGTTTATTCATTTATGTTCAGTCATACCCTGTTCAAGCATCAAAGTAATGAGGTATCTTTCCTATTACTTGTTAATGTTCACAATGTTCACTGGGATCACTCACAGTTCTGCCAACAAGAAGAATATTTCTTTTAAGAACAAGTCCTCACAGCTTATCTTGTTTTCTATGCAACATTTCTGAGGTTGTGTATGTTTTTGTCGTCTTGCATCTTCTAGTTCAGTTCCAGTAACAGGGATAGTTCTCATTTCTAGGCTTGTACTAAGAAGTTGTTTCTATGGTCAGTGTGTTGAGTGACACGGTCAAAATATATCATTTTGACAAATAATCGAAACTCGATACTATGTGGCATAGACAATGTCTCTTGTGTGGAGACAACAATATCAGTAAGTATCATGTCATTACCAATACTTGACATCCCTTGGCATGCTACAATACAGATCAAAATATCCTTTTCTTTTTCTTCTCATGTCTTCGCCCTCTTATTTTCAATTCGCCATCAACATCGCATATCGAAATATTGACACGATACCAAAATTGTACAGTAAACTCCGGCAGCACTCGAGATTTTAAATCTAAGTAGTTTTGTCATTCATTTGATATGTATATTTGTTTGTACAGCTGGGCTTTATGCTGCTTGCACTAATATGGAAGTTTGACTTTCCACCCTTCATGGTCCTTATCATTGCGATCCTGAATGATGGTAAGGAAACTTTTTATGTCTCTTCATTGTATTGCATAAGAGCAGCACACATTTCATCTATTATTTTATTTAGATTGTTGTTCCACTTCATGAAGTATCTTCCTTTTTTCTCCAGTAATGACCCCATCTATTTATTGGCATGATCAGGTACTATAATGACCATTTCGAAGGATAGGGTCAAACCATCCCCTCTCCCTGACAGCTGGAAGCTGGCTGAGATTTTCACAACAGGAATCGTACTTGGTAGTTACCTGGCAATGATGACGGTCATTTTCTTCTGGGCTGCATATGACACTGACTTCTTCCATGTAAACTATTATATTTATTGCTTATGGTTTTCTTTCAAGCAAACTATGCCTTGGTTTTAGTTTTTGTCTTCTAGATTCTCTAGGAGTTCTTGTGCTGCTCATATCCTTTCTTGCTAACATTGTTATTGATGGATATTCAATCAGAGAGTATTTAAAGTTGAAAACCTTGAGAGAACAGCACAGGATGACTTCAAAAAGCTTGCTTCTGCTGTCTACCTCCAAGTGAGCATCATCAGTCAAGCACTCATCTTTGTGACAAGATCTCGCAGTTGGTCCTTTGTCGAAAGGCCAGGATTCTTGCTTGTGGCAGCTTTCTTGGTGGCTCAGCTGGTAAACCTTTTGTTCCTTTCATGTATGACATGCTATAAATGTGACTGTATAACTATTGAACCTACCTCGCCATGGGCTTCTGCAGATTGCTACACTCATTGCTGTATATGCGAACTGGGGCTTTGCTTCAATTAAAGGGATAGGATGGGGTTGGGCTGGTGTTATTTGGCTTTACAATCTCATCTTCTACTTCCCGCTTGATATCATCAAATTCTTTATCCGATATGCTCTGAGTGGAAAAGCATGGGATCTGGTCATCGAGCAAAGGGTAACACTCGTACTCTATAGCTTGGCAATACACTGACTCAACTCTAATTATCTGTTGAACTATGTCATTTTTTTTTCAGACTGCTTTCACGAGAAAGAAAGATTTCGGAAGGGAAGAAAGGGAACTCAAGTGGGCTCATGCTCAGAGAACCTTGCATGGACTGCAGCCCCCTGACACCAAGATGTTCAGCGAGAGATCCACAGTGACTGAACTTAATCAGATAGCGGAAGAGGCCAGAAGGCGTGCTGAGATTGCAAAGTAGGATTATACTCATTCCCTGATGATACTGAACTGTCGTCTAGTTCTTCAACTAGTTTCATTCATGCTTCATCTGTTGTAACCTTTTTGATTGTTGAACTGGCACTTGCAGGTTTAGGGAATTAACCACATGGAAAGGGCACGTGGAGTCTGTGGTGAGGATGAAGGGGTTGGACCTTGCCACCATTCCACAATCCTACACTGTCTAATTAAAGCTATCAATCATCTGTGCCCCTGAAGGGGTTGGACCTTGCGTCCATTCCACAATCCTACACTGTCTAATTACAGCTATCAATCTCCTATGCCACGAACTCTCTTAAGTTTAACAATGTATGGGGATGAATCAAATTGGCGTGTATATTGGGTACCTTAAGTTGTTCCCCTTGATTTTGTTTCAGTAGATGTTTGTGGGCTTTCTTGTAGTCCAGTGCCTCATCAAACTTACATTAAAGTAATCGAATGTCACAGAGAGAGTTCAGCAAAAACTATGACGATACCATGTGAAAAGGGGATGAAAAAAATCAGTCTTGTTTTTTCATCTTCTCTGTGTGTTTTTAAGCACAAATTTCTTTCAAGCAGAATATGTGATCGATCTGTATTGCTAGACATTGCAACAATTGAGATGGGGACCAACAACTAAGGACATTCTGAATAATCTGCAACATAAGACCAACCCATATCGAGCCAATCAAGTGTTGAAATCACTCCAATCCCTCTATGGCTTTTGAATTCTTTCAGTGATTGACATCCTTGGACATTCTAAGCGACTTGCTGCTATGAGAAGAGTCATACGGGATATGGTTGTCAGTTGACTAAGGAAACTTACATTGTCTCATGCATGTTTGTGGTTGTGATAAGAGTAACAAACATACTGTACACATTGATTTATTGGCTATCTGGAAGTTGCACTAGATTTATAGCAGAGGATGCGAGAAGGCATTTCTCAAGACACTTTTACATTCACTACAATTGGTGAATTGCTTTGGGAAAAAGTGACCTTCTTTACTATGTTCCATGAGATGAATGGATGAACGAGGCTGTGAACGTAGCCTGGATACTTACAACATCATGATTCATCTTCACGGCAGACACAAAAACTATCCCAAGGTGGTGATTGTTATGTTATTCACATATCAATAGATCAACCAACTGAACACAATAAATGTTTCAAAAATCTTAAATAGGTTTACGGAAGAAATGAAAATAACCATTTCTAAAAAGTAGAATAGACTAAAAAAAATCTTTTATGCTAAACAGAATATATTCTAGCCTCTCTCTTTTCTCCTTCTTAACTATATCTCTTTTTAAAAATAAAAAATAAAAAGAAATGGTTATTTTTTTGGAATTCATTTTCCTTTTCTGTGGTTCACACGATGAATTAAAGAGGCGCATCCACTATGCATTCCTGGTCATCAGCCTCAACTCTCAAATTGGTCCTAAATGTCGAATTTCTTTGCAACTGAGAAGGTGTAGCGGCAATGTTTATTAATTATCAAGCCTTAATTTAGCTTCTAAAAGAATTTCAATGATATATTGTAGCAGGATTCACGAGACAAAAAAGGGAAGAAGATAAGTAGACAACTACAATAACAACAAATATAAAAGAGAAACAAAAAATATTCAGCACACTGGAACTGAGTACTTATTCAGCAATGGGCAATGAGCAGTGATTGAACAGACATGTAAGTAAGTGAATATCCTAAAACAAGAGGTATGTTCCCAACACTTGGCCCAAGTTATGTATTATGTCTTATGTGAACCAGATAAATTGTCTATCCCCATGAATCCATCAAAATCAATAGCAAAAGAAATTCAAATTCGATAGGGAATCCTAGTAGCCTTTTCGTTGATATATAAATCCACAACATGGTGCACAATGGGCATGTCTAATGCGTTATACTGCTAGCGACTGACAACGTACGAGGCTAGCAGAGCAAATCACAAAAAACAACATGCACAAGTCAGTTTTGAGCAGAAACTAACGCCGACAAATCAGAACTAAGGAGAGCTGTCAGCTGGTTGGATTAGTCCTTCGGATTAACTCGTCCCGCTAAATAATTTAAGCGGGTTGAATTAAATTTTTATCAATTCGTCATTTTGGCAGCCTAAACGGATCGTTCCGCACGGGTTACGGATCTAGACGGATTGAGCCGCCATGACACGGGTTGACCCGCGAGTTGAGAAATGTTAAAAGATAAATTTTTCACTATTACAATCTTCTTCTATCGCACATGCACCTCAACAAAGTATAAAAAAAATTAAGAGTAAAGAACAAAAAAATATTTTTTACACTATAATTATTTTTTATTATCTTTTCGCTACTATTTTAATTAATATAAGAAATAATGACTGATACTACTGGTACCTTCTCTACATAATCCCCGATAGAGGGGTTAGCGGGTGACCTAAGATCCGATCCAAAATACACGGCTCAGCTAAGAAAGGAAAGGAAGATTGGCGCGGGCGAAACGCAGGAGCCATTGGCACGGGCGAACCTCAGAAGCCATTGGCGCGGGCGAAACACAGAAGTCATTGGCACGGGCGAACCTCAGAAGCCATTGGCGCGGGCGAAACGCAGAAGCCATTGGCACGGGCGAACATCAGAAGTCATTGGCACGGGCGAACCTCAGAAGTCATTGGCGCGGGCGAAACGCAGAAGCCATTGGCACGGGCGAACATCAGAAGCCATTGGCACGGGCGAACATCAGAAGCCATTGGCACGGGCAAATATTGAAAGTCATTGGCACGGGCGAACATCAGAAGCCATCGGTACGGGCAAATATTGAAAGTCATTGGTACGGGAGAGTTAATGAAAGCAATTGATACGGCAAAGGAGAGGCGGAAGGCGTTTCGCCAAGAGGCCAGTCCAATCTGATCAATATAAGGGGAATTTGACGTGGGAAAAGAGGAGTTGGTTCGGGTTGATAAAAAACCTTAGGGCTAGGTCACCCATGGGCTATAGACCTAAACTAGCTTCCCTCAACACGGAAGGTTGAGGGAGATAGTCTAGCTTAGTTTCCCGAAAAATAGAGGAAAGGGTGTTAGGCAACGGCATAATATTCCAAGGAGTCTTCACTCCTGATATCTGTAACAGAATTATTCTCCAGGGAAAGGTGGTGGCCACGTGTATGATGGAGATAACCTACGACATTACAATGAAGGAAGGAAAAAGAGATAAAAGGGGAGGAAGCAAGGAGGAAAAAGGGGATCCGCAATCATTCCATCAGACACGAAGAGAGACCAGGAGGAGGAGGAGAGGAGTCACACTTCGCCGGAGAAGAAGGGCAGCGACCTTGATCTTGAGTCATACGTACTCTCTCTTGTATTTGTAACCCAACTGTAAGAGGTTTTCTCCTCCACCTCGGGAAGTTTCCTTTCCGTAAAGGAGGGCATTCATAGTGGAAAGTGCTTGGGCATTGTCTCCGGTGAGAGAGCTCACCTCCGTGGAGTAGGAATACTCATTCCGAACCACGTTATATCTTGTGTTCTAGTTTCCGTTGTCTGTTTGGGGGTTTTGCGTTTCTTGACTTCGTCTTCTACATCCATTTTACTGTTGCGGTCTGTGAGAACCCCCCAAAAGCTCCCTTCGTGGCTTCGTCGCGTCGAAAAGGGGGTAAAGCGAATTTTCCAGGCTGCATCAGTTGGCGCCGTCTGTGGGAACATTGAGCTGGACGTCGAGATGCAACTGAAGAAATCTGACACTCTACCATCGCAGCTGAAGGCTCTGATGGATGACGCTATTACAGAAGCCCTCGCCAGGGAAACGAGAAGGACCGGATATCTGCATCCGCACTCCGGGGAACCTTCTTCCAGGCCCACCCGAAATGCCTCCTCCTCTCGTCATGCCTAATGGGGAAGTATTGCTTGGAGGCGGACTTGGGAAGAACGCCTCGAATACTATGCCCTTCACTCAAATGCGCAGAGGAACAGGTGAAAGTCAATCAACCGGACCTCGGAGTATATGAGCCTAGTCCCTTCACGATGGACATTCTCACCGAGCTCCTCCATCCTACTTCCGAATCCTCAGTCAATAAGTATGATGGTTCGACGGATCTGAAGAGCACATATCTCAATTCGACGGAGCGGCCTCGCTTCCTTTATTATCGACGCTCTCAAGTCGAGTCTTAGAACCACCCGAGCTCGGCGCAAAGTGGTTTACTACTCGCCCGGTCTATCACTGCTTTGACTTCCAGAGAATGTTCAGTCGAGAATTTGTCAGCTGCAAGGCGTATAAACAAGACGCCTCTATGTTAATGCATATCACCCAGGGACCTTCGGAATCCCTTAGGGGGTATATTCATCGATTCACTTCTGCAGACAGGGGAATCCCCGCCACCCGATCTAAATCTTTGAGGCGCTATTCAAGATGCGTGGTGAGGAGGCCCTTCCTCGATTCCTTGTTAAGACAACCTACTGATAGTTACGAAGAGATTCTTGGCCGTGCGAGCGCTTTATCCGCAAGAAGAAGGATTAAAGGTACGGAGGGCGAGCAGGATCCACACAGCTGATCATCGAAAGAGTTCGTCCGTTGCTCCTCAAGCACCCTCGGCGGGAGTATACAAGACCTTTTCGACAGAGGTTCCGAGGCCTCGTCAATCTTTGCAAGGTGTCGCCCCACCCGCCATTACAAATCATGGCGGCTGGCGCTTTCCTCCTGTGAGGACATGGAAAGAAGCGTGAAATGGAATTTACGACCCGGCGAGTGCCTCTGGCGACCCTTGGGACAGAGGATCCCGCGTAACCCCCCCTATTCTTTTGCCAATATCATACGAGAATCGACCACGATGGTAGTCGATGTTTCAAGTTACAAGAAGAATTGGATCGCCTCCATCTTGCATATCCGCAGTAAGGTTTCAGCGGGGAGGCCGCGCGGCGAGGCCCCCGACCTAATGTAACCCGTCCAGGGCCATATAATCAACAACCCCGGGTCACTTTCCCCCAAACGCCATCCCAGGAGGTTGTCTCTCAAGAAGGTCCATTAGGTGAGGGCCCTTCATCCAATCTAGATGACATTCCCACACGGAGAGTTATTCATGTTATAGCTGGAGGACCTACCGACGGAGACTCCAACCGGGCACGGAAGTCGTACACCCGTCTCATGGAGAGTTTGACCATCGTCACCGACCAGACTATTCAAGTTGTACCGCCTGTTTCGTTCGGGCCAGAAGATCTGCAAGGTGTCCTGCTGCCCCACACGGACGCCTTGGTTATCCGTATATCCCTGGCCAATTATGAAGTGGCCCGGGTACTAGTTGACTCGGGAAGCTCTGTTAACATCCTTTTTCAGGATTCGGACAAATGCAGCTGGGAAATGCCCAATTAGAAGATGTGTCCACTCCTCTCTTCGGATTCGCAGGGCATATGGTTCACCCGAAGGGACAGATATCATTGCCTTTAACTCTGAGTGTAAAACCCAACCAAAAAATCAGTATAATTCCTTTCCTTATTGTGGACGCTCCGTCCACTTATAACGCTATTCTTGGGCGTCCTTTCCTCACCCTTTTTCAGGCAGTGGCTTCCCCATACCACCAGAAGTTGAAATTTCCAGTAGGTCAATCGGTGAGCGAAGTTCGTGGAGAACAGAAGGCCTCTAGGAGCTGCTACGTGCAAATGGTTCGGGACGATCAGAAGAAAGCCCGAACCGAGGACCTAAAGGGCAAAGCTGTCATCATCACTGATGTCTGCGTCCTGGAGGAATCCCCCCCCAAAGTTGATAAAATAGAGGAGGGAGAACTGGTGGAAATCGCTCCAGGAAAGGCCACACGGATAGCACAACAGCTGGATGTCAAAGAAGAGCTGGTGGCTTGCCTGAAGGAGAATGAAGACATCTTTGCAAAAGATGTGCATGATCTCACGGGGATCCATCCTCAAGTGGCGGAACATCATCTCAATATCATTAAAGGAGCCCGACCACCAAATGTAAGAGGTGACATTTTGGACCAGAAAAGGACAAAGTCATAGCAGAAGAAGTGGACAAACTACTAAAAGCGGGTCATGTAAAGGAAATCCAGTTCCCCGAATGGGTTTCTAATGTAGTCTTGGTCCCCAAGCCTTCGGGGCAATGGAGGATGTGTATCGATTTCCGTGATTTGAATAAAGCATGCCCTAAAGACTGCTACCCCTTGCCTCGTATTGATCAATTAGTGGATTCTACTGTGGGATATGAAGTGGTGTCTCTAATGGATGCATATCAAGGGTATCATCAAATACCTTTGGCCCAAGAAGATCAAAAGAGGGTTAGCTTTGTAGGGTTATCGCTTATGTGGTAATGTCGTTCGGACTAAAGAACGCAGAGCCACCTATCGCTATTATATGGACAAAATCTTCATGAGGGAAGAATGTGGATGTCTACGTGGATGACATCTTAGTCAAATCGAAAGCCACTCGGGATTTAGTCAAGGACTTACATGAAACCTTCGCTACATTAAGGCGGTTCAATATGAAGCTAAACCCTAACAAATGCCTGTTCGGGGTAAAGAGTGGCAAGTTCTTGGGGTACATAGTAACGGAGAAGGGGCTGCAAGCCAACCCTAAGAAAGTGCAAGCCCTATGCAACATGAAATCACCTGCTAATCTGCGAGAGACTCAAAGGTTGGTGGGCATGATTGTTTCTTTATCCCGATTTATAGCCAGATCGGCGGACAAGGGGCTGCCTTTTTTCAAGATCTTGCGCAAGGATGCTAAATTCCAGTGGGATGATCAATGTGAACAGGCTTTCCAGGAGTTGAAGAAATATTTGGCTGGACTCCCCTTGCTAGCCAAACCAATACCTGGAGAACCATTATGGATGTATCTGGCCGTCTCGGAGGGAGCCGTTAGTTCGGTATTATTGAAACAAGAAGGTTCTCACCAGCAACCTATTTATTATACCAACCATATCCTGAAGGGGGCAGAATTCCGTTATACGGAGCTAGAGAAGTTGACATATATCCTAGTACTAACCGCCCGCAAATTAAGGTCGTACTTTTTGGCTCATCCCATCACCGTTCTAACACACAGCGAATTGGGTAAGGTCCTCACTAAGCCAAATTTCTCTGGAAGATTGGTCAAATGGGTGGTAGAACTAAGCGAGTATGATATTCACTACCAACCTCGAACGGTTATCAAGGCCCAAGCACTCACGATTTTAGCGAGGTACCTTGCGGCGTGGAAGATGGTTCGCAACAAAGGAGGAGGATCGAGGCATGGAATATATTCGTGAAGACGGTTCTTGAGGATCTACAGCGTGGCGTTGGTATTTTATTAATTTCTCCGGAGGTGAAGAAACTCGATTAGCGATTCGCACGGAATATCGGGCATCTAATAATGAAAGCGGAATATGAAGCCATTCTAGCGGATCGCAGTGCTAAAGCGGTGGAGGCTTCTTCCATTGTGATCCACTCGGATTCCCGAGTTGATAATATCACAACTTCAAGGTTCTTTTGCGGTTGGGAGGAAAGGTTGCGTAAGTACTTGAAGACTTTTGAGAAAGAAAAAGCTCAATTTCGGGTCCTCTTGAAGCAAATCCATGAGCACTGGCGGAAAGCGGATGAATTGGCTCGGATGACTAGCGCTATGGGAGGAATAAAATCCTCGGGCGATCCATACGAGAATTCATACTTCCTTAGCAATATGCATCGTGGAGGAGGCGTGCACGATCGAGCCTAACTCTCGATTGGAGGACCGACATCATAGCTTATTTACGGACGGAAGATCCTCAAGGGAAAATAGTGGCATCCACTTTAATAAAACCGAGTCAAAGCAGTTCATCCTCTTAAATGAAGACCTATACAAGACCTCTTTTGGGCGACCCTTGTTAAAATGCCTGGGAAACGAGGATGCGGAATGGGTGCTCCGGGAGATCCATGAAGGATGTTGTAGCAATCATTTAGGAGGGAGAGCTTCAGCAAGAAATGCCTTATTGGTAGGATACTTTTGGCCTACTCTTCAGCAAGATGCTGCTCATATAGTGCAAACCTGCATCGCTTGTCAGAAGCATAGCAACAGTTCTGAACGGCCAGCTGAGTTAATGAAAGTCGTAATCTCTTCTTGTCCTTTCGATCAATGGGGAATAGATATAGTAGGTCCGATGTCGGCGGCACCTTTACAGAGGAAGTTTTTATTGGTAGCTGTGGATTATTTTTCCAAATGGGTGGAGGTAGAGCCCTTAGCCAAAATTACTGAGAATGTCGTAATACAGTTCTTATGGAGAAATATCATTTGTTGGTATGGTATCCCTCGGAAAATAGTCAGTGACAATGGACGACAGTTCCAAGGAAAAAAGATCCAAGAATGGTGCCAAAGTCTCAACATTCAACAGACTTTCACTTCGGTAGCCCATCCTCAAGCGAATGGGCAGGTAGATGCCAAGTATTCTCCAAATTTCATTAAGGGGTTATTTATAAGGGCAATATGGTATTATCAATACATTTTGAAGAAGAAAAAGAAAAATAGAAAGGAAATTCCCGTGTCAAAATGGGATATTAAATTACAGCTTAAACCGGTCGGGAGGATAACGTCGAAAACCAGCCTCCCAATTTAAAGAAAATGAAGGATAAGTGGGAGGAGGTAATCCTTGGGCAGCATACTGCTGAACCGCGTCATTAAATCCGTCTTGATAGGTGGCGCGCATTAAAATGATGAGCCGCTCCTCGCGGTTCGGACGGTCAGGGATTCGCTCTCGATGTAGTCTCTCGCATGTTTCTTGTTGCTCTTGAAGATTTCGACGCACGTCCACATAGCGCCGCGACACCTCCATAATAGCATCGGCCAAGATGGAGACATTATCGGCTCGGGAACTTTGGTCTCTTTGCACAAGATCGTCATCTCCACCCGTATTTTGCGCATGGAAGGAAATCCCCTCCTTTGCCGGAATACGATCCGTTCGGGCAAGTTCGATTGCTCGTCCTCTGGAGGAAAGTTTCTTTACTGCGTGAGGCGGGCATGAGCATGCGCCCGGAAATTTATAAGGGATGAGTTTTCTTGTACCTCCTTGACAAGCGGTGCGAAGGTCCCCTATCTTATCTTGTGCTCGTGATATTGAACACAGCGGCGATGACATTAGAATCTGTTGCTTCCCCTGGAGGAGCTCTGCTACGCCTTTGAAGCGTAGTAACTCTTGAGTGAGGAAGATTACTCGTATCGAGAGGCCGGTGGACTTCTGCTAGGGGACAAGTGACTCTGCACTGGGCGTGGTTGCTCCTTTAATCTTTGCAATAGTGTCGACATCCTTACGAATTCTTTGGCGAGCTTGGCTAATTGCTCTTGACACAGTGCAATTGTTGTAGCGAGTCGTTCTCGATTTGAGCATTCGCCAAGCCTTCCGTTGTTGTCGCTCCCATTTTTGGGCTTGAGCACAGTATTGATGAAGAAGCGATCCAATTCTTGATAGTTGGTCGGGGCCTACATACCGGTTGTAGGGAAAAGAAATTGGTCACTAGACAAAGCTAAGGAAGTGAGTAAGAAAACATACCAAGTCCGAGCATGGCGCGGGCCTTCCATGCGAGGAACCACTTCCTCTAAGTTGAATCAAGACTCACAGGAGAAAGGGAAGAAGCGGGACGGAAGATCTTGAAAGAGGAATCTAAACATAAAGGGGAAAATGGGGCGGTATCCATTGGTTGAGAATGGAAAGAAGGAGGAGTATCATTAGGACGGCCCAGGGAGGTGGTAGTCAGGGGCGGCATATCCGAGTTCTTGGGAGAATATGTGTCACGCTGGTTGGGGTTGGGTTTGGAAGGAAAAAGCGGAAGGAGGTTGATCGGAGGAGGGATCTTGAGAAGACAAGGCGATGAGCATTGGTGGAGGAGCCTTGATGGGGGACGCAAGAAGTAGAGGACTCGTCGAGTCCACAGGAGGAGAGGGATTCTTGAGCGATGAGCGAAGGGAAGTTGGCGATGAAGGAATATCAACCGCCATGGGTTGAAAAGGAATAGCGTCTTGGGAAAGAGAAGCGGGGTGATCGACCTCTGTCATTGGCTGACATGGGAATACATCCTCCCTAGGTTCATCCCCAGGTTACGGGGAAGAAGAAGGCGATTTCTGAACGTCGTTGGCGGAAGGAGAAAGAGTGGGAAAGTTAGGGCTTGTAAAGACCGAAGGAAGTGAGGAGAGACTAATGACCCTGGCTTCCTCTGGGATGGAGGTAGTGAGGGTCGCCGGAGGAGGAGAGGGAGAACGACGAGGTGAATTAGATATGGTGGTGATCGGGGAAGGTGAAAAGGAAGAAGAAGCGAAAGGTTGACCAAAGATCCCGTTTGCGGTCGATTCGGCTATCTCTGGAAGAAGTTGGAATGCATCTTGGGGGTCTAAAAATAAAAGGAAAAGAGGGGGAAGAAAGGATCGAGAAAGCGAGGTTTGGCGGAGGAGCAAGCGGATGAAGAAAAGGAGACCAAAAGGCGAAGGGATGAAGATGGCGAGAAGAAAGCGAAGACAAAAGACCCCCCTATAAAAGGGGGGAAGAATGGGCTTGCAGCCATTAGCGGGCTTCTCGTCTGTGGTGAAAGGGAAATAAGGGTTTATATTTCTAAATGGTCCATTATGTGATAAAAACCCCCTTCAAGAGGAGAGTCAAAAGAGGAATTATATGAAGGCGTTGCCTCCTTTATGCTAATGGCCTTGGCGCTATACATATAAATTTCTATCCCCGCAAGGCAGAGCGGAAGATATCCCCGTGTGGTGGTGGAACGGAAGAACCGATATCCTTCGGTTATTATTTACTTTATATATAAATTTTTATCCCCGCAAGGCAGAGTGGAAGATATCCCCGTGTGGTGGTGGAACGGAAGAACCAATATCCTTCGATTATTATTTACTTTATATATAAATTTTTATCCCCGCAAGGCAGAGCGGAAGATATCCTCATGTGGTGGTGGAATGAAAGAACCGATATCCTTCGGTTATTATTTACTTTATATGTCTAAATTTCTATCCCAGCAAGGCAGAGCGGAAGATATCCCCGTGTGGTGGTACGGAAGAACCGATATCCTTCGGTTATTATTTACTTTATATATATAAATTTCTATCCCCGCAGAGCGAAGATATCCCGTGTGATGGTGGAAGCGGAAGAACCGATATCTTTCGGTTATTATTTACTTTATCTATAAATTTCTATCTCGCAGAGCGAAGCTATCCCCGTGTGGTGGAGCGGAAGAACCGATATCCTTGGTTATTATTTACTCTATGTCTAAATTTCTATCCCATGGTAGCGGAAGATATCCCGTGTGGTGGTGGAGCGGAAGAACCGATATCCTTGGTTATTATTTACTTTATATATATAAATTTCTATCCCATGAGCGAAGATATCCCGTGTGGTGGTGGAGCGGAAGAAGTATCTTTCGGTTATTATTTACTTTATCTATAAATTTCTATCCCCGCAGAGCGGAAGCTATCCCCGTGTGGTGGTGGAACGGAAGAACCGATATCCTTCGGTTATTATTTACTTTATATATATAAATTTATATCCAGAGCTGAAGATATCCCGTGGTGGTGGAGCGGAAGAACCGATATCTTTGGTTATTATTTACTTTATCTATAAATTTCTATTCGCAGAGCTAAGCTATCCCGTGGTGGTGGGCGAAGAACTGATATCCTTCGGTTGTTATTTACTCTATATATATAGATTTTTATCCCCGAAGAGCGGAAGATATCCCCGTGTGGTGGTGGAACAGAAGAACTGATATCTTTCGGTTATTATTTACTTTATCTATAAATTTCTATCCCCGTAGAGCAGAAGCTATCCATGTGTGGTGGTGGAACGGAAGAACCGATATCATTCGGTTGTTATTTACTCTATATATATAGATTTTTATCCCCGCAAAACGGGAGATATCCTCGTGCGGTGGTGGAACGGGAGGACTGGGACTTCCTCAGTTGTATATCACTTTTTCTCCCCGTAAAGGGGGGAGTTGAAATTCTTGTTTAACTTTGTATTGTTGTATTCCTGTGAAATAGCAGGGTTGACTCATTTAAGGGTTCCATATACCCGGCAGATTGAAAAGACGGAAGAGCCGAAATATACAACTTAGAAGATACTGGAGAAAGGAGATAAACTAGGAAAGTTCATTAATGTGAGAGAATTACATATTCTGAGTCATCTACAAGGGAAGATAACAAACAACAGCCCTTATATATCCCGGGCGTTACAGTTCTTTGTTAGGAGGGACAGAGGGAGTTCCCTTGTATGGTTGAGGTTGGCACCATAGTTGACGCCAATAGGATTGCTGCAGGAAGGTCTGCTTGGCCAGTTCCTTTTGGAACCCGACCAGTTGTTGGCGTAGGGAGTGATTATTGGCGTAAGTTTCCTTCAGCTGTTGCTGTAAACACTTCACTTGTTCCTCCAAGATAGCTATGTATCGGCGATCATTTATCTGTTCTTTAGAAGGCGAGCGCTACTGCATTCGATATCTTGTCCATGACAAGCAAAGGAAAAAGGAGAATGATGGAAGCTATCAAGTAAAGGTCGGGGTTTTTTATGGCAACGAAGGGGAATAATGCATTTATTGGTGGAAGAAGTAGTGACCATAAATGCCAGTAAAGAAGAGGAAGGAAGCATTAGAGGCGATGAGTGGGAAGGTCGACGGGACTACAATTGTAATTAAGAGGGTCCGAATCCCCGAGAAATGATAGAGGAAGGTATGTTCGGATCAGACTACCGTCCTTTTGGAAGACAGAAATCTTACTTCTACGAGAAAAAGACAAAAGCAGATATCATTTCCCTCCCTTATTTTTATTAACATATTTGAAATGATTACATTAACTTGATCTATAAAGATTTTCCATGATTACTCCTAACAGACGAAGCGGGAGAGGTCTCTTTGGGGAGAAGGAGCTAATATGACTCAGGCGTTGCCTTGAGGAGGAGGAAGAATGGTGGACCTTCATGAAGAGGAAGGATGAGTCCTCGCCCGGGAAGCTGGGGCGAAAGCAGTCTTTGGTGGAAGTGGGGAAGTTAGCGGCACGAGGATCTCCCCTTGTATACTCCCACGTGAAGGAGGATTCCACACTTTCGATTGCGGAAGGAGGGAAAGGAGCGCGGAAGGACCTCCTGCCTGAGGGGGTAGGAGAGACGGAGAGGCGGAAGCGGAAGGGCGGAAGGCGTGAAGTGGCGATTGGCGGGTCTCCGAATCTTCAATATCTTGAAACCAGTCTTGTAGTTCAAAAGATTCGACTCAAGAAACGATGGGATGCCCCATAAAGCCATGATAGAAAGATAGCGGAGAAGACATGGGGGACGAAGGATTTATAATGGAAGGAAAGGGGCAGAGGTTAGGAAAGGAAAGAAGGCGAAGAGTTTGATATCATTTCCAAAGCGATAAGAGATAGGGAAGATCAACAAGCAAGAGAGTTTAAAGCGTCGCCGAACGAGAATCGGGGGTATGAATGATGTCGAGTGAGACCTTTCCGAATCCCGAACCAAAATTAGGGTGGAGGAATAGCGGTATTCTACATCTCTCAGATAAACCCGAACCGATAAGGTTATTGCGTCGTACTACGGAAAGAGATAACTTGGTGTAGAGCGAGACCAAGTTAAAATTGGTTCAGAGTTCCCAATCCCTCAAGGAGCATAACAAGAGGATGATAACTAGTTATAGGGACAAAGGTATCATTCAGAAGCAAGCGAGAAGCCCTCAGGAAAGTTACTAAAAAAGAGAATGTTATAAGTTACAGTTCGAAAGAGATCGGCGGACACTTGGCTAACGCCCTTCGGATCCAAATAACTAGTGTATCGCGGCAGGCGGTATCCTCGCTCGGCGTTTTGAGCCGAGGACCCTCAAAGCCTAATACAAATAAATCTACCCCTTCTTCACATAGCGTCTTTAAGATCAGTCTCTCCGCTCTTTCATCCGATCTCGACATTGGGCTAGTTGAGCTCGACTTTCCGCCCGATTCAGCCAAAGCATCTTTTCGTGGTACGCTTGGATGGCTGCCTACCCAGTCGAGAGGGCTTGAGTATTCTTGGTGAAGGATGGATTCTTCGAGCCACCGATGATAAGGTTCGGGAATAGCGCTACCATGGAGAAAAGCTCGACACTTCTTCGCACAGATTCCTCGCGACGCTCTAGGTTAAAATGGTGACGTTCTTATTGAAGTTGTGTGATAGTAGCCGAAGAATCAGCATCCTTGATCATGGCATCCATAAGATATCTCTTATACTCTTTCAGTTTCTGAGTCAGGATATCTACCTGTTGCAGCTCGCTAGATTGCAAAAAGAGGCGTTATTCTAGTTCCTCATTTTTTCGTTGCAGTTCCTCTTTCTCGCTTCGAACCAAGGCTAGTTGCATCGTGGCATCTTCGCACTGGCCCCTAAAGTCCGCCTCCTTTGCCTCTTGCTCGCTCGCTTAACCGTCACATGAGCTCTTTCCACTAGATTGGAATCGGGCTAGATGGGCTACCATGTTGTTATGTTGGGTGGAGGCCTAAAAGGAGAGGAAAATTATCAGCCTACATCAGTATAGGGAAATACCCATAGCAAAGAGGAGGAGAAGAAGGAGTAAATACCTCTGCCAGCAATTTGCTCACTTGCTTACACGGGCCTTGTATACCCGACTGGTTAAAGAATTTTACCTCCGAAGGGTGCCGATCTTCAAAGAAAGATCCCAGAGTGGCCCTCGGAGGAACCGGAAGGAAGGATCTACCTTCCGAAGAAGATGGGGGCACAGTGCACGGAAGATGGATAGGAGCGGTTCTCGAGTCGGAAGGTATTGGAGCTTAGAGGATTCCCGTATGAGAAGGCAGGGTGAATTCTCATGCGGAGGGGAAGAATGCGAGAAATCGGGAGGAGAATCTCCTCCTTGGGGAGCTAAAGAAGAGGCAGGGAGGTGTTGCCTTCCGGGTTCATAGATGATTAGGGGTTGAGCTTAGGCTAGTGGGAAGACAAGGGAAGAAGAGCTGATGAACTTGAAGCTCCTTTCTTGATAAGCCGCAGCTTCTTCCGAGGAGATGGAGAGCTGGATTTGCCTCTTTTAGTCGTGGTCTTCTTCTTCTTGGCGACCTCGATCGACTCCTTCCACCAAAGCCTTAGCATCAGATTATCTACAAGATATCTTGGTAAGAAAGATGAATGCCCTAAAAGGAAGTCACGTTGCGGGATAAATGTCACCCTACCTATAGCAAGTCGTCAAAGGTAGAGAGACAATCCAAAGTGGCTTAAGAGGAGTTTCTATCGGATGGTTTGGCGATAATGTAGCTCTCCTAAGACTCTATACAGCCTGAAGGGACATTTGGTCCTCATTTCCCGGAAAGAAGGCAATTCAGGAAGGTCTACCTTCCAAGTATCAGAGTAAGGTAAAGACTCTGGAAGTTGTACAAAGAAATATAAGGCTTCCCAACCCTTGTGGGAAGTAGGCAGGTTCACCAGGAATTGGCAGTCTGAACGACTAGACAAATAGAAGAGGCCTGCCTTAGAAGACTTTAACTGGAAGAAGCAATGGAATATTTCGGGGGTCAAAGAGAGGTTCAAATGTTGGAACACTATGTGGGCTCCCGATAGAATCCGGAAAGAGTTGGGGGTGAATTGATTCAGGGGTAGTCCGTAGAAGTTTAGGAGGTCCAAATAGACCTGTGGTGCCGGCAGGGATAGGCCGTTAAGAAATTGTTCATAGAAAAAGCATGTCAAGCCAGGAGGAGGTTTATGAGGCCGATGCAGTTTGGTCGTGAAACAACATTTTATAGAAGGGTCTATGTAGTTGTTCTTCAGGTTAAAGAAATAATGGTTGCAATCTAACTGAGTTATGGTATGTTCATACCAAAGTGTGAAGAGAGGGTCCTAGGAGCCATGGGTGTGAACAAAGCGAACACTTACTCGGAGGATAAGGAAGAATCGTGTGAGAAAGGAAGGAATTTGGATCGCCCATGGCCACCGGTGAGAATCACGGGAGAAGAAGAACAGACTGGATTATCAAGCACACTAAACGATACCTAAAAGAAGAAGGCGAGGGTTTATATAGAGTTTTCCGTGACGATTCAGCTGCACAGAAGGAGAAGAAGAAGCGGAGCCCATGGGCCCAGCGGGCCTCTTTCAATATCTTGGGGAGTTATAAGGAACGGATGGATTTAAGTCAGAAATGAAGAATAGGTCGAAACTTTATGTACATTAGGAAAGTCAAACTTATAACTCGCACTATTTTTCGGTTGACTAATAATACTACTGGTACCTTCTCTACATAATCCCCGATAGAGGGGTTAACGGTGACCCGATCCGATCCAAAATACACCTTTGCTCACCTAAGAAAGGAAAGGAAAATTGCGCGCGGCGAACCTCGGAAGCCATTGGCGCGGCGAACGCGAAGCTTATCGCAGGCGAACATCGAAGCCATTGGCACGCGGCGAACATCGAAGCCATTAGCCGCACGAACATCGAAGTCATTGCGCAGGCGAATGTTGAAAGCCATTAGCGGGTGAACATCGAAGCCATCGATCAGACGGGCAAATATTGAAAGTCAATCGTACGGAGAGTTAATGAAAGCAATTGATACGTGAAGGAGAGGCGGAAGGCGCCGCCAAGAGGTCGATCAATCGATCAATACAAGGGGAATTTGACATGGGGAAAAGAGGAGTTGGTTCGGGTTGATAAAAAGCCTTAGGGCTAGGTCACCCGTGGGCTATAGACCTAAACTAGCTTCCCTCAACACGGAAAGTTGAGGGAGATAGTCTAGCCTAGTTTCCCGAAAAATAGAGGAAAGAGTGTTAGGCAACGGCCTGGGAGGCCCCACATAATATTCCAAGGAGTCTTCACTCCGATATACATGTAATTATTCTCCAGGGAAAGGTGGTGGCCACGTGTACGATGGAGATAACCTACGACGTTACGATGAAGGAAGGAAAAAGAGATAAAAGGGGAGGAAGCAAGGAGGAAAAGGGATCCAGAATCATTCCGACGCAGCAAGAGAGAAGAAGAGGCAAGAGGAGAAGGAAAAAAGGGAACAACCATATCGCCGGAGAAGAAGGACGGAGATCAGTCATTGCTACATCTCTTGTATTTTCCTCGTCTTGTAATATCATTGTAAGAGGTATTTCCCCTCCACCTGCGGAAACTGGCTTTCTGTAAAGGAGGACATTCATAGTGAACGTGCTTAGGCATCGCATCTAGTGAGACAACTCACCTCCGTGGAGTAGGAATCCTCATTCCGAACCACGTTACATCTTGTGTCTGAATCTCGATTGCTAGCATCAGCTTCTTGCGTTTCATCTACTTCATCCTCTTATTCTCTACTGATTGCGGCCGGGGAGAATCCTCTGATACCTCCCTCAGTGCTTCACTGCATTGAAAACGGAGCGACCAGATTGTTTCCCATACCCGCATCACTCCCCTTATAAAAAAATGAAATTGGAGAAATTAGATGATTATTTGGACAAAGCCAATGAACAGTTGATTTTAGAAATTTGAATATAGGGTGTGAACCTTCTTGAGTTGAATGCTAAATTAAAAAATCAGGCCCAGCCCATTCGAGAAGGCCGAACCGAAACCGGCATCTTTGCCTCAAAACATCAGACACCTTCAAGGCAAGCAGAAGATAGCGTCACAACAATGCTCTCGCTGGCCCGGAAGCTCTCCCGGTCTCTCAACAAGCGGCCGCCGTCCTCTCTCGCTCACTTCCGCTACGTCTATGCTTCTCCAGGCCCTTCGACTTCCACTTCCTCCTCCTCCTTCCTTCTCCACCGAAGTCGCCACCCTTATCTTCTTCCCTTCTTCTTTCCCTTCCACCGCCTCTCCTCCTCCTCCGCCGTTCAGCCACTTCCTCCCCTCTCCGCCCTCCGAGGTGGATGCCATCATGAGGGAGACGACGATTTCGACCGATCCCCTCCTCACCTCCTCCCCCTCTGCCCCGGGTGCGGCGTCCACATGCAGTCCTCTGAACCCGCCCTCCCCGGCTTCTTCACCGCCCCCTCCTCCAAGTCCCCAGACTACCGGGCCCCCATCGACCGCGCTCGCCCCTTGGGTGGTGACGGCACCTCTCTGTCGCTTTTCCTCAAATCTGGCCATCTCGTGCCGAAGGAGGACCCCGTTGTCCCCGATCAGCCTCCTCGCCCTCTGGTCTGCGCGCGCTGTCACTCCCTTCGACATTACGGCCGCGTCAAGAACCCCTCCTCCGAGAACCTCCTCCCCGACTTCGACTTCGACCGCATGGTCAGCCCCAAGATGGTCTCCCCTGCCGGTGCTCGCTCCATCGTTCTGATGGTCGTTGATGCGGCCGATTTCGATGGCTCCCTCCCCCGAAAGGTCGCCCGGCTGGTTTCCTCCTCCATCGAGAAGAATTCCAACGCCTGGAAGGAGGGAAAGCCCGGGAACGTTCCAAGGGCGGTCCTCGTCGTGACCAAGATTGACCTCCTCCCTTCCTCCATATGTCCCAAGGCTTTGGAGGTGGGTCAGGAAGAGGGCCAGAGTTGGTGGAGTTAGCAAGTTGACGGCAGTGCACCTGGTGAGTGCGGTCAGGAATTGGGGCGTCCGGAACCTCGTTGACCATGTGAGGGACCTCGTCGGGGTGCGTGGCAATGTTTGGGTAGTAGGGGCTCAGAACGCTGGCAAGTCTACGTTGATCAACTCAATGGCGAGATGCGTCGGGAACAAAGTGAGCCATTTGACAGAGGCACCTGTGCCGGGCACTACTTTAGGGATCATTAGAGTGGAAGGAATTCTCAGTGGGAAGGCTAAACTGTTTGACACACCAGGTATACTGCACCCTTACCAGATCACAACGAGGCTGACGTGGGAAGAGCAGAAACTTGCCCATATGAGCAAAGAACTGAAACCTAGGACATACAGAATCAAGGTTTGTGAAGTTAATTGTATTCTCTTATCCATTTTCTTGATGGAATTAAAGATAAGAGATCGTTTCATTTTTGACTTGCTATGTACATATCCTTGCTGTGAGACTTTGAAGGAGAAAAAGAAAAGAAAGCATTTTGGTCGTTGAACTTACATGCAATAAAACAATCTGATACAGTTAGGTTCTGATTAGTTATCATATCAATTGTTCACATCATGAATGTTTGAGAGCTTTAAAAAAGGACATTAGGTTAGAGACCTGAATTTAGATAGTGTTGGAAAGGGAATAACGATTAAATTTTATGATGTTGTAATTGTTGCCGAAATGAAAGTGGTTATTGAAATAAGTCAGTGTAATTTCACTAGAACCACAATGTACGTTAGAAGGTTATCATCTTGCTCATTAGAGTTTTGTGATCCATGTACCTACAAATGGCTTCTTAATTTGCTTTTGGTGCCTAGTGAGGGCTACTTGGAAATAGCTTGAAATTGTTTGCAAGAAAGAAAAAACAGAGCAAATTTGGTGTCAAACTTTATTGTCTTGTTATCCATGAATGGTTGGATTAGTTTGAAGTAGAAATGGCTAATATGCAACAACAACAATAACAACAAAGTGTGACGCATGTTATTTGGGATTAGCTGCCAATAAATTATATATAATGCTATATAACCGATGACATTTAGATATTTGAAATTATTTTTAGCTATGTTAAATAAAGTTTTGAAGGGGAGGTTTAGCTCAATGGTAAAGTTGTTGTCATGTGACTTAGAAATCACGAGATCAAGTCGCGGAAATAATCTCTTGCGATGTAGAGTAAGACTATGTATAATAAACTTTTACCCGGATCCCGCATTGGCTAGTGCACTGGACTATCCTTTATGTTAAATAAAGTTTTCTCTAGTCTTCCTCTATCCACAACATATTCAACAGGTGAGACCAATGCGCTAATTGGCTTCTTAATTTGCTTTTGGTGCCTAGTGAGGGCTACTTGGAAATAGCTTGAAATTGTTTGCAAGAAAGAAAAAACAGAGCAAATTTGGTGTCAAACTTTATTGTCTTGTTATCCATGAATGGTTGGATTAGTTTGAAGTAGAAATGGCTAATATGCAACAACGACAATAGCAACAAAGTTTGACGCATGTTATTTGAGATTAGCTGCCAATAAATTATATATAATGCTATATAACTGATGACATTTAGATATTTGAAATTATTTTTAGCTATGTTAAATAAAGTTTTGAAGGGGAGGTTTGGCTCAATAGTAAAGTTGTTGCCGTGTGACTTAGAAATCACGAGATCAAGTCGTGGAAATAATCTCTTGCGATGTAGAGTAAGACTATGTATGATAAACTTTTTCCCGGATCCCGCATTGGCTAGTGCACTGGACTATCCTTTATGTTAAATAAAGTTTTCGCTAGTCTTCCTCTATCCACAACACATTCAACAGGTGAGACCAATGCGCTAATTGGCCAGATTGTGAACTTCACTTTTGTTACTTTTGAAAAAGAGAATTACAAGCAATTTGAAAATTATTTTGTGTTGAGGAATAGGATTAATATTAGTATATTAATGTCTAATGGGGTTGTGCTGAAATTTAAACACTATGATGGTTTTTTTTGGAATTTTCAATGGATGTCAATCCTAAGAAGTGATCCCGAGAGATCCAATATCAATTGTTAGAGTTAACACTTGCTTTGCAGGAAATAGCTACTAATAGGTGCCTAGGACTTCATATTCTGGAAAATGGAATTTCCCTCATGTTGTGATTATATTATTATGAATGTTTGCTTTCATTTTAAAAGTTCTCTGCTAAAAGCTTGAAAATGGACTTAATTGATGTGATTCTTCCTATATATGATGAGACCTCTGCGAAATTCTACCTTGGAAGGTGCCAAAGGATACACCACTTTAAGAGAATCTGTTAGTTGCTAACTTGCTATTCAATTTATAGATTTTGAACTATCTTGAATTGTTCAAATAATGAGTTTTAAGGTGAACCTTATTAATAAGAGGTTCTGTTGGCTTCACGTGGATGATATGAATTCTTTGTTTCTATTTTCACTGGAGAACTAACACTGAACTTGGATAAATATCCATTTGTATTTGTGAATATATGATGCAAATCTGGTTAGTTTTTTGTTGATTTCACAAGTACTTATGATATAAAGTTGAGTTGTTTGTCTTTCATGGAAGCGTAGGCCTATTGAATTGAAATCTGCTTGATTCTTGATTACATTTATAGCTTGTCTTAGGGAGAGATTTGTGTTCCCAATCTGTGAGAAAATGGATGGTCTTTTGTTGTTCACAGTTATTAGACTAATAGATATATTTTATCTAGTTTTATTGTTTTGTACTGATTCTTTCAGCTTCTTTATTACAGTTCATTATTAAATTCTTATAATTAATCTTATTGACCTACTTCAAAAACAGTCGCAACATTCTGTTCATATTGGTGGCCTAGTGCGGGTAGACATCGAGAAATCATCAGTTGATTCTATTTATCTCACTGTGTGGGCATCGCCACTCGTTCCTCTTCATATGGGCAAAACAGAGAATGCAGCCATACTGATAGAAACCCACTTTGGTCAACAGCTACAGGTATTGGAAAAAATATCCTCATAGAGTGCATGTTTGTGGATATAATGGTATCGTTCATTTTCCCTGCAGCCTCCTATAGGTGAGAAGCGTGTCAAGGAACTCGGTAAATGGGTGAGAAAGGAATTTAATGTTACTGGAGAAAGTTGGGATAGAAGTTCTGTCGATATTGCAGTTGCTGGTCTTGGCTGGTTTGCTATTGCGCTGAAAGGCGAGGCATTACTGTGCATTTGGACATATGATGGGATCGATGTGTTGCAGCGTAGCTCATTGATCGCGAAAAAAGCAGCAATATTTGAAGAAGCAGGATTTACTCATTCAAAGATTGTTTTTGAGGCAGATAGTGAAGCTAATAAACTGAAACACAGCAAATTAGAGAAGAAATTGACTGGATCGGCTGCTGCTTCTGGAACGCTGGATGAAGCAATCGGAATGTGATTATCGTTGAGCTGGAATCCCTAAGAATTTTTCAGGTTTAATGAATGTCAATGGGGGTTTTTGGATGAGCTATAAGCGCAACTAGAAAGAGAGTTGTGGTGTGATCAATATTGACTTACTGTAATTATTTTTCGGCATGCATTATTTGCAGTAATCCTATTTTTCGTAATGAGTTTATGGTTTTATCTCAAGTAGGATGTTAGACGGGTAGGCTAAGGTACCTGAGGGTCAAACTTATCTGTTTATTTTATCAAATTTATTCAATTTATCAAATCAGGTACTCAATTTTAAAGCAGAAGGTAAAATTAATAGTTTGTATAATGGATCAACGAGAAGGTAAAAATGATAGAGAATTTAGATTTTAAATTATGATATATAAGAAAGAGTAAAATAAGAAATGAAGTTGATATTATTGTAAATAGTTCGTTAAAGAATGAAGTTGTAGGAGTAATTAGAAAGAGGAATAGAATTATAGCTCTAAAAAAATAGTAGTGGAGAAAGAAACTACGAATGTAATTAGTGTATATGTATCTCAAGTAAGACTAGATGAAAATATTGAATTAAGATTTTGGGATGACCTAGATGAAGTATTATAAAATATTCCGTCAAACGAAATGATTTTGAACTTTCACATAGTTTAAAATTGATAAATCATCCTAACAACTCTCCTAATACATATCCAATGGATTTTCACCCTTTCTAATATTTTCCAAAGCATATCCTAGGATTATGAGTGGTTAGGGAATCCTAACATAACTGAAACATGGGCTAAACATCCTTGTTTACCCGAAATCAACTCTAGCAGTCGACTCTGACAGTAATCAGTCGACTGCTCTATACATTAGTTGACTACAATCAAGCAACAGTCGATTGATAACTAAAATTTCCGAATTTCAGTTATCAGAAACGAGTTTTGAAAATTTATAAGTAATTTTAAATATTTTGAAAAATCGTGAAAATTCATACGTACATTACTTATAAGCAATACAATGGGTGAAAAATATTTGAAAAATAATTTACCCATAAAATAGTGAAATTGATACAAAGTTCAAAAATGAAGAAAAACTTCAATGTTTGAGCTTACATTGTATCAACCATAAACCCTAAATCCTAAACTCTAAACCCTTATACATGGGACTTCAAGTCATGTCAATTGTCCTTAAATTAATTTTCATAAATGAATGAATGATCATGACATAAATGATAGCATACATAAACATGGCCAATGATAATGATATCATGACATAAAGAAAAAATCTAAGCATACATGACATTTAACCTTAAACCTAAGTAATATCATGACATTTATATGATTTAAATGAATATGATGTCATGACATGTTATATGGCAAATTAAGCATGACAAATAAAATATAAAGGTATAATAATAATACCTAAGTTTTAATATTAATTGTCATTTGTTATTATTTATTCCATCTTACCATATTATCATTTTTCTCCCAAGTGTGTCAAAAATAAAAAATGACACACTATGACCTCTAAACCTAGTTTATGCCAATTTGATTGATTTTTCATAATCTTCAAAATATACTGGCACATCCTAAAAACCTTTAGGATTATAATCACCCTTATTTCCAAAGTACCCTATTATCTTAGAAATGACCTAAAGTGTCACCTTTACCATGGTTAGGTTAACTATCTATTCATTCAAGGTTGACACACCTAACCCATTTAGCGTGAATCGATCACGCTCCTAGGAACCCAATACCTATTGGAGCTCCTTGGGTTTACTAGGTATTCCTTAGGAATAACTTTCCTATATACCCTCCTAATGACCCTCCTAGGCTTAGAAGCCTTGGTTATTTGGGTCTTACCTAGGTTAATTCTAGGGTAACTCCCCTTGTAACCTTCTTAATGGCTTCCCTAGGTTTCCTTGAAATCTTAGCCACTAAATACCTACCTTGGTCAATCTTAGGGATGACTTCCCTATTGACCTTGGTTTTCCTAGACCTAACTTGAGCTTCATAATCGAATGGAACATTATGATAAGTCTCCTTGGGCTTAGGTTTGCCCTTTGATGGTTCTTGCTTTCTAATCCCTAGGTTTTGACTCTTAAATCTAGATTTTTGATCCTTTGACCCTTGTATTTGATTTTGTATTTTTGCAAGGGTCTTTTTTAGTTTCTCAAGCCTTGACCTCAAGACTTGATTTTTCTTTTCTAATATCTCAATTTTTAATTTTTCATTAACTCTTGAGATATTTTCCTTTATAGGTATATGTCTAATCCATTTAGGAATGATGTCTAAGTGATCTTCTACCTTTCTAATTGTCTCCCTAGGTAGTATAGGTCTAGAATTATTTGATCTAGGTTTGTCCTTAGGTAAATTCACATGCTTAACACCTAAACAATACAACCTATTATTTCTAGCATGCCTTTCATGAATAATTGCAAGATTACTTCTAGCATGCTTTTGATAGTTAATTGAAGAAGAAGCATATATACTTAAAATTTACTTTAGGGTTTGCCTTAGCTCCCCTTACATGTGTAGCTCTTCCTTCATGAGTCTTCTTCTCCCCCTTTGGACATTGACTCAGATAGTGTCCCAGTTGCCCGCATTTGAAGCAAATAATGTGCTCCTTGCTTTTAATGGTGGGGACACCGACATCCTTAGCTTTCTGCACCGGTTAAGACTTCTTGACCTTCTTTGGACACTTGCTCTTATAGTGCCCGGATTCCTTACACTCAAAACATATGATATGAATTTTATTATTAATTGAAATACTCGAGTTACCTAGGGTGGTGGCCGGAGTGGGTTCTTCATCTCTCCCGGAGGTAGACGCCACTTCTTGATTTTGTTCCGGCTCCGGAGTGAATGATCTAACTTCCTCCCCCTCAATCCTATAGGTTGAGGTTTCTTCCAATTCTACCTCTTCCTTGGATGTTGATGGTCTTTCAACCTCCAATTCTTCCACTTCTTCTTCCTCCTCGGATGTCGAGCATTCTTCGACTTCCGAATCCTCACTTTCTTGTAAGAATGAGCTCTCTTCCTCCTCTTCCTTATCTTCTTGGATTGAGTGAGGTTCTTCATGGAATTTTGCTAATTTGTTCCATATCTCCTTGGCATCTTTGCAATCTCCTATCTTAATCAAAATATCATTAGGAATTACATTAAGCAATATACCCATTACTTTATTATTGATGTTGTAATATCGGAGTTGGTCTTGGTTCCAATTCTTCTTCTTGATTTGTCTTCCTTCTTCATCTTTTGGAGTGTCGAAACCTACTAAGACACTAATCCAATTGTCAAAGTCACACATTAGAAAATGCATCATTCTGCCTTTCGAATATGCGAAATCTTTGCGGTCGAAGAAAGGCGGAACGTTGATGTCGTCACCCAATTTTTCTTGAAAATCCATCTTGCCCTCTAGTGTGTTTGCTTTCTCGGATGCAAAGCCGATGAAGAGTGACCTACTCTAATACCACTTGTTGGGACCTGTACGCTCGCTAGAGGGGGGTGAATAGCGTGTCATCGTTCGCTTGACGGAATTCGATTGCGCTTGCCTATGATTGTTAGTATGCAGCGGAATATGAAAAATACAATATAAATACACAATCACAAAGCACACTACGCAAGAATATAATGTGGTTCGGAACCTCAAGGTTCCTACTCCACGGGTTGGGCTCGAACAAGCCCTAGCGATGCCAAACACCACTAAACAATAAACACTCCTTCTAGATTAGTCTGACTATTTTGAGAGGGTGACTAATGATATTGTTATAACATGACTGGGAGAACAACGGAAGGAAGAGCACAAAATCATGACTTGGAAGGTAGAACCAAATGGAGAAGACCATCGCTTGGAGCATCCAACCGAGTCAGGAAGGACTAGCTTTGAAGGCCGAGCCGAGCTAAGAGGAAATGTTGATTCAAAAAATAGTCCCATGTGTATGTTTCAATTTAATGCAAATCTTAAAAAAAATATTATGAGAAATTGATATAAGAAGACATTAAATTTTATTTTAAAATGGTGCATGAATGTCAGGACCTTTTGTTTAGTGAGCTTAAAGCCCTCCGTCGACTCCATGATCTAGGAGGATGGGCAGCAGTAGGCGGGCAATGCTCCACCTATCCCAGCACCTGAGGATGATGTTGTGTCAGACTCGACCGTCATACCACGCCTCGAGGCATTTGAGGAGACCATGGACACATGCTTCGAGGAGCTTCGTCTGGAGCACTAGGAGTTTCGTCTGGAGCACCAGGAGTTTCGGACCTTGGTCCTTTCCCAGTTGAGTGTGTTGGATCGACAACAACAGGAGATACTGGCACTTCTCTGCCCTCTTGTGCTTAGACATCCGCCTGCTGTCGGCAATTCACAGTCGATGACAATGGACGTCAATGATGATGACTAGATAGCCATTGATTGTGTCTTTTTTGTTTTGCTTGACATCTGTAAGACACTGCCTTTAGACTCTTGTTAGTAATATTTTTTTAATGAAATGAATCCTTTTTGTTACATTTCTATACTCTTGTTGATATTTTTATCGATTGGTAATTCAAAAATATAATAATAATAAATATATAAAGAGTTGATAACAATTTAATAAGCATTTTTGAAAACCTTGATGGGGTCAATCATTTGATTGCACTCATTATTGGTAATATTGATACAATGTTATCCAAACAAATTAACAATTTTTATCACTTTGAATTTTGTGGCAATCCATTAATATGATGGGTAAATTTTTAGTCTTCTATTTTTCACCCATTATATTAGACATAAGTAAAGCGTATGCCAAGTTTCGTGAATTTTAGACATTCGCAAAATTACTTACGCATTTCTTAAACTCATCTGAATATTATTGATTTCAGAACTATCAGATATCAGTCAACTACTCCTTATGGTAGTCGACTGCCAAGGTCTCTGATTGATTGGTAGTAGCGCCTCGATCGATTGTTGGTACCTTGTGTTCATGTTTTAAAAGTCAAATTATAAGTGTTCTAACTCCATACTATGATTACTACAACATATTATGATAACTTGTATGGAAAGTAGGACTACACCGATGCAGGTTAAGGGGGAGTATTTTATCTATTTAAATAACCTAAAATTGTTGGTGCAAAGTTTGTCTCAATTCTCATGTATGATATTCTACTCAACTTATCATTTACACATGATAACCTATGTTTTGGATAAAGGGGGAGCTTTATGTCTATTTTATACCTTAGTTCAAGACATAACATATTTTAATCATTTACTATGTCCTTTTCTCTTTTTGATGTGTGTCAAAGAGGGAGAAAGGAGAATTTAAGTTAGAATGTATGATGCATTTATGGTTTATAATGCAATTATGATTTATAATGCACTTATGATGCCTTAATTATTGCATATTTCAAGACCTAACTTAAATGATTTCCAAACATAAAAAAGGGGGAGATTGTTGCATAGAAGTTTATGTATTTTGATGTTTGAATAATCATTTATAGTTAGACAATATTTGTGATCTAACAGTGAATGTGTTAAGTGACAGAAAAATTCAAGTAAGAAGTCTTGGCAAAGAGAAGTCCAAGTGTAAATCTTGGTAAGTAAAGTCCAAGGAAAGGTCTTGGCAGCATAAGCTCAAACATGTAGTTTTAGCGGCATAAAATCTAAGCGGACCTTGGCAAAGGAAGTACAAAGGCGAGATCTTGACAGCATAAGCCCAAGCATGTAGTCTTAGCGGCATAAAGTCCAAGCGGACTTTGGCAAAGGAAGTCCAAAGACAAGGTCTTGGCAGCATAAGTCCAAGCATATAATCTTGGCAGCATAAAGTCTAAGCAGATCTTTGACAAAGAAGAAGCCTAAAGTATGACGAAATCGAAGGAAGCTTTTGAAGGCAAGTGCAAGGATGGAGTCGTGGACTCGAAGGAATCCTAGAGGCGCAAGGTTAATGGAGAAGCTAGAAGGTTGAGTCTAAGCTTAGGGTATGATTTCAAGTATGAATTAGTCATACTTGAGGTGTGTCAGTCGATTGACATATTGTGTCAGTCGAACTGGTCTCGAGTGTTCAACACTCGAGGTCTAGAAGACATTGGCGATCGTGGGTTATGCCCGGTCTGATGCAAGAGGCACCTAAGTCGAACCTAAGTTTTGATTATAGCAAACGATACAAAGTTAAGCATATATTGTTATCTCATGAGCTAAATCAAGTGTGCAGAAAAGTCTCAACGCTGGAGCTGAAGGCTAGCGACACCCGGAGGAAGCCGCGGTGGTCGGGCGACACTCAAGAGACTTCGGAGGGAGCCGAAGGAATTGAGTGGAAGGCCGAAAGCAAAAGCAACACGTAAGTACTGAGGTAAGCTCGTGTGTGCGAGCGTAAGTAAGGTCGTATCCTCTTTACGGGGATGATCTTAAGCGTAGATCCGACCAAAGACTTCTTATAGATGGTCTAGGTCGAGATCGGATGGTCGACGACCATCGAAATTATGTTTTTGTTGAGCTAATCTTGCCTTGCGGCTAGCATCGATCGATTGCCGGCTTGGAGGACTCGATCGTCGCCAAACAATGATCGCCGAAGGTCAACAATCGATCGATCGCCATCACGATTGATGATGGCCATCACCGATCGCCGTCAAAGGATCAGCCTCGAGTAGTCAAGAGTTATCACCATTTTTCAAGGGGTTTTGTGCCCATTTGTGATTGGCTAAAGACCCATTCGATGAGGGGCTCAAAGGCTATAAAAGGAGGGTCAATCCTAGGGTTTTACATCAATTCAAAAGCTTCCAAGTGCTTCCGATACGCTCCGACTCTCTGACATCCCTACGACGAAGCGCTGCCGAGACGACGACTAGAGCTTCAACCTCCAACCTTTAAAGTCGTCGGTAACGAAAGTTCTAAATTGTATTTCAGTTTATTCCTTTTAGTAAAGCTTTCATTATAACGAGGAGAGGGGGAGTGTCCTTCTACCTCGAGCTTTTTTGTATTCGTCTAACTCCTACCTCCAACGAGGAGGAGTTCTTTAGTAGTTTGCCCTCCGTACGTGGTCAAGGACCACTAGGGCCTTGGAGTAGTAGCCTTCGGCTACGAACCAAGTAAATCTCTTGTGTTTATTGTCTCCTTTACTTTTTGTTTTGTTTATCTTTCCGCTGCATATAAGTTTTTTTTAAAAACGAATTTGTACTAAAAAGTTTCTATCGCTATTCACCCCCCCCTCTAGCGATCCGATCGATCCAACAATTGGTATCAGAGCCGGGGGTTGCTAAGATTTGGTGAAACCACCAATCTAGCCTTTTTACAGATTTATTTTTCTTTTAATTCTATTTTTTTTATTTATTTCGCTTTGTTAAGTTTTTCTCCCTTTCAAATCCAAGACGCGAGTCTTGGTACTTGTTTTCGTGTTTTTGTCGTTGTTAGTTTCTTCATCTCCGTCTATTTGTGTCTTTTGTTCTAATGGCCCATCTCGAGGGTTTTAGCACCGTCCGACCTCCGTTTTACAATGGAGATGACTTCCGTTATTGGAAGGGTCGGATGGAATGCTTTCTCAAAACCCAAATCGAGATGTGGATCATAATCCAAATGGGTTTCACACTTCCGACTAATGAAGTGGGCGACTCCTTGGATTATGATCAATGGACCATTGCAACAAAATGACAAGTCGAAGCCGACGCCAAGGCAACACAAATCCTCCAATGCGGCCTATCCAAGGAGGAGCTAAATCGTGTCGGCCCCTTCATAAGCGCAAAAGATCTTTGGACGAAACTAGTGGAGCTACACGAAGGGACCGATGAAGCCAAGGTATGTAAGCGTGATCTTCTTTTCAATAAACTATATAACCTAAAAATGCAGGAACACGAGTCCGCGACCCAACTTCACGCCCGAGTCCAGGACATAGTCAACAACCTACACGCAATCGGGCAAAAGGTCGAAAACCACGACCTTATAAGGTATGTTCTAAACTCGTTTCCGAGGACTACCTTGTGGGCATCCATGGTCGATGCCTACAAGGTCTCCAAGGATCTTTCTAAAATTAGGTTAGATGAACTCTTTTCCGATTTCGAATTACATGAGCAGTCCAACTCGGAACCCGAGAGGGGTATAGCCTTGTTTGCAGGATCAAAGAAGAAGAAAATCGCAAGCAAGCCACCACCAACCGAGGAGGAAGACGAGTCCGAAGAAGAAGTTGACCCGGAGTTGACTGCCGAACTAATGAACCTAGCTCGAAGGATAGCCAAGGGACGAAAGCGAACCACAACTCGACCCAACCAAGGTAAGCCTAAAAGTTCTAATATTAGGTGTTATGAGTGTAACAGGTTTGGACATATCAAGTCCGAGTGCCCCAAGCTCAACCACCGAGCACCTAAGCACAAGAAGGCCCTCAACGCGACATGGGAAGAAGCGTCATCCGAAGAAGACGAAGACCACGTCTTCATGGCGAAATCGATTGAGTCAGACACGGAGACCGAACCTGAACTTGAGTCAGAACCTGAGGATGACTCGGACTACGAAGCTACCTTCAAGTCAAGCCACGGATACGCATCCGGTTCAAAAGATACCCTTAAAGTAAGTCGAACTTTATTTAATACTTTACATAATACGGTTAGGTTTTTGTCTAGGAAGTTAGCTAAGTCCGAGTCCAAGGTCGAGACCCTGGTTGAGGAGGTCAAACTCCTCAAACACAAGGTCTCCCTAACCTCTTCGACTAGTCGAGTTCAAGAGAAGGACTCAACTCGGGTTGAAAAACTCGAAGTTGAGAACTCACTCTTGAAAAGTCAAGTCGAAGATCTTAGGAACACGTTGGAAAGGTTCACTTCGGGATCCAAAGGACTTGACCTCCTACTTGGATCTCAAAGGGCCGTGTACAACAAGGCTGGACTAGGGTTTAACTCAAACACGACTAATAGGTCGTATATGTCGATTGTAAGTCGACATAGGAAACATGTCCAAGCATGGGTCCCTAAGAACCTTTTGATTTCAACTCTAGGATCCAACCCGTACTGGATTCCCAAGGACCAAATCCACTATGTGGATAGACCGAACCGATTCAACGGTCTAGGGGGAGCCAGTACAAAATATGTTTGTTCTTTAACTTAGAAATTGCATGCTTTAACTTAGAAAGTTTGTGCTTTAAAACTTGTGAACTCACTTAGAACACGAACATAACCAACTAAAATTCTTCGAAAAGATTGAGCCTCGGGGAGCCTCTTTTCAAAAACATAACCAACTTCGAAAAGATTGAGCCTCGGGGAGTCTCTTTTCAAAAATAACCAGTTAGACTAGGAATAGTCTTAGGTGAGTCAAGTCATCTTTTTCTTGAAAATGGCTTTGTCTAAGGAAGTGGTCGATGATCCGATAAAAGAAGGCCCCTGTGCCTCGCCACGACCTGGAAGCCATGATCTTGAAAAGGTAAACTTGACAAGCCTAGGGTTAAATCCAAATCTAACATAAAATTACTTGAACCTAAATCCACTTAATCAACTTAATTGGAAGTCATCTCACAAAAACCACATAAGTATAACATGCTTGATCATATAGACACAGGTGTGATGACCTAGGTTTAAAAAACTTACAACTTTTTTTAAAAAAAAAATTTATAAAAAATCTAACATCCAATCCAACCATCTTGTGTGTATGATCAATGGATGTTGGACAACGGTTGCTCCCGACACATGACCGGGGATCAACTCAAATTCATAAAGCTTCGATTCAAACGACAAGGATCGGTAGCCTTTGGGAATAACGGCAAGCTCAAAATCATCGGATCAGGTGATATCGAGCTTAACTCGAATTTTGTTATTAAAAATGTATTACTTGTAGAGAATTTTGAATATAACCTGCTTAGGGTAAGCCAATTATGTGACAATAACTATAAGGTCGTATTTTTAGAAAATGAATGTGTAATTAAAACAAATAAAACAGCTAAAACAATACTCAAAGGAACTAGGACAAATAACATTTACACAATTAACTTAATCAAATCCTCAGCCAAATGTCTTATGACACAGGAAGAGGAATCATGGTTGTGGCACCGACGACTCGGTCACTCGCACCCAAGACTCGTCCACAAAATGAGTCAGAGTGGCTTAGTCAGAGGCTTACCCAACCTCAACAACTTGGTTAATAAAATCTGTAATGCTTGTCAACAAGGAAAACAACCTAGGACACAACACAAGTTAACTAACCAAGAACGAACCTCAATTTTTTTTAAATTTAGGGACTACCGGTATTTAATAAAAGAAGTCAATATTAAATAAAATAGATAATCTACTTTAGGACCATATTTTTTAGCAAACATGGAGAATCGTATGAAAATTAAATCCGATTTACCCAAACAAATTTAACTATCAATAAATATGGGGACACAAGTGTAATTACGTTAAAGTTTTGAATTCTTCCAGTAAATTTAATTGAAAAAATTTCCTCACGATCCTACGGCATTATTAAACACAGACCCTTCTACACCCTTGCTTCGGTCTCTAGCTCGTCGCCTCGTAGGATCCCCCCGTCTCAACCTTCCAATTGGGTCCCATGTTTCAGGTTCAAACCAATTCGAGAAGGTATCTGTTCATCAACGCCTCCGCTTCGTTTGAAGTCCGATTCCATCGTGCCTTAAAGTCGTTTTCTCCGGGAACGATACTCGATCTCGATTTATACTGCAGCTCCTTTCTCCTCGTCTCTTGCAATGGCGAAGGTGAGAGCCTGAGAGGCGAGTTCGCCGTGTCTCTCCGCCTAGCACTCCTGCCCGTCTTGCCCTCCTGCCGCGCCTTCTATCTCCTCGGCGTCGCTCCCTGCGATTTCCACAAGGTGATAGGCTTTGTTATTTCGTCAACTAGTCGATCTGGATTTATTTTGTACGACTTCACGAGATCCATATTCGCTTCTTATCTTTGCTGGATCTCTTCAATAAAGTCTTCTCCGGGAGCGCCACTCGATCTCGATCTTGACCGCTGCTCCTGCCTCGCGGTCTCGTGCATGGGCGAAGGTGAGAGGCGAGTTCGCCGCGTCTCTCCTCCTAGCACTTCTGCTCGTCTTGCCCTCCTGCCCCGCCTTCTACCTCCACGGCGTCGCTCCCCGCGATTTCCACAAGGTGATACGCTTTGTTATTTTGTCGACTAGTCGATCTGGACGGGGTCTGGAATTTTTGTTTGACTTCACGAGATGGGATTTGTTTTGTGTTTGCGCTTCTTATCTTTGTTGGATCTCTTCGCTAGGTTTCCTCATCTCTCCATCTCAACATTCTCTTCGCCATAGCGCCCTCCGAGGCCCTCGATCGCTTGGTCTCCATCTATGCGAGAGCGCTCCGGCTGTCTTGTTCTGCGCCGCATATGAGGATTCCTGTGCCATCCCTGCGATGAAAAGGTCCCTCCTTCTTTCTCGATTGTTTTTCGCGGTTTGTTTTTTCTTTTTGGGTGATGTTTGAGTGGTGGATATGCTGATCCATGGATTTCGATGATCTATTTTGTCGGGTTTTGTATTGTTAGGGTAAAGTCAGGATATCGTGAGGCTGTCTTTGGATAATCTGAATTCTCAGAGGTTGAAAAATTACTAGGTCATTGAGTGATTATAAGTTATCCAAAATAGCTCGTCAGTGTAATATTTAAGTTCAGCTACGCCTTGTTGGCCAGTATTTAACTTTGTAAAATTTGCTTGGTTTTGGATTGACCTATTTCGAACATCATGTGAGAAGACAATTGAGATGGTATAGGTGAGTTCCTCTAGTTGAAACATCGATCAGTTTGAATGATTGATAAATAAATTAGAGCTACTTCAGATTAGGAATAGCAAATATTAAATTCATGTGTTATGAGGATGACATCATAAATGGTGATTTATGCAGGGAATTTAGTTTGTGAGCTAGGGAAAGTTATAGGTTGTTGGAGTATTCATGAGTTAACTTATGTGCACTATGGAGTTTACTCTGTCAATTCAACCCACTTGTATTCTCTTATTTCTTTGATGAATGTGAGTGTGAATGACCCTAAATAGTATTTTGGACATAGAAGGACATGTTATTTCTTCGTTTAGTTAATGGGGTGCAGTGCACTCACAGATGATTTATCCATAAAATTCTCATTTTCTGATGATGATTTGGATGGTTGGGTGTCCTACTTGCTCTCCAGGAACCTAGATATGTTTTAAGAAACCATGTATTTGGCATCATCAGTATATTATTTGCTTTGATTGACATTTTCTATCAACCTCACATTTTTAACCAATTCTGAGAACTAATTTCAAAATGAAGAACTTACTAAATGGTTATCCTGAAATTGTTCCACACTTAGTTTAATTTTTTATCATTCATGTCATCGAACAGTCACAACATGCAAAAATTTCTTGAAATTGCATTCAATTTTAGTCAATATTTTTCTCTCAAAGCATCTCAATTTATTTCATTTCTATGTTTTATGTGTTTTCTTACTCCAAAACTCGTTGTATGTTTTGATAATTGTCATCCAGTTGTTTGGTAAATTGGAGCATCAGTGAATGTCTATTGTTAAGTAGAACCTATGATTATGGTAGATCATAATGACTGAGTGATATTTGTTCATCAATTAACCAATAAGTAGGAGTCACATAAAGAAACGATTAGATGCTTTGTCAACTGAATGCCACAAACTATTACATCATTGAAGTCTACCATACAAGATTACAAGTGACCATATAAATTCTCTCACAACATTATAAATATTTCTTAGTCTCATTTAAGTAGGTGTATAAGTTTTCTATAAAGTAGCATGCAACTGGCTTTGTTAGGAGGACCCTTTGCCAAGTATGTTTTATTTTTCTTTTTCAAGGAGGGAGAATCCTACATCTATGTGACTAAAAGTTATTAGATAAATTTTCCTTCATATTGCTAGACAAAGAGAAAGTCAACATTTCTTGCATGCACTAATTGCTTACAAGCACATATAGTCACAGGGATAGATCTTTCAATATACATAGTACAATGATGAGACTTGTTCATCTAATTATTTTTTTAAAAAGAAGACATCATAATTACATTGTGTGAAAGATACTAAATGTGAAAGTACATTAATTGAAAACTCATTGAATGAGGAGATAGTTTATAGCATCGTGTTGTTTGTCTATTGTAATGTCTTATAAAGATGGTTGATAGTATGAACCTCATATCTAAAAGTGGCAGTTGCAGTGGTGGATGATAGTGTTCATTTAAACTAAATTTGTCCGTGTTGAATTCAGTAGATGCAATTAGTTCAATTTGGTTTTCATAGCAAACTTATATGTTTGATCATTCTGCTCTTTTTCAATTCCTTAAGATGCTTAATCCTTCAAACCTGCAGAAAGGCTATGTTGAGTTATTGTGTTGTGATGCAATGTCCTTATTGAGATTTTAATGTATGTTGGAGGACCTCATTCTCCATTTATCTGTGCTTCAAAGCAAGGTTTGTCAAGACCTGCACATGCTCTGACTTTGAATTTAGTGTTTTATAGCAGTTGTATCTTCTTTTGATGTGTTAATTAGCTTGCAATCTCAGACACTGACCTGTCTTTTCATGCTTAGTCCCCTTCAATCTCTGTATATGGTGAGATGACAATCTTACTTTCAGTTCTTTTAAGACTAATGATAAATCTATTTTTCTCATTTTTTGATGTCTTGCAATATCCCATGCATTGTTTTTCTTCAATTTAGAATTAGTTAATTATTTTCTATTTTTCTAGCTTTCTGGACATTGATAAAATCTAGATGCTGAATCTAAAAATGCACAGGTTCTAAAATTTGTTAGGTTTGCATCTCTTCTTGGCTTTCTTTTTATCTCTGGCTTGATATTCTTGTTCTTTATTGGGTTCTACAATCTTTATTTAAGAAATGGTATCAAAGTTTAAAATTTTTACCCGTATCGAGATTTCGGTTCACGATCGGAACGATACGGTTTCGATATCATATCGATAAATTTTGATAATTTTTTAATATAAAATATATAAATTAAAAATAAAAAATTTAATTTAAATATTAAAAATAAAAATGATTAAAAAAATACTAAAAAATTAATTATAATAATAAAATTAATTTAATTAATTTTAATTAAATAGGATTAAAAAATAAAATAAATTTTAATGATAAAAAATTATTATTTATAATATATAAATTAATAAAATAAATTTTAAAATAATTTTATTAAATTTTAATTGATTTTATTTAATCTATAGTTGAACTATAGTTTGGAAAGTTAATTTTTTTTAAAGCTTTCGTCGTCGTCCACGGAGGCCACGTGCGTCGCCACGGTCCCGTGCGAGGCAGCCGACATCGGCCACCTCACATGAGGTCGCTTGTGGCTGCCGTGGCCTCGAGCGAGCAGCCCGCGACCTCGCATGGCTCTTGACAGCCATTGCGGCCTTGCGTGTATCGGCGACAATTGTTGCCTCGTGCGTGGTCGTCGGTGGCCGCTGTAGCCTTGGGCGAGGCCCCGTAGTTCGGCGGGGGCCCATTGCCATCTCGTCGCCGTCGTTCATTCGTCTTGTAGGCATGCCAATTTCGGTGGTACTGCGGAACGAAAAAAATCATCCATTTCGAACGAAATGGATCGGTATTTCAAACTTTGAATGATATGATGTTCCTCTATCATCTGTTGCTAAAGCTTATTATCCCCTAGCAGTTTGTGTTTTCACTTCCACTCTTCAACCTGCTTGACATTTGGCTAAGTGCTCTCATCTTCTTAGTTAGTTAGAGTTTACGAGTAGAAACACTTACGAAGATTTACTTTCCATCTAACTTAATTATGATACGATGTCTTCTATTTAGTTTCTAAGGCTTATCATGTTCAAATGATTCTGGAAAAGAAATTGTATGGATGCATTCAAAGATCAATAGATTCCATGTTTGATGAGTTAAATTAATTATAGTTTAAGTTTAAAGCTTTAAATATAAAAAAAAGAACAATCTGATGCAAGAAGCTCCCGTCATATGGGGTTTTGGAAAAGAGTCTATTCTATGCAGTCTTATCTTGGTTTTCAAGAGCTGTTTTCAGGACTCGAACTTATGACCTCTAGATCACAAGATAACAACTTTACTGTTGTGCCAAGGTTGTTTGAAGCTTTAAATGTATCAAAGAAATTTTTTCATTATTTCATTGAAAGACGATTCATTTAGCCAACACTAATTATTGTGTACTTGACCTGTGTTGTTCATGTTTACAGCAACATGTGTTATGTTTGTCTCATTATAGAGTTAAATGGACTGATAAATTCTGTCTAGTCAAAATTAAATAATTGCGGCTTATCAATTCACATGGGGTTTGCTCCCTTCAATTAGCCTGAGGCAATAGTTTGACTCGATAGATTGTGTCTAATTGAACAGTATGAGGACAGGGAGCCACTAACTAATCCAAGGAAATATTGAAAGTTTGTTGAGCAAGCTATCTCAGACTCGACTCGATATCTCATTATTATTGTGATCAACCAATTTTAAAAGAACGCACATCATGACTATTGCATAGCAACCCTCAGAATCTGGAAAGCTATTCACGAAATTTGGATCCTAGTGTTTTATGAGAGGATAAAACAAAAATTGATTGTCATTTCATCCGAGAAAAGGTGTAATTATAGGAAATCACCTATCAGTCGTCAATTTTATTAGAGGATAAAATTAATACATTTGTAAAAGTTGAGGTTCTACAATATATTCAAACTAATTCGTGGGGAGCATCGTTATGCACCAACATGAATACACACAAACAATATCTTTGTTGTTTATAATACATAGATAGGTAGAAGGGTAGGAGGCTACCTAGAGCATCCTATTAGGAATAATTCCCCTTTTTTCCTTAACGTTAAATAACTCCACAGTTTCACTAAATTGATCATAATATAATAAATGCATAGATTTAACTGATACCAAACACTCATTCAACTAGGTAATGTCAAATCAACTAGCTAGGGAGAATTTCTTTTTAGCTGTCTTCATAATTAACTAGATTAAAGGTAAAATATATATTTCAGACCTCTGAATTAGTTAGATTTATTTGTTGATTTGTTTTTAGTTAGGTTATTTTATTGACATTATAGCTTCTCTTAGCTTTCCTGCCATCATATAAAGCACATCTATTTATTATCATTTCTTTCCTTTGAGTTTCATGATCTTGATCCAACCGACCTTCATCCTTGTTGTGGTCAGGGCAACCACACGAATCGCTGTGTAGAGCAGAAGGCGGCGTAGCTTTTCAGAGGTTAGATGGAAGCAGAGCAGCTGTAATCTTTTATCACGGTGAAAGCTTCCAAGAGCAGAGCATAGGGTTCGTCAAGCACAGAGGAAGAAGAAGAGTGTAGATTTTCCAAGTGTGATCGTTTGACCCGTCGCAAGTGAATGACACAACTTTCCTTAGGCGGGCAATCGACCACAGGCAAGAAGTGCTATCTATCAATTCGTCGAAAAACACTAGAGCAAGACGTTGTATCTGTTCGTTGTGAGAGAGATCTCGTAGCCAGCAAAACAAAGCCAATTTTGTTTCTGTGTAAACCCTAATCCCATGATCCTTGCTCCAATCTCCAATCAACTTCGTCCACGCCATTACAAAAGCTTGGAAAGTGTCCACGAACCAAAGTATTTGGTCATCCATTCGAGCGGAAACCTGTAAAAATCAGACATGAGGAAGAACAGATAGAATTTCCTCTCCAGAATCGCGAACTCGTTTCACACCAATCGAGCGCACCTTGCGGCTGTGTGTTTTTGCAAAGGGCTAGTCGAGGCGCTGCCTCGACTGCATAGGTCGAAACACAGGTTTGATCTCTTGTAGTTGAGGTGTCACCGATTGGTGACCTCACTTCTCGCCCAGACCCGGTCGGCGCCGACTGACGCACAAATCTGTCCTACATCAGTTGAGGTGCTGGGTGAGTGTGGCTTGCGTCTGTAACCTTGAGCTCAGGATCAGTCGAGGCGTCGCCTCGACTGTGACTTGTCCTGCAGCAGTCGAGCTTCGACTCTCACCACTAACCACTGCACATGATCAGTCAAGTTGCCGCCTCGAATGTTCCGGAGCAGTCAAGGCGTTGACTCGACTGTACCTTGCTGACGATAAGTTTCTCTACCTGATGAATGCAGTAAGGGCAACAATTGAGGTGTCAACTCATTGTTGTCATTAATACCCATTGTTTTAGTCAGCTTTAAGACTGAAACACGCCTAGTAAAGACTCTTTACTTGCTAAGACTCTGCCCATCAGCCATTCTTGGACTTTTCACCTTGCCACTCTCGCAAGGAATTTCTCTACTGCCAAGGAATCACCCATCTTGGACTTTTCACCTTGCACTCCCGCAAGGAATTTTCAACTGACAAGGAATTAACCATCTTGGACTTTTCACCTTGCACCCCCGTAAGGAATTTCCAGTTGCCAAGGAATTAACTATCTTGGACTTTTCATCAAGGTCCACCCTTGGATTTCTCACTTGCCAAGGAATTAACCATCTTGGACTTTTCACCAAGATCCACCCTTGGATTTCTCACACTGATTTCTCACACTCACTTAAACCTTTGTCAAACATCAAAACATAACTTGGAGCTTTTAGCTACAATAATGAGGCGAGGCAAAGACGCATTTGATAGATGGTTCATATACAACTTTCTAACATCACGGAAGTAGTGGCAGCTGTTTATGAGGGAAAGAGTGGTCTCGTACCAAGGGTTTTCGCTAGGGTTTTGAGAGGAGGAATCATAGCAAAGGAGGCAGAGTATCACTTACTTGTGGCTAAGAGGTGACGATTACGGGAAGGGAGGAGACTTCTGGATGTTGAAGACTTAGGAGCAGGACATCTTCCGGCGAAGGTTACCAAGCGGGAGAGGAAGAGTTGGAGTCGAGGAAGATGAAGTTACCGCAAAGAAGTAGGGCCTCGGGGGGTTTAAGCTTTTAAATATTCCTTAAAGGTGGGGAAGCGGGGCCATTAGTCCAGTGATGTGATTAGTACGCTTAAAATAAATAACGAGGATGTGTCCCGACCTAAGAAGTAAGGTAAAACCCAGAAAGGAGTAGGAATCAGTTAAGTCATTGCCAAGGTAGAAAGGAAGCGTGGTGAGAAAGTGCTCATGATATTAAAGTTAGACCAAACGATTAGTCTGACTATTTTGAGAGGGTGACTAATGATACTGTTATAACATGATTGGGAGAACAACGGAAGGAAGAGCGCGAAATCATGACCTAAAAGGTAGAACCAAATGGAGAAGACCATCGCTCGGAGCATCCAACCGAGTTAGGAAGGACTAGCTCTGAAGGTCGAGCCGTGCTAAGCGGAAATGTTGATTCAAAAAATAGTCCCATGTGTATGTTTCCGTTTAATGCAAATCTTAAAAAAAATATTATGAGAAATTGATATAAGAAGACATTAAATTTTATTTAAAATGGTGCTTTCTAATATTATAATTTCTCATTGATTTTGCATTCATTGGTAACCAACAGTGACTTATTTAACAAAAAGTACTACAAATAAAATATTTTGATGCAATGAATTTTTCAATAATATAAAAGTAAATTAATTATCGAGAACGATAAATTGTAGCAAAAAATTTTTTTTTTCTGTTAGGAAGATATATGAATTTTGACATGATATATCTAATTTTTTCTAGAATTTTTTTTGTGAGTATTTTTTGTATTTTTTTTGACTATTTTTGTAAAATTAAAATGCTAAAATATGCTTATTTAATTTGTATTATCTCACGTATTTTTTGTATCGATATGTTATTTTTATTTAGATTTTTAATTCAATTAATTAGCGGATGATAATTCAAATTTAGTGAGAATTTGATAGTAAAATGATATTAATTTATACAAAATTAATAAAAGGCTTGTATAAAAAACATAAAAATAAATAAATAATTGACGAAAATGTAAATCAACATACATGTAAAAAAAAATTTGATATAGTGAGATATTCAAAAAAAAAAAAGACAATAATATACCATAGAATAAAATTAAAAGTCTGCAGCGACCACGCGATTTGCACGTGACCGCGTGTAAAATTTGAAAAATCACTAGCATAGTGTTTCCGGCTCAGGTAATAATAATAATAAAAAAAGAAAATGATCACATGAAATTTGAGTCAGATTATTTATAAATGTCTACCTGGGAAACGCAGAGCCCAAATCCCTATAAAATTCCTTTGTTGCTCTCGTGGAGGAACCCTAACCGAACTTCTCGCGCTCGTCTATCGGCGTGAAGACGCCGACGGTGGAATCACCTCGAGGTGGAATGATTGAACACCATCGATGGCGTGAAGTCGAAGATCCAGGTCAAGGAGGGCTTCTCGCTGGACCAGCAGCGGCTTGTCCCGTCGACGAATCTGGAACCTTAGGGACCACTGCGTGGCTGGTACGATGCAGATCTTCGTGAAGGCGTCGACGAGATGGACGATCACCCTTGTGGTGGAGTGATCAGACACCATCGATAACGTGAAGTCGGAGATCCTGGACAAGGAGGCTTCCCGCTGGACCACCAGCAGCTCGTCCCGTCGATGGATCTCCAACCTTAGGAACCACTGTGTGACTTGTACGATGCAGATCTCCGTGAAGACGCCAATGGGGTGGACGATCACTTTTGAGGTGGAGTCTCCGGACACCATCGGTAATGTGAAATTGAAGATCCAGGACAAGGAGGGCTTCCTGCTGGACCATCAGCGATTCATCTTCTCTGGGAAGCAGCTTGAGGGCGGACGCATTCTCACAGACTACAACACCCAAAAGGAGTTCACCCTTCACTTGGTGTTCCGTCTCGGCGGCGGCGACAAAAAAAGGAAGGAGAAGACCTACACCAAGCCCATGAAAATCAAGCACAAGAATAAGAAGGCCAAGCTCGCCTTCCTTCGGTTCTACAAGGTAGACAACGCCACTGATCAAACTTCACCTGGTCAAGCTCACCGTTCGTTGTTTTCTTTTGTTCAAACTAGGATTTAGTCTTCATAAAGTCTAGTTAATGTTGTAAAGCACAAGAATAAGAAGGTCAAGCACGCTGTCCTTTAGTTCTACAAGGTAGACGACGCCGCTGATCTAGCTTCACCTGGTCAAGCTTACCGTTCCTGGCTTTTTTTTTGGTTCAAACTAGGATTTAGTCTTCATAATGTCTTGTTATTATTTCTATTTTAGTCTTAGTCTTCTCTCTGTAGATCTCCCATCGGGGCTAATCAGCTACCTTGGTTGGGAATACTTGAGTTCTATTTGTGGGGAAGATGCTAAGAGGTATCTTCTAAATGACTTGCATGTTCTTGACTTGCTATCCATGACATGGAATGACATGTTCTTTCAATATATTTTTATTGTAGCAGCTTGAGTCAACAAATAGTTGTCATTTTTAAATGGATTTTGTTATATATTCATATAGAGAAATAATGTTCTTTCACCTAATTCACGTTTGTTTACTTGTTTCTGTCATAGTCCAGGAACTAAATAAGACATCGATTGTTGTATGTTCATTAACCATCTATGTTGTTTACAAATCAAGTTGCTTTTCCTATAATCAACTATTTATAACTAGAAGAAGACATAAATGAGTACTATTTGATATTATAAACTCAAAATCTGTTATTGTAGTTGTAACAAGGCATATTCTGTAGTTGTTTGGCGCTGTAATTACCTCTTACTTGGACTCAAATTCAGCTATTGCAGTTGCAACAAGGTAGAATCTCTAGTTGTTTGGTGTTGTAATTGCCTCTTGGAAATTTTTAGATAAACATAGAACTCTATAAGTGGATGTTTATTATGCTATGATCAACAGTAGTTTAGGGTATCAGAATGATAATTTTATTAGTTGTAATCATGTTGGCTTTCTTGCTTAGGGTATCAGAATGCCAAAGAGTCTTTGTCAGGTAAGGATGATGAGAGACAAGGATTCAAAGCAAAGTAAGGGTTTTACTTTCATAATGTTTATGAACAACGATGCAGCTCAGAAAACCATCAAAGGGATCCATGAGGAACATGGTTAGTTGTCACATATGAGTCATTCTCTAGCTATATTATGATGAATATCTAAGTGTTTCTTGTTTTAGTCCAATAGAACAGACTTATGCTTACTTTTTCAACAATGTGATAACTCATTTAGATTCTTCTATTGGTGATTGTCGTGATATTGTAATAGATGGATTAGATAGATTTGTTAACCCCTCTCCATATTGATTGCTTTTGGAGTTGTTTATATAAATCAATCTCTAAGTCAGGTTATATTGCTCCTGGGCATTATAAGTGTGTAAATTTCATAAGAAGTTACAATCGATAATTCAATTTTCATTAGACATGCTACTTTTAGAGTTATCCTATTGGAAGTTAGTGAATATTGATCTACTTGAGGAAGCATGCAATGCACATGTGTTATACTGAACTACTCCATTTAAGTGATTTGCTTGAGGAGACCTAATTTATATGGAGACGTAATTTATATGCTTCTAGAATAGAAATGCTTGTAAATTTGATAATGTTCAAGGGTAAATATGGGAATCTGCCTCCTCCTCGACCCTTTCCTCCTCCATATAAACACCTCCGTCTTATTCCTTATCCCGTTTCTCATTTCCAAGTTTTCTAGGGTTTCTTCGCTAGTTCTTTTGTTCTTGTCTCCATTCGTCGCCATGCCTCGTCGTAGCTCTTGGTATGCTTCCGATATAGACTCCAGTCTCTATTCTCTCATCAGTGATTGGATCCACTAGTATATCATGCTTCTGTGTTATTTTTCTTTCGGTTGATCTTGTTGTTGGTCTCTGTATCTCTCCAGATGTTCTCTATTTTTTTCCTTTGATTCTTACTTCTGATAGATGTCTTTTTCGTTAGCAATTGTTGGTTTTAATGATTTAAACCATGAACATACATAAATCTAGATATGAGATTTTTAACTTAAATATTAAAAATAAAAAAATGATTACAAAAAGGAAAAGCAAAAAATTAATTATAATAATAAAATTAATATAATTAATTTCGATTAAATAAGATTAAAAAATAAAATAAATTGTAATAATAGAGTTGATTGAAATTTTTTTTCTACTCACCATTGTCGCAACCTCGCGGAAGTTGCGCGAGACCACTAACAGTTTATGGATACTCGAGGATCTACAATAATCAACTAGATTATGATATAAGTGAACCTGAGCCTTTTTCTGTTTCTCTTCTAAAATTTACATCCGAACTGGCACATAATTTCAAGGAATCAGCTACATTTTAAAATAGATAATGATTCTTGATCTCCCGAGTCATTTAGCACCCCTTCAGACTGATCCCACAGTACCTTAAGAGGGATAAATCATGGTGACCGAGTGGCTTCCTAGGCAGGAGGATATTTATTCACTAGGAGAAATAATCTCACCAGGGATCGATCCTTGGCCATAATGAATATGTAGCTAATGAAGATAAAGCAGGTGTGTATTGAACATTAATGAAAGGAGAGGGAAACCCGAAATAATAATGAACCTTTAAATTGGGTCGATGTGTCTTCGGGTATAGGTAACAATGAGAATTTATAGGTTCACACCATTTATTTCTAGTAATGTAGGATTGTGTTCTTAGTAAATCTGTAATTCTTGTAACTTAATTACTCTAGTGATATGTGATGACATATACGCAAGCGAAGTGAGTGTCGTGAGAAGTCTGCTTTGCATGAGACAATGGTCAAGGTGGTTGTCTTATGCAGATCTTTGATTTATCTTCAAATTGAGAAGAGAATTTTGTTAGCAAAACATGTTTGCTAAAACTCTTTGCATTTTATCAATCTGTTTTTGGTTGAAGTCATGCTATGAAGCACTTAACATTGGGTTCTTTTTGATCTTTCAAGACTTGCTTAAGTTCAATTTTTTTTTTAAATTTACGTCATGCTATTAATCTTTGCTCCATGATATGTGGCTCATTTCCAATGGGGCAAGGACTGTGATATATTATGACAAGCCTATGTATCGACATCTCTAATTATCTCAGTGGTCAACATTCATCGAAACATTCTCCAATGGTTTTGAGTCCAAGCCTGGTAGCATGGAAATACATACATTATCAAGAAGAAGTCATACCACAATATGTTAAAATTATCATAATTCAACCATCTTTCCAATAATTGTCAAGGCTAACAGAAGACTGAACGAATAAGCCGCAAGGATACTGTTCTTGAAATCTAATTAAGTCTAATTTAGGATGACCAGTTATTTCTTGGATAGAAGAGTCTCTTAATCTAATTGCAGTAAGTTAGAAGTGCTTGTCATGTACTTGTAGCAATACCTAAATCTTATGTTTATTCCTTGCATAGTTGACTTGTTTTCATAGGTTGGGCTTGTTAGTATTAGGCTTTGTATCACAAGGATCAAATCAAATAATAGGACTAAGAATAAATTGGTTGAGGTAGAAGTAATATACCATGGTATACTTTTTGTATCTATCATGATCATTGGCTTTGATTTTATGGTTGCAATTTAATGCATGCCATTTATTCTATATTGTTCATTTAAGGAAATCACTGTTAGCTTATTTTCATTATTTTTCCAGGTTCCCATTGAGAATGTTTTCTCTATTGCTAATTTCAAAACCTACTAGTGCTTGACATTCTAAAAAGTTTATTGAAAGAAGGATATGACACATTCATGACTTGATAATGAGATGATGCAATCTAGCTTATGATAATGGAAAATAACAAAAAATATGCAAGATATCAAAAGGAAGCATTTGAGAAAAGGTGAACAGCCTATTGATTTTTCTTCTTCTGATATATTACAAGATATCAGTTCTTCCAAATCTTGGAATTGTAAGAATTCAGCCTGTAAGGCTGTCATTACCTCAGAGGACACGTTTTGCAAAAGGTGCTCGTGTTGCATTTGCCATCTCTTCGATGACAATAAGGATCCTAGTCTTTGGTTAGTATGCACAGCAGAATCTGATGATAAGAGTTGCTGTGGTTTGCCTTGCCACATTGAATGTGCTCTCCAATGCCAAAGGGTGGGAGTTTTCAATCTGGGACAATCGGTGCTGCCACATTGAATGTGCTCTCCAATGCCAAAGGGTGGGAGTTTTCAATCTGGGACAATCGGTGCTGTTTGATGGGAGCAACTGTTGTGCTTCGTGTGGAAAGGTATCAGGAATAATTGGGTGAGTGCCTTTTTCTTTGCTTTTTGCTGCGTGGATATTACATCTGTTTGCTAATCTATGTCATGTCACGCGTAAACAAAAAAGCATTTTCTGATAAAATGTAATTTTGATTTTCAAAATCCTTTGCTCTTCGTTGTTAGTTTTGAGTTAATTAAAGCTTTCATGCACCTTCACAATGGCTCCTTGATGCTCAGAGTCTCAGATGGTGACTGTTTATTTGTCAAAGTGTTGTAACCAAAACTTTGACCTTAATGAGCCAATCTGTTTCCCCATTTTTGCAAGAACCTTGAAATAATTAAATTAGTGGTCCATTTAGATCCAACCATTGCATTGGCAGGAGACATACAAACATGTTTGTATCCAGCATTGGTTCGTATGATTTGTCAGAAACACAATCTTTATCAGAACTGGAGCTTAATCTCAATCAGCTACATTTTAAAATAAATAATGATTCTTGATCTCTTGAGCCATCTGAATGTAAAATTGATACAATTAATATGTAGCTAATGAAGGTAAAGCAGGTGCATTGAACATTGATGAAAGGAGAGGCAAACCTGAAATAATAATGAACATTCAAATTGGGTGGACGTCTCTTCATATATGGGTAACAATGAGGATTTACAGATGCACACAATTTATTGTAACTTCAAGATATTACCACTAGAAGAATTATTTTATATGCAGGTGGAAGCTGAGGTTTCGAGGCTTGGACAACAAAGAAAAAACAAGATGAAAAAACTAATCCTGAAGTTGCAATTAGTGCAATCGAATCTGGGTTTCTATAATGTTCTTGCATTTTCTAGGCATCCTAGGTTTAAATGTCACTTTTGGGGGTTTGCAGGAGCTATTGATGCTCGCACAAATAGAGTGCCAAATAGCTACATGAAGCTTTTAGCAGGAAAGAAATGATGAAGACTATTCTTATTTTTGTTCATGATTGGTGTATTATTTTTCAGAATTGCTATCTATTATTTTGTATTATTCGTACATGTATTAAGTATTTACTAGACTAATTACTTGTATTCAAAGATTATTGTCACTAACAAATTTAATTTGTGCTCATGATTTTATTTTGTTGCTTGTTTTCTAGGATAAAGGAAAATGTGGATCTTATAAAAAAAAATTGTACACTTTTGCTTATGTATTGGAGTTGCACAAGGAAAGTGTTTGTAATTGGTGTATTATTTTTTATTAAGTATTTACCAATATGTACTTAACAGATTGATTAGCAGCAGATAGTATTATAACAAATTTAGTTTATGAATTTATTTGGTTCTTTGTTTTTTAGGAGAGCGACTAATATGGATAAAAGGAGATTTTCAAAATGTTGTACATTTAAAGTTGTTTGTACAATGGAGCTGTGCAGATGTCAGGAAGTTTACACGACATATTGGTGGAGTGCGTAGACTATGGGAAGTTTCCATGGTCTACTGGAGCTGTGCAGATATTGGGAAGTTCCCATCGATTTTATATTCGGTCTCTAAATTTACAAGTGATTAAAGATCAGTTGAGGGGTGAGGGGTGAGGGGTGAGGGATGAGGGTTCGGGGTTTGGAGTTAGGTTTTAGAGTTTAGGGTTTAGATTTAGGGTTCGGGGTTTGGAGTTAGGTTTTAGGGTTCAGGGTTTTAGGGTTTAGGGTTTAGGGTTCAGGGTTTAGGGTTTAGGGTTTAGGGTTTAGGGTTTAGGGTTTAGGGTTTAGGGTTTAGGGTTTAGGGTTTTAGGGTTTAGGGTTTAGGGTTTAG